>JADMNL010000025.1:43497500-44097500 GCA_016271365.2 Neoceratodus forsteri | reverse complement strand
AGGCTTGCGCAGTATAGACTATCTCGACGTTGACCCTCCAACCGCCTCAGTACCTTTTTCCCAAGGAGGTGCAGCATAACTAACCTAGAGAAGACTAACCTAAAAATCGGACATAAGACAGTCCAAATGACCCATGTAAGAAGGGTCAAATAACCAAGTCTTCACAGCCATGAGCTCGGGGGATGGCGGGCGGGCGTGTGAATGAGTGCTGGAGACTTTGTCCAAGAAGATCAGGAATTACGGTAGGTGAGTACTTTCCATATCTTCCTGGACATGAAGTCTCCAGCACTCATTCACACTAATGGGAGAGTACCGAGCTAAAATAATCCTCCGACATGGGCGGCAGGAGAGAGAGGAGCTCACTTTTTAGGACAGAAGTCCATTAAGAATTGTCCTGCCAAAGGACTGATGCTGTCTGGCATGAACGTCCAAGGCATAGTGCTTAACAAAAGTGTGTACGGAGCTCCACATAGCTGCACTGCAAATGTCTGCAATGGGCACAGTAAGAATTTCTGCCAGAGGTGACACGACTGCTCTGGTAGAGTGAGCGTACACTCTGCCTTCCAAGTTGACCTGTGCCATGGAGTAACAGTGGCAGAGGCATGACACCAACCATGCTGAAATGCACCTGATGGCAACAGGCTGACCTAGCCGGGTCGTGCTGAAGAAGACAAATAGTTACTGAGCCTTACGAATTTCTTTTGTTCTGTCCATAGAACTGCAAAGCTCTCATTACATCCAGAGATTGGAGGGTACGCTCTCCCTCATTCTGGAAGTTAGTGAAGGTTGATTCAGATGAAATTCTGAGACAACTTTAGGAAGGAACTTAGAATGATTCCTAAGAACTACTTTGTCTTTGCAAAACACAGTATACGTGGGGTCTGTGACCAAAGAGTGTATTTCTGATACCCTATGAGCAGAAGTAATGGCCACCAGGAAGGCCATCTTCCAAGTGAGGAATTTCAACTTGCAAGTAGCTAGAGGCTCGAAGGGTTTACGAGTGAGCATGTCTAGCACAAGGTTGATGTCCCAGGCTGCAACTGGATGTCTAATAGGAGGATGGGTATGCAGAATGCCCTTAAGAAACCTCTTAACTACAGGAAGCTGAGCCAGAGACATAGAAAGCACTGGCTCATCATATGCCAAAATTGCACAAAGATGAACTGTGACTGTGGAGTATTACAGACCTACATTTGAGAGGTCTAAGAGATACTCCAAGACTTTATTCGGTGGACAGGAAAAAGGATTCCAAGAGGATTTTGCACACCAGATAGTAAAACGCTTCCATTTAGCTGTGTAGGTTTTCCTGGTAGCTGGCTTGCATGGAGCTAAAAGAATATGTGAAACTCTACGAGAAGCATTAAGCCTGTTCACCTCTATCTCCTCAGGAGACAGGCATGAAGGTGAAGAGACTTCAGGTTGGGATGAACTACTGGGCCCTGGGTTAGGTGGTCTGTCTGAAGGGGAAGCAGTTTCGGATAGTCGGTTGATAAGGGGGAACCAGATCTGATGAGGCCAGAACGGGGCAATGAGAATCACTGTGCCCCCCTTTGCCTCCAGTTTGAGCAGTACCCGCTGAAGTAGGGGAAGAGGTGGAAATGTGTACAGAAAGCGTTTTGTCCACTGCAGCCTGAATGCATCCTGACAAAACATGCCAGGTCCTGGATTTCTGGAGCAGAAGAGAGGCAGTTTTGCATTGAGTGGGGACACAGAAAGGTCCAGGTCTGGAGTTCCCCACTCTTCGAAGAGTGACTGAACGACAGTTAAGTCGAGAGACCACTCATGAGGATCTGTCTCCATTCTGCTGAGTTGGTCTGCCAGCTCATTTTGTACACCTGGCAGGTAAACCGCCTGAATCAGATCCTTGTGCTCCAGGCACCATTCCCACATTCTCACTGCTTCCCTGCATAATGGGTAAGAGTGTGCACCGTCCTGTTTGTTGATGTAATACATCACTGCCTTGTTGTCCGTTTGAAGGAGAATGTTCTTGTGACAGAGTATGTCCTTCAAAGCTTGGACTGCATAGATGACGGCTCTCATTTCCAGGACGTTTATGTGAAGTTGAAATTCATCCTGAGTCCATATACCCTGGGTGTGGAGATCCTGGCAATGAGCTCCCCAAACCATCAGGGATGCATCCGTGGTAATGGAGATATGATGACCCAGAGGGGTGAAGGGAGATCCTTTCCGACGGTTGTCCTTCTGCGAGCACCAGGTGAGTGACCTCTTCAGAGGTTCCATCACCTTGATGAGAAAGGACTGAGGGTGAGTGGTTGGGGACCACTGAGTACTAAGAATCCACTGAGTGGTTCTCATGTGGAGACGAGCCAAAGGTACAGTGAATGCCAAGGATGCCATGAGGCCCAAAAGCTGTTGCATCCAAAGAGCTCGAACCGAGCTGTGTTCTCTGATGAATCGGGCCATCTGTAGGATATTGCTCCTTCTGTCCTCCGGAAGAAAAGCATTCACCGCAGGAATGTCCAGAAGGGTTCCTATGAAGAAGAGCTTCTGGGAGGGCTACAACGCTGACTTTTTGAGGTTCAGCAGGACTCCCATGGATGTGAGGAAGTCTGAGACCATCCAGAGTCTCTTGCCTGGAGGGGCTTGCTAGAAGCCAGTTGTTCAAATATGGAAATACCTGGATTCCAATTTTCCTTAGATGTACTGCGAGAACTGCACAGCACTTTGTAAAAACTCGAGGCACTGAGGATAGCCCAATGAGCAGGATTCTGAATTGATAGTGTTGACCCAATGCCATGAACCTTAGGTATTTGTGGTACTCTGGGTGTATGAGAATGTGATGGTAGACGTCCTGCATGTCCAGGGAGGCTAGCCAATCATGTTGATGAATCAAAGATGGCAGGGTACCAAGTGATATCATCTTGAACTTTTCCTCATGAAGGAATTTGTTTACCTTTCTGAGATCCAGAATAGGGCACATGCCGCCAGTTTTCTTTGGAACCAGAAAGTAATGGGAGTAGAAACCTGTGTTTCAGTGATCCGGCAGAACTACTTCTACTGCCCTGTTGTTTAGAAGGCCTTGTATCTCGGAAGCAAGAAGGTCTGACTGTGTCGCAGACAGCCTGGGCTGCCGTTTGGAAGGATGATCTGGAGGGGTTTCTGACAGATTGAGAGAGTTCCCCTCGTGAATTATCCTGAGGACCCATTTGTCTAATGTTATAGATTTCCACTGGTCATAGAACTGAGTCAGACATCATCCCACTGTTGAGGAAGATTCCCCCCTCGGGCAGCCAAGGTGGGACCTGGGCCGGAAACTCAGAAGGTGGCACTGGGCGCTTTGGGCCCTGTCCTTTCTGCTGCATTTCTTTTGCGGCTGAGGGGTTTGGTTTCTGTTAAAACCTCCTCTGCCTTTGCCTAGAAAGGACTGACGGTTGTGAAACTGACACTTGTTCCCACCTCCTCGGGAGGGAGTGGGCGGAGGTCTAGCCGTCTTAATGGCATACCTAGTCTTCTGTGTGGCCTCCACTGCTTGTTCCACCTGAGGCCCAAACAGATACATACCGCTGAAATGTAAAGCCATGACTTTTTGTTGGGCGTCATTCGTAAAGCCTGACGTACGCAGCCAGGAATGGCGGCGGGTGCAAATGCCAGCCGCCGCCGCCCTGGAAGCAGCATCAAAAGCGTCCATTGCAGCTTTAATTTGTTGATGTTGATGGTCTGTAAGAGCTCTGAGTTAACCTCTGACTTAGGCAGAGCTTCTACCGTCGCTCTGAGTGAATGCCAAAGAACATACTGGTATTGAGAAAAATAACCCTAGAAGCTAGCAATACCCATGCCCAGAGTCGGGGCAGCAAAGACTCTCTTACCCAAGGTGTCTATCTCATGAGATTCTTTGTTTATAGGATGGGCTGTGGATTCCTGAGGGAGCACAGCCTTATCATTCTTTGCCAGGACCGCTATGGCATCAGCAAAGGCTTGTGAGACCAAGATGGGGCAATCCTTGGGAGGGGCATATTTCCTATCTATGGACTTGGCCACAGAGGGAATAACAGCTGGATTCTTCCACACCATCTGGGAAAGAGTCTCGAAAGAGGGCTGTACCAGAGGAGTTAAATCCATAGGGATTTCCGGAACATGCAGATATTGGAGAGGCAGAAGCTTCCCAGGATCGATTTCCATGGTCTGGAGAGAAAGAGCAGAATTTAAATTCTTGAGCAGAGACTTAAAGGAAGGCTCTTCAACTCAGGCTTTGCAGGAGGATTGATCCCTGCCCGCAGGGCAGAATCAGCATCAACATCATTACCTAGCTGAAGATCCAGATCGGGTTCAAAATCATCTCCTGACAGTCCGGGGGTACTGTATAGACAGGAAAGGAATGAAAATCAGGAGGAAGAAGAGGAGACGACAGAATTGGAGTCGAAAACCTCTGGAAGTTAGGTGGCGCCGTACACATCCCTGGCACTGTCGAAGAGAGCAGTGCCGAGTACAGACACAGCGCCGACACAGAAAATGGTGCCATGCCTGGCACTGCCTGGAAGAGCAGCACTGCACAGGATCGCCGACAGGAGCATGGCACTGCACACGGCCGATAATTCATCACCTCGACACAGAGGATCGCCGACGGGCATACCACACAGACACCACATGGGCACCAAAAGGACCTCGCGCCAGAGAAGCTGGCACCACAGGCCACGTCACCGCCACAGAAGTCTGTGAACTACGATTTGAAGGTAAAGAATGAAAAATGGCAGGAGATAAAGGCATTGGTGCAAACCCCTGCACCGCAGCCATGTGAAGGGGATAGACTCCAGGGCGTGGAGTCGACAGCACCAAAGTAGGCATTGCGCGATCAGACAGTCCTAACCGCCCTGCCTGCTGATCCGAAACTGACATGCCCAAAGGCCCCGGCGACAGACTGGCTGGTTCAGGCAGGAGGGACAACCTCCGAGCCCACTACTCTATAAGAGCGGCCCAATGGTAAATCTGTTCATTGGAAGCCCCTCCAGTAGGTGGAGAGGGGCCCCAGTGTTGAAGGAGCCGGCTGCCAGAGACAGAAACCAGTGACTCCGAAAAGAAGCGGAGACCGGCTGAGCCACAACAATCGACCCATCTCTGCGCATAGCGTACCAAGTGTGACCTCGAGTGATGCTGTCTCTTTACTTGACCCTGGTGGGCGAAGAAGAACTGAAGAAGAATGGTGCCGTGAATGGGACCGCTTTTTTTATGCTTTCAGGAGACCCCCGAGCACTGGACCACCCGTTGTCAGACCCCCTCCAGAGAGGGCGGCGGACCAGACCCAGCCCATCTGACTCCCTACCGTCACCTGCCCCACTCAAAGACAACTCTGTCAATAGAGGACTGAAGACTCCTTTCTTGTACAAGTAAGAAATTAGTCAAAATGTAATTGGTACTTTTCATTATAATATACAAAATAACAAAACTGAAAACTAAGCTGCTAGTTTGACTCCCGGTGGGTGAGCGACATCATCGCTGAAGCGCACTCGGCGGGGAAAAAAGGAACTCAGACAGCAGGAGGATCAATGCCAAGATAGTCTATACTGTGCGAGCCTGGCTCGTGGTGCCACTCCCTCGCGGCTCCATCTCGGTGATGGCCCTCCTGAAAAAGTTTGGCTCCCACTGGGACCTAGTGCCTCAGGCATACTCCCATTAGTGTGAATGAGTGGTGGAGACTTTATGTTCAGGAAGATCCCTTAAACTTAACTTTGGAAAGGATTTGAAACTGGGGGGCCAGGCCCTGACTCACTACTTCCAGCACTCACTTGTCTGTGGTGTTTGTCCAAGCCTGAAAATAGTGTGCCAGCCTGCCCCCTCCTGGGGGTGTGGAAGTGAATCTGGCAATCATGTCAAGGATTCTGCCTTGGTTGTGACTGAGTCTAGCTGGCTTGGTTTCCATGTCGGGAACCCATTCTGCCCCTGCCCCTAAAGTAGCCTTGCTAAGGATACTGAGGGTCAGCCTGGGCCTGGAAGAAAGGTCTGCCATATTTTGACCTACCTCTATGTCCCCTTTCATACAGTCTCTACGAGGTTGAAGGTTTTTAGTTTGCTGAGTTACTCTTATAGGTGGTTTGGTACTCGTGCACCTTTTTCATGTAAGCCTCTGTCTTATCCCCAAATAGTGCGTTGTTCTCACAAAGTAAATCCATGGCTTTTGTCTGTGTATACTGGGACAGGTTTGTTGCCCTCAGCCAAACAAATCTCCTTAATGCCAATGGGAGTGCCATCCACCTGGCAGCAGTGTCACTGGTAATCACTGCCATGTGGTGCTGTTATTTTGTGGCTTCCAAGCCACACCTGGCTGTTTCGGACAGGGCTGCTGCTATCTCTGCAGGAACCTTGTCCACCATGGCTAAGACAGATTGCCATAGAGACTTTTGGTACTGGGATGCATAAGCCATGTAATTGGCCCATCTTATGGATAAAGAGGCTGCAAGATGGCCCTTCTTGGCCAGGCTATCAATTTTTTTGAGAATCCTTACCTGAAGGGTGTGATGATAAGGGCACCCTGGCCCTGTCAAATGCTGCAGCTTGTACCACCCCCTGATGGTCAGGATGGGAAAATAAAAATTCAGACCCTGATCTCCCAAGCTGATATTTCTTTTTTTTTCAAACTCTGTTCTTTGCACCGGCACCTGGGGAGTTTTTCTCAGGCATCCACTGATCCTTGCAGCTCTACCTCCGAACCTGAAACCCCTCAGTTTCCTGGCACCAGCCCAGCTATCCCCAGATGTAGGACTGCCCTATCCGCCCAGGGCGCTCTATCTTTCAATTCAGGCCAGGCTGGGCTCAGCCCTGGAGAGGAGCGGGTCCTGCTGGTAGAGTGTGAGTGAAGGAGGCGGTGCCATCACCTATCCCTGGGGACACGGGTATCTACTTAGGTCCCACCCCAATGGCCCAGATGTGCAATGCGTCCTCACGTGGGCACGCACACTCCTATGCGTGCCTACAGGGTCGTTGCCGCAGCCAATCCCCTTGGACTTCCTGGTCTCAGGTTGCTGTGCTCCCAGCCAATGCTAGGAGTCCCCAGCTCCCCGGGACAAGTCCCCCCTCCCAGGACAGGACAGCAGGCCTCCGAATGCTCCATCCTGTCCCTCCCCTGCTGGCCCCGGTGGCCTGAGCTTGTTCCAGAACCCGAGTCGCTGGCGTGGCGCGAGGTGTGGCATCCAGTGCCTCAACCCTTAGCGCCACCGGGCCAGCTACAAGCTGATATTTCTTATCAGGTTTTTTTTCCACAGGGGGAACTGACTTAGGAGTCTCTAAAACTTTCATCACCTGTTTCGTTAGAGCCTTATTTATGGGGAATGTCAGCCTTTGGGTGGGTGCCAGGCACATCACTTCCAGGAAATCCACCTCCTCCTCCTCGTCTTTTACTGTTTCATTAGTAGTGATACCTGGTGCCTCTGCCATTTGTTTTACAAATGTAAAGTGAGAGTAGTAGTCCTCAGGCAACTGAGGAGGAGAATCAAATTTGTGGTTTGGGGACACCTCAAGTTCAGTGGGTTCCCCCTCATTATCCTCATCATAAGGTTCATAGGCCGGATCCTGTGCAAGAGGAACCGAACCCGAAACTCGCGTCAGACGTGGAACCGCGGATGGAACTGCTGGAGTAACAGGAACCATCTGGACTGCAACTGGTAAAAGTCCCCGATTTGATGCTGTCTGCAAATCTTGAAGAACTTGTAGAGTTTGGGCAACTGTCTCTGCAGAAGGCATGGATGTTTTAGGGGCAGAAGTCTCCTTTGCTTTTTCAGCTGGAGGTTCTGTATGTTTTATGTTTTTTTCTTGGATGGAACTGGTTCGTTGGCTGGCTCCCCAGTCCATTTAGATTTTGATGGCTCTCCTTTTTGTTTTTGATAGTGTCGGTTTGTTTTCTTTAGTCTTATCTTTTTTAGCAGAAGAGGGAGGACTAGACTGGTCAGAGCCCTGATCCCAGAACCGATGGAGAAACCATTCTTTTTTTGTACCTTTCCAGCCTTTTTTTTCCCCCATAGTTTTAGGAGGAAAACTTTTGCAAATGTCACAATCTGAAGTGAAGTGGGGTTTACTCAAGCAGACCAAACATAAATTGTGTTTGTCAGCTTTTGTAAAAACCTCACCACGTTTAGTACAGTTTTAAAATTAGTGGGGCCCCTTTTCTTTTTTGGCCTTTCTGACATTATTCAAGAAACCCACTAAAAAAGGGTTTTTCTTAGTTGGATCCTGAACCGCAGGGAGTCTGAAAAAATATCCAGTGCCGGCTCCTTTAAACCACTTAAGATTTCTAGCAGTCTGTTCCCAATTTGGGCGGGGCGCTATGTGGAAAAGTAATACCCCAAAAATAACGGTACAGTTCCAAACTAAATTTAAAGTAAAAATAAAATGTTAAATTAACTCAGATAAGCAGCGGTTCCTCAATGGTTTTTCACAACCAAAGAGGAACCGCAAAACTGAAGTAAAATTACAAATTAAACTAGAGCTAACTATACAAAAGATGGTAAAGGCAGCAGATGAAAAAATAAAGGGGTTACTTGTTTTTTCAGGAAAAACAACGAATTTCAATGACTTCTGAGGAGAAGTCTCTGTGGTGTCTTGACTAGGCAGGCAGAGAATGAAATCTGAGCATCACAGAACGCAGCACTTGGTAAGGGCAGCAGTCTGAATGGTGGCATGAGCCAATGAGTGTTTCATCATTTGCATAAGTTCCATTTTCTCCAGGGCAGTTCAACACAGGAGGCTGACTGCAAGAGTTAAGCATACTGAAGAATTCCTGGGGTTAAAATGAGTAGTAGTACCCTTTCCCCAGATATTTTATTCTCCCTTCCCCTCGAGTCACCTCTTCAGGAGAGCCAATTGAGCCTGTCCTACCCCCAACATACCTCACCGCTCAGGATCCTCCATCATGCTGCGGTTTACACCCCGCGCTGGCCGGGTACCCCCGGAACCTTCAAGTCCGGCCAGGACCCTAATTCAGCTGGGCAGGTGGCGGCAAATTGGGACCCAGCTGGCTCTCCATCTACCTGACTCAAGGGCTATTTCGATTGGGGCGGACTTATGTGCCCCAGCCACAAGGCGAAGGTGCCACACCTGTCCTCTCCCTCAGTTCCTGCCCCCAGAGCTGGTTGGTCCATGGCTCACGACCCCCGACCAATTGCGCCTCAGTGACTCCAGCAGCTGTTTGCCCCCAGCCTCCGCCCGGGGAGTCACCGCTGCCGGTGTAAGTACCCACCTTCCCCTGGAAGCGAGCCATCGTTGACGCTCAAGCCTCCCCGGCCCAAGCTCGCTCCCGAACCTGGATCACTGGCGTGAGTGCGGGTGTGGCGTCCAGCGCCTCAACCCTCAATGCCACCGGGCTGGCCATATGATGACCCCTTTTTTAGACAGCTTAATAATTCTTGCTGGGGATACTAATTGTATACAAGATCCTACCATGGATAAATCAGGGGAAAATTATTCTCTTAGTAAATCAGATATGGATCTACTGAATATGCAAGAGCAGCTGAATCTAACAGACGTGTGGAGAGCAATCAATCCATCCATAAGAGGTGGTCTCACACTTTTAAAGATGATAGGAAACAGTTTTTACACCTCCAGATGCCCTCCAGTTCTTTTATTTTCTACCCAGTATTCTGATATTGGTTTTGACCGTTTTTGTTAAATTAATAATCTAATTTTGTTGCCTTTCTACTACCCTGAATCCCTCTCTTCTCAGCAGTTGCTGCAGTCTGTTTTCACACTGCTTGAACATTCCATGACATCAGTAACACCATTATAGGCCATTAGGATGAATGGCATGGTATGCTATGGGAGATGATGTCATAAACTGTCTCAGAAATATGAGAAGAAAGAGCATTAGCAGGTGAGGAGAGTGGAACTCCGTGTAGATCAGACAGAACCCCAAAGCTAGATTAATTATCAAAAATCATCAAAGTATATCAGAATATGTAACTGGAAGATGGAAGGCCAGCCAACTATGTAAAAATATTTTCCTTTCTCCTTCTAGAACTGATCACATTTTTATTCCAAAAAAACATTTCTGATCTCAAACATACAAATATACATCCAACGACAATAACGGATCATTGTCTTATAACATTAAAACTAAACTTAAATCTGGAATCTAGAACAAACAGATGGAGAATAAATAATTTTATCACAGAAAGAGATGACATTCAAAAAATAATGAAAGAAAAAAAAGTAAAGATAAATTTTTTAACTCAATGATCCCAAGACACAGACCGGGCTATCACATGGGATATCTGTTACACAAGGGGTACTCTTATTGGACTATTGGCCATATGAAAAAAGGAAAAAGATAAAGGCCCTAGAAAAACTGGAAAAGATTAAAAAGTCAGAATTAGAATCGACTAAAAATAATAATAAGGAAGAAACATGGAGAAGCTGGTCAATACTGAAACGAGCATATAACTAATTACTAAGAGGTGAAGCAAAGTTTGCTTGTAGGAAAGCTAAAATTAATTACACAGATTCTGGATCAAAAGCTTGTAAGCTCTTGGCAATCAGATCAAAACAATTTAACAACAAAACTAATGTAAGCTGCATTAAAAAGGCAAGCAATAACCAATATATGTATGGATTTAAACAAAGAATTCAAGGAATTTTACTCCAACTTATATTCAGAAAGAAATCTGGAAGCTGATGAACACACAGATACATTCTGTAAAGGAAAGTACAGTTATGTAAGAACTTACTGTAACAGTAGATCTTCGAGAACAGCTCTTGCAGCAGGTTACACCATTAGGACTGAAGCCAGCAGGCACAAGGACCCCATGGAAATCTTCTAGCTAACATTATCCAGCAGGGACCGCCCTCGATGTCGACTCCACCCCCAATGTCATGCATCATACAAAAGGGGGCGGTCCCCCAGAATCCCCAGTTCTCCCGCCGGAGACTCCCGGCTGCTAGATGACATCGGAAGTGGAGACTGAGGATCCGCCATCAAAAGGTATTCAGAGCGGTGTTAGAAACACCTAATCCTAGAAAAGAGATATCGGAACAACTCTACCTCCAGAGGGGATGGTGGGAGGGAAACTACCTGCTGCAAGAGCTGTTCTCAAAGAGCTATTGTTATAGTAAGTTCTTACGTAACTGTACTATCTTACTTCGAGAAACAGCTCTTGCAGCAGGTTACACCATTAGGACCGATTCCCAAGCAATACTGGAAATCCCTCACAGGTGGGAGGAGGCTAGGTAGAGATTGCGAGCTGGACCGAAGCCTAGGACAGGAGTCCCTGAAGGACTGCTAGACCTAAATCAGCTCTTCGCCGTGATGCAATGTCCAGGCTATAATGCCTGATAAAGGTATGCACGGTGCTCCAAGTAGCTGCTGCGCAGATGGCTGAAGTGGACACATTCTTCATGGCCACAAAGGAGGTAGCCACCCCCCTTGTGGAATGTCCCTTAACCACGCCCGGTAAAGGTTTGTTACGTTTCTGGTAACAGAAAGTGATACAATAGATGAGCCACCTGGACAGCGATTGTTTAGAAACCGAAGCTCCCATCATCCTATGGGTGAAGGAGATGAAAAGCTGATCAGATCTACGGTGGTGCCTGGTTCTGGTCTGGTAGTATCTTAGACACCTATGCACATCTAGAGTGTGCAGCAGGGCCTCTCCTCTATTAGAGTATTTAGGAAAATACACTGGTAAGTCGATGTCCTGATTGAGGGTGAGAGCTGAGACCACCTTAGGTAGAAACTTTGGATTTGTCCTTAGGGACACCCTGTCCTGGTGAAAAACCAAATAAGGTTCTTTGCACATCAGTGTGTGAAGTTCAGAAATCCTTCTAGCTGAAGTAACAGCAACTAAAAATAACGTCTTGTATTTCAGGAGACGTAGCTCGCAAGTTGTGGCTGGTTCAAAAGGTGGCAGCGTGAGCTGCTCCAGGACAAAGAGTAAATCCCATGGAGGAACAGCATCCTTAATCAGAGGTCTAAGGTGGAGAACACCTCTCAGGAAGGCTCATGCGGTATGCGGTGTCCAGCTGAGTTATGGGACATAGGCCTATAGGTGTGTGATAGGCTGAGATGGCACAAAGGTGTACTTTAATGAAGGAGTAGGCCAAGCCTGCCTGGAAGAGAGACAGGAGGTAGTTCAGGACCGACCTTTCTGGACAATTCATCGGGGAAAGTCCTCGTGCTTGAGCCCAGAAGCAAAATCTGCACCATTTCGTGGCGTATGTGGCATGAGTGGCCGGTTTTCTAGCAGCCACTAGAACATCGGCTACCTCTTGCGAGACCCTGTACTGCATGATAGCTATGTCTCTAGGAGCCAGGTGTGCAGGTTCAGAGAGCGAAGGTCTGGATGGATCAAAGAACCTGCCTCCTGCGACAATAAGTGAGAGCTGACTGGCAGAGGCACCGGAGGTTCCTGGGGCAGATGGTGTAGCAGAGAGAACCAAATCTGTCTGGGCAAAAAAGGCGCGATAAATATCATCATCGCCTTCTCTCTGCGGAGTTTCAAAAGCTCCCTCTGGATCAACGGGAAGGGAGGAAATGCGTAGAGGAATCTGCCCGTCCAGGAGAGGGACAACGCGTCTCGCCAGAAAACACCAGGTCCTGGATCTAGCAAGCAGAAATTGGGCAGTTTTGCGTTGGATAGGCACGCGAAAAGGTCTAAATCTGGTGTGCCACATCTTTGAAACAGATCCTCTACCACCACCTGAAGTAGTTCACACTTGTGGACTCTGGCCTGAGAGTGACTCAGACTGTCTGCGAAGATGTTGCCCACTCCTGGGACATGAACAGCTATGAGGTTTGCGCCATGTTGTAGGACCCAATCCAACACCCTTATGGCCTCCCTGCAAAGCGGGTAGGAATGGGTGCCTCCTTGTTTGTTGAGGTACTACATCACCGCGGTATTGTCTGTTTGTAACAGCAGAGTACCAGGTGGGATCTCTGACTGGAAGGCCTGCAGGGCATAAAGAACTACTCTCATTTTCAAAATATTTATGTGGAGATGAGCTTCCTGGGGCGTCCGTGAGCCCTGAGACCTGATCCCGTCGAAGTGTGCTCCCCAACCGAACCCTGAGGTGTCCATGGAGACCATCACAATCGGAGATGGCGCAATGAAGGGGACCCCCGCCGACAGGTTCTTTGAATGTAGGCACCATTGCCAATCCTGGATGACGGCATTCGCGATCCGAACTGGAATCTGCAAATGGTCTTGCTTCTGATCCCATTGTGCCCATAACATCCACTGGGTCACCCGCATGTGGAGACGAGCTAGTGGGACTGTTGCAATGGCCGCAGCCATGTGTCCGAGCAGGCAAAGGACCAGTCTGGCTGGGACTGTCTTCTTTGCCAAGATGTCCCTGATGAAGGATCTGATGTGTTCCACTTGGTCCTGGGGCAGAAATGCTCTCCCCTGGACAGTGTCCAGAACTGCGCCTATGAACTGCTGATTCTGTGACGGAACCAGGTGTGACTTCTCCTGATTGATAATGATGCCCAACGCCCCGAACAGGGACTGAGTACAGTGGATTGCGGACATCAGAGCCTCCCGAGAGGGTGCCACGAGGAGCCAGTCGTCCAGGTAGGGGAACACGCAGTGGCCTTGCCTCCTTAGTGCTGCCGCTACAACTGTCATGCACTTCGTAAACACCCGAGGTGCCAATGACAGTCCGAAGGGGAGGGTTTGGAACTGATAATGGTGACCTAGAAATTCGAAGCGCATGAACTCCCTGTGCGCTCAAGCAATGGGTACATGCAGGTAGGCATCCTGCATGTCCAAGGACGCTAGGAAGGTGCCCTGCTTGAGCATGGGTATCAAACCGGGAAGGGTCACCATGCAGAAGCATTTGTAAAGGATCAAAGCATTTAGATCGCTGAGATCCAGTATCGGACGGAGGTCCCCTGTCTTTTTGGGAACCAGAAAGAAGTGGGAATAGTAACCTGCACCTCTCCGGCTCCTCGGTATGTGCTCTATAGCTTCCTTTCCCAGAAGCGCTAGCACCTCCTGCATGTATGAGCAGTGTGTGCTGACCCGAATAATGGGAAAGCAGGGGAGGTCTTGACGGTGGGTGGTCAAGGAATTCTATAAAGTGACCTCTGTTGACCAGTTGAAGGATCCACCGGTCAGTGGTAATCGACTGCCATCTTGAAAAATGGCGAGCAATGCAACCACCGACCTTTTCTGCCCGTTGATCCAGAGGAGGGTCGGGAAGGAGTCATGCTGTGGTGGCATTACCTCCCGCAGGCTGGGCCGGTTTGGTATGTCACTGACCTCGGGCTGGGGAAGACTTAGGTTGGGCCTTATGGTGGAAGGTGCCCCTTTGCTGCTGGCCGGAACGTGGCTGCTGTCGTTATTGTCAGTCGCGAAAACGGTTCTGGTTCCTACGAAAGGAACCAGATTTGGGTCTGTACATGACCTGTACAGTCCTTACTGTCTTACTGGCATCCTGAAGCTTGGTGATGACTTTTCAGAGGGTTCACCAAACAGAACCTCTCCATTATAAGGGATGTCCAAGATTCTCTTCTGTACGTCCGGGATAAACCCGGAGACACGGAGTCACGAGTGTCTCTGGAGACAGACACCAGTCCACAGAATCATATGTGGCTCTTAACACTTGGGTCTCCACATCTGACCCTGTGCGGAGGAGGTTCAAGAGCTCCGCCTTCTGCTCGCCATCTGGTAGTTTGTCAACCAGGTCCTGACCCTGTTCCCACAGGGCATTCTGAAAACTGAACCATATGAGTCAGATAGTTCAGTGACCTGATAGAGCATATAGCAGCCACATACATGCACCTCCCCAGGGCATCCAGCTGCTTGGATTCCTGGTCCGGTGGCTGTGTACTCAGATGCTGTGGTCGTTGAGACCTATCGTGGGAGGCCGTATGACAAGGGAATCAGCCAGGGGTTGTTGCGCCAAGTACGGTTCCTCTGCAGGGGCCCTGTACAGGTGGTCAGTTTTCTTCGGCACTGCGGGGGTGGAGTGTGGACGCTTCCACGGAGCCTTGGTGACGTCCACGAAGGTGTCCTCCAAGAGTGGCACCATAACAGGCTTAGGGTCCTTCTGCCGAAGATAACGAGCTAGGCGCTGTCCCTCGGGGTCAAGATCTTCCGATTCCCACCCCTTTTTCTCCTGGATGTGCATCATGATTTTGGAAAAAGAGGGATCATCCGGAGGTGACCTGGGCAGGTCTCGTGGGTCAGGTGATGAGATGCTGATTGGAGAAGAAGACCTGGAGGTATCCGAGGTGTCAGGTCTAGAATCATCCTTCTGCGGAGTGGACCGTGGACGTCTGGGTAGCTTGGGACTGGGAGACCCTGAGGGAGATCTTGAAGGGGGCCTTCTCCTTTCTTTGGATCTTCCCCTAGGAGGTGGAATAGGTTCCTTGGGGGTCGGTGGTCTTCCTGCTGGCCCCTGTGGTGGAAGAGGGGGAGTAGGAGGTGAAGGAGTAAGAGGAGGAGGTTTTACTGAGATCACGTCCTTCTTTATTGCGTCCCACCAAAAGGTGAAGAGATCTTTGACCTCCTGAATATTCATACTGGACGACGGTCCTGGCGTCGGTGGTCTGTCGCCGGTATCGGGAGTTGGGTCCAAGGGCGTAGGCTGGTTTGCGAAGGCTCCTGTGAAAGCCACTAAATTCTCACCTATTATTGCCTTCGTTATATCTATCCTCTTCATCCTACTCTCCCTAGCACTATTCCTTTACTCATCTCATATTTTATAACTCCTCCTCCTTATTCCACTACTCCCTTCTGTTATCTTTACACCCTCTTCTTACTCACTTACTCTCTCCTCCCACAGTACACTCCCAACTTGCCCAGCTCCCTACTATCCTACACTAATAATCCCTACCTGTTCGGTCAAATTTCTGCGTCGGGTAACATATAAACCTTACTGTGCCTCAATCTGTCAGACTGTAATTTTATAAACTGATGTATAGCAATCCTATGTGTATACTTTTTTAATGTTACTTTGTATATGTTGTCTTTTTATACAAGCCACTTTGCTATTATTATGATCTAGGACCTCCTTGTGAATGAGCTTGCTCAACAGAGTTTTCATGCAATAAACTTGAACTTGAAGCCTGGCATCCTCACTGTCGCCTGCTGGTCATTAGGCAACGTCGGATCCTCCTCTGTAGAGTCCCAGTGACTGGTGTCCACTGGTGACTGGGAGGCAGTTTTCGACTCCAGTGAACGTCTCACTGACATCAGATGCTTAGCCGACGTCTGGTCCGACGGGCGCTTATCCGATGAGGGGTCGGTAGCCCGCTTCAGTTCCGTTGTCCGTTTTAGGGACGTCAGGTCCTTAGTCTTCCTGGGAGGGGGATCCAGACCCCTAGGAGGCTGGGAGGCCGATCTGGCGTAAGAGTCTTGGCATCTATGTGAGGAAGTCTGAGGTAGTTTTAAAGAGGACTTGGACCAGTGACAGTCTGAAGACTTCGAGGAGGCCCTTGAGGGTGCTGAAGAAGCTGAAGGCCTGGAAGTCTTGATTGGATGCAGAGAAGCCGAAGAGCTGCCTGAAGACTTAACCTTAACGGGAGAGGGCTGAGAGCGAGCCCTGGAGGGAGAGCGGTCTGAGCGCGTGGAGCCTGAGCTGGTGTGTGAGTCCGAGGCCCGGTTAGGGGATCTGGACCTGGCCTTCTCCCAATGCTTGTCCTGGTACTTAAGGGACTTAGAGGTAGACTCACCTCTGGAGGCAGGGTCTTTGTCTATGCTTTTCAACTTTTCTTCCAAGAGGAACCCCTGAAGTGCCTTCTGGCGGCAGATCCAGGTGCGACTATTAAACCGCTGGCAAAAGGAGCAGGCCATGGTGTCGTGTTCTGGGCCTAAGCACCACAGACAGGATGAATGTAGATCCTAGAAAGGGATCTGTTTGCTGCAGGCACACTCGGAGGGACGTCCTTCTGAGGAAGGAGTTGGAGATGCTGACATTTAGATGTAAAACGCTGAAAGTTCTAGGCGTCATTTGCTAGAGTGGGACCATGAGACCGATGCTGGCAAGCTGACGGCGGTAAAAGAACTGGGAATTCTGGGAGACCGCCCCCTTTTGTATGATGCCTGACGTTGGGGGCAGGGCCGACATCGGGGGCGGTCCCCACTGGATACTGCCAGCTAGAAAATTTCTGTGGGGTCCTGGCGCCTGCCGGCTTAAGTCCTAATGGTGTAACCTGCTGCATGAGCTGTTTCTCAAAGTAAGATCAGGTATACCCAAACTAAAGAACGAAAATGTAGACGAACTTAGGAGAAAGATAAGTAGCGATGAAATGTGTGCTGTGATTAAAACACTCAAGAAGAGTAACACTCTGTCCGGGCTTAGATGGCTTTACTGCTAATTTTTACACAACAGAGATGAAATTTGTGCTGTGATTAAAACACTCAAGCAGAAGCCAGTCGCGACACTGACAACACAGGTTCGGGAACGGACCCTGGAGTCAGAGAGCCAGTCAAGAGAAGAAGGATTAAGTGTCCTGATGACTATTCTCCTTCTCCGGGGGTGGTCTGAGTGTCCGCTGACAAGTTGCCATCTAACGGTGGCTGGGGTGTATCACATTCACCGGTGCCTACACTACTGAGAGGAAGAAAAGGCGCAGATGTCATTGCATGCTCCTCCTCTTTGGGGGACTGTCCTACTAAAAATAAGCTGCCTCCCTCCATGACGCTCCGTTCCATGCCCCGACCGTTTCCCCAACCTTGTCAGCGAAAATGGAAGTGGTTCCGCCATGTGTCCCAGTCCTGTGGCCCCACCCTGGGGGGCAAGCCAGGGGTTTTCTCCAGTGGGGGATTCCAAACGGAGTCCCGACTGTAAGTCCATGGTCCGGGCCGACCAACAGCCCCTACCAGTGGGGGCAAGCCTGGGATCAGAGGGCAGGTAGGTCCAGGGGATAGGGAGGACTTGGGCTACGGGCTGAGCCTTAGGAGGTGTGGTGCTGCAAAAAGCATAGTCAATTGCAAAAAAAAAAAACAAGAAGAATAAAGCTCCACCCGGGCTTAGATGGCTTTACTGCTAATTTCTACACAATCTTTGTAGACGAGCTCTCTGCAATCCTAGCAGAAATTTATGAAGACTCGCATGATAAAGGACTCCCACTCCCCTCTACGAGACAGGGACTTATTACTGTCTTGCAGAAACCAGATAAGGACCCCACATTATGCCAAAATTATGGACCAATAACTCTCATAAATATACATACTAAAATTATTGCAAAGATTTTACTAATAGAAACTTTCATTTATAAAATGAGTCTTCCCCAACAGACTGGGTTCTTAAGTGGCAGAACAGCAGGGGATAATACTAGCAAGATATTTCATCTAATTAAACAGGCAGAAAAAGCTGAAGAACCGATGGGCTTACTTGCTGTTGACACCGAAAAATTTCTGATTTGGTACACTGGTCTTGTTTATTCAACACACTAAAAATTTATGGCATCCCGGATAAATTCATTATCTGGGTAAAAACTCTGTACAATGGTACATCTACAGCAGTACTAACTAATGGAATGATACCCTCTTTCTTTAAATTAGAGAGAGGAACTTATTATTTATCGAACCTCTAGCAAGAAAATTATGCAAAAATGATAATATCTAGGCATACGTTGGATAAATAAGGAGTATGTTTGATCTCCGAACGTATACGATATATTACTAGCAGTTTCAGACCCACAGAACTCAATGAAGACAGTTTTACAAATCATTGAAGATTTGGGGAAAAATATCAGGCTGCAAGATAAACATAGAAAAAACTAAATTCCTCTTCTTAAACAGATACTCAAGGAATAGTATCACCTCTCTTGGAATAACTTGGGCAGAGAAGTGTATAAAACGCCTATGTATTTATCTCTATAAAACTATTAAAAAAAAAAAAAAACCTTTGTTGTCCCAATAAAATAATAGAAGAAAAATTGACCAAATGGAACACATTACCGCAATCTTTCTGGGCTACATTAGAAAATATAAAAATGGTGATTTTTTGCCATTAGTGATTCTTCTCTTTATAGTTATACCCTCTATGATCCCCAACACTTGGTTTGTCAAAACTGACCGTCTAGTAAACAAGTTTAGATAGGCTAACAAGAAGGTAAGAATTGCTTACCATAGAATGTTGAGATCAGTCAATGCTGGGGGGGGGGGGTTGAAATAAAAAAATTACTCACTGAAGTAATCTTGTTTCTTCCAAGGTATTCTTCAATATGATTAGCTCTAGCAGTCAGCCTCCTGTGTTGAACTGCCATGGAGATGAATAGAACTTATGTAATTGATGGAACATCTATTGGCTCATGTCACCATTCAAACTACTTCCCTCACCAACTGCTACATTCTATAATGCTCAGATTCACTAGAGCCTGCAGGTATAGACCCCTTACTGATCTATTGTAAACTAATGATAATCTTAAACAGTAACAACTCCCCCTTTGGCTTAAACCTGTCCCCTGGTTACGCCAGACAGGACCATAAGAAGGAAAAAATGAAAATTATGTACCTACAGTAATTCTTGATCTTCTCTTGTATCTTCACCATTCATTACTGCTTGGGTGTAAGCCGGAGGTGTGCACCTGCCATGGAAGGTGTTTTTTTTCCCCTTGGAGGAGTCAGTGCCAACAGCACCGCCCCCAAGGGTGACGCATCAACGGGATGCCCAAGAGGCGGCTGTTAGGCACCGCAGACTCCTCCATCCCAGTTCTGTTAGCTGGAGATGCGAAAAAAGGGTAAGAAAAAAGAGCGAGACAAGAGAGCCAAGGGATAGAAAAAGGAAAGGATATAAACTGAAAAAGGAAAAGCCAGTAAAGGACAGAAAAAAGAAGAAAATGCCTGCCCTAAAGGACCGCACGGCCTCACTACAGGGGCAGCTCCAAGGGAGAAACAGATAAAGAAAAAGAAACAGGAAGAAGAAGAAGAGAAATGGAAATTACGTACTTACCGTAATTATTGATCTTCTTGGACAGTCTCCATCACTCATTCACACTAGTGGGATAGCGCTGGAGGCGCTAGGACCAAGCAGGAGCCTAACATTTTCTGAAGGGTTGGCGCCGAGACAGGACCACGCATGCACGGCACCGCGAGACTAGCTCGTGCCTGTGTAGGCTATCTCAGTGTCGACCGCCTCAGTACCTTTTCAACCGAGGTGCAGCGTAACTAAGGAGAATAACTCATCCTAAGTTTCTGGGCCTGAGAGGGCCCAGATGGCCTTTGCAAGAAAGGTCAAAGAATAATGTGCTCACAGTCTGAACCATAGGACCATGAAGACCAGGAAAGAAAACGAGTGAACCCAGGAGATGGTGGATGGGCATGTGAATGAGTGATGGAGACTGTCCAAGAAGATCAATAATTACGGTAAGTACGTAATTTCCATATCTTCCTGAACTAACTCTTCATCACTCATTCACACTAGTGGGAGAGTATCGAGCTAAAACCAACAACCCTGAGTAGGGTGGTAGGAGATAGGGTTCACTCAGAAAGGACAGCCAAGGACTGTCCTGCTAATAAAAAGAGCTGTCTTGTAAAAAGCAACTAGTACATAGTGCCTACAAGATAAGCGCTCGAGTTGTAACTCACCACTTTGCAGACAACTGCAACGGACACAAAATGAAAGTCTGCCAGGAAGCCACAATCACTCTAGGAGAGTGGTAAGAACCTTGCCTCACAATTTGGTCTAGGACCAAAATTAATAGTGTCAAAGACATGTACTAATGTAACGTAAAGGGACCTCAGGAACTGAAAGAGTCGGAGGTAAAGTCTACTGGTTCAGGGTAGACCGGAAAGTGCAGAAGGAAACCCCCACTATCAAGTATGGCTGACCTGTAAACAACAGGTCCAGGAGCACTTGAACCCCTTACTTGGTGAGCAAGGGGGTCCAGGTGGGGTTAGCCCATCAAGGAGAATGGTCTTCACTTAGTCACAGGAACCTTCCTGATGGAAGGCCAAGCACGACTTAGAAGCCTCTCGTGGTGGTCTAGTAGAACCAGATCCTACCCACTGCATATTCCAAAGGAATCATCTTGCCCCTGTGTGTACAACTGTAGTAGCAGTCTCTGAACTCAGGGAAGAAAGGAAAAAGTGTACAGGAGGACGTGTCCACTGCGGAAAAAAACATTCCTACAGAAAAAAAACAGGGGCTGGATTTCTAAGGCAAATAGAGGCAGATGTACGTCGAGGAGGGACACAGCAGGACCAAGTTAGGGCAAACCATTTGTTGAAGTGACTGAAAGAGGCAGTTACTCAATGTGGTGAGGCACTACCCACTCTGGCCTCCCTGAAGGGAGTAGGAAAGGATTCCAGTTTGTTTGCTGAAAAACAAACATCATAACTCCATCACGCACTTGAAGAGGATAGCTTTGTGAGCGACTGGCATGGACCAGCGCGCAGGAACTGAACGTGTGAATATTTGAGAAGCTACCTCAGAAAAAAAGACCTACTTGACCTTCCGTCAAGAAGGAGAAAATCGTCTGTTAAGTCAAACAAGCAAGGAAGTAGGAACCTGAGTTCTGACTCGGTTGAGAGTCACTTCTGCTGCTGTAAGGCTCTGCTCAAGAGAAGAAAGCCTGATAAAAAGAAAGGGGAATTAACAGACTGGGCAGCCGCCTAGGTCTAGGAGATGTCTCTGAATAAGAGAAATCTCTCTTAGAGACACAGATTACCCATACCGCCGCCGGATCGGACTCCCCCAGGGAAAGAAGAAGTCAGATACTCTTTACCGTACTCTGGAGACGAGCGCCTCAGGGGCTGAGGTGGAACCTGACCAGATCCAAAAAGGGGGTTATCGGGTAATTTCGGCTAGGCCCTGTGCTGTGATAAAAACATTTTTTTTTTTTTTAGTCCAAGCCTAACAAGGCTTTCAGGCTGCTATTTCGCAAGGATTGTCTTGATACAAAATGACGAAGATGTTCTCCATCTGAGTGCAGAAGGAGCCTAAGTGTCCATACTGAAATCATGACCAGACTAATAATCACAGCTGGAGAAATGTTAACCACCTGTGCCAAAGAAGCCACCAAAGGGACAGTATCACAAGGGGGTTATATACCTCTATTAAAGGAGCAGAAGAGCCTGAGCGGCTCCCAACCATTAAATTAGAATGTTTCACAGAGTGTAACTGTCTTGACGATTGAAAAAGTCTAGACGCAGAAGTGTATGGTCCACAGACGCAGTGTGAAATACTATAGTGGACCCCATTACTGAGAAACTACTGAAAAGATTTTCCATCACGGACTCTGATAATAGGGAGGATGTGCCCTTCAGTATATAAAATGAGACATCTGCTGTATTACCGACCAGAAGGACAGGGAAAGACCGATCTAGAAAGACCTCCAAGAGAGGTCTAGGTCAGAGCCACTAGAGACTCCGCCATCAGTAAGGATGTCGAGGAGCTTGGTATCATGTAGGGAGCCGAGAAAGTGCTGAGCAGAATGAGATTCCGCTGGCAGAGCAGTACTGCAGAGTTCCATCAGCAGAAAACCACTGGATGACACAAGATCCCACATAGACCGCCACTCACTAAGATGAGTGGAAAAAATAAACTGCAGAACAGGAGTTCATTCTGTGATAAACATCCCGCCACAAGTTCTGTGGAAAGGAAGTCCGAAAAGGAAAACATTGTCACTACTTCTGCCATACAGCACCCACTGGCATCAGTGCAGCACCAGCATCACTCGTGGCACAGGAGGGCATCAAGCAGTGCTTATGCCAACCTGGGCGATACCTAAGGGCAGCCGCGGCAGTACCCACAGGCACCCCCAGCACCCATGTACCAATGGCATCCGAGGGCACCCCCAACACCCACGGTACCATGGCACCCATGGCAAGAAATGCACCCGCGGCACCCATGGGTGCCCCCCGGTGCCACCCATGGTACTCATGGCACCAGTGGTACCCATGGCACCTGTGGCACCCATGGGCACTCACGGCGCCACCCATGGCACCCTTGGCACTCACGGATGCTTGGCACTGCCCGTGGGTGCACGGCACTGCCACGGGCACTCAGTGCTACCCAGACACCTGCGGCATCACTGATGGCGCCGACAACCAATGGCAGCAACAAGAGCACCCACAGCATCACACAGAGCGATGGCACCGACCCACAGTGCCGACTAAGGCACGGCGCCGACCAAGGCACCAAGCCACAGCTCCCAGGCATGGTGCCGACCAAGGCGCCAAAGGAAAATGCCAATGGAAATCCTGAGAAGGGAAGAAGGAAAAAGGTGGTGCCCATGCCAGCCCCTGCATGGAAAAGGGAGAGAGGGGTAGGCACGAGGGGTTGACACGATGGCAAAGGCACCAAGAGGGCACCTCGCCCATCGTGATCCAATCGACCCGGCTCCAGTCCAACGGCTCCGAGGCTCGGAGGTCCCGAAATCAGGAACAGAGCCAGGAAAAACTGGAAAGTCAAACCCCCTGCTCCATAGGAGCGGCCCAAAGGTGAAACTGCCCACCGGAGCTCCAACGAGAACAGAGATGGAGCTCGGAGTCGAGAATGCAGCCATCAGGAGCGGGGCCAAGAGGAACCCACCAAAGTCGGTTCAGGTCCAACGCCCCTCCCGACGAACAATCCTCGTGCAGACGTACCAAAGGGCAACTTCGAATGGCACTGATTCTTCTTCCCCTAACGAGGAAGAAGAGCTCGACGTTAAGCGGAGCCGGATCCCCAGAACCGCTAGATTTGTGCTTCGAGGACTGTCCCCCCAAGCACAGGATCTGTCCGTAGTCAGAGCCCCTCGTTAATTTAGGGTGGCGGACCGGTCACAGCCCCTCTGCCATAAAAACTTTCAAACGAAGTCCTCCTACCATCACTGCTACCATCTAAGGATGACTCCGTTGATGGCAGGAAAGAATTTCTTCTTTTTCATAATCTTCTTGTTCGAAAAATAAGAAATCACTACTTAAAATATTAAATTAAACGTTAAAATTGCTGTTATATAGACGAAAATTTAGACTCCAGCAGACGAGCGACGTCGACATCCAAGTGCACTCGACAGTGGGAGAAAAGGAACTGAGGCGGTTGGAGGGTCGACGCCAAGATAGCCACCACAGGCGCGAACTAGTCTCGCGGTGCTGTGCATGTGTCGTCCTGTCTCGGCGCCAACCCTTCAGAACATTTTAGGCTCCCGCTTGGACATAGCGCCTCTAGTGCTGTCCCACTAGTGTGAATGAGTGATGGAGACTCAGTCCAGGAAGATCAAGGGATGTTGGGAGGGGAGAACACTGCCCATTGATATATTAGTTTAAGGCTTATAAGCTCGGAGCCAAAACAAGGGAGCAAGGATCCTCTTGATAGGAGAGAAGAGAAGGTTCAACTGAACTGCTTGCACAGATTGAACACAAAGGGCAGATTCTCTAACCTCCCGTCATCCCAACCCCTTAAACTCTAGCTGAGAGCTCACAGACTGCCGAGGCAGAAATTCTGTTCCGGAAGACAGCGCGCAACTAGGAGGGGAAGAGGACCTCCAGCACCTTGTTAAATGCTAACACAGATGTGTGTTGGGAGGGGGTGAGCTCTACAGAGGGCACCCCTTTATGGAAAGGATAGAGTGGGAACTCAATCGGACTCCTTGAAGGCAAGGCAAGAGTATCAGCTCAAAGCAACTGAAGTGCCAGGACAGCACCAACAAGAAGAAACTGACACAATAGAAGATTAAGACCTGCCAGAGGGACTGGGGCCAAAAGGAGCAGAGCCATTACAGGGACAGTCCTTAAACTGTGAATTGAACAACATGGCTAAGAAAACCAAAAGGTCACCCCTAGGGGCAATTGGAAAGAGTTCCCTCAGGATAGAATAAATTCTACTTGTTCCCCCTTTACCTTGAGGAGATAGGATCCATTCAGAAGAGAACGGAAAAATCAAGATAGGGTTTTTTTTTGGCTTAAAGGCCAACAAGGAAGGGGGGGAGAAACACACAGGGAGGGGGAGACGCCGAAATAGGAGGCCCTTGAGGGGAAGGTGGGCGGGTATCAGTAATGAATGGTGAAGATACAAGAGAAGATCAAGAATTATGGTAGGTATGTAATTTTCATATCTTCCCTTGTCAATCTTCACCATTCATTACTTCTTGGGTGAGTGCCAAGCCCCCTCAGCCCCAAGGGGATGGCCAAAAAAAAACCTGAAGGGACAAGACCCTTAGCCTCCTGCTGGTGGAAACAGAAAGGGAGCCCCCGGGCTAGTCAAACGAGAAGCCTAAGGTGGAGGAGAACTAGGAGGTGTCCCCCGGAGATGAGGGGACGGAGGAAGCCCCTGCAGTAGCCTCCTAGCTCTGGTGGAGAAAAGACGGGTCCCCCGGAAAGCGGAGCGAATCACCCTACACCGGGCCAGGGGTGACAATCTTGACAGACAAAGCCATGCCGTCCGCCTAATGCAGACTGCTGTCCCTGCAAGCCTGGAAGCTACCTCATTGGCATCGTAAGATACCCTTGCCTGGTGCCTTGCCAGCTCCAGGCCTATAGCAGAGAGGGCAATGGCCTGTCTAGATTGCTCCATGTCTGGCAGTGATGCTAGAAGCTGAGATGGCATCGACCACAGATGGCTGCTGTAGGCAGCATGGTGCCCCTGATGAAATGCGATATACAGCATCGCACAAGAGGAAGAGAACACTCTCCGCCCCAACCGGCCAAACTGTAGAGAATCTGAGTCCAGTGGTCGGTCCTGCGCCAGGCAGCGGCACCTGGAAGGAGTCTCTAGGGACACCAATCTGAGGGACTCAGATGGGGCACAATCCCCCCTCCTGCAGTCTGCCGGGGCTGGTATGGGGTCGGAGGGAGACTGCCAGGAACAGATAGATGCCTCCTGGAAAAGAATAGGCCAGGATGGCAGAACCAAATGTTGGGCACTGAATTCACTGAGGAATTCACGCGTCTCCCTTTTGGTATTGTCTTGCCTAACAAAGGAGATACGGTGGTCCCCAACCATCCTCAAAAGGAAGCGCAGATATTCAGTGAAATCGACGTCGGAAGAGAGATGAGCAGAGGGTTCCTCTCCCTTCAAGGAGGGAGACGAGGAGGATGGGGAGCTTGAATGCTCAGAAGACTCCTGTGGTGGTGGGGATAGGTGAAACACCCACTCATGCATACATCTAACATATGAGGGGAAGGACGCCACAGTGCCTCTGAACATTTCCCAGGATAATGGACCCATAGGAGCGACATGACCCGGGAGAGAGGATGGTGGCTCCAGAGAAATGGGAGTAGGGCACCTACGAAGAGGCAAGTGTCCTCTGCTCAGGCTCTGGAATCTGGGGAACGGAGCCGGAGCTGGTGTGCTCCCGGATAACAAACTAGGTCGCTGAACCGAACCCTGGGGATGCAAACCTTGTAAGAGCCTGGAAGGGGATCCTCCCCTGCAACGTACCTGGGGCTGCAAGGATCCAGAAGGGCAACCCACAACACCACCACCGGAGGGGTCCCTCGAGCCTAAGAGGGAGAGACGAGGCTCGGCACTACGGCTCCTACCTACACCCCCGAGGGGCAGCAGGCGAGACTCGACGTGCCTCACCCTGGCCCCTCAACCCCTCAGACTCACAAGACACCCTCCTCCTCGACGTCAGCGACAGAGCCCGTCAATCCTGGGATCTCTTGGGGGAGCTCCCAGAAGACAAGGCCCCTAGTCCACCCTGAGAGGGCACAGCAGCACCGGGGATGGCAGCTGCTACAGCCCCCTCCAGGCAAACAAACCCCTCCCCAACCCCCACGCCGTCCCCGCCCAGTGACTCCAGGCCACCCCCAGCCTGGAAGTCCTCAGAAGAAGACCGCTGTGGGGACAAAGGAATGGGCGCGCTGGACTGCCTGACACCATGTCCCACAGAAGACTCCAATCCTGAAGAATCAGGGAGCCAGGACGGGTCCACGTCTGAATCGTCTGCTTCTGAGAAAGTGACGACCAGCAGGACCTCAACACTGGCCACCCCAGGAGTCTTCCGAGAAACGGCGCTGCAAACGGCGCTGGTGCCAATCACGGCACCGGTCGGTGCCCGCACACCAGAGACATCGGAGCCCAGCCCCGACTCACCGGCGGCCACAGCCGAGTCCCCAGCACTGCTCTCGGTGCCAGGACCTGATACGGCTCCATCAGTGGAGTCGACCGGGCCCACGGCGCCACTGCCAACACGGCACCGCCCTGATCACGGGATCCGAGGCAGCGCCAGAAAGCGGCGTTGCGGGTCCACCCACGCCGGGCCCAGCATTCGCGAGCCACGACAATGGGGGAGCCTGCACCTCCAAGGAGGTGACTGCCGAGGCGGTGTCCCCACCGCAGCCCCGGGAGGGACCATAGCGTTCCCCCGACCCCGCAAAAGAGGCCTCCTCCTCAGCAAGACTAGAAGATGAGGAGGCCTCCTCCTCTCCAGACCGTATAGGTCTGGGAGGGGAACCGGAGGAAGGGTCTAAAGATCTTACCTGGGAGGCCCGAGAGCGACGCCGTCCTCCAAAAGTTGGCGGGGCCTTGCCGATTTTGAACGTGCGGACTTTGAGAACATGGTGGTCCATTGAGAAACAGGCGTCACATCTATCCATATCATGGTTAGGTCCCAGGCATCGAAGACAAACATCATGCCGATCCGTCATGGAAAAATGCCGGCCACAGGAGCATCGGCGCATAGGGGCACAGCCCGCTTTCAACTTTCGCTTAGCTCCTGAACCGGACATGATGCGAAAATAATTAACACAGTAAAGCTCCTGGCACCATAGAAAAGAAAAGGAACGGACTTACCAGCAGTCAACGGCGTCGGGAAAAACAGCGGGATAAAGGAGTCACAGATGAAGTAGACCTATGACGCAGAGAGAAAACTCATACACGCGCTAGCAGGTGCAGCCTCGATGGCGGGAGAAACAGAACTGGGATGGAGGAGGAGCCTGCGGCACCTAACGACCGCCCCTTGTGCTTCACGTGGTGAGTCACCCTTGGGGGCGGTGCCATCGGCGCCAACTCCTCTGGGGGAAAAAAAAAAAAAACTCCTGTTGCAGGTGCGCACCTCCGGCTTACACCCAAGCAGTAATGAATGGGGAAGACTGACAAGCGAAGATCAGAGCCACCTGGTTTTCAAAACTCAACATACCCAGTGTAAGACCCTTATAACAATAAAACATCAGCTGTAATGCAGAGGCCAACTGGTTCTGAAAGGGGAGGTAGGGTGGTTAAGTTAGTCATACTGAAGAATACCTTGGAAGAAACAAGATTACTTCGGGGAGTAATTTTTTCTTCTAACCCCAGGAATTCTTCAATATGATTAACTCTAGCAGACTACAAAGCAGGGTGGGCACAAAACCCTACTTAGGGAACAAGATCTGCAGCACTGCTATGCCAAACCTGGCATCACTTCTGGATTGTGTATCCAAGCTATAATGCTTTGTAAAAGTATGTACTGTCCTCCATGTAGCTGCTTTGTAGATTTCCAAGAGCGGAATGTCTCTGGCTGCTGCTACTGTAGCAGCCGTGCCTCTTGTAGAATGTGCCCTCAGGCCCACTGGGGGCTCTTTACCAGCTTTACTGTAGCAAAACTGTATACATTGCACTATCCAGCGAGCAACTGTCGTTTTTGAAGCTGGTTTCCCATTTCCCACATCCCCATAGGTCAGGAACAACTGTTGTATGTCATGCCTATGGGCCTTAGAGTGGTCAAGATAGTAATTGAGAGCTCTCTTCACATCTAGGCTATGTAGCTTGCGTTCCGCTGAACTAGAGTGTTCAGTAAAGAAGACTGGCAAAGTGACTGACTAATTCAGGTGGAAGTCAGAAACCACCTTTGGAAGAAACTTCCCATCGGTCCTGAGCACCACTTTGTCCCTGTGGAAGGAGATATAATTCTGTTCTATGCACAGGGCTTGCAACTTGCTTATCCTCCTGGCTGAGGTGAAGGCCACTAGGAATATGACTTTCCAAGTGACAAACACTAAATGTGCTGGAGCCATGGGCTCAAAAGGGGGCTCCATGAATTTGGCTATGCAAACACTGAAGTCCCAGGACGGCACCGGCTCCCTATGAGGAGGATGCGGCTGAGCTAACCCCCCTGAAGAATCTCTTGAAAATAGGGTTAGCAATCAGAGAAGCACCCTTGCTGGCCAAAAAATCGGCTGAGACTGATGCCAAGTGGACCATAAGGGCAGTGGGCTATAGGCCCAGTGAATGCAGATGGGTGAGACAGTCCAACAGGACTGGTTACCCTGCCTGGGACAGTAATATTCCACTAGAGTTACACTAGATAGAGAATCTCTTCCATATGGAGGCACAGGTTTTCTTGGTAGAGGGTTTCTTACAACCCCTAAGAACACAGAGTACACCCTCAGAAAGGTGTAATCCTGTATACTCTAGGTCTTCAAGGGCCATGCCTTGAGTTTGAGAGACCTGAGGATCGGATACAGGATCCCACCCTGAGATGAGGTCAGAAGGTTGTGTCTCTGAGGGAGGTGTATGGGCTGGGCCACAGATAGGGACAGCAGCAGCGAGTACCATGGCTGCCTTACCCAGTCTGAGGTTATCAGGACCATGGTAGCTGGCTGAGACCTGAACTTGATCAAGACCCTGCGTAACAGTGGACATGGGGGGGAAAGCATATAGGCTCCTCCCTGACTAGTTCAACACAAGACCATCTATGGGCACTGTGCCCCTTGCTGGAGGCCTGCAGCAGAACAGGAGCAACTGGTGGTTCTCCTGTGAGGTGAAGAGGTCTATCTCTGGGATGCCCACCTGTAAAACACCACTTCCAGTACTTGTCTGTTTAGAGACCATTTGTGGTGGTTTTGGTTGATTCTGCCAAGTGCATCTGCCAGAGTGTTGTCCTTCTCTAGGAGGTTGATGGCAAACAGGGACACCTGTAAGGAGTATGCCAGACTCCATATTTTCATTGCTTCTGTGCAAAGCAGGTCGGATCTTGTCCCTCCCTGCTTGTTGATGTAGTACATTGTGGTACTATTGTCTGTCCTGACCTGTACCCACCTTGTTCCCTACCAGGGATACAAAGGATTGCAGTGTCAGAAGCACCGCCCTGAGCTCTAGAAGAGTTATGTGCAGGAGTGACTCTACATGGGGATCATATACCATGCATTGTATGCTCTTCCAGATGTGCCCCCCACCCTAGGAGGGAGGCATCTGTTGTAAGTACCAAGTTAGGCGACTCCTTTTCGAATGGGACCCCTCCTCTGAGACTGGGTCTGTCTTGCCATCATTGCAAGGCCTGCAACAGTGTCCCTGGCACATTTATCAGCTTTGAGAGAGGGTCTCTCCTTTGGAACCAATGTGCCCTGAGGAGAAACTGAATGTCTCTCATTTGGAATCTGCAGCCTTGAACTCTTTCCTGTTGCTGCAGCCATGCGCCCCAACAACTGGAGGAACTGCCTTGCTGGCCTTGGTCTGTTGAGACCGAAAGATCCTGCCAGCTGCAGAATACTGTCTATCCTGTCCTGAGGGAGGAGTGGCCTCCCCTGCAGAGTATCCAATTCTTCCCATATGAAATTCAATACCTGGTTAGGTTGGAATACAGACTTTTCGGCATTAAGAACCCTAGTGACTCCAGTGTGCACTGAGTGACCCTTAGGGGCCTCTTTCACCTGTTGTTTTGACTTGCCCACGACTAGTCAGTCATCCAAGTAGGGGGACTCCATGATGCCCTGCCTTCTCAAGTATGCTGCCACCACTGCCAAGCACTTTGTGAATGCCCTGTGAGCTGAGGTCAGGCCGAATGGCAGGTTTGAGAACTGGTAATGTCTTGAAGGTAGTCTGAACCGGAGATACTTTCTGTGAGATTCCCTGATGGGAATGTGGGAATATGCATCCTTTAGATCCAGTGGTGCCAGCCAGTCTCCTCCTTGAAGCGTGCAAAGAATCATTGCCAAGGTTACTATCCGGAACTCTGGCTTCGGTAAGTGCTTGTTTAGAGTTCTTGGGTCTAAAATGGGTCACCACTCCTCATTTTTCTTTAAGGTTAGGAAGTATCTTGAGTAAAACCCTTTCCCCCTTTGGGTGAGGGGAACTGGCTCCACTGCTTTTGCCAGAAACAGGTTTGACACTTCCCTTTCCAGGAGTGCTCTTTCTGTGGGGGATGATGGTCTGAAAAATCTTGCTCTTAGTTTGGGGAAAGATCTGAAGCTGAGGGCTAGGCCCTGACTCACTACCTCTAGCACCCACTTTTCTGTGGTGATGGTTTTCCAAGTCTGGAAGTAGTGAGTCAGCCTGCCCCCTACTGGCATTGGGGAGGCGACCCCGACTGACACATCAGGGGTTCTGTTTAGCCTGGGCTGCAGCCTGTGGGGTCTGGTTCCCCCTTCTGGAACCTCTACGACTCCTGCCCCTGAAGCAGCCCCTTGGCTGCTGGTAAGCAGTGGAAGCCTGGGCTTGGAAAAATGGTCTGCCATATCCCCTACCTCTACCTCCCCTTCCCTGTGGCCTACAGGAGGGTGAGACCTTTTCTTTTGCAGTGTTGCTTTTGTGGATCGTCTTGTATTCATCCACCTTTTTCATGTATGCCTCTGTTTTGTTCCCAAACAGGGAGTTCTTCTCCACAGGGAAATCCATAGCTTTAGCCTGTGTGTCCTATGTCAGGTTTGTGGTTCAAAACCAGGCAAACCTCCTCAAAGCAACAGTTACTGCCATCCACCTGGCTGCATTATCATCTACTGCCATGTGGAACTGGTATTTTGAGGCTTCTAAGCCACATCTGGCTGTTTCCACCATGTCAGCAGCCTAACTAAGTGGTGCATTATCTGCTATAGCCATGACAGAACTCCTTAGGGATTTTTGATACTGGGCAGCATAAGCCATGTAATTGGCCTGCCTAATGCCCAGTGAAGCTGCCAAGTAGCCTTTCTTGGCCATGCTATCTAGCCTGCTGAAATCCTTCTCAGGCCTTGGCCCTATCACAAGTGCAGCCTGTACCACCCCTTCTGGATCAAGGTGGGAGAAATGGAAATTACGTACCTACCGTAATTCTGATCTTTCTGTGTATCTTCAACATTCATCACCTTTGGATTCTGGCTGGAGGTCACGACCCCATGGGAGCTCTTTTTTTTTTTTTGATGGGCGGAGCCGATGCACTATGTGATGCTCGCGGGTTGGTCATTAGTTGTTGTCAACTCCGCACTCCCGCCAGTTCTGAGTCGCCGTAGAGTAAGAAAAGGGTTGGGAGGGAGGGACAAGGAAGTCCAAGGGACAGACAAAGGAAAGATATATAAACTAAAAGGAGAAATAACCGACTGAGAGGACAGAATAAGTTTGAAAAACTAAGGGAATTGGATAAGGGCCCCAATCTCTGGAAGAAGAAATGGAGGAGGGAGGGTTAAGGATTTTAGAAATAAGGATGTGAGTGGGGGAACACACCCTGGAACCTTGACTTGTCTCCAGATTGTATAGGAACTGCGAAGGAGTAGATGAAAGGCTAACTGCCAGAATTCAAGGCACAGAATCACTGGCAATAACTCCAACATAAGCACAATCGGCTCTTCTGGAAGAAAAGACAACATACAGGGATATACCCCCCCAAGAAAAAAAGAAACTGTTGGTGTAAGAAACCTAGTTTCTTAAGTTAAACTGAGGTTGTGTCCAAAGGACAAGGAAATCAAGGTAGGTTGACAGGGAGAATGAGAGAAGGAAAGAAAGGAGGGCAACTACCAACCCCCACAACAGAGGGGTGGAGCCGAGGCACTGAAGAAGTGCCCCCCATTCTGACCACTCTACCCCTAGAGAAAATTATCCCCCTATATGTCCCAAGTCACCCCACTCCTTACTAAACAGAAAGGAGGGGGGGTGAAGGAGGAGCAACAGAGACTGATGCCCCAGGGGGATGGAAGGCGGGATTATGATGAATGGTGAAGATACACAGAAAGATCAGAATTACGGTAGGTACGTAATTTCCATATCTTATCTGTGTCAATCTTCACCATTCATCACCTTTGGGTGAGTGCCGAGCCCCCGAAGAGAGCCCTAACCCAAAGGACTAAGTCCCTTAGCTCTCAGTGGGTGGCACACCAAGAGAGAGAACCTTCACGGGCCTGGAGCGGCTCGAGAGTGGGGAGAGTGAGACGGGGACACCTCGTAAGGAGTAGGAAGCTGCCCCAACAGACACCGTGGGTTCTCTGGTAGGGGGAGGAAATCACCCTACGCCGGGCCAAGGATGATAACTGGGAAGGAGGAAGCCATGCCGTCCACCTAGTGCAGATTGCTGTCCCTACGACCCTGGAAGCTACCTCTTTGGTGTCGTAAGATGCCCTCGCTTGGTGCCTTGCTAGCTCCAGGCCACGTGCAGAGAGTACAATGGCTTGACTGGTTTCCTCCGTGTCAGGCAAAGCAGCTAGAAGTTGACCTAGCCTGGACCACATAGCATAGTGGGCCTGATATGCTAAATTAGAGAGCAGCAACCGTGCAAAGTAGAATGTCCTCCTCCCCCAGAAGACAAAATCCATAGAATCTTGATCTGGGGGCCGGTTATGATGAGGGGCATGAAGCCCATCAGGAGTGTCCAGCTGCGTCAATCCTGACTGAGGATGAGACATGGAACCTGGAGACTCGGGGGGCCGGGGCACAATACCACTGGCAGAGATCCCTAGGGGCTGGGACTCTGGAAAAGGGTCTCTGCCAGAAAAGCAACGACGCCTCCCAAAAGGGAGCAGGCCAGGGGAGCACCACAAGGGTGTCCGCACCGAAATCGCTTAGAAAGGCACATGTCGAGTGCTCTGGATTGTGCTGTGTGGGAGGGGTGATGTGCATGTCCTCCAACACCCTCACGAGGAATCGCTGATACTCTGTGAGATCAGCAGCTGGGGAGATGTGGACAGACTGTTTCTTTCCCCCAGAAGAGAGGGATGAGGAGTCAGAGGACCTCAAGAGTTCAGAAGCTGGCTGCTCAGGGGAGGTTGAAACACCTGTCTGTCCACAGCCCTGACATAAGCAGGAAAATGAGCAGCCACAGCTCTGAACTGCTCCCAGGAGACAGGACCACTAGGACCAAAAATACCTGGGAGCGCAGGAGAATGTGGCAGAGGAGAAGGGGCAGAGCCGACAACAGGAATCGGCGGTCCTCCGCCTGGGTTAGGGAGCGCACCAGGAGCCCTAAGGAAAGAAGGAGCTCTGGAAAACTCCACAGCTGACAGCTGGTCATCCAAACTGGAACTGCCTAGGCTGCGCCCTGAAGAATACCCCCCATGAGGTGACCGGGGCCATGAAAGTCCAGAATGACAGTCCCCCACCTCAAAAGAAAGGGGCCCTCTCGAGGAAACCGAAAGGGAAAGGCAGAGATCCGCATGACGACTTCTCCCAGAGCCTGGGTGGGTTCCAGGAAAAAGGCCACAACATGGAACCCATACCCCTCGTCCCCTCGGAATCCAAAAGTGCCCTCCTCCTCAAAAGAGCCAGCCTAGGCAGCTGGCAACCTTGGTCGGACCCCGAAGGGGCCATCCAGGGAGCAACACCTCCCTCCAGTGGCTGCTCTGATCGGCCCCGAAGTTGGGCGATCCAGGCACACCACCTGAGGGGGTACCACTACTGAGGGGTCAGAAAACCCACCAAGACCAGGCTGCAGAGCAATGGTGGCCTGCACCACTGCCTGTTGGTCAGCACCCTGACCCTGGTCCCAGGAACAACTGTCCTCTCCTCAGAAGGGGGCTGGTTCCGGCCTGTCGAGGACACTACCAAGGTGTCTACATGAGCAGCCAACTCTAAAGAGTCAGACTCCCAGTCTGACTCAGAATCAGATTCCCCCTCCGAAGAGGTGGAGACCGAAGTTCTGTGGCAAATGGTGCATGGACGCCCGCTGCCATCCCTACTGAAAGGAGCACCAGACCGAGTAACTGCACCAGAGTCAGCGCCGAGGCCCTCAGCCACACCGCGAATGGTGCAGGAAGAAGATACGGTGATGACGACGGCAGCAGTATTGGAGTTAGGGCCTGTCACGGCACCGCAAGCGATGCCAAGGCCAGAGACAGCACTGACGATGGCACAGACCATGCTCTCGCCACCGAGGTCCGAAACTCCCATGGCACCATGTCCTCACTCGGCGCCACAAGTGGCTCCAGAGCTGGACACAGCACCGTGCTCAACGCGGCACCATGGTGAGAAACAGCAAAGGACGGCGGTGTAGAGCCTCTCATGGCGCCACCAGCACCATCGGTGCCGCAAACGGAGCCAACAGCAGCAACGGCACTGAGCGATGGCCCGGTGCCAACGACGGCACCATCAGGGCCCACGATGCTGAGGCACAAGATGGTGCTGACAGACGGCATTGAGGACGGTGCTGACCCAGGCCTTCCGAGCCGAGGGTACAACATCGAGGAAGCCTTCACCCCCAAAGGGGTGTTTGCCAAGGTGGTGCCTCCCGCCCATCCCCCAAGGGGAACAGACTGGGCCTCCTGCACCGCGGAAGGGGCTTCTCCAATGGCAAGGCTACAAGAAGCAGAAGCCCCCTCCTCCTTGGTCCGTGCAGAACTGGGAGGGGACCCAGAGGAAAGGCCGAGAGAACGCGGCTTGGCCTGGACGAAAAGCGCCATCCCGAAGCCGCAGAGTCAGTCTAACTTTCCATGCGCTGCTGTTCAATGACATGATGGTCCATGGAGAAGCAGGCATCACACGAATCCATGCTGTGTAGCGGGCCAAGACACATGAGGCAACGGTCATGCTGGTCGGTGACGGAATACTTATGGCTACACGGGCACAGACGCATAGGGGGCCGTTCCGGCTTCAAAGCCTTCTTGCCCCCCAACCGAGACATGACATACAGATAAAAGGACACCAAACAAGACCTGATGTCGCAAAATAAAATAAAGAACAGTCTTACCAGGTGACATTGAGTGCAGTGAAACTGAACCGGAGTCGACGGACTGTGACACGGAGTCAAAGTCTTTTGAAACACAACAGGCCTCTCAGAAGTTTTCAGAGCTACCCACGAGGTGCGACCTCAATGGCGGGAGATGAAGAACTGGTGGGAGGGTGGAGTCGACAACACCTAACGGCCAACCCGTGAGCGCCACACAGTCGTCAATTCGAGGTGGCACCAATGGTGCATCGACTACGCCCATGCAAAAAAATAAATAAATAAATAAAAAGAGCTCCCGCGGGTTAGTGACCTCTGGCCAGAACCCAAAGGTGATGAATGGTGAAGACTGACACAGATAAGATCAGGAATTCTGCCCGACTGTTCTAGCTGATACTTTTTTGTCAGCTTTCTTGTCCACTGGGGGTACTGAATTAGGAGTCTCCAGGACTTTTAAGGCATGCTTTTTCAGGAACATATTGATGGGGAGTAAGAGTCTCTTGGTAGGTGTTAACCCCATCATTACCACAAACTCTGCCTCTTCCTCATCCTCCACAGACTCATGTGTAATGAGGTCAAGGGCATCCACCGTCTGTTTCACAAATGTGAACCTTTGGGAGTCGTGGTGGAGATTCAAAGTCCTGCTCTGATGAAATCTCCCATTCCATCAGTTCATCCTCATCCTACTCCTCATATGTGGGGTCTTGTGCCATTGGAACTGGTCTTTGAACCGTAGGAACTGCTAGTGGAACTGACGGTCCACTAATACCAGTTGTGGTTGAACTAGCAATAAGCCTTGATTTGTGGCAGCTTGGAGAGCTTGTAAGATTTCCAAAGCCTGAGCCACTGCCTCTGCTGTTGGCACAGATGATTTTGGAACACAGAGCTCCGTTGCTTTTCTAGACGGAGGTTTGGAATGCTTCTTCTCACCTTTTTTCCAAGCCAGAACCGGTTCTTTTAACCAGTTCCCCAGGCCTTTTTGGCTTTGATGTCTCACCTTGTTCAGGGGAGGTAGATTCAACACCTTTTGCCTTTTCTTTGGTTTTATCAGAAGCAAGATTACTGAGATCCAATGGAAAGGCCATTTTATCCTGAAAACACTTAAGATGCTTTTCTACAGTTTTCTCTGGAAAGGTTTTACAAACTTCACAATCGGCCTGGAAGTGTGAAACCCCAAGTCAAAATAAACACAAATCATGTTTGTCAGCCTTAGCAAAGACCTCCCCACACTTGGCACAGTTTTTGACTCTGGAAGGCCATGTCTTTTTCTTTGGCTTATCAAACATAACCACAGAATAACTGAGTAAAAATTCAAAAGATAATAAAACTCTGGGGTAGGAGGAAGTAGGCTGTTGGTTAACTAGGATCTGCATATCCAATATGTAGCGAAATGGGCAGACTAGGTGGGCCAAGTGGTCCTCATCTGCCATCAAAGTCTATATTTCTATGTTTCTAAATTTGGTTTCCAATCGAAGTGAAAAGCTGAAACATTCCGGTAAGCGGTTAAGAGTAAAATGGTTGGTTCCCGAATCGAGGAAAAGACCGCACTCTGTCAGATTTTAAAACAAACTGCACAACAACCAAGGAAAATCTGAACTTAAGTTTTTTTTTTTTTAAGTATTTAAAAATGAAAACTAATGAAATAAACACAGAAAGCTGGTTCCTCAACGGTTGCAAGGAACTGATGAGGAACCGCTAACTGAAGTAAAAATCAACTAAAAACTAGCACTATACTATAAAAATTACGTACCTACCATAATTCATGATCTTCTCTTGTATCTTTACCATTCATTACTGTTGGATGTAAGCCGGATGGGCACACCTGCCATGGGAACCTTTTTCTGGGGAGAGGAGAGTCTGTGCTAATGGCGCCGCCCATGTGAGTGATGCACCGTGTGGTGCGAAGGGTGGCCATTAGGCACAGCTCTCCACTACTCATCCTGTTTCATGGCCAGAGAGGCAGAGACGGCCATAGGTGGTAGAGTGAGGCAAGCGAGCTGAGGGATAGAAAAAGGAAAGGAAATTAACTGAAAAGGGAATAAGCCAAAGACAGGACAGAAAAGAGAGAGAACACACTACCCTAAGGGACTACAGGGCCTTAGTCCTTGGGTGGTTCTGAGGGAAGAGGAGAAGAATAGGAAGAAACAGAAAAAGGGGGGTAAATGGGGAGGAAGGAGGAATCCTGTCCAGGTAAAAAGGGGACCACTGGTTTAAGATTTTCAATTCTCAGCTGGGACTGAAGACAAGGGAGCAAGAATCCCACCAGTTGAAGGTTGAGAGTCCAAGGTTGGACTACAGATCTTTATTGTTTTGAAGACAGACCACTCTTCCTCTAAATTTATCCAAAATGTTTTTGAAGTAAGCCGGATTCTAGGCGCACTGCTGTTCCCAGAAGAGAATCAGCTTCGCTCAGAAGACAAGTGAGAGATGACTTACGGGTAAATACTAAAATCTGTTGCAGTACCCAAAGGGGTACTGACACAGTTCCTATTTCAAGGGAAATATGGAAAAGCTAAAGGAGGAAAGGAAAGAGGAGAACTCCCGTGAACTCTCTTAGACTGTATATGAAAAAGAACAGTCATAGCGTGAATTCAGAGGATGAGTACCCCCTAACCGGGGGACACCCTAAAGAGGACCCCCTAACCGGGGGACACCCTGAGTATAAGAGAATCAGAGGAAGTTCCCTTGGAGGGTTAGGCAAAGACCCTATTCGCCATCCCCTGAATCGAGCACTCTAACTTCAGGGAAGGGACAGAGAGCTCTGAGGCATCAGGGGGACACATTTCCCAAATGGCCTGAAGGAGGGGAGGGCAAACAGGGCAGAGGAGACGCTCAAGAAATGAGGCCTATGAAGGGAAGGTGGGTGGGATTCAGTAATGAATGGTGAAGATACGAGAGAAGATCAAGAATTACGGTAGGAACATAATTTTCATATCTTCCCTTGTCAATCTTCACCATTCATTACTGTTGGGTGAGTACCAAGCCCCCCAGAGGGGGCCTGATGTTATCCCTGAGGGAACAGATCCCTCAGCCTCCTACTGGTGAAAAGCAGGAGGGGGGAGACCCTAGCCAATAGACTGAGGTAGTCTAAGGCTGCTGAGGATGAGGGGGTGTCCCTTGTGGCGGGGGGGACAGCGGATGCCCCGGAGAATCCTCCTCGCCCCACAGGAAAACAGATGGGTTCCCCAGAAAGCGGAAGAAGTCACCCTTCTTCAGGCAATGGATGACAGCCTGGACAGACAAAGCCATGCTGTCCACCGTATGCAGATCGCTGTCCCTGCTAGTCTGGAAGCCACCTTGTTGGCATCATAAGGTGCCCTCGCCTGCTGCCTTGCAATCTCCAGTCCCTGTGCAGAGAGGGCAATGGCTTGTCCGGACTGCTCCGTATCAGGCACAGATGCCAGAACCTGAGCCAGCATCGACCATAGATGCCTGTTGTAGGCAGCATGATGTGCCTCATGTGAACTCATACACATCAACGCACGAGCAGAAGAGAAGACTCTTCGTTCCCACCGGCCGAATTCTGTGGAATCCGGATCTGGGGGTCAATCGTGCGCCAGGCGCCGAGGCCCGGAAGGAGTTTCTGGGGATGTCAAGCCTGAGGATGGATGAGGCAGAGAACCTAGAGACTCATGGGGGGGGGCACAATACAGTCTCCTGCAGTGTGCCAGGGCTGGGGAAGGGTCGGCTGGAGACTTCCAGGTGCGGAAAGATGCTTCCTGGAAAGGGATTGGCAAGGAAGGGACCACAAGGTGGTGAGTGCTGAATACAGTGAGGAATGCATGCGTCTGTCTCTTGGTATTGTCCTTGCGAACAGATGGAGCTCCGAGACCAGCCTCGATAGGAACCGCTGATATTCAGTGAAATCAGTGTCGAAGGACAGGTGGACAGAAAGTTCCTCTTCCTCAGAAGAGGAAGACAAGGAGGAAGAGGAGCTCAAATGATCAGAGGACTCCTGCACTGGGGGTGGGGGGGAGAAGACCTGTTCATCCACGGCCTTAACGTATGAAGGAAAGGCAGCTGCAGTAGCTCTGAACGTCTCCCAAGTTAATGGCCCTGTAGGACCCATATGGCCTGGAAAGGGGGAGGACTGAAGAGGGATGGGCGAAGGGCACCTGAGAGTATGTACCCAGCCTCTGCCGGGGCTCTGAGATCCAGGGAATGATGCCACCGTGACTGGGTACCCTGAGACCATAACGGGTTGTGAAGAGGTAACCTGAGAAAGTAAACTCCAGAAGAGCCCAGAAGGGGAATCTCCCATGTGACATGACTGGGGTTGCATGTGTCCAGAAGGGCAACCCTCTGCACCGCCACGAGACGGTGCTCTCCAGACTTCGAGGGAAACGTGGGGTTCAGCACTGTGACTCCTCCCCACACTCTGTAGGGTGGTGGGGATGTGCCGCCGCTCCTCATCCTGACCTCTCAACCCCTCTGACTCTGAGGCAGCCCTCTTCCTGAACACCAGCGTAGGAGCTCCCCGGCCTGTGGGCCTTCGGAGGGAGGCCACAGTAGCAGGGCTCTCTGTCCCTTCCCGAGGGGCACTATCAACACCAGAAATGGCAGCTGCCTGGGCCATCTCAGAAGAGGGTATCCTCTCCCGAATCCTGAAGCTATCGCCCCTAGGGGATCCCAGGCCACCCCCAGCCGTGGGACCCCAGAGTGAACCTGATCCGGGGACTCAGGAAGAGGAACACTGGGCCGCCTGACACCCCGGCCAATAGAGAGTTCCGATTCCGAAGAATCGGGTTGCCAGTCCAAGTCGACCTCTGAGTCATCCTCCTCCAAAGAGGAGGTGAGCAGAATGACCTCCAGAGAGGCAACCCCCGAAACGTCTCTGGCGATGGCACCGGGAATGGTGTGGACATAGGCCACGACATCGCCAACAGTGCCACTCGAGTACCTGGCCCTGAAAACGGCAACAGAACCCAAAGCGGCACTGTGGACAGCGCCGGAACCCAAAGTGGTGCTGCCAACAGCACCGCCCGAGTTCCCGGCACCACCGGAACACAGAGCGTCACCGCTCAGTGGCTTCGAGGGTCTGCCAGTGCTGGGCCCTGCAACAGGGGGCTGCGACAATGGGGGAGCCTGCACTTCCGTGGAGATGACTGCCGGGATGGTGCCAGCGATGCGACCCCAGGAGGAATCATACCGCGCCTCTGGTGCCAAAGAAGAAACCTCCTCCTTGGCAAGGCTAGAAGTGGAGACGGCCTCCTCCTCCTCACCAGGCCGTAGAGACCCGGGAGGGGACCTGGAGGAAGGGTCAAGAGATGTGGCCTGGGAGGTCCGAGGGAGACGGCGTCCTCCAAAAGTAGGCGGAGCCCTGCTGATCTTGAACGCGTGGATTTCCAGTACATGGCAGTCCATGGAAAAGCGGGCATTGCAGTGATCCATATCATGGTTGGATCCCAGGCACCGATGGCAAAAATCCTGTCGATCCGTAATGGAGAACTGTCACCACAGGGGCACCGATGCATAGGGGCACAGCCTGCCTTGGATTTACGCTTGGCCCCCGAATCGGACATGATGCGAAAAAATTTACAAAAACAGCAAAGATCCCAGCACCGTCTAACTATAAATAAATGAAATGGTCTTACCGGCTTCAACGGCATCGGGATGGAGAACCGGGATGAGTTGTCTTTGAAAAATGGCGTCAAAAACGAGCAGGCCTTATGGTGTGCTACACAACTTTTCTGAACTCGGCGCGGTGGGTGCGGCCTCGTGGGAGAAACAGAAGTGGGATGGAGGAGGAGTGGGCGGCACCTAATGGCCGCCTCGATCGCCACCACATGGGTGGTGCAGTCTCCTACCTCTCAAAAAGTTCCTATGTATGGTGTCAGATCCGCTTACACCCAACAGTAATGAAGGGTGAAGATTGACAAGGGAAGATGCTAAGTAAAGGCAGCAGTACTAAAACAGAAATAAAATGAACATTTATTTTTGATGAAAATAAATGTTTTCTCCATCACGCTGAGGGGCAGTCTGAATGAAGCAGCTGAATGAAATCTGAGCATTACAGAACGCAGCAGTTGGTAAAGGCAGCAGTTTGAATGGTGGCACGAGCCAACACAGGTTCCATCATTTGCACAAGTTCCGTTCATCTCCGGGACAGTTCAACACAGGAGGCTGCCTGCTAGAGTTAATCATATTGAAGAATTCCTGGGGTTAGAAACATCTGACTAAGCTGTACTATATCACTTGTAGAGTGAATCAAAATATAAAATGGACCCATTGCACTCCTCAAAGATACTGCCCTGAATAGCTTTATATGGAGAATCTACTGCACAAAGCAACTTTGATCTGGGCTCCATATTCTCTACCAAACCGAAAACAAATGGCAGAAATTTGTTGTCAAACCATCTACATACTGTATTGCAATTCTCAAAAATGGAAATTGCATACCTACCATAATTCTTGATCTTCTTGGACAAAGTCTCCACCACTCATTCACACTAATGGGATCTACACTGGAGGCGCTAGGACCCAGTGGGAGCAAACTTTTTCAAGAGGGTCAACTCTAGAGATGGAGCCGCGAGGAAGTTGCACCGCGAGCCCCAGCTCATGCGGTAAAGACCATCTTGGCATCAACCCTGCAATCGCTTCAGTACCTTTTTTCCGAGGAGGTGCAACGTAACTAACCTAGAGGGACTAACCTAACAAAACCGGACATAAGATGGGCCGAATTACCCGTGTAAGAAGGGTCAACAATGGAGTCTTCACAGCCCAGCCATTGAGGGAGTGAAGACCAAAAACAGAGACGTGAGCTCGGGGGATGGTGGGTGGGCGTGTGAATGAGTGATGGAGACTTCGTCCAAGAAGATCACGAATTATGGTAGGTACGTAATTTCCATATCTTCCTGGACATAAAGTCGCCACCACTCATTCACACTAATGGGAGAGTACCGAGCAAATAATCCTCCCCGAGATGGGCTGCAGGAAAAACTAAGAGCTCACATACCTAGGACAGAAGTCCGTTAAGGATAGTCCTGCCAAACAACAGATGTTGTCTGGCATGGACATCCAAGGCATAGTGCTTAATGAAAGTATGCAATGAGCTCCAAGTAGCCGCACTGCAAATATCTGCAATGGGCACGTTGTGGATTTCCGCCAGAGATGCCGCGACTGCTACAGTAGAGTGAGCGTACACTCTGCCTTCCAGCTTAACCTGTGCCATAGAATAGCAGTGGCAGAGGCATGCTACCTGCCACTCTGAAATGCACCTAATAGCGACAGGTTGACCCAGTCGGGTCTTGCTGAAGGAAACAAACAGTTGTTGAGCTTTGCAAATTTATTTTATTCTATCTAGATAGAAACGGAGTGCTCTCTTAACATCCAAAGAATGAAGGGTGCGTTCCCCTTCAGTCTGGAACTTCGCAAAGTAGGTAGGCAGGACTAAAGGTTGGTTTAGGTGGAATTCTGAGACAACCTTAGGGAGAAACTTACGATGCGTCCTGAGAACTACTTTGTCCTTGTGAAATACAGTGTGTGTGTGTGTGTGTGGTGGTGGTGGTGGTCGTGATCAGTGCATATATTTCAGAAACTCTACGGGCCGAAGTGATGGCGACCAGGAAGAAAAAATTACTCACCTTAGTAATGTTGTTTCTTCTAATGGAGTCTTGCTATATTATGACATATGCAGTGAGTCCCAACCTTCGAACTGCTCTGGAGGTGAAAGAGTTAACTTTCCATGCCAGGCATGGAACGCTGAGCTCGAGCTCGGTTGAAACTCTGTCTGTTCTTCTTCAAACTCAAACCATCAGATCTTGACGAGCTAAACTCACTGAGGTCCTGTGTGGAAGCTGTAAACCTACACTAGCCAACTGGCTACTAAACATAAGAACACATTTTTTGGTCCCAAAACAAAGACTCAAGTCAGGAGACCCAAAAAATGAAAAACACAACACCCAGTCACCCCAAAAAAGGAGGGGTGAAAACAATAAGGTGGGCATCTACTAAGTGCCAACACTGCACTGCCCACCCACATCCCAAAAACAGAGGTTCTGAGAGGGGCAGGCAGGGGGGGAGGTCATAATATAGCAAGACTCCATTGGAAGAAACAACATTACTAAGTTGAGTAATTTTTTCTTCAAACAACATGAAGTCTTGCTATATTATGACATATGCAGACTACACAGCAGTACCTCCATGGAGGAGGGACAGAACCTATTTAGGAAATAGGCTCTGAAGCACAGCTGTGCCAAACCGAGCATTACTCCTAGCCTGGATGTCCAGGGAGTTATGCTTGGTAAAAGTGTGAACTGTTTTCCAGGTAGCTGCTTGACATATCTCTAGAATAGGGATGTCCCTTGCAGCAGCCAGGAAAGCAGCTGTACCTCTGGTAGAGTGACCCCTCAGGCCTGAGGGAGGAACCTTACCCAGCTTTTCATAATAGAACTGGATACAAGAGACAATCCACCTGGCAATGGATCTTTTAGTGGCAGGTTTCCCTTTACCAACCTCACCGTAAGTGAGGAACAGTTGGAGGGAGTCAAACCTGTGACCCTTGGTACGCTCTATGTAGTAACTAAGGGCTCTTTTCACATCTAAGCTGTGCAGCCTCCTCTCGCCAGAGGAGGAATGGTCAGTGAAGTACACTGGAAGAGATATAGATTAAGGTGGAAATCTGAAACCACTTTAGGCAAGAACTTCCTGTTAGTCCTGAGGACCACCTTATCTCTATGAAAGGAGATAAAATCAGGCTCCACTGACAAAGCTTGTAATTCACTTTATGTCTGACAGAAGTGATGGCTACCAGAAACATAGTCTTCCAAGTCAAGTACTTAAGCTCTGCTGAAGACAAGGGCTCAAAGGGAGGTTGCATAAGCTGAGCAATGCAAACATTAAAATCCCAGGCAGGGGCAGGGTCCCTGAATGGAGGGTTGGTGTGAAGCAATGCCTTAAAAACTTGGAGAATACAGGATGAGCTGAAAGAGAAGAGGGTTTACCTGCTGAAATAAAAGCAGACACAGCTGCCAAATGTACTTTTAGGGTAGCTGGTCTCAGCCCCAAGGTATTTAAATGGACCACATAATCCAGGACTGTGGGTAAATCAGCAGATTCTGGGGAAATATGCTTCCCAGAGCACCATATGGAAAACCTCTTCCATTTGGAATTATAGGTAGCCCTGGTGTAAGGTTTCCTAGGAGCCTTCAATGAACAGGTTACTCACCTGTAACAGTAGTTCTAGGAGTGGTATATGTTGTTCATCCACACTGTCTAGCATTGTTCCTTCCCCTTTAAATCTTGCTGGAAGTCTTCAAGCTGGATCCTCCCACCCACCCGGGTGGTAAATACCTCGGCTCCGCCCCATGACACCAGATCTAGCCCGCTGGAAGCCAGGTTGTGCGCCTAAAGCCGGGAGGTAGGTAGGGGATGAATGAACAACATATACCACTCCCTAGAACTACTGTTACAGGTGAGTAACCTGTTCTTCTAGGAGCGTGATATGTTGTTCATCCACACTGTCTGGCAGACTCCAAGCAGTTCTCCGGGAGGAGGGAGGCAAGCACACCCCTACTTAGGGAACAGAGATTGAGAACAGAGGCCCCAAAACCAGCATCCCGGGCGTGACTCTAGGTCGATGTGGTAATGGGTATTAAAGGTGTTTGCTGACTTCCAGGTAGCGGCCCAACAGATTTCCTGGATAGGGATGTCCCGAAGCAGCCACCTGGTTAGCAGTAGAGCTGGGTAGAATGAGCCCCAATCTCTTTGGAAGGCCTCACCCGCCAATTCATAGCACAGACCTATGCATGATGTAATCCATCCTCAATAGTCCGCTTGGCTGCAGGTCTGCTAGAAGCGGCTTCAGCTTAAGTGACAAACAGCTGGCTTAACCTCCCCTCACTGCCTTCCTTCTAGTAGGGAGAGCGCACTGAGGTCCAGAGTATGGAGCCTGTACTGCATCCGAGGTGTAGTTAGGTAGTAGACCGCAGAGTCAACACCTGGTTGAGGTGAACTCTGACACCACCTTCGAAGGAATATCGGTGGGGCACAGGACAACTTTGTCCCTGTGAAAGACCAGATGGGGGAGTCCACTGAAAGCACCTGGAGCTCCCCCGTCCTTCTGGCTGACGTGATAGCCACCAAGAAGGCCGTCTTCCACGACAAGTGCGAAAGCGCAGACTTGTGCATGGGTTCGAATGGCTTGCCCATGGGTTCGAATGGCTTGCCCATGAGCTTTGCCAAAACCAGCAAAAGATCCCACGGAGGTGGAGGTTCACGCACCGGTGGGGATATGTGATCCAGGCCTTTGAAAAAGCGCCCGATCACCTTTTCCTGAGCTAATGTCGGCTGACCGACCCGCACCCGGTAAGCCGATATGGCTGCTAGGTGCACCTTAGGGCTGATGACCAAGACCCCTTGGAGAGGGGACCAAAAGTAGTCCAGAATGTTAGCCACAGAGCAGGATAAGGGTCCAGGCTTTGTATGACACCAAATGGAAAATCTTCCATTTGAAGGCATAACATTTCCTGGTCGATTTTTTTCGAGATGCTCCACCATGGTGTAGACATCTTCGAAAGACCTAAAGCCTGGAACTCTAGTCAGCTCAGGAACCAGGCTGTGAGGTGCAGGGATTGAAGGTCCAGATGAGAGACCTTCCCTGGTTCATTGATATCAGGTCCGGGCGTACACAGCCGCCTGGGGCCTGCAGCTGAGGCTGAGGAGATCTGGATACCGAACTGGCGTGGCCAATCTGGGGCTACCAGGATCACCTCGCCTTGTCCCTCCTCACCTTGAGTAACACCTTGTGGATCAAGGGAAATGGGGAAAGGCGTAAAAGAGGCCTGGGGTCCACGGCCTCGAGAAGGCATCCCCCTGCAGCGAACCCTGCTGAGGGGGGCGGGCATGGTACAGCTTCAGCTTGGTGTTCTCCCTGGAGGCAAACAGGTCCACCAACGGTTTGCTCCAACGAGAGAACAGGTCGTAAGCTACCTCTGGATGGAGAGACCACTCGTGGGATGTCTGGCCTAAGCGGCTGAGAGCACCCTCCAGTTGGTTCGCGACTCCTGCCACATGGATGGCTAGGAGATCCGCCTCCAGCCGGCTGACGAAGGTCCAGATCCGCAGCGCCTCCTTGCATAGCAGACGGGAGTGCGTGCCGCCCTGTTTGTTGAGGTAGTACATGGTCGTGGTATTGTCCATCTGGACTTGAACCACTTGACCCCGGAGCTGAGGAGCGAAAGCTGACAAAGCCAGTCTGACTGCCCTGAGCTCCAGCAGGTTGATGTGACATCGGGACACCTCGGGGGTCCAAAGGCCGTGGGCCCTGTAGTCCCCCATGTGGGCTCCTCAGCCCATGAGAGAGGCATCAGTCGTAAGGACGACCGTCTGCTCGGGGCGGACAAACGGGATTCCTTCCTGCAGATGACTCGGGACGGTCCACCACTGGAGGGCGTCCCACATCCTCTGGGTGACTGTGATCAGCTGGTCGAAAAGACCCTGACGCTGACACCACTGGGCCGCCAGCTCCCACTGAAGGGGGCGCATGTGCAGTCTGGCCCACCGGACCACTTAAGTGCACGCCGCCATGTAACCCAGGAGGCGCAGAAAGTCCCGGGCAGGGTGCAAGTGCCTAACCAGAAATGATTGGGCAAAGGAGGAGAGAACCTCCTGTACCGGGAGCCGAGCTCTGGCTTGACAAGAGTCGAGCCTGCCCCGATGAAGTTCATCACCTGAGAAGGTACGTAGTCCGATTTGGCCTCTTGATCAGAAGGCCCAAGAGAGCAGGTTCGGAGGGTCAGGTCCCTGACCTCCACCTCCTGAAGGGAGGAACCTGCCAGGAGCCAGTCGCCTAGGTAGGGGTAACACGAACCCCTGACGCCGTGAGATGGCTGCCACCATCATGCATGCATTTGGTGAAGACCTTGGGCCAGGACAGGCTGAACGGCATGGCTCTGAACTCGTACAGGGTCCCTTCGACCCTGAAGCGGAGGAACTGCTGATGAGACAGACGGATAGGGATGTGGAAAAGCGCCCTGGAGATCCAGTGCAGAACCACATGTTTTGCTCCAGAGATGGTATGATCTGGTTCAGAGTTACCATCCGAAGGAAAGTAGACCTGAAATACCGATTCAGGTCGTGGTAGATCCAGAATGGGCGCCAACCCCTGTCCGCTTGGGCACCAGGAAATACCTGAGACAAAGCCTGGGTCTGAAGGAGGATCCGCACTTGGCCACCGCCTCTTTGAAGAGGAGTAGCGATTGTCGTCCCAAGGCAGTACTGGGCGACTGAGATCCTTTCCTCTCGTGGGGCATGGGCTCGCTGGGAGGGAATTGCTCGAATTCTAGAGGCAGACCCTGCCCGACCACTTTCTAGAACCCACCTGTCCTAAGTGATACAAGACCAGGCTGAAAGGAATGGCGGAGCCGACTCTCACGGGAGGACCTAGAGCTGGGTGTGACGGGCACGGGAGGCCACCCGCCCGCCACTGGGCAGGCTTAGAGGAGGAGGAGGCACCTGACCACCACTCAGCCTCCTTGGGGCTGCTGGGGACCTGCTTAGGCCTAGGGCACCAAGCTTGAGCCTGCTGCTGTTGCTGACCCCCCTGGAAGGGTGGTTGTCTGACCGCAGGGGAAGAATGTCGAAAAGGCTTCTTCCTCCGCATCTGCTGGTTCTTATTTGAAGAACTTTTAGCAGAGGTGGCATCAAAGGTAGCATTAGACTGTTCGATGTGCTGCAGATGACCTGCCACTCCTGGCCCGAAGAGGTCGGTGCCAAGGAAGGGCACATCAACTAGCTTGTGCTGAGTATCCGCGGGAAAAGAGGATAACCCAGCCAAGCCCCTGCGACAGTGGATACCGCTGCAGCTAGTGAACGGGCACAGGAATCACCCAGGTCCAGTGCAGTCTGGAGCTGTTGTTTAGCAACAGCCCTGTCTTGGTCCCTGACCTGCTTGACTGTGGTCTGCATGTCAGCTGGGAGGTGAGGAAGAACTTCATCAGCGCACCCCAAAAGGCGTGAGAGAAGTGTGCCATAATCACTGCTGAGCTTGCCTGACGGAGGCCCAAGGACGATGTTGCATAGACCTTCCGGCCGAGTGGTCCATAAGTTTGGACTCCTTGTCCGGAGGGTGGTCAGTGTCCGCCGCCTGCAGTCCGCCTGAACACTGAGGCAGTCACCAGGCTTTCCACCGAGGGTGCTCAGCAACCCCGCCAAGGACCCTGTGGGCACCAGCACTTGCGTGCTATGCGGGCAGACGGAGCTGGGCAGGAGGCCGACGCTGCCAAATTTCCAGAGCAGGGCCAGTTATGGCTCGTGACTGAAAGGCCTCGAGGGGTATCCCTCTTAAGAATATCTGTAGCGGGTATTCTGCCTTCTTCTGAATAGGCTGCAGAGGCATCCCTGGACTCAGAAATGAGCCGGAGGATGCCCTGGAAGGAGGAAGGCCCTTTTCCATGCCTGACACCGATAGCTCATCGTGAGAATGAAGGCCTGTATTATCTGACTCGGAGGAGTCCAGACAAAGGCTGGCCACCTAAATCTCCCTCGAGCACTGGGGCGATCAGGGTGACAGTAATCGATAGTCTGTGAGGAAGACCCGGAGACTGTCGGTCCTCCTTGGAGGAACCCTTCCAAGAGGTAGCTTAGGTGGAGGTTCCACCAATATTGGTGGGAGCCTGAACGGCCGCTACGGGAGGAGCACTGGAGCCCCGGAGGGGACCGTGCTGAAGGAATCGTGTCGGTGTAGGCCAAGAGGCTGAGGCCAAGTGAGAGCCGACCGCCGAGGAGCCAGCTTGGCCTGCTAGCAGGAGTTGCTGCCACATAAGATCTCACAGCGCCGACGGATGTTCTTCCGTCGAAGCCTCTCCTCGTCCGTGGAGGATGAGGAACGGTGGCGGCGCCTCTTCTGGGAGTGTTTATGTCCTTTTTTGGGTCGATCGACCGAAGAGGACTTACTCCTCGATCAAGACCGACGGTGTCGGCTTTGTCGATCAGGAGAAACCGGACCCGGTGAAAACCGAGGATCTGGTTCCTGTCCCTTGATCGGGAGGCCCGCGGGATGGGTCTCCTCATCAGGGAAGGAGAGAACCGGCGTTCTCTCCAAAGAGTCATCGACAGGTGTCGGTGACAACGGCTCAATTGGGTCGAGAGAAATCTTGGCCAGATCAGCCGTCTCCTCGACTTCTGTGCCCAGTCCAGACGGAAGGTCCGAAAACCCGGCAGCCAAGGAGGCGATCTCGACTGTAGTCGAGACCTTGGACCGCTCCCGGTCCCAGGAGCGTCTTCTTCAACTAGAAGAAGAAGAAGGTGGTTTTGGATCCTTTTTCTTAGAACGGGAGGAGTGCGAGCCCGAGGGCGCCTCACCCTTGGTAGGGGGAGACTGGCACAAATCCCGAAAGGATCCTGAAAAAGTGGAGCCCAAGTTGAGCGGCACGAAGATGCCTCGATTGGCCGAAGCTTGGGCGGCTTCCTCCTCGAAGGCCGCCATTTGTTCGAGCTGCTCGGCGGATCCCGCAGCCGCGGAAACCACCCACCTGGCCTCCTTAGATTTTACCGGTGGATTGCGAAGCTCCAGTCTCCCCAGCTTCAGGCGCGCCTGGCGATCCTCCAAAATGGTCGGATGGAAGGAAGCGCAAATGGTACATTGCGAGGTATCATGAACGGTACCGAGGCAGTAAACGCACGAGAGATGGTGGTCGGTGCACGACATTTTCTGTCCGCAAGGACACCGGTGAAACCCGGGGGACGACTTATCATCCATGTCTGAATCCGAGTCGTAAACTCTTACGAGTTTCAAAGCGAGAAGATGCGGTGAAAACCGTCGAATTGAATCCAGGGCCTCAATCACTGTAGAAAAGCACGAGGGAACCTGTATCTTCCAGCAGAAAGGAAGATCTGGTGTCATGGGGCGGAGCCGAGGTATTTACCACCCGGGTGGGTGGGAGGAGCCAGCTTGAAGACTTCCGGCAAGATTGAAAGGGGAAGGAACAATGCCAGACAGTGTGGATGAACAACATATCCACGCTCCTAGAAATATCCATTACACCTTGGGAGAGGTGTAGATCAGCAAACTCTGACTCTTCAAGAGCCAAGCCTTGAGATTGAGAGATTTGAGGTTCGGGTACTAAACCCTCCCCTGAGCACAGGTTAACAGGTTGTGATTCCTGAGAAGACACAGGGGAAGATGGACTGCTAAGGACAGTAGAAGTGGATACCAGGGTTGTCTGGCCCAATCTGGAGCAATCAGGATCATCTTGCAGGATTGAGATCTGATTTTGACTAACACTTTGAACAGGAGAGGGAAAGGGGGGAAAAGCACAGAGAAACTTCCCTTCCCAATTGAGAACTAAGGCATTCAGAGGGACTGAGCCCAACACTGTGGGCCTCCAGCAAAAAAAGGGGAAGTTGGTGATTGTCTGGGGCTGCAAAAAGATCTATCTGTGGGGTGCCCCATCTGGCAAATATTACCTCCAGGACCAGGGGGTCCAGTGACCATTCGTGATGGCCCTGGGAAATCCTGCTGAGAGCATCTGCCAGGACATTGTCCTTGCCTGGGAGGTGAACTGCCATAAGGGAGGTGTTTAGGAGTAAGCCAGAGACCACAACTTCATTGCTTCGTGCACAAGGCCAAGACCGAGTGCCTCCTTGCTTGTTGATGTACCACATTGTGGTGGTGTCTGTTCTGACCTGTACAACTTTGTTCTGAACAGATTTGGAAAAAACTTGAAGTGCTAGAAAACTGCTCTGAGTTCCAACAGATTGATGTGGAGCAGAGATTCTTGAGGGGACCACAATCCCTGGTAGTGAGGTCACCCATGTGAGCCCCACCCAAGAGGGATGCATCTGTAGTAAGGGTTAAGGAGTGAGACTGAGTGACAAAGGGAACCCCTTGTCTCAGATTGCTCTGATCCTGCCACCACTGTAGGGCTTGGATCAGGTTCAGTTACTGGGATCAATTTGGTTAGAGGGTCTCTTCCTTGAGACCAAAAGGCTCTCAAATGGAACTGGATGTCCTCATCTGAAATCTTGCTCTGCACTACTGCTCTAGAAGCAGCCATGTGCCCCAGGAGCTGTAGAAAATGCCTTGCTGGTCGAGAGACCTGCAGGGTGAATGAGGAGGCCAGAGAGACCAGGGTCCTTGCCCTGTCCAAAGGAAGGAAGGCTCTGGCTTTCTCTGTGTTCAGCTCTGCACCTATGAAGGTGAGGAGCTGGACAGGCTCTAGAACTGACTTTGAAAGATTCAGAAGGAAACCTAGAGAGGTGAGCAGCTGCTGAGTTATCTGTAGATGTAACTTGACTTGGTCTGGAGACTGGCCTACTATGAGCCAATCGTCCAGGTAAGGGAAGATGGCAATTTTTTGCCTTCTTAGGGAAGCAACTGCTACTGCCAGGCATTTTGTGAATACCCTTGGAGCAGAGGTGAGGCCAAAGGGCATTGCTCTGAACTGGTAATGGCCTGAGGGCAGCTCGAACCTGAGGTACTTTCGATGGGAGCTTCTGATGAGAATATGGAAGTAGGCATCCTTGAGGTCCAGGGATGCTAGCCAGTCCACTGGCCTTAGAGAGGGTAGAATAATTCCCAGAGTCACCATTTTGAATTTTGGTTTTAAAAGGTGCTTGTTTAAATATCTGAGATTCAGGATGGGCCGCCATTCTCCTGCCTTTTTTGGGGTAAGAAGTACCTTGAGTACAATCCTTTGCCCTGGTGTAGGGGTGGAACCCTTTCCACAGCTCTGAGAGCCAGGAGGGAAGAGACCTCTGCCTCTAGGGCAGATGCCTCTGGTGGATTTGCAGGTGGAAAGGATCTGGTTCTCATCTTTGGAAATTTTTTGAAGCTGAGAACCAGTCCCTGGCTTACTACTTCCAGGACCCACTTGTCTGATGTCAGAGACTTCAGTCCTGGACAAAGTAAGCCAGCCTGCCCCCACAGGTAGCTGAGAATCGGCCCTGGCAACCCCATCAGGGTGCCTGCTTGGCAGGGGCTTTGGGCTGAGGGGTGGAAGCAGGCCTGCTTGTACCCTTCTGCCTCTCCTCTAAAGAACCCTCTGGGCGTAAGCAGACGAGGAGGCCTGGGCTTGGTAAAAGGCTCATGAAAAGGCCTGCCCTGCCCCTGGAAAGCTGCCTTGAGGAGTGGCCTGCCTTTCCTTGGCCTGTGCACCCATAGGTGGTCCTATACTCATCCATTTTCTTCATGTAATTCTCGTCTGCTCCCCAAACAGTGAATTACCCACAACAGGAAAATCCATGGCCTTAGTCTGGGTATCCTGTGACAGGCTAGTACATCTGAGCCAAGCCATTCTGCGAAGTGCCACAGATGTAGCCATGACTCTTGATGACACATCATTAGAGTCCACTGCAGCACAGAATTGCACCTTGGATGCCTCAATACCATCAGCAGCCACCTGCTCCAGCTCCTTGGCAAGCTGGCCAGGGACCTGTTTTGCTAGAGCCATAACAGTATCCCATCTGGATTTCTGATATCTAGCAACATAAGCCATATAATTTGCCTGTCTGAGTCCCAAGGATGCTGCCATGTACTGTTTCTTTGCCATGGCATCAATCCTCCTGGAGTCCTTGTCAGGGTGGAAGCCACGTTAATATTTGCCTTTGTCACAGGCTGCAGCCTGCACTACTCCCAACATGGCTGCATTGTTGTGCAAGGAACTCCGTATCAGAGCCTGACAATGTGCACCTCTTGTCCATTCTCTTATCCACATGATGTATAGTGTGAGGAGTTTTTAGAATTTTTACTGTCTGTTTCCCAAAAGATTTATGCAAAGGAACAGACAGTCTCCTAGACTCTGGGATATCCATCATTTCCACATAGTCAGGCTCCTCTTGATCATCCACAGCTTCCTCCATAGGGAGCTGGAGGGTTTCAGCCACTTTTTTATAAAACATAAAATGAGAAGTGGACTCAGAAAGCCTAGGAGGAGTCACTCCTGAAGGTCTGTCTGGGGAGATGTCCGGGTCAATGGGCACATCCAGACTGTCAAATCCACATTCACTCTCCTCATACTTCTCTTCCCCCTCCTCCGGTTCATAATATTCCTCTAAATCATACTCTTCAACCGGTGGAACTGCCGAACCGTACGCTTACCTGATGGTGCCGGTTCGGTCAGAACCAGGGAAAGCGACTGGACAATTTTAATCGCTTTGGCTATTTCTTCAGCGGTTGGAGAGGAAAGTTTTGGCTCCACACCAGCTGATTTCCTAGTCCTTTTTGCTGGAACCGACTTCCTCAGAGTCGGATCTCCTTTGCCCGAGGAAGTCTCTGCCCTGGTCAGAGGGCACTCCTCCGGTTCGGTTGGAACCGAACTGGGCTGGCCATCCGGTTCAGCGGACTTTTTGGCCTCCCTTTCCCTGAGCCTACCAACTCTCTTTTCCAGGGTAGCTGCAGGAAAATTGTCATAAATCTGGCAGTCTGCATTGAGGTGGTCAAACCCCAGACAATAAACACAGGTGGTGTGGGGGTCAGCCTTGGCAAAGACTTCCCCACAGACACTGCAGTGTTGAAACCCAGTGGGCCCGGTTTTTCTTTTGGGTTTCTCAGACATATTGCCAGCCTAACCAAACTTACCCATTTATGGCAATCCGCCAAGTAAGACTCTCTTATCGGTTCCCAATGAATACGGTCGTGGTAAAAACGTGAATAAAATCCATTTTTTTTTTAGAACCGATAAGAACCGTAACCACACTCTAAATGACAGATTAATATATTTTAAACAACCTGATCGGTTCAAACCGAACTGATAAACCGTTTACAAGTTCCACACAGAATAGAAATGAATGTAAAACCTATCCAGTACTCACAATACCACAGACAGAGTCTGAACTGACCGGTTGCGGTTTAAATTCGGTTGAAAACTGAGAAAAACAATACTTTAACCACAAATGAACCGAATAGAAGGAGAAATCTCCTCGAGCTAATTGTTCAGTGAGGCGGAGTAAAGAATCTGACGGTTTGAGTTTGAAGAACAATCAGACAGAGTTTCAACCGAGCTCGAGCTCGGCGTTCCATGCCTGGCATGGAAAGTTAACTCTTTCACCTCCGAAGCAGTTCAAAGGTTGGGACTCACTGCATATGTCATAATATAGCAAGACTTCATGTTGTTTGAAGACCGTTTTCCAAGTGAGGAACTTCAACTCGCAGGTGGCTAGAGGCTCGAAAGGTTTCCGAGTGAGCAAGTCTAGCACAAGGTTAATGTCCCAGGCTGCGACTGGACATCTGATAGGAGGTCTGGTATGCAGAACACCCTTAAGAAACCTCTTTATTACAGGTAACTGAGCCAGAGACAAGGAAAGTACCGGCTCATGATAAGCTGATATGGCACAGAAATGAACTTTGACTGTAGAGTACAGCAGTCCTGAATTTGAGAGGTCTAAAAAGTACTCCAAGACTTTATTTGGTGGGCAGGAAAAAGGGTTCGAAGAGGATTTTGCACACCAGAGAGAGAAACGCTTCCATTTGGCTGTGTAGGTTTTTCTAGTGGCTGGCTTAAGCACTGCCAAAAGAATATCTGAGACCCTACAGGAAATATTGAACCTATTCACCTTTATCTCTTCAGGAGCCAAGCATGAAGGTGAAGCGCCTTCAGGTTGGGATGGACCACGGGACCCTGGATCTGAAGGAGAAGTGCCTTTGGGGGGGTTTCCGACAGACTGTTGGGCAGCGGGAACCATATCTGTCAAGGTCAGAAGGCAGCAATGAGAATCAGTTTGTCCCCCTGAGACTCTAATTTGAGAAGTACCCTCTGAATTAGGGGTAGAGGAATAAAGGCGAATAGAAAGCTTTTTGCCCACTGCAGCCTGAACGCATCCTGACAGAAAATGCCAGGTCCTGCATTTCTGGAGCAGAATAGAGGTAGTTTTGCATGGAGTGTGGATGCAAAAAGGTTCAGGTCTGGAGTTCCCCACTGGATTTCTGGAGCAGAATAGAGGTAGTTTTGCGTGGAGTGTGGATGCAAAAAGGTTCAGGTCTGGAGTTCCCACACAATTTTATTTTATAGGATCAAACACTACCTGACCAGAGACTCCAAACAAAGATTAATCCTGGCATCATTCCTATCCCTCATTGATTACGCTGACTTCCTTTATGGTCACTGTTCCCTCTCCCTTTTAAATAAATTGGACACCTTGTATCATAGAGCTCTTAGATTCATTACAGATCTTCCCTTCAGCACCCATCATTGCTCTCTCTACAATGCAGTCAGTTGGACATCCCCACACCATAGAAGAAATAAAAATGCTGCTGTCTGGATCTACAAAGCTCTGACAAACAAACTCCCATCCTACATTTCAGATTGTTTCAACCAGATCATATCCAGGCCTTACGCCCAAGGATCAATAAACTCATCATGCTGAAGATTCCTATTACCTGCACCGGTATGGAAGGGCTGCAATCAGCTATTCTAGCACTTATCCAGAATTCTCTTCAAAAACCTTGAAATTGGATACCCTCATTCCATTAACATCCTTCAAAAAGCTGTACACTAGTCTCTTCCCAGAATCATGCAATTGCTTCCATAAGGCCTAGTCCTCTCACAACCCCTCTTTTCCCTACCCCCTTTTGCACTGCCCCTACTTTGTTTTCTAGTTTTTCTCCAACCTACTTCGTACAAAAATGATCCCCCAAAGTCCCATCACCCTAGCTTTATCCCTCCAGTACTGTTTGTTTCTTTCATTTTTAGTATAATCAAGATCCAATGTCACATTGCCTTGTACATATGTAAATATTTGTATACCTGTTTCATTTATAAATCTTTGTATTTGTATTCAATCAGTACCTTGTTTTTTGTGTAAAACTGTAACCTTTTATTGTTAAGACTAATCAGGTCTATCTTGTAAATGAGCTTTGCTCAATGATGTTCGCCTGAATAAATAAAGATTGTGATTGATTGATTGATTTATGAAGAGTGACTGAGCGACGGTTGAGTCAAGAGGCCACTTGGGAGGATCTGTCTCCGTTCTGCTGAGACGGTCTGCCAGTTTGTTCTGTACTCCTGGCAGCTAAACTGCTTGGATTAGAGCCTTGTGCTTCAGGCACCATTCCCACACTCTCATAGCTTCCCTGCATAGTGGGTAAGAGTATGCACCACCCTGCTTGCTGAAGTGACACATCACTGCTTTGTTGTCCGTTTGAAGGAGAATGTTCTTGTGACAGAGTATGTCCTTCAAGGCCCGGACTGCATAAAGCACAGCTCTCATTTCCAGGACGTCTATGTGAAGCTGGGACTCGTCTTGAGTCCACGTACCTTAGGTGTGGAGATTCTGGCAGTGAGCTCCCCACCCTATCAGGGATGCGTCTGTGGTAATGGAGATCTGATGATCCAGAGAAGCAAAGGGATATCCCTCCAGAAGGTTGTCATCCTGCAACCACCACATGAGTGACCTCTTTAGAGGTTCTGTCACCTTGATGGAAAGGTCTGAGGGTGAATGGTTGGAGACCACAGAGTACTGAGTATCCACTGAGAGGTTCTCATGTGGATACGTGCTAGGGGTACAGTGAACACCAAGGATGCCATGAGACCCAGCATCTGTTGCATCGAGATAGCTTGAACCTAGCTGTTTTCTCTGATGCATTGAGCCATCTGTAGGATATCATTCCTTCTGTCCTGTGGGAGAAAAGCCTTCGCACAGGAGGGCTGTAATTGTGATTTGTTGAGACTTAGCAGGACTCCCATGGACGTGAGGAAGTCTGAAGCCGTGGATACAGCGTCCAGAGTTTCTTAACTGGAAGAACTTGCTAGGAGCCAGTCGTCCAGATACGGAAACACTTGAATTCCGATTTTCCTGAGATGCGCCGTGAGAATTGCACAACATTTTGTAAAAACTCATGGCGCTGAGGATAGCCCAAAGGGCAGGACTCCTGAACTGATAACGTTGACCCAATGCCACAAACCTTAGGTATCTGTGGTGCTTTGGGTGTATAGGAATGTGCTGGTAGGCATCCTGCATGTCCACGGAGGCTAGCCAATCGTGTTGATGAAGCAAAGGTCAAAGGGTACCTAGTGATATCATCTTGAACTTTTCCTTGTGAAGGAACTTGTTTAACTTTCTGAGATACAGAATGGGGTGCATGCCGCCAGTTTTCTTTGGAACCAGAAAGAAATGGGAGTAGAAACCTGTGTTTCGTTGATCCAGCGGAACTACTTCTACTGCCCTGTTGTTCAGAAGGCCTTGCACCTTGGAAGCAAGAAGGTCTGACTGTACGGCTGACAGCCTGGGCTGTCGTTTGGGAGGATGATCCGGAGGGGTTTCCTAAAGACTGAGCGAGTACCCCTCGCAGATTATCCAGAGGACCCATTTGACTGATGTTTTAGATTTCCACTGGTTGTAGAACTGAGTCAGACGTCCTCCCACCACTGAGGAAGAGTCCCCCTCGGACAGTTGAGGTGGGACCTGGGCCAGAAACTCAGAAGGTGGCACTGGGCGCTTTGGGGCCTTGTACCTTCTGCTGCATTTTCTTTTGTAGCTGAGGGTTGTGGTTTTTGTTAAAACCTCCTCTGCCTTTGCCCCGAAAGAACTGACGGTTGTGAAAATTGACGCTCGCTGGCACTCCCCAGGAGGGTGCAGGTCGAGCTGTCTTAATGGCAGACCTAGTCTTCTGTGTGGCCTCCAGAGCTTGCTCTACCTGAGGCCCAAACAGATACATACCGTTGAAGGGTAAAGCCATGACCTGCTGCTGGGTATCATTCGTGAAGTCCGAAGTACGTAGCCAAGAGTGGCGATGGGTACAAATGCCCGCCACCGCCGCTCGGGAAGCAGGATTGAAAGCGTCCATTGCTGCTTTAACCTGTAGGTTGTTGGACTCGATACCCCTAGTTATGGTCTGAAATAACTCTGAATTAGTTTCCGACTCGGGCAGAGCTTCTACTCTTTGTTTGAGCAAATGCCAAAGGACATACTCATATTGAAAAAAATAGCCCTGGTAGCTGGCAATACGGATACCCAGGGTGGAGGCAGCAAAGACTCTCTTACCTAAGGGGTCTATCTTGCGAGATTCTTTATTGATAGGCCGGGCTGTAGATGCCTGAGGGAGGACGGCCTTATCATTCTCTGCTAAGACTACAATGGGATCAGCAAAGGCCTGTGAGGCCAATATGGGTCGATCCTTGGGAATAGCATACTTCCTATCTATGGACTTAGCTATGGAGGAGATGAGAGCAGGATTGTTCCATACCATCTGAGAGAGGGTCTATAAAGATGGTTGTACCGGAGGTGTTAAATCCATAGGGATCTCTGGGACATGAAGGTATTGGAATCTTAAAAGCTTCCCAGGTTTGATTTCTGTAGTCTGGAGAGAAAGAGTGGAATTTACATTTTTCAGTAGAGACTTAAAGAAAAGGTCTTCGACCATAGGCTCTGCTGCAGGATTGAACCCTGCTCCTTCAACATCATCTCCTGACAGTCCAGGGGGACTGTATGGACAGGAAAGGAGTGAAAATCAGAAGGAAATATAGAAGAGTAAGGAATCGGAGTCGAAAAGCCCTGGTGGCTGGACGGCACTGCACCAAGCATCGGTGCCGACGAAGAACATGGCACCGAACACAAGGAAGTCAGTGCCATCGGAAACAACACAGCACATGGCGCCAAAAGAGCCCCCACCAACGCGGATGGCACTGATAGAGCCCTCGGCACCAAGGATGGTGCTGACAGACCCCCCCCCCGACGCCACAGACGGTGCCGAGAATCTCGCCGGTGCCGCGGACGGCGCCAAGACTGTCCCAAGGTTCCGAAAACTATGATTTGAGGGAAAAGAAGAAAAATTGGCAGGAGACAGAGGCATCGGTGTAGACCCCTGTGCCGCAGCCATGTGAGGGGGGGAAAAGCCTGAGTGCGGAGTTGACTGCACTGAAGAAGGTGCCGTGCAACTAGGAAGGTCTAACCGCCCTACTCACTCCCTCGAATGGCCTGAAGGCCTCAGAGTGACCGGGACAGGCAGCTGGAGCAACCTCCAAGCCCACTGCTCCATAAGAGCAGCCCACTGGTGAAACTGCTCATCGGAAGCCCCTCCAATAGGCGGGGACGGGTTCCGGTGTCGAAGAGGTCGGCCACCGGAGACAGAAACCGGCGACTCCAAGGGAGGAGGAGACCGGCATCTGGCCCCAATGATCGACTGTCGACACGCAGACGTACCAGAAGGTGACCTCAAGTGATGCTTTCTCTTTTTTGACTGGTGTGCCCAAGAAGAGCTTGAGGCCGAACAGTTCCGAGAATGGGACCATTTCCTTTTATGCTTTCCGGGGACTGCCCATCTCCCTGAGCATTGGACCATCCACTGTCAGACCCACCCTTCGAAGAGGGCGGCGGACCGGACCCAGCCAGGCTGACCAGCTTTCATATGAAGTCTCCCTACTGTCATCTGACCCGCTCGTGGTCGACTCCATCAATGGAGGGCTGAAGACTTCTTTATTATAATCAATAAAATGAAATGTAATCGGTACTAGTTTTGATGATAAATTGCAAAACAATAAACTGCAAACTATGCGCTAGTTTGAAGTTTGACTCCCGGTAAGAAAGCGACATCTTCATTGAAGCATACTGAATGGCTGGAAAAAAGGAACTGAGGCAGTTGGAGGGTTGACGCCGAGACAGTCTTTACCGCACGAGCTGGGGCTCGAGGTGCCGCTTCCTCACGGTTCCATCTCTGACGCCGACCCTCTTGAAAAAGTTTGCTCCTGCTGGGTACTAGCACCCCTGGCGTAGATCCCATTAGTGTGAATGAGTGGTGGAGACTTTATGTCCAGGAAGAGCTACTAAATATAAACCTCTCAAGATCAATAAAACAACCATTATGAAATAACGCAAACATTTTAGTTGATGGAGAAATGTGAAGTAATGCTGCATAGCAAAGTAAAAGAATTAACTCAATACAGAACCATGTAGAAGATAATAATTTCAAAGGTTTTGTTAAACCACGGAAGACTTGGCATTAAATCATATAGAGAATCAACTCTATTTGCACTAAATATTATCAAAATTATCAAATGAAAAAGGGACAATGTTAGGGGAAGCAGCTTGGCCCAGTGGTTATAGTGTAGAGATGTGAACCTGGAGATCTGGGTTTCAGTCTCATAACAGCCAGCTGGTCACTGTGTCAGACGAGCAAGTCACTTAACTTCCCTCCTCTTAACTTCTTTGTGATCTCTCTCCAATCAATCTATCTAGAATCACCCTGTGTGCTGAGAAATGGAAAATATGTACATACCGTAATTCTTGATCTTCTTGGATGAAGTCTCAGCCACTCAATCACAATAATGGGAGTTCGACGGAGGCGCTAGGACCCAGTGGGAGCAAACTTTTTTCCAAAAGGGCCAGCGCCAGAAATGAAGCCACAAGAAAGCGGCACCATGAGCCTCAGCTCGTGCAGTAAAGACTATCTCAGCGTCGACCCTCCAACCGCCTCGGTGCAGCATAACTAACCTAGAAAGATTAACCTAAAAATCGGGCATAAAATAGTCTGAATGACCCGTGTAAGAAGGGTAAACAATAAAGTCTTCACAGCCCAGCCACTGAGGGAGTGAAGACAAAAAAATAAAGAGGTGAGCTCGGGGGATGGTGGGTGGGCATGTGAATGAGTGGTGGAGACATCGTACAAGAAGATCAAAAATTACGGTAGGTACGTAATTTCCACATCTTCCTGGACATAAAGTCTCCACCACTCATTCACACTAATGGGAGAGTACAGAGATAAATAATCCCCGGAGACAGGTAGCAGGAGATAAGCAGCTCACGTGCTGAGGACAGAAGTCCATTAAGAATGGTCCTGCCAAATGACAGATGCCGTCTGGCATGGACATCCAAGGAGTAGTGCTCAACGAAAGTATGCACGGAGCTCCAAGTGGCCGCACTGCAAATATCTGTGATGGGCACATTGCAGATTTCTGCCAGAGATGCTGTGACTGCTCTGGTAGAGTGAGCGTACGCCTTCGAGCTTGACCTGTGCCATAGAATAGCAGTGGCGAAGGCAAGCCACCAGCCATGCTGAAATACATCTGATAGCGATAGGTTGACCCAGCCGGGTCTCGCTGAAGGAAACAAATAGTTGCTGAGCTTTGTGAATTTCTTATGTTCTATCAAGATAGAACCGCAATGCTCTCTTAACATCCAGTGAATGAAGGGTATGCTCCCCTTCATTCTGGAAATCTGCAAAGTAGGTAGGAAGGACTAAAGGTTGGTTTAGATGAAACTCTGAGACAACCTTAGGGAGAAACTTAGGATGAGTCCTAAGAACCACTCTGTCCCTGTGAAATACAGTGTACAGAGGGTCAGTGACCAATGCATGTATTTCAGAAACTCTATGGGCCGAGGTGATGGCCACCAGGAAGGCCGTTTTCCAAGTGAGGAACTTCAATTTGCAAGTAACTAGAGGCTTGAAAGGTTTACGAGTGAGCATGTCTAGCACAAGATCAATGTCCCAGGCTGCGACTGGGCATCTGATAGGAGGTCTAGTATGCAGAATACTCCTAAGAAACCTTTTAACCACAGGCAACTGAGCCAGTGTCATGGAAAGTACCGGCTCATCACACGCCAAAATTGCACAAAGATGAACTTTGACTGTAGAGTACTGCAGACCTGTATTTGAGAGGTCTAAGAGGTACTCCAAGACTTTATTCGGTGGGCAGGAAAAAGGATTCCAAGAGAATTTTGCACACCAGATAGAGAATCGCTTCCATTTGGCTATGTAGGTTTTTCTAGTGGCTGGCATGCGTGCAGCCAAAAGGACATCGGAAACTCTACGAGAGACACTGAACCTATTCACCTCTATGTCTTCAGGAGCCAAGCGTGAAGGTGAAGCGACCCCAGGTTGGGATGGAATACAGGACCCTGGGTCAGAAGGTTCGTCTGGAGGGAAGGTGTCTTCGGAGGAGTTTCCGATAGACTGTTGAGTAGTGGAAACCATATTTGCCGAGGCTAGAACAGGACAATGAGAATCATTCTGCTCCCCGAGACTCTAATTTGAGAAGTACCCTCTGAATTAGAGGAAGGAGCAGAAAGGCATACAAAAAGTGTCTTGACCACCGCAGCCTGAACGCATCATGACAAAAAATGCCAGGTTCTGGATTTCTAGAGCAGAATAGAGGCAGTTTTGTGTTGCATGGGGAAGCAAAAAGGTCCAGGTTTGGAGTTCCCCATTCTTTGAAGAATGACTGAATGACGGTTGAGTCGAGAGACCACTCGTGAGAATCCATCTCTGTTCTGCTGAGACAGTCTGCCAGCTCGCTTCGTACTTCTGGCAGGTAAACTACCTGAATCAAGACCTTGAGTTCCAGGCACCACTCCCACACTCTCATCACTTCCCTGCATAAAGGGTAAGAGTGTGCGCCGGCCTGTTTGTTGATGTAGTACATCACTGCTTTATTGTCCATTTGAAGGAGAATGTTCTTGTGACAGTGTATGTCCTTCAAAGCTCAGATTGCATAGAGGACGGCTCTCATTTCTAGGACGTTTATGTGGAGTTGGGACTTGTCCTGAGTCCACGTACCCGGAGTGTAGAGATCCTGGCAGTGGGCTCTCCAACCCATTAGGGATGCATCCGTGGTAAGTGAGATATGATGATCCAGAGGGGCAAAGGGATATCCTTCCAGAAGATTGTCCTCCTGGGACCACCAGGTGAGTGACCTCTTTAGAGGTTCCATCACCTTGATGAGAAAGGACTGAAGGTGAGTGGTTGGGGACCACTGAGTACTGAGCATTCACTGGGAGGTTCTCACGTGGAGACAAGCTAAGGGTACAGTGAACACCGAGGATGCCATGAGGCCCAGCATCCGTTGCATCGAGATGGCTAGAACCAAGCTGCTTTCTCTGATGTATCGGGCCATCTGTAGGATATCGCCCTTTCTGTCCTCTGGAAGACAAGTCTTCGCACAGGAGGTGTCCAGAAGAGTTCCTATAAAGAGGAGCTTCTGGGAGGGCTGCAATTGCAACTTGTTGAGATTCAGCAGGACTCCCATGGACATGAGGAAGTCTGAGACCATGGCCACGGCCTCCAGAGTCTCTTGCCTGGAGGGACTTGCTAAGAGCCAGTCGTCCATATATGAAAACACTTGTATTCCGATTTTCCTAAAGTGCGCCGCAAGAACTGCACAACACTTTGTAAAAACTTGAGGCGCCGAGGATAGCCCAAAGGGCAGGACTCTGAACTGATAGTGTTTACCCAATACCATGAACCTTAGGTAACTGTGGTGGTTTCGGTGTATGAGAATATGTTGGTAGGCATCCTGCATGTCCAGGGAGGCTAGCCAATCGTGCTGATGAAGCAGAGGTAGCAGGGTACTTAGTGAAATCATCTTGAACTTTTATTTGTGAAGGAACTGGTTTAGTTTTCTGAGACCCAGAATTGGGTGCAAACCGCCAGTTTGCTTTGGAACCAGAAAGTAATGGGAGTAGAAAATACAGGTTACTCACCTGTAACAGGAGTTCTAGGAGTGATATATGTTGTTCATCCATGCTTTGTGGCAGGTTCCTTGCCGCTTTGATTCTTGCTGGAAGGTCAAGCTGGCTCCTCCCACCCACCCGGGTGGTAAAACCCTTGGCTCCGCCCAATGACGCCAGATCTAGCCCGCTGGAAGCCAGTTGCACGTCGAAGCCGGGGAGGTCGGGTGGGTCACGTGGATGAACAACATACTGTATACCACTCCTAGAACTCCTGTTACAGGTAAATAACCTGTATTCCTAGGGACGTGGATATGTTGTTCAATCCACACTTTGTGGCACTCTCCTAGTAGTTCTCCGGGAGGAGGGAGGCAAGGCGCACACCCCCTACTTAGGGAATAAGGACTGGAGAACCGAGGTCCCAAAACTAGCATCCAGGCATGACTCTAGGTCAACGTGGTAATGGGAAATAAAGGTGTGTGCTGACATCCAGGTAGCAGCCCTGCAGATTTCCTGGATAGGGACATCTCTAGAAGCAGCGGTATGGCGGGTAGAATGAGCTCTTATCCCTTTGGGAGGCTCCAAGCCCGCCAACCTATAGCAGAGATCTATGCAGGAGGTGACCCACCTGCTTATCATCCGCTTGGCTGCAGGTCTGCCAGGTGCAGCTTCAGCATGGGTGACAAACAGCTGGCGAACCTCTCCCCGAACTTCAGCCGTCTCACTCCTTATAATAAGCGAGCACTCTTCTAGGGTCCAAAGTATGGAGCCTATATTCGGTCTCCGAGGTGTGACTGGGGTAGAACACCTGCAGAGTCAACACCTGGTTATGGTGAAACTCTGACACCACCTTCGGAAGGAATTCCGGGTTGGGGCGAAGGACAACCTTGTCCCTGTGGAAGACCAGATAAGGAGACTCGATGGAAAGCGCCTAGAGCTCTCCCATCCTTCTGGCTGACGTTATAGCCACCAAGAAGGCGGCCTTCCACGACAGGTGGGAAACATCGCACCTATGCATCGGTTCGAATGGCTTGCCCATGAGCTTAGCCAATACCAGCAGTAGATCCCACAGAGGTGGAGGTTCTCGCACCAGAGGGGATATGTGACCAAGGCCTTTGAAAAAGCACCTGACCACCTTCTCCTGCACCACCGACTGCTTGCCGGCCCGTGACCGGTAAGCAGAGATGGCTGCCAGGTGCACCTTGAGGGTCACTGACCAAAGCCCTAGCAGAGAAAGGGACCACAGGTAGTCCAAAATACTAGCCAAGGGAAAGGAAGAGGGGTCCAACCCCTTGTCCTGACACCAAATGGAAAATCTCTTCCATTTGAAGGCATAGCATTTTCTAGTCGACTCCTTACGGGACGCCTCAATGACGCTGAGGACCTCATCGGAAAGACCCAATGCCTGGAACTCCAGCCACTCAGGAACCAGGCCGTCAGGTGCAGGGATTGAAGGTCTGGATGGAGAACCTTCCCCTTGTCGACTGAGATCAGGTCTGGGTGGGCTGGAAGCTGCCTTGGGAGCCTGGAGCTGAGGCTGAGGAGATCTGGGTGCCAGAACTGGCGAGGCCAGTCTGGGGCTATCAGGATCACCTGTGCATTGTCTCTCCTCACCCTGAGGAGCACACTGTGGATCAAGGGAAATGGAGGGAAGGCATAAAAGAGGCCCGGGGTCCACGGCCTCGAGAAGGCAACCCCTCTGCAGCGAGCCCTGCTGATGGGGGCGGGCATGGAATAGCCTCAGCTTCGCATTCTCCCTGGAGGCGAACAGGTCCACCTGAGGGGTGCCCCAATGGGAGAACAGGTCTTGCACTACCTCCGGCAGGAGACACCACTCGTGAGATGCAGCCACTATCCATCTGAGGGCATCAGCCAGACTGCTGGAGGCTCCTGCCACATGGATGGCTAGGAGATCCACCTCCAGGCTGATCATGAGAGACCATATGTGGAGAGCCTTCTTGCACAGAGGCAAGGAGTGCGTCCTGCCCTGATGGTTGAGGTAGTACATGGTCGTGGTGTTGTCCATCTGGACCTGAAACACCTGACCCTGTACAAATGTAGCAAAGGTGGTGAGGGCTAGTCGAACCGCTCGAAGCTCCAGCAGGTTGATGTGGCATCGAGAGTCCTGAGGGGACCAGAGGCCGTGGGCCCGGAGATCCCCCAGATGGGCACCCCAACCCATCAGAGAGCCGTCGGTCGTTAGAGTGACCATCGGCTCGGGGCGACAAACGGGATACCCTCCTGCAGATGAGCTGGGCCAAGCCACCACTGCAGGCCATCCCACATCTCCTGGGTCACTGTCACCGGTTGGTCCACAGGACCGGAGCGCTGTGACCACTGGCTGGCCAGCCCCCACTGCAGGGGGGCTCATATGCCAGTAGGCCCAGCGGACCACGCTGGTGCAGGCAGCAATGAGGCCCAGAAGATGCAGGAAGTCCCAGGCAGGGCGCAATTGCCCGACCAGAAATGACTGGGCAAAGTAGGAAAGCACCTCGGCCCTGTCCGCCAGGAGCCGAGCTCTGGCTCAAAGAGAGTTGAGCTCTGACCCGATGAACTGAATCACCTGCGATGGTAAGAGTTCTGATTTGGCCTCATTGATGAGGAGGCCAATCTGAGAGCAGACCTGGAGGGCCAGATCCCTGGACCACTCCACCTCCAACCTGGAGGGGGCTGCAATCAGCCAGTCATCCAGGTAAGGGCACATCCGGACCCCTTGACGCCGCAGGAATGCTGTCACCACTGCCATGCATTTGGTGAAGACCCTGAGAGCTGGAGAAAGGCCGAAGGGCATGGCCCGGAACTCGTAAAGAGATCCCTCTGCTCTGAAGCGGAGGAATCGCTGATGAGACGGACAGATTGGGACGTGAAAGAATGCGTTCTGGACATCCAGATAGCAGAACCACACGCCTAGTTCCAAGGATGGAGTGATCTGAGCCAGAGAGACAATCCTGAAGGTGTGCGGCCTTAGGAACTTGTTCAGGTCGTGCAGGTCGAGAATGGGGCACCAGCCCCCCTTCCGCTTTGGGACCAGGAAGTACCTGGACACAAACCCTGGGTCTGGAGGAGGGTCCGCCACCTCACTGATCACTTCCTTCTGGAGGAGCAGGGCAATGTCGGATCAACGAGCAGACAGAGAGGCTGCGGAACCCATTGCCCCCCATGGGGCGACGGCTCGATAGGGAGGGGACTGCTCAAACTCCAGAGGCAGACCCCTGTCGACCACTTCCAGCACACAGCGGTCCGTGGTGATAGCGGACCAGGCGGAAAGGAAGTGCGGAGCCATCGGGGGGAACCCGGGGAAGAGTGATGAGGCTGGGGGCGACACCCCTCGACCCGTCACTGGGCAGGCTTGGAGGAAGGGCTGGCCGAGGGGCCTCCTGGACCCTTCCCTCCAGGCTTCCTACTGGAGGAAGTGGCAGACTTGGCCTTAGGGTGCCAAATGTGAGCATGCTGGCCCTGTTGCTGGTGCTGCTGGGCAGGACGTGACGCAGGAGCGGAAGGGCGAAAGGGCTTACACTGCTGCTGGTGGCCTTTGTCCTTCTGGGGAGACGTGACCGAGTCCAAGGTGGCACTGGACTTCTCGCTCCTCTGGAGATGGCCTTCCACCCCTGGCCCGAACAAGTCGGTGCCCAGGAAGGAAATGTCTGCCAGCTTATGCTGGGTGTCCGTCGTGAAGGTGGAGATGCAGAGCCAAGCTCTGCGGTGCATGGCTACTGCGGCCGCTACTGACCAGGCACAAGTGTCACCAATGTCCAAAGAAGTTTGGAGCTGCTGCTTAGCCACTGCCCTTCCCTGATCCCGCACCTGCTTGTCCATCGTCTGAAGGTCAGCCGGGAGATGGGGAATCACCTCATCTAGGGAACCCATAAGGGTGTGTGCGAAATGTGCCATCAGTACAGCTGAGCTAGCCTGTTGAAGAGTTTGGATCCAGACCTAAAACACAGAGCGCTAAGGAGGGAACCTGAGCTTCCAAGCGGTAAGGAAGATCTGACGTCATGGGGTGGAGCCGAGGGTTTTACCACCCGGGTGGGAGGGAGGAGCCAGCTTGAAGACCTTCCGGCAAGAATTAAAGTGGCAAGGAACCTGCCACAAAGTGTGGATTGAATAACATCCACGTCCCTAGAACCTGTGTTTCGGTGATCCAGCGGAACCACTTCTACTGCCCTGTTTTTCAGAAGGCCTTGTACCTCGGAAGCAAGAAGGTCTGACTGAACCACCGACAGACTGGGCTGTCGTTTGGGAGGATGATGCAGAGGGGTTTCTGAAAGACTGAGAGAGTACCCCTAGCGGATTATCTGGAGGACCCATTTGTCTGATGTTACAGATTTCCACTGATTGCAGAACTGAGTCAGATGTCCTCCCACTGCTGAGGAGGAGTTCCCCTCGGACAGGTGAGGTGGGACTTGGGCCAGAAACTCAGAAAATGGCACTTGGGTGCTTTAGGGCCTTGTGCCTTCTGTTGCACTTTCTTCTGTGGTTGGGGGTTGTGGTTTTTATTAAAACCTCCCCTGCCTTTGCCGCAAAAGGACTGATGGTGGTGAAACTGATGCTTGTGCATATCTCCTCTGGAGGGAGTGGGTGTAGGTCTGGCCGTCTTAATGGCCGACCTAGTCTTCTGCATGGCCTCCAGCGCTTGCTTCACCTGAGGCCCGAACAGATACATACCATCAAAGGGTAAAGCTATAACTTGCTGCTGGGTGTCGTTCGTGAAGCCTGAAGTATGTAGCCAAGAGTGGCGGCAGGTGCAGATGCCAGCCGCTGCCCGGGAGGCAGTATCAAAGACATCCATTGCAGCTTTAACCTGTTGGTTATTGGATTCGATACCCCTAGTTATGGTGTGAAGCAACTCTGAGCTAGCTTCTGATTTGGATAAAGCTTCCACCATCTCTTTGAGGAATGCCAAAGTGCATACTCATATTGAGAAAAATAGCCCTGGTAGCTGGCAGTGCATATGCCCAGGGTTGAGGCAGCAAAGACTCTTTTACCTAAGGTGTCTATCTTATGAGATTCTTTGTTTATTGGTCGGCCGTAGATCCTTGAGGAAGGACGGCCTTATCATTCTCTGCTAAGATCACAATGGCATCAGCAAAGGCCTGTGAGGCCAAAATAGGACAATCCTTGGGAGGGGCATACTTCCTATCGATGGACTTAGCCACGGATGGAATAAGAGCTGGAGAGAGTCTCAAAAAAGGGCTGTACCGGAGGGGTTAAATCCATAGGGATCTCCAGGACATGAAGATATTGGAGACGCAAAAGCTTCCCAGGATTAATCTCTGAAGCTTGGAGAGAAAGGGTAGTTTCCATTTTTTAGCAGAGACTTAAAGGACAGGTCTTCCACCACAGGCTCTGCAGAAGGATTGATTACTGCTCCGAGGGCAGTATCATCAATATCAACACCCACACGAAGATCTGGGTCAGGCTCAAAATCATCTCCTGACAGTCCGGGGGGAATGTATAGACAGGAAAGGAGTGAAAATTAGGAGGAAGAACAAAAGAGGAAAGAATCAGAGTCGACGAACCCTGAAGGCCGGTCAGAGCCGTGCTAGCCACTGGCACCGAGAAAAAGGAGGGAGGCGCATGCCAAAGTGGCACCCCAGAGGGCGCAGACTGCACACCTGGCGCTGACAGAGCCCGTGGCGCCACACACAGTGCCGACAGAGCTCCCAATGCCGTGCACGGTGCCGACAGAGCCCACGGCGCCGACGAGTGTGTCCCAGAGGTAAAAAAAACTGATTTGATGAAAAAGATGGAAAAATGGCAGGAGATAGAGGCATCGGTGTGGACCCGGCGCCACGCAACTAGGAAGGTCCAACCACCCTATCCATCCCCGCAGAGCCAAATGAGACGAAGGCCCCGGCGTTGGAGTGACCATCTCAGGCAACTGGACCAACCTCTGAGCCCACTGCACCATAAGAGCAGCCCACTGGTGAAACTGCTCATCGGAAGCTCCCCAGACAGGTGGATAGGGGCTCCAATGTCGAAGAGGTCAACAGCGGTGGAGACTGGTGCCTAGCCCCAACAACTTACCATCTCTGCACAGACATACCAGAGGGCAACCTCGAGTGATGTCTTTTTCTCTTTGACCTATGCGTCGAAGAGGAGCACTGGACCGTCCATTGTCGGACCCCCCCCTTCCGGGGAGGGCCGCAGACTGGACCCGGCCAGCTGAATGAAACATAGACTTTGACGGCAGATAAGGACCGCTAGGCCCATCTAGTCTGCCCATTTCCCTACCTACAGGATAGGCCGCAGATCCTAGTTAACCAACAGCCTATATCTTCCTGCCCCCCACAAGAATTGCCTTATGTCTGTCCCATGCATTCTTGAATTCTCCCACAGTTTTAGACCCCACAACTTCCTCAGGAAGGCTGTTCCATGCATCCACTACCCTCTCTGTGAAATAATACTTCCTCACATTGCCCCTGAACCGCCCTCCTTGTATCTTTAAATTGTGTCCTCTTGTTCTTGCAAGTCTCTTTTTCTGAATGAACAGCTTTCATATGAAGTCTCCCTACAGTCACCTGACATGCCGCTCATGGTCGACTCCGTCAATGGAGGGCTGAAGACTTCTTGATGTATAATTTTAAATATATAGAATATAATCAGTACTTCGAAATAAAACTACAAAATAACAAACTGATCTATCTAGCGAAGCTTAAACTCCCAGCACGTGAGCGATGTCATCACTGGTAGCGCACTCGACAGCGGGAAAAAAGGAACTGAGGTGGTTGGAGGGTCGATGCCGAGATAGTCTTTACCGCACAGCCGAGGCTCACTGTACCACTTCCTCGTGGCTCCATCTCTGGTGCAGGCCCTCTTGAAAAATGTTTGCTCCCGCTGGGTCCTATCACCTCCGGCAAACTCCCATTAGTGTGAATGAGTGGTGGAGACTTTATGTTCAGGAAGATCAGTAGTAATATTCTCTTCCCTTCCTCTAGTGGAATGAAAAGTGCTTTGGTATACAGTTTGTCCAAAAGGAGCTATACAGAACCAAATGCAGTCATTTTTAATGTCAGGATATAAAATATGCAATGACCACGTGGTTACCTAAAAATGACCATGACACAGAAATACTTAAAGGGACACTGTCGACCCCTTTTTCATCATTTTATTTCTATTTAAAAACCCAAATTTTATGACTACTTACCATCTCCAGTATTCACTGGTGTTGCTGGTTATTTTATCTGCTTACTTTCTTAATTGAACTGCAATGCATGACAATGGCATTACACCCAACACTGTTTTGTTTCAAATCCCTGATTCCTTTTTACTGCATATTTCCTGAAAATTATGAACACCCCTGAACAAAGAAGCCACTCGTGATGCAATAGTCTCCTCTCCTCCCGCTGCATCTTGTGTGTATAGACTGTGCTGGGGGTGTTCCCAAATCTAGGAAAGATGCAGTGGGCGTTGATCAAGGACTGTAAACAAATGTTTTTGTGTAGTAACACCAGTGTGGCAGGCAGTCGTTTTTTTCCCTTTTAAAGAAAAAAAAAAGGAATCAGAAGCAAACTACAAGCTACATCAACAATATGGCGGCTGAATCCATGTGTAACTGCCTCACCGGGTGCTCCTATGTGTTATGTGTCCCTATCTGCACCCAGACCTATTTGTATAGTCTCTCATACAGTGCCTCCTCAATTGTACACAGCATATGTGTATTGCTGTCCTTCACCTTCGTCCCCTCCCGTTCTCCCCAGGTCGCATCTGGAAACGAGTGGTTCTCCGCGTTCAGTATGCCTGCCTGGTTAAACTCTTACATAAATAAATAAACAAAATCATGACATGCTTTTTAAACTAGAGACACTCTGAGGCCTAACGGGGTTGACAGTGTCCCTTGAAGTCCAACCTCTCTAAAGGGCTGTTCTTGCAAGTCACCAGTTGTTTGTACTGTCCTATAAAGAGCCAAATCACAAAGGGGTTTTATGTAGCTGGGCGCCAGGAAACTGTGGCCTTATAGAGGCATCTTGAAAAATGGTGCAGCCTCTTTACGTGTCAAAACACAAAGACTAAGAAGTCTTGTGTACGTTAATTCGTCATTTTGGAAAACATTTCAGTTTTTGACTAAAATATATTTTGACTATACAGTATACATACTACACCAGTGAGTATAAAGCTATACCAAAACAAGTTATTCTCATAATTTCTGTGGCATAATGAGACAATCTAACCAACCGAGGAACAGCGGTCACAATGCTTAATGATGTGCACTGTACCAGCCGAAAAACCTAAAAAAATGTGTTCTCTCACTACAACCCATTCATTAATACCACTGCATTTTAAAAGGTAAAACATTTTTTTAATCGGTCAATATTATGGAAATGTAACTACCACAAGCACAAGGCTTTACATCTCTTGTGAATTATGTGTCATCTTATTCTACAGTAGGGTACAATCTCATTAGTAGGGAATTAAAAGTCTGAACTCACCTGTACTCCTTTTCTTTGTATTTGTCTTTCGACTTTTTTTTCTTAGATTTTTTATGTTTTTTCATTCTTCGTTCCTCTGAAGACTCATCTCGCAAATGTTTTCTGCGTTTTTTTTCTACATCACTCTCACTACTTTCCGTGCTATTAAATTTTCTTTTTCTTTCTAGCATGCCACCATACCTGTGGTATTTGGGTTCAAAGCCTGAACTCTTTATTTCAAAGACTGGGGTATTTTTTTCATTAAAATATTTGTAAGAATTCTGAACAAAAGGTGCTGAAGAATGATAGAAGTCCATTTTAACAATGTGATGTTTTCCATTCTCGTTATGCAAATTCTCTTTAATCTGCGGTTCACATGTCCATCTGCCTTTGTAGTAATCCTCTCTGTAATACCTGTCAGCATACGAATGATGTTTAAATTTGTCATACTCATTATCACTCTGACACAACTGTTTCTCTCGTTCATCTCTTGATTTATAGGGAAAGTAAGAGTCAGTATGATATCTATTTCTTTCCCACCTCCTTTCATCCCTATAATACCAATCCCTATTTTGAGGTCTATAATTTTTAGGATAGTAGTGTTCTCTTTCTATAAACATGCTCCTTTCATGGCTGGATCTTCCTCTGCTTCTAGGCTGGGCTCTAAAATAAATATTTTTCTCTGAAACTTTGCTTTTATTTGGACTTATTCCCTCACTATGAGGTGACTTATACTGGCTTCCACAGTAACTATCCCTTTCCTGCATCTTGTATTTATCCTGTTTTGTTCTTTCTCTGCTGTGACCTTTTCTATACATGTGATTTTCTGGTATGTTGCTTCTATCGGATATCCCTCTTTCCATGCTTCTAGATAGGTCTTTATGGTTTTCAGAAGCCCTTCCTTTGTCAATAATTTCATCTTTATTTGGTGACTGGCTATTACTTTCATGACTATCCTCTTTGTTCTCTTCACTAACTGCCGCTGGACTACTGGATTCAGATTTCTTTTTGAAGAGCTCGTTTTCTGAAAATGTCATCTTGTAAGAACTTGCCCCTGTCTTTTCCTTTCTAGGAGACATGACCCTGTCAATATGCTGGGTACTGATTTCATTTGTCTCTTTACAACAGCTGTCTCTCTTAGGAGATGAAAGTTTTGCAGGACGGCAAACCTCTTCAGACTTCAGGCTATGTGGACCAGAGTTCTCAACAGTATGGATGCATTCTGTAATGCTTGGAGGCTTCTCCTTCAAGGACTGTACTGTGTCTTCAGCTGGCCTTTTATTACTAACTGACTGGCCATCTGAGTCCTGTTTTTTTACAACTGCAATACTGTGGTCAATAAAGACGTTATCTGTAACAGAGTTAAACTGATCCTCATTTCTTGTTCTATTTTCAACATGGTTTTCAGATGCTACTGCAGTAGTAACCACTGGGTCCTTTGCATTGCAGACAAGGAGTTCAGTACATTGTGCTGATTGGTTCACATGAGTTACATGCGCACAGCTGCCACCAGCCATGTTGTTCTCTACATGAGAACCACTCTCTGAAGACATCTTTTCAGTCTCATGTAAACTGTGAAAATAAAACACAATTAGACATTCAAACCTAAAAAAAAAACACAAGTGTTTCTTCAAAAACAATCTTCTCTTGTATTTTAATTGTCTATGCTAGAATACCTTCATTTAGGTGCAACATCTAGTTTACAAGAGGGTCCCAAGAGACAGACAGCAACTTACACAAACTACATTCAATATACCATTACAAAAAGATTATGACAGGTAAAAAATACATATACACAAGGAGCACAACACGTACATTAGGACAGGCCACCGTGAACAAGAAGAAAACAATAGATAGGCAATAAATAAAGGTCAGCACACAGTAGCTGGACAAAGCAGTTGCATGGTTTATGTAAGTGAATATAAAGTGTATTATTGAAATGATTTAGGTCACTAATGTTCTTCACTGAATCTAGCAATGAGTGCTTGCTGGAAACTATGTGCAAAGGCCTTTTCTTCAACTGTTCTTCCCTTTGGGATTTGGAACATTTCTCTGACCTGAGATTGTATGTGCTGAAAAGACCTGGTCAATCTCTTGTAAAAGTACTAAAAATAATTTCCATGTATACATGGAAGAGTAATTATTAGCCAGTGAACCTTGTATCTGTTAGGCAGTGAGGGAAGATTCAGCTTTTCATATAGGTCACAATGGTGTACAAAAAACATGGTACGTTACTGGGACAATGCAACGCCATCTTAGCCAGACAGGAGTCCTGAGCCACTAGAGAAAGGGCTCCCCACAAAAGTTGCCAGCCCTCTTAGCATCAGAAAATGAAAATTACGTACTCACCATAATTCTTGATCTTCCTAGGTATCGTCACCATTCATTACTGTTGGGTTGCAGCCGGAAGCATCAGACCCCATGGGAGCTTACAGCTTTAAAGATTAAAACCTTTCTCTCTGGAGGGCTGGTATCGGAGACGGCACCGCCCTCGAGGCTGACGTACTACATGGTACTCGTGGGCTGGCCAGTAACCGATGCTAGCCACCTTACCTCCTCAGTTCTGCTCACTGGAGAGGAAAAGGACCAAGAGAAAAAAGGAGGGAGGGTGTGGCACAAGAGACCAAGGGATAAAAAAGGAAGGATATAAACTGAAGAATAAAGCTGATCACAGGAAAAGGGGTAAGGGCCCTAGGGTTTTCTGGGTAGGGAGGCCTGAACCACTGGGCAGGCCAAAGTAGAGGAAGAGAGAGGGAGGAAGGACAGGAAAAGAAGAAAGAGAAAAGAGGGGAGAGAGGGGGCAAGAGAAAGACCAACGTGGACCCCAGAAGGGAATAAGCCTGGCCTAGAAGGATGAAAATGATTCCTGTGGATCACGAGGGAAAATGACCCAATCCAAAAGCGGATGGAAGCCCTGTAGTCTCCCGGCAAGAGACCTACGGGCGTTAGGCAACATAGATATGTGCCAGGAAGGGGAGCAGAAGATACCTGCCCCCTCCACTCACAGGTCACCACTTTTTATTTTCACACAGGAAAAGAAGGGAGTTTACAGGAGTTTCCCTCCCTCTCTCTCCCTGAAGAACGGTGGGGAAAAACACCACCCAAGGCAAGATCTCCACGGATTGGAAGTGTCACCTGCCTAGGTCTAGAAGGCTCAACCCCATGGCCTACCATCACCAGCAGAATGGCTGGAGGTGGAAGAAAACTTATTCCTCTCAAAGAAGTGAGAAAGGGATTCTCGGATAGGGAGAGGTCTGTGGGGACCTTGCCCTGTGGGTAACCTGGAGCTGGGTTACTGCTGAAGAAAAGAAGGGAGCGGGCCAAAGGCTCGACTGTAGGAGAGGACAGAGAACAAGTATCCCCAGGGATCCTCAAACCAAGGATAGGGACGAGAGAAAGTCAGGTGTACTCCCTGAAAGCTCAAGGGGCACAAAGTAGTCTTGCATGGGGAGGTCGAACGACACCCATCAGAGATGGGGAGAAACTCTTGGCCCATGCTGCTGCCTCAGGAGCAAGTCCCACATCCAAGGCCACCTGGAGTTCCAGGGAGCCAAAAGCAGAAGGAAAAACGCCTCCCTGCTTGCCTTCTCCCCAGATGCCCTCAAGCAGTGCTCAGGGTGCCAGGACTCCTGGAGGGAGAAGGCTAACAGGGAGGTGGCACCGCCTAGTGGTCTGGCCATGAGGGGACGGTAGGCGGGTAGCAATAATGAATGGTGATGATATCTAGAAAGATCAAGACTTACGGTGAGTATGTAATTTTCATATCTTCCCTAGATCACTCTTCACCATTCATTAACATTGGGTGAGTACCAAGTACCTTAACTGTGGTGCTGGCACCTCCCTGAGGGCTGAAAAATTCCCTCAGCCTCCTGTGGGGGAGAACAAAGAGAGGAAGGGGCCCCTCATGAGCGTGGTGAGGCCTGAGACCAGTCAGGATGAGGTGGAGGCTCCTAAAGCCTGGGAGATGAAAGGCACCCCGCTAACTCACACCTCACCCTGCGGGAGAAAAAACGGGCCCCTTGGAAGGGAGAGGCAATCACCCTATGCCAGGCTAGGGGTGATAACCAGGAAAGGCGAAGCCACGCCGTCCACCTAATGCAGACTGCAGTTCCTGCTAGTCTGGAAGCTACCACACTGGCATGATAGGACACCCTTGCTTGGTGCCTCTGAGTTAGGCAAGGATGCCAGGAGATGACCCAGCATCGTCCACAAGTGCCTAGTATGCCTAGTGCACAGAGACACACAGAAGAAGGCGTGCCACCGAGAAGACCCTTCTACCCCAGTGGTCAAACTCAGCCGAATCGGACTCCATGGGGGCAGTCATGCCTTGGGTGACAATGCCCAGAGTGGGTGTCCAGGAGTTCCACGCCCAAAGAGGGATGGGGCGTTGTACCTGGAGACCCTAGGGGTGTGCAATACCCACGTAGACAGTCCCTCAGGGCTGGAGAAGGGGCAGAGGGGCAATGCCAGACCCTATGCGACACTTCCGTGAAGGGTCGAGGCCACGGAGGGATGACAACAGCGTCTGCACTATACTCCCCTAGGAAAGCATGCGTTGCATGAGCAGGATTACAGCTGGTGAAATGGGAGAGACAGAGTTCCTCCAGCGTCTCTGACAGGAACAGCTGATAGCTGGTGAGATCAACGTCTGAGGACAGGTGGACGGAGGGATCCTCTTCCTCAGAGGAAGACGAGGAGGCTGAGGAGCCCAGTTCAGAGACCAGAGCGGCTGGTGGTTCAGGTCTAAAAATGACCTCATCCAGGGCTCTAAGGTAGTGAGGAAAAGCAGCTGCTGATGCCCTGAACTGTTTCCAGGTCATGGGCCCTGAGGGGCCACAGAGGCCTGGAAGAGGTAGGAGGAGGAGGAGGAGGCAGAGGAAGAGGAGGAGAAGAACTCTGAAGAGCCAGAGTAGGACCTCTATAAGGACTACAAGACCGCACAAAGGACCCCTCCAGGGGGAGGGGGCTGCGCAACTCACCCACCACAGGGCACCCAACCAAACAGGGGCAGCCAGGGTGGTGCCCTAGGGGGAGGACCCCCAGATGGAGTAACTGCAGTCGATCTGGCCCTTGCATGCGGCCCCTGACCCCACCTGCTGCAGACCCTATTGGTTCCGGAGAGGTAGGAAGGGTCAGCACTGCAGCTCCTCCCAGAGCCACCAGCTGGCCTGGAAAAGGGCCTGAATGCCAACCTCGACCTCCCCACCTCACCAGATAGGGACCTGCTCCTTGGAGGACCTCTAGTACTGGAGGATAGGGGTTCTGAGACCACCCTGGCACCAGAAATGGTGCCAGAATCCATCTCAGAACCCACAAGTGGCAGTGGAGGAGGTGGCTCCAAGGGTGGCCCCAGGAAGCGCAGCAGCCAGCTCCAAAGTACAGAGGACCCTAAGGCTGGGTGGAAGAGAGCTCTGGGGCTCCAGGAAGCCAATCAGGCTCATCCTGATCCTCCTCCCTGAAAAGATCAAAGAGATCTCCAAAGAAGTCACCCCCAATACACTCCCTCTCCTGACACTGAACGGTAACGGAAGGGGATCCAGTGCCGACACCAGCACCAGAAGGCAGCACCAAGGGCTCTACCAACTCAGGCCCAGCATGTAGCTGTGACTGTGACACCGGAGGCATCTATGCCCCCAAGGAAGCAACGGACTGTGAGGGATGCTCAGCCGACCCCCTGGAGGCCGACTGTGCCACCCGACCCCTCACGTAGGCCTCCCATCTCAGTGAGACTAGAACTGGTGGAAGTCTGCCCCCCCTCGGTACATACAGTACCGGAGGGAGACAAGGGGGAAGGACCAAAAGTCCTGGCCTTGGCATCCCAGGACTGACGCTGCCCTCTGAAGGTGGGAGGATCTTGATTCACCTTCAGCGCGTGCAGTTCGAGGACTCTGCAGTCCATGGAGAAGCAGCCACTGTAGTTGTCCATGTTGTGAGACGGACCCAGGCAGGTTAGACAGAGGTCATGGCGGTCCACTACAGTCATCGGCTTGCCGCAGGTGCATGCCCCACCTTAAATTTCAATGTAGGCCCTGAACTGGACATGACCTTGTGCGGATAAAATAAAAACACAGAAAAGCCTCGACACTGCACAACTGACAGAATAGGGAAAAATAAAATAGATTGGTTTTACTGGCTTTCCTGCATCTATGGAGTCATAGGAGGTCTGCGGCGTTGAATGAAAACAGTGGAGGCAGAACTGACACAACTGTAATTGAAGATGGCTTCAGCTCCCACAGCGATCCAACACTGACAGCGGGAAAAGAAGAACTGAGGAAGTTAAGGTGCCGGTGTCGGTTACTGGCCAACCCACGAGTGCCTCCAGCTACAACCCAACAGTAATGAATGAAGACTGAACATGGGAAGATCAGCTTTCAACTGTCAGGGCCAAGTGGAAGGGAGAGCACTTCATTCAGGGTGGGATTTTTGGCCTTTATTCCACCCCTCTCAACGATCCTGTGTGAGCAGCCCAGCAGGAGTGAGAGTCCTCACGGGGGACCAGAGGGTGGACACCGGGGGACTCTGCCCAACTGCCAACCTGCAAACTGTAGGTGTACTTATATTTCCTATTGCCTATTACATACTGTGAACTGCGCAATAGTTGGGGTTACTGCTTTGGTTTACTGCTACTTGATTGGGCCTGCTGAGTTTTGTACTGCTATGTAGTACTTAGGCCACTGCTCATATTTCACTGACTTATTTGACTACTTGTCAAGTTTGAACTCTCTTCCACCTATATCTGCTGCTCCTTGTTTTGCACAGTATTTTATTTTCAGGTCATTACCAGAGGGTAATCTCCTGCCTGCCTGAGTTTCTGTACTGAGTAACAGGGGCCCACTGCGTAGTGTGCTGCCTCCCTTCCCACCTACTTAGCTGTCAGAGTTCAGCTCACATCCCCCTAATTATTTGATCAGGCTTCTCCTCTTCTGGGTGAAGCCTGCATCCCTCTGAATTGTTAAATTTCGGGTTTCTTCCCTATCTGGCTAAAGGCTTCATCTCATGTGTTTATTTGTAGGCTCCCTCCTTATCTGGGAGGCACCTATAGTCCTCTTTAATTTTAGGCGTTCTCCCCATCTGGGTGAAGCCTTCATCCCCTCATTTGTTTATTTGCAGATTTCCTCCCAGTCTGGGTGAAGCATTCATCTCCCAATAGTCACATTTTAGGATTCCTCACTATCTAGGTGAAGCCCCCATTCATCCTCACTGTGTCACCCAGGCTTTCTCTCGATCTGGGCGAAGCCGCACCCCCCCGGCCAACTTATTAAATTGTCTTCTTCCCTCCCAGTGTGAAGCTTGCTCTCCCAACACCTAAACTGACAAATTACACGATGACACCTGCTTACTGTCCCCTCTGACAATGTTGCTTCTAACCCTATCACTCCTTCCCTTCCTGTTTTCCCTCTCCTCCCTCCCCCCACTGCTTATCCTTGCCCTCACCCCACCCCACCAACCCTTTCTCCAACCTTCCTACTCTATCTCATTCCCCTGGCATCTTGGCTGCAATCTCCTCCCTTGGCTTCACCTTGAAGCTCTCAGGTACCTCCTTCCCACTTACCCCTCTTGCCCCCCCCCCAAAGACACCCCCTTTCCCCCCCTCTCCCCATAGCCTCCCTCAAGCTCCTTGTCTTCTAGTTGTTTTCAGCAGCAGGTGATATTGAACTCAATCCCAACCCTGCCTAGTCATCTTCCTCCCATCTACCCAAAGGGCTGGAACTGTCCCATATCAACATCCAAAGCTTCTTCCCACAGACTGATCAGCTGCAACTGCTCACAGTTTAATCTCAAGCCTGAAGTGCTGATAATCTTGTAGTCTTGGCTATCCCCTAAGATTCCTGATACTGCAGGTGGCATCCTCAGGTACACAATCCATCAAGATCACACTAAGATGGGCAGTGGAGTTGCAGTCTACCTCTCCTCTAACACCACGTTCAAGCCTGTACTCTCGTCACCTCCCCCTCTGCTGATGAGCTGCTCCTCCTCAAGCTCCCCTTCCCTTCTCTGTCCCTATTTTCATAGCTGGTGCCTACTGCAGCCTTGACATATCCTCACATTCAGTTACCAAGCCCCACACTGCTATTTCCTCCCATGGTTCCTCTGGTGAGTTACTCATCCTCTGTGATTTTAACCTTAGTTGCTCCCCCCCCACCCACACCACACAAAAATGAACTGATCCAAAACATTTAAGTCCCTTCAACTTACCCAACTGATCACTGACCCAATCTGACACAATCACAGATCCCTCTATCACTTCCTTCTAGACTGGGTTCTCACTTCCCACCATATCGTGGATGCTGGTACCCTCCCAGACACCCTCAGTGACCACCATATGGTCTACTGTATGCACAAGATTCACATTCCCAAAGTTCTCCCAAATTCATTCAGATTCTGTCCTTCAGGCCGCTGGACTTGTCCACCCTCCTTGCCAACCTGGTGGCTACTTGACTGGTCACCCATCTCTTCAGATAGCACCATAAATACTACCCTCCATTACTTTAACTCCAAATTTATGTCAGCCTAGGCTCTCCATGCCCTCTTTAGAAAAAACAGAGTCTGAGGTACCCTTCCCATATGTATCCTGGCTGAGCTGCTGGCCTGCCTCTGTGTACAAGACTCTACTTTGCAGATACACAAGTCTTCTGGCTCCTCTGCTTACCTAATCAAGTACTTAATCAACCTAATGTTGTAACCTAATCAAGTTCTTGTGAGCCCCCCCGGACTTATTTCGGGCCTTTGCAGCCTGGGAACTTGACGAACCCATCGGTGACTGAGAAGGAAGGACCCCCCGGACCCATCCCAGAACTGGCTACCTGTTGCTCCATCAGGAATTTTTGAGAGCCTTTTTCATCACGTGAGGGTGGTTTGATTAAATCTGTGGCAAAGCTCACAATCTGAGATGTTGTGGTCAGGCCCAAGGCAGCAGACACAGAGATTATGGTCATCTGGAGAGGCAATCTTCTTTCTGCAGCAGCAGCGATGGAAGACAGAAGTGGAAGGATTAACTCTTGACATAAACAAGGTAAATGAATCTCATAAAAAAAAAAAAAAAAAAAAAGACTCTTAAAAACTACGCAAAATAAAAGTTGTTGGTGAAAATGGTGCGAAACTGCACTGGAGCTTCCATGGAGACCCATGCGATCAGAGTCGACGGGGGAAAAGAACTGAGGAGGGAGGGGGCTGCTCACGCCTTTACAGGGTTGGTAACATTGGCAGATGACATCAGCGTGAGTGGACTCAATGGTACTGCTGAAAATCTTCTGTGTGGATCCTGCTTCACCAACAGTGAAGTTCCACATACACGACGTGATGACTGAGATACCCTTGATGAAAATGTATCCTTTATACAAAGATGCTGCCATGTATTTGTTCCCTGAAAAAATGACATGCTTACCTTTGAAGAGCCCCAACTTTGGTGCATGTCCCTTTCTGGTGGCTTACCTGTAAAGAACTTAGTCCAGGTTTCAGAATTGTGTACATTCTATTTTTGTCAGGGGACAGGATCGTAAATCCTCGAATTGAGCTGCTGTCTGCTAAATTCTTTCCTCTTCCTGGTCCACGGTCTTCAAAGCTCGCCCTGTACCACCCCCATGCTCTAATGCTTTGTGATGTATACGTCTGCAGAGCGTGGGGGAGCATGCTATACTGACAGCAATAAGGGCGGCTTTTACATTTCTTTCCCTGTGAAACTTACCCACCTTCACTGACATCTGCACAACAGGTCCAAGCAGACCACATAAATTAAAATGATGTTCTCATTGTAATTCTTGATCTTCTTGGACAAGTCTTCAGCATTCATGCATACTGCTAGGTTCTAGCCGGAGGTACTAGGACCCCGAAGAAGCCAAATATCTTCAAGAGGGCCGGCGCCAAGGTAGGACCATGGATGCGTGGCACTGGGAGGTTGGCTCACGCCTGTGTAGGCTATCTTAGCGTCGACCCTCCAACAACCTCAGTCCCTTTTATAACTGAGGAGGTGCGGCATAAAATAAATTAAGGAACACCTAACCTAACAAGGGCATAAGATAGCTCGAGTGACCCGTATAAGAGGTGGCAACCTGAAACGATGTGTTTACAGCCCAGACAGAATGGGGGATTGAAGACCAGGAACAGATCGAGTTAGCTCGGGGGATGGTGGGTGGGCGTATGAATGAATAGTAAAGACTTGTCCAAGAAGATCAAGAAGATGAGTACGTAATTTTCATATCTTCCTGAACTTAAAGTCTTCACCATTCATTCATACTGCTGGGTGAGAACCAAGCTAAAAACCAATCCCTCGAGCAGGGTAGTAGGACACAGAGCTCACTCAGGACAGAACACCATTAAAGATTGTCCTGCCAAAGGAAGCATGCTGTCTGGCATGGACATCCAGAGCAAAATGCTTCACAAAAGTGTGCACTGAGCTCCAAGTAGCAACTTTGCAAATATCATCAATGGGAACAGAGCCTAGCTCTGCTAGGAACGTGACCACAGCTTTGGTAGAATGGGCACGCACCTGGCCCTTCAACTTGACCTGCGCCATGAAGTAACAATGGCGAAGACATGCCACTATCCAAGCAGAGATGCATTTGAGGGACACTGGCTGACTCAACTGGGCCATGTTGAAGGACACAAATAGCTGCTTGACCTGACAGGTGTCATTGGCTGTATTGATATAGAACTGAAGGGCTCTTTTAACATTTGGAAGTTAGCAAAACAAGTAGGCAGAACCAGAGGCTGGCTGAAGTAGAAATCCGAAACCACTTTCAGTAGGAACTTAGGGTGAGTACGGAGAACCACCTGGTCTTTATGAAATACTGTGTACGGAGGGTCTGTAACCAAGGCATGTATTTCAGAGACCCTACGAGCACAAGTGATGGCCACCAGGAAGACAGTTTTCCACGGCAGAAACTTCAGATCACATGTAGCTAGAGGCCCAAAAGGTTTACGAGTGAGCATATCTAGCACAACGTTAATGTCAATGGGAGCAACCAGCTTTCTAACCGGGGGTTTTGTATGAAGAATACCTTTAAGGAATCTTTTAGACAGTGACAACTGAGCCAGGGTCAAGTTTTGGACTGGCTCATGATAGGCAGAAAGTGCACAGAGGTGCACCTTTATGGACGAGTACTGCAGTCCTGCATCTGAAAGGTCTAGTAGGTACTCCAGCACTTTCTCTGGAGGACACTGAAATGGGTCTAAGGAGATCTTAGCACACCATTCCGAAAAATGCCTCCATTTAACTGTGTACATATTCCTGGTAGAAGGCTTACGAGCTGCCACGAGGATCTGTGAAATGCTTTGGGACACTTAACCTGCCGACTTCTGTCTCCTCAGGAGCCAAGTGTGGAGATGAAGGGAGCACAGGTCGGGGTGGACCAGGGGTCTTTGTGTCAGGAGGTCCATTCATAGAGACAATGGTCTCGGGGGGACCTTCGACAACTTCTTGGTGAAAGGAAACCAGATCTTTCTAGGCCAGTATGGTGCGATGAAACATAGAAACATATAAATTGTCGGCAGATAAGGACTGCTAGACTCATCCAGTCAGCCCACATGTCCTATACATTGTATGTGGCCACTGACCCTATGTGATCAATTACTTTTGAACACTCCTTCCCCTCTCAAGCTTCCCCTGTGCCTGTCCCAGGCATGCTTAAACCCCTCCACTGTGCTTGCCCCTACTACCTCGTAGCAGACTATTCCAAGCACTGACTACCCTTTCTGTGTAGAAAAACTTCCTCACATTACCTCTTAAACTACCCCTTTCCAATTTCATATTGTGCCCCCTTGCTCTAGTACCTTTTCTACATTGGAAAAGTTCTCCAACCAGCACCTTGTTTATGCCGTTGAGGGACTTGAAAGTTTCAATCACATCCCCTCGCTGTCGTCTCTCCTCCAGTGAGTACATATTGAGGTCCCTTAGTCTACCCAATATTTTGTGGTGCAAGCCCTGCACCTTCTTTGTTGCCCTTCTCTGGACAGTCTCCTCCTTATCTATGTCCTTGCGTAGGTGTGGCCTCCAGAACTTCACACAGTACTTCAGGTGAGGCCTTATCAATGTTTTATACAATGGCATCACCACCTCCCGCCTCCTGCTAGCGGTACTCCTATCTATGCACCCCAGTATGCCACTGGCCCTCCCTGCCACCTCTGTGCACTGCTTTGATGCCTTAAGGTCATCAAAGATGATAACCCCTAGGTCCCTTTTCTCTCTGGTGACAGACAGCTCCCCTCCAACCTGCAGCTCTCCCTAGGGTTCCCCTCTACCCAGGTGCATTGTTTTGCACTTCTTTGCATTGACCCTCAGTTGCCATGTCTCCGACAATCTTTCAAGCTTCTCCAGGTCCCTCTTCATTTCCTGCATCCCTTCTGGAGTATCCACCCTGTTGCAGATCTTGGTGTCATCTGCAAACAGGTAGACCGTTCCTTCCAGCCCCTCTGCAATGTCACTAAGGAAGACACTGAACAGGACTGGTCCTAGTACTGATCCCTGTGGTACCCCACTGGTCACCCCCCCCTCCCCAGATTGTACACCATTTACTACTACCCGCTGTCTGTCTGTTAACCAGTTCCTAACCCAGTTTTCCACTTTGTCTCCCATGCCCAGACTACCCATCTTGTTTGAGAATCAATTTGTCCGTGTGCCTCCAATCTGAGCGGTACCCTCTGAATTAGAGGAAGAGGAGGAAATGCATACAGAAAATGACTCATCCACCACAGCCTGAATGCATCCTGACAGAAAATGCCAGATTCTGGATTTCTGGAGCAGAAAAGAGGCAGTTTTGTGCTGAGTGGGGACACAAAAAGGTCCAGGTCTGGACAGCCTCACTCTTCAAAGAGCAAGTAGATTACGTCTGGTGCAAGAAACCACTCGTGAGGATCTGCTTCTGTCCTGCTAAGATGGTCCGCAGATCGTTCTGGACTCCTGGTAGGTAAACTGCCTGGATCATGGCATCATGGTCAAGGCACCACTCCCATACCCTCATGGCTTCTCTGCATAGAGAATAGGAGTGTGCTCCACCCTCTTTGTTGATGTAGTAAATCACAGACTTGTTGTCCATTTGAAGAAGAATCACTTTGTGGTCGACAACTTTTTTTAGGACTCGGAGGGTGTATAGGACTACCCTCATTTCCAGAACGCTGATGTGGAGCTGAGACTCTTCCTGGGTCCACACTCCCTGAGTGTGAAGGTCCCAGCTGTGAGCTCCCCAGCCAAGGAGAGATGAATCTGCAGTGATGGTGATCTGGGATTCTGGCGGGGCAACGGTCAGACCTTGAAGAAGATTGTCCTCTATCCACCATGCAAGTGACTGCATCAGGGGCTCTGTCACTTTGATGGGGTAAGGCGGAAGATGTGTAGTTTGGGACCACTGTATGCTGAGCTTCCACTGGGTGGTCCTCATGTGCAGATCAGCTACAGGAACCTTGAAAACAGCCGAAACTATGAGGCCTAACATCCGCAGCATGGAGTGAGCTGTTACAGGGTTGTTTTCTCTGATGAAGCGAGCCATCTGGAGAATGTTGTTACTCCTGTCCTCTGGAAGAAAAGCTCTCACTTTTGTAATGTCCAACAGGGTTCTCCTATGAAGAGGAGCTGTCGAGGTGGTTGGAGCTGCAACTTCTCTAGTTTCAGCAGGACCCCCATGGACGTGAGGAACTGAGATGCTGTGGATAGAGCTTCCTGCGTCTCCCACCTTGATGGACTTGCCAAAAGCCAACTGTCTAGGTAGGGAAACACCTGAATGCCGAGTTTCCGAAGATGTGCAGCCAGGGCTGCAAAACACTTGGTAAAGACTCGAGGCACCGAGGACAGCCCAAAGGGCAGGACTCTGAACTAGTAATGTTGACCCAAAGCCACGAAGTGAAGGTACTTGTGGTGACTTGGGTGTATTGGAACATGCTGGTAGGCATCCTGCATATCCAGAGATGCCAGCCTGTCAAACTATTGGAGGAGAGGTAGTAGCGTCTCGAGGGAGATCATCTTGAACTTCTCCTTGAGCAAGAACTTCTTTAACTTTCTGAGGTTGAGAATGGGGTGCATGCCGCCTTTTTTCTTAGGAACCAGAAAGTAATGGGAGTAGAAGCCTGTGTTCCTCTCTTCCCAGGGAACTATTTTCACCGCTTTTTTTTGAGAAGGCCCAGAATCTCGTAAGTGAGAAGGTCTGATTGAGCTGTTGACTGGCTGTGCTGTCGCTTGGGTGGAAGATTTGGGGGAATCTCTGCAAAACTGAGAGAGTAACCCTCCTGAGTAATACTGAGGACCCATTTGTCTGTGGTGATAAGACCTCCACTAGTTGCAAAAATGAGGTAGACGGCCTCCCACGGCCGTGAAAATGTCGACCTCAGGCAGCTGAGGTGAGATCGGGGCCAGATTTTCAGAGGGTGGCACTGGGTGGTTTCTGGGCCCTCTGCCTTGTGCTGCATTTTCTTTTGTGGTTAAGGAGGCTGGTTCCTCGGCTGCTTCCTCAAAAGGGCTGCCAGTTTTGAAAAAAATGATGGTTCCTGCCTCTCCGTGGAGCTGAAGGAGCTGGGCTGGCTGTTTTAATGATAGTCCTAGTTTTCTGAGAGGCCTCCAAGGCTTGCTCTACTTGCGGGCCAAACAGATAAGTGCCATCAAAGGACATATTCATAACTTGCTGCTGAGCATCACAGGAGAACCCCCTATGTCCGAAGCCATGAATGTCTCCTGGAACAGATTCCAGCAGAGGCTGCTCTAGAAGCTGTGTCGTAAGCATCCATGGAAGCTTTAAGTTGATGACTATTACATTCAATTCCCTGGATAACAGAATCTGTAGCATCTCCATTTTGGAGTCAGACTCTGGGAGATCCTCTATTAAGGCCTTGAGAGAGTACCAGAGGGTAAACTCATATTGAGAGAAGTGCCCTTGATAGCTGGCAATACGCATTCCCAGGGTTGCGGCAGCAAATGTCCTCTTGCCCAAGGTATCTATCTTGTGAGATTCTTTATTGATAGGACATGCTGACACTTCCTGAGGAACAACAGCTTTGTCACTCTCAGCAAGAACAACCAGTGTATCTGTGATGGGTTGTGAAACTAAAATGGGTCTCTCCTTAGAAAGGACATACTTCCTGTCTATGGATTTGCAGACAGAAGGAATAAGTGCCGGACGTGCCCACACCGCCTCGGACGTCTCGAGGTGGGGGGGACTGGAGGCGTAAGGCTCACTGGAATGTTAGGAATATGGAGCCACTCCAGATGCAAAAGTCTACCTGGGTCCAAAGAGGAGGTCTGCAGGTCCAGTGTTGCCCTCATATTCTTGAGGAGAGACAAAGGAAAGGTCCTCTACTGGGTGTTCAGTTGGAGGTGAGGGCTTATCATCCAAACTATAGAAGGAGTCTTCTTCATCTTCTTCAGAGACTATAAATTCTGGATCAGACTCATCCTGCTCCATATCCCCTTCAGAGGGGGCTGTAGCTGCCCCAAACAGGCCATTGCCCGGCCTTGGCAGGGGATATACTGGAGACACAGGAACCAGCACCAGATACGGTGCCGCCCCAACCGAGGCCAGTGCCGGCCATGGCACTGAGGATGGTGCCAAACCAGACAGCACTGCATGCAGATCCAAAGCAACCCTAGGAGAAAAAGATGGTACCTGTACCAGCCCCTGCAAAGAAACAGAGTGAGGGGGAGGGCATGTGGAACTGGCGTCGGCAGTGTGGGCACCAGCAAGGGAAAAAAAAAAATCTGTTGCCGGTACGAGATGCTCAACCTGCCCCGAAGGTCCCAAACGCAGTTCTGTGACTCCGAGGCCCAGGAACCGGATCCAGGGGAAGGGCAAGCAGAACAAACGCTGTACCCACTGATCCACAAGAACAGCCCATTGGTGAAACTGCACACTGGAAACCCCACCGGGGGACAGAAAAGGACTCCGGTGTCGATAGCCTGAATGGCCGAGAATGGAGGCCGTTGGAGAACCGGAAGGAACTGGGGACAGCTTAGCACTCCCAGTCAAATTTCTGACGGGAAGAGGAAGAACTCGAAGCTGAGCGGTGCCGGGTCCCCAACCTGGACTGGGAACGAGACAGCTTCTTTTTGTGTTTATGGGAGGACTGTCCTCCCTCGCGAACACCGGACTGTCTGTAGTTGGACCCCCCCCCATATACTGGGCGGTGGACCAGATACAACCCAGCTATCAGAGCAGCCTTCCAACGCTGAGTCCCTACCATCACCGTCACCATCCATGGTCGACTCCCTCGAACGGTAGAGCTTGGAGGAAACACAGAAACATAGAATTTGACGGCAGATAAGGACCACTTGGCTCACCTAGTCTGCCCATTTCCCTACCTGATGGATAAGCTGCAGATTCTAGTTAATCAGCAGCTTACTTCCTCCTATCCCCACTAGAATTGCTTTTTGCCTATCCCATGCATTCTTGAATTCTCCCACTGTTCCTGACTCCACAACCTCCTCAGGAAGGCTGTTCCATGCATCCACAACCCACTCTGTGAAAAAATACTTTTTAACATTACCTCTGAGTCATCCCCCCTCTATCTTCAAATTGTGCCCCCTTGTTCTTGCACATCTCTTCTTCTGAAAGATACGACCCTCTTGTACCTTGTTAATTCCCTTGAGATACTTGAAAGTTTCTATCCTGTCCCCCCCTCCCTCCTTTCCTCAAGGATATACATATTAAGCTGCTTTAGTCTCTCCTCATATGTCTCCTGGTGCAGAACTTGCACCATTTTGGTTGCCCTCCTCTGAACAGCCTCCACTCTGTCTGTCTTTGCGGAGATAGGTTCTCCAGAATTGCACGCAGTACTCCAGATGGGGTCTCACTAACTGTCTGTACAGAGGGATAACAACTTCCTGTTTTCTACTGTTGATGCCTCTCCCTATGCATCCTAGTATTCCCCCAGCCATCCTTACTGACTTCTCACATTGCTTGCCCACCTTTAGGTCATCTGATATAATTACTCCTAGGTCTCTTTTGATTTTTGTTGTTGTTATTAACTCACCCCCCCATTGTGTACTCTTCCCCTGGGTTTTTGTTTCCCAGATGCATTACCTTGCACTTCTTTGCACTGAATCTGAGCTCCCACATATTTGACCATTCCTTCAACCTTGCCAAGTCCCTTTTTATTCTTCCCACCCCACCTTGTGTATCAACTCTGTTACAGATCTTTGTGTCATCTGCAAAGAGACATACCTTTCCTTCCAGGTGCTCTCCTCTGGTCCCAGTACCGAACCCTGCAGTACCCCGCTAGTTACCCTCCTTTCTTCACTGTGGACTCCGTTTACTTTTACCCTTTGTGTCCTGTTGTCCAGCCAGTTTTTTATCCAGGCTACCACCTTGGGATGCACTCCAAGGCTGGCTAACTTGTATATTAATCTTTTGTGTGAGACTGTGTCAAATGCCTTGCTAATATCTAGGTAGGCCATATCCACAGCCCCTCCCTGGTCTACTACTTTGGTCACCCAGTCAAAGAAATCTATTAGGTTCGTCTGACATGACCTTCCTGCTGTGAAACCATGCTGCCTTGGGTCCTGTGCCCCACTGGCCTCTAAGTACTCAACAATTCTTTCCTTCAGAAGTGATTCCATCATTTTCCCTACCACTGAAGTCAAACTAACTGGTCTGTAGTTTCCTGCCTCTGCCCTGCTCCCACTTTTGTGAAGTGGAATCACATTTGCCCTCCTCCAGTCCTCATGTACTACCCGATCCTCCCAGGATTTGTTAAAGAGAGTGGTCAGTGGTGTTACTAGTTCTACACTTAGTTCTTTTAGAATTCTTGGGTGAATCCCATCAGGCCCCATTGCTTTGTCCACCCTCAGTTTCAAGAGTTCTTTCAAAACCCTTTCTTCTGTGAATGGACTGGTTATCGACCCCCCCCCCCCAATTCAGTCTCTCTCTCTCGTTTGGTTTAGGTACCTACCCCTCCTCTTCCGTTGTGAATACTGAGCAGAAATATTCATTCAGTATCCCTGCTTTTTCACTGTCACCCTCTGCTCACATTTCCTCCCCTTTACTAAGTCTCTGTATCCCTCCTTTGGTCTTTCTTCGCTCCCTAATGTACCTACAAAAGGTTTTATCCCCCTTCTTAACAGAGTAGGCTACCTTTTCCTCAGTTTGTGCCTTTGCTATTCTGACTGCCTTCCTTGCCTCCTCCTGCTTTAACTGACAGAGTTCTTTGTCCTGTTCCTTCTGTGTTTCCTTATATTTCCTGAATGCTGTCCTTTTCTTCTTAACCGTCCCTGCCACCTCTTTTGAGAACCATAGTGGTTTTTTCCTTCGTTTTGTTTTCTTGATTTGCTTCACACAAAGGCTTGTTGCCTCTGAGATGGCTGTTCTGATTATTCCCCATTGTTCCTCCACCCCTCCTTCTTGCCAGTTTACTACTGCTTTTCTGAGGCACTCTCTCATTTCCCCAAAGTCAGCCTTCCTAAAGTCCAATACTCTTGTTTTTGTATGGCTTGACTCTATGGCTGTGTTTACTGTGAACCATGCTGTTTGGTGGTCATTTGTTTCCAGATGGCTACCCACTTCTAATCTGAGATCCTTTCTCCTTTCCCATTTGAGATTACCAGGTCTAAGATTGCTCCCTCCCGAGTGGGTTCCAGTACTAACTGTCTGAGGCATGCCCCCTGTAGGGCATCAAGAATGACCCTGCTCTTGGATGTGCCTGCAGCAAAGGTGCTCCAGTTAACATCTGGCATATTCAGGTCCCCCATCAACAATATCTCCCCTTTTTCTGCCATTTTAAGGATGCCTTCTATCATTTCCTTGTCCATTTCCTCCCCCTGAGATGGGGTCTGTACACAACACCCATGCAGATTGTGGTGCCATTTCCTGTCTCCAGGGTGACCCATAGTGACTCATCAACTTTCTGTTTACTCTTTAGTTCTGTTGCTTTAATCCCTTCCCTTATATATAGAGAGCTACTCCTCCTCCTCCTCTTTTACCCACCCTGTCCCTCCTGTAGACTGTGTATCCTGGTATGTTGTCATCCCAGTCATGGTTCTCTGTGTACCATGTTTCAGTGACTGCCACAATATCCAGGCATCCTCTTCCATCGAGGCCACTAGTGGAGCTTGTTGCACAGACTCGCGGCATTGTACCATCACCTTCTAGTTACGCTTTGTGGCCTTACCCTTTAACCCCATCTCTGTCCTTACTGGCTTTTTTCTGCATTTATCCCTGTCTGCCCCTACTGATTTCTCTACCTTGATGTTTACCTCTCTAACTACTGTGTTTTGTGGGGAGGCTGGTATTTCCCTGCTCTTTTCAGTGCCCCCCGGCTAGTTTAAATGCTTGTCAATTAAGCATTTAAACCTGTCACCTAGGATCCTGGTTCCCCTGGACAGATGCAGACCATCGCACCAGTATAAGCCCACATCCCTCCAGGTGGCTCCCCAGTACCCAATGAAGCCAAAACCTTGCGCTCCACACCAATTTTTCAACCATTCATTGAATCCCATGGTGCGGAATACCCTAGCATCATCCTTGCCATAGACAGGCAGCAACTCCGAGAAGGTTACCATACATGCTACTTGTCTAAGGCCCCTTCCCAACTCCACAAACTCCTCTTGCACTGCTCTGATCCCATTCACAGCCAGGTCATTTGTCCTTAGGTGGACAATGACATCCAGCTCCCTCCCACCCTCCCTTCTCTCGTGCAGCTGCTCCCATGATCCTGAGGATTTGCTTCCTGTCCCTCAGAGCCATGGCGCCAGACAGGCATCTTACCTCCTATCCCTTCCTCCCTCACTTCTACCCTCTAATGATCTAGTCCCCCACCAGGAGTGGTTTCTTCCCTGTGGGGTCTCGTCACACCCTCCTGTGGGTCTCCTTTGGGAGGTTCCCAGCATCCTCCTTGGTCTCCACTGCAGGTGCCTCAATAGAGGAACCACTCTTTGCCAGAACAGAATATGAATTGTGGATAGGAACAACTGGAGGGATGCACCTCTATTCCACCACCCTCTCCCTCCCTGAGCCCACCTTGGTCCAACCACTCCTCTTTCTTGGCATCCTCTGAGGTAACAGTGGTAGCCGTCGTGATCCCTGGGTGGGGGAAGAGGTTTCACGAAGCCTAGCCATGTCAGCCTGGAGACGGGCAACCTCCTAAAAAAATTACAAAATACGAAAAAAACAAAACACAAACTAAATTAACGATTTAAATCTGAGTGCTGCTGTCATAATATAAACATGAAGATTTGACTCCAAGCAGGTGAGCAATGTCATCAATGAAGAGCACTTAATAGTGGGTGAAAAAAGGAACTGAGGAGGTTGGAGGGTCAACGCCGAGATACGCATGAGCGGTCCTACTGCGGTACCGGCCTTCCTGAAGATTTCTGGCTCCTGTGGGGTCCTAGTGCCTCGATCTAGAACCCAGCAGTATGAATGAATGGTGAAGACTTTAAGTCCAGGAAGATCGGTGTGTACCCCCGTGACATCCCAAGTAGATCACAGAATGGTGTGCTCCTGTGGGACCTTGCCATCATCTATTGCTTTCCTCTATATTGCCTAGTTGATACATGCACAGGGATCGAAACTGGCACCAGCTCACTAGCCAAAAGCTAGCAGATTTTGTATCTCACTTGTAAGATTTCCTTTACGTACTCCTGCGGGTTTGTACTGGAGAAGGTAACATTTCAGTACAACACTAGCTGGGCCAGTGGAAAAGTCTGTGGGGCTAGTGCATTTTCACCATCACTAGCCCTGTTGGTTAGTGGCTGCAAAAAGTAGTTACGCAAGAACTTACTAGTAACAGTAGATCTTTGAGGAGCTCTTGCAACAGGTAACACCTTTAGGACTGAGGCGGCCAGGCACCAGGACCCCAGGCTTATCTAGCTTGCAGTCTATATGAGACGCCCCCTGGCGTCAGCCCACCTCAATGTCACATTATGGTATAAAAGGGGCGGTCCCCCAGCCCAACCTCAGTTCACCCGCCGGAGACTGCGGCGAAAGGAATAAGATTAGAGGACCAAAGAGGTTCCTCAAAAATGAGAAAAGACAGAGGCAACCATGATGGAGAAGCAGCTACCGAGGGAAGGCGGGAAGGAAAAAAGCACATGCTGCAAGAGCTTCTCTCGAAGATCTACTATTACAGTAAGTTCTTACATAACTGAACTGCCTTCACCTTTAGGACCGAGTCCCCAGCAGTAAAGGAGAGACCCATTTAGCAGGGTGGAGGTAGAAGTCTTTCCAAAGAGGTTTAAGAGAGTAGGCCTTGCAAGACTGCCAGTCCGAAGCCTGCTTTGTGTCTAGATGCAATGTCCAAACTGTAGTGCTTAACAAAGGTGTGGATAGAACTCCAAGTAGCAGCTGCACAAATGTCAGTGTAGATACATTCCTCAAGGAGGCAGCCATGCACCTGGTAGAATGAGACCTTAACCGAGCCTGGTAAAGGTTTGTCATATTTGCTGTAACAGAAAACAATACAGTTAATCAACCAGTTGGATAAACATTGCTTAGAAACAGGAGCCCCTTCCATTCTGGTGGCGAAGGACACAAACAACTAATCAGACTTTCTAGTAGCTTGGGTGTGTTCCAAGTAATAGCGAAGCACCCTATGAACATCCAGAGTATGAACTAGTGCCTCCCCTCGGTGGATGTCCTAATTCAAAGTAAACTCTGACACCACCCTGGGAAGAAAAAGTACAGTTACGTAAGAACTTACCGTAATAGTAGATCTTCAAGAGAGGTTCCTGCAGTAGGTCACAACATACAGGACTGCGCCCCCTGACGTCAGGACCGCATGGCAAACTTTTGCTAGCAATGTCTGGCGGGGGACCACCAGCGTGACCCTATATAGTGGGCGGTCCCCGTGCCCGCCTTCCAGTTCTCCCACCGGAGATCCAAGTAGGATGAGACAGGAGAAAGGATGAAAATTCTGAAGCCCAGTTCAGAATGGTCTGTAAGAAATGCCGAGACTGGGGGGAAGGAGGAAGGGAAAGTGTGACCTACTGCAGGAACCTCTCTCGAAGATCTACCGTTACGTAAGTTCTTACGTAACTGTACTATTTTACTTCAACAGATTACCTGCAGTAGGTCGTAACATACAGGACTGAATCCCAAGCATTCACTCTCAGAGAGACTAGCAGAAGCAGGGAAGGAGGAAAGTCTGAAGGCAACCACAACGGGCCTAAGACAGTAGACCCTGCAAAACAGCAAGGCCAAAACCAACCATTTGTCTAGAGGCAATGTCTAGACTGTAATGCTTCCTGAAGGTATGGGCAGAACTCCAGGCTGCTGCCGACATATCTCTGCTGCAGAAGCCTTCCTCACGGGCTACGAAGCAGCATACCTCTGTTAGAGTGACCTCTGACCTCTCCTGGAAGAGGTTTGTCGATTCTGATAACCTCACGCGAATGCAGTTAGCCAGCCATTTGGAGAGGCACTGCTTAGAAACTGACGACCCCAAGGAATTGGGGGCAAAGGAAACAAAAAGCTGATCTGACTTGCATGCATCCTTGGTCCTGTGGACATAACACAAATCCCTATGTACATCCAATGAATGAAGGAGAGCCTCACCCCTATTCGTGTGAACGGGGTAGTACACAGGAGTTCAACTCTTTGGTTTAGGTGAACTCAGAGACCACCTTGGGAAGAAAAGTACAGTTACGTAAGAACTTACCGTAACAGCAGATCTTCAGAGAGGCTCTTGCAGTAGGTAATTACATATAGGACTGGCGCCCGACCCGCAGCAGGATCCCACGGAAAAATTTCTAGCTAGCAGTCTCTCATGGGACCTCTATCGCCAGGGTGACCGCGCATATGACGTCAGTATAAAGGGGCGGTCCCAGACGCCCGCCTTCCAGTTCTTTCCCACCACAGGCCCGGAAGGCCCGGACGAGAGAGAAGCAGACATTGCCCTCAATGGAAAAGGAGCTGAAAAAGCCTAGGGGGATGGAGGGTGGGAAGGTATTTACTCAGCAAGAGCCTCTCTCAAGATCTACTGTTACGGTAAGTTCTTACGAATCACCATCTTTACTTCGAGAGGGCCTCTTTGCAGTAGGTAATTACATATAGGACAGAATCCCAAGCAGTCTGGAACAAATGAAAGGCACCGGGAGGAGGAACTACTCCAAAAAGTAGCCAATAATCTAGCAGGTCTCAAGAAAGGAGGCCTTGCAAGACAGCTAACCCGAAGCCTGCTCTACGGCAAGAGGCAATGTCCAAACTGTAATGTTTAGTAAAGGTATGGACTGAAGTCCAAGTGGCTGCAGCACAGATGTCTGCCGCAGACACGTTCTTGAAACAAGCCGCAGAGGCTGCTACTCCACGAGTGGAGTGACCTCTGACTTGACCCGGTAGGGTCTTGTTGTACTTGTCATAACAGAAAGTGATGCAATGGGCCAACCATTTTGATAGGCATTGCTTAGAGACAGCATTGCCTTCTCTTTTGTGAGCAAAAGAGACAAACAACTGATCAGTCTTTCTGAGATCCTTCGTCCTATCGGTGTAGTATCTCAGGATCCTGTGAACATCCATGGTATGGAGCGGGTATTCTCCTTGATTGGAGTACAGCGTGAAGAAGGCAGGTAATTCAATAGACTGATTCAAGGTAGATTCCGCTACCACCTTCGGGAGAAAGCGAGGGTTTGTGCGAAGAGCTACTCGTTCTTTATGAAAAATCAGATAAGGGATTTTGCATCAGGGCCTGGGCTCGGAAATTCTACGAGCAAAGTAGTAGCCACCAAGAAGAGCGCCTTCCACGATAAAACTTCAAGTTCATGGAAGCCGAGGCTCAAAAGGAGGAAGGTAAGTTTCTCGAGGACAAAGTTCAAGTCCCATGGGGGAGCTGGAACTGGACAGGGGCCTGAGATGAAGGACCCTCTGAGGAAAGTTTGGATACCTCCAGCTGGGCAAATGCCTTGTCAGTGAAAGGGACATAGTAGGCTGAAATAGCCACCATATGGACTTTCAAAGAGGAGTGACTGAGACCCAGGTCAAAAGATGACGCATGTACTCAAGCAGAATGGTCACAGGACAGGAAAAGGGTTCACGTTCCTGGCGCGCGCAAATAAATCTTTTCCATTTCATGGCGTAGGTGGACCTAGTGGAGGGTTTTCTAGCCCACCAGAATCTCGGCCACCTTAGAGAAACGCCAAAGCGAGATTGAGCTAGGTCTGCAGGAGCCATGCATGAAGTTGAAGGGACTTGAGTCCCAGATGGACCAGGGTCCCCTGATCCTGGGTCAGCAATCCTGGAGATAAAGGAAGAGGAAGAGGAGAGGAGGAACCTCTGAGTATTGTTGTAGAAGAGAGAACCAGATTTGCCTGGGCCAGAAAGGAGCGATCAGAATCATTCTCGCTCCTTCTAAAGCCAGCTTCTGTAACACACGAGGGACCAGAGGAATTGGGGAAAGCAGAGACGAATCTGTCCTTCCAGCTTAGAGATAGGCGTCGTTCAGAAAGCGTCTTGCTCTGGAGCGAGCAAGCAAAAGATTGGAAGCTTTGCGTTTTGGGAGGAAGCGAACAGGTCTATCTGAGAAGTCCCCAAATCTGGAAGATGCTTTTAGAACTTTTAGGTCAATTCCACTCGTCTGGTGGCGCCGACGAGCAACTTAGGTGTGTCTGCCAGATATTCGACTCCCGGAACATGGATCGCCGTGAGGTGAAGGTTGTGAAGCGTTGCCCAATCCCAAACCCTCATCACTTCACTGCACAGCGGGTAGGACCGAGTTCCTCCCTGCTTGTTGATGTACCACACCACGCACATGTTGTCCATTTGGACAGCTAGGTGACCAGGAAGGATGAATTGGTGAAGGGCTTGAAGAGCATACAGCACTGCTCGAAGCTCGAGCACGTTGATATGGAGAACCATCTCCATCTTTGACCATAGGCCCTGGGTTCGGTGAGGACCCAGATGGGCTCCCAACCTTCGCCTGAAGCGTCTGTGGTCAGAGTCTGATCGGGGGGAGGATGAAAAAAGGGGACCCCCCGGAATAGGTTCTCTTGAAACATCCACCATTGCAAGTCTCTTACCATTGGCGAGGAGATCAGAACTAGATGATCTAGATCGTCTACCCGTTGATCCCACTGAGATCGGAGAGTCCACTGAGAGATTCTCACGTGGAGGCGCGCGCATGGAATCGTCGGGATGGCCGCTGCCATGAGCCCCAGTAGACGAAGCACTGACCTCGCTGGACCCTCCTGCGTTCCGATAGGAGGGAAATCTGTGACTGGAGGGAGGCCCCCCTGTCCGGAGGCAGAAAGGCCTTGCACAGTGAATGTTGAGAATTGCCCCGATGAACTGGAGCCTCTGTGAAGGCTCCAGGTGAGACTTGGAATGGTTGATGGTAATACCCAGGCCAGTGAAAACCTGCTGGGTGAGAGAGAGAGAGAATGCAGGAGTTCCTCCTGGGCCGGGCCATGGGGAGCCAGTCGACTCAGGTAGGGAAAACCTGAACTCCCAAAATGCGGAGGTGTGCGTTACCACTGCCAGGCATTTGGTAAAGACTGGGAGCCGAGGAAAGACCAAACGGGAGCGCTGGAATAGGTAGTGAACCCCTGGAACGCAAACCTGAGGTACTTTCGGCACGAGGGCTAATGGGATGTAGGTATGCATCCTGCATATCTAGTGCACAAAGCCATTGGCCCGGCCGAAGCAGGGGCAAAAGGGTTTGAAGGGAAAGCATCCTGAACCTCTTGTATTCCACATACAGGTTCAGAGAGCTGAGATCGAGAATAGGTCTGAGATCTCCTGTCTTCTTTGGTACAAGGAAGAAGTGGGAATAGTAACCCGTCCCGTAGAGGTGAGGGGGACGGGTTCTATAGCCTGTTTCGCAAGGAGTGCCGAGATTTCTTCCCTGACCAAAGGAAGATGGTCCCTTGAGTAAGCGGAGTTCAGAGGGGGGGTAGCGGAGGTTTCTGTAGAAACTCTATGGAGTGCCCTCTGCTATGATCTGAAGCACCCATGAATCTGATGTTATCCTCTCCCAACCCGAAGGTGGAGGGAGAACCTCCCTCCTACCGGTTCCTCCGGGGCTGCGGAGGCGGTGAGAGAGGAAGGAGTCAGGTGGTGTGAGGCAGCGCCGCAGCTGGGGCACCTGTTGCTTTTTTGGGTGGCGGGGGCCTGGCAGCTGTGGGGGCCCGACATTTAGTGGCCCGCCTTCCCTGAGGTTTCGCTTGAGGCCGGCTGCGTCTGCGAAAGGGACGGCGCTGTGGGGGATGGGGACGGTACATTGAATCAACAGATTTAAGGGCCATCTCCTTCTCCTGCAAATCAGTGATGATGTCCTTGACATCACCACCGAAAAGCACAGAACCCCTGAAAGGTGCTTCTTGGATCGCTGACTGCACCTCCGGGACCAGACCTGACACATGGAGCCATGCATGACGCCAAAGACTGACGGCAAAGGCAGAACTCCGTCCTGCGGTGTCCACTGCTCGTAGGTCGTCCTCAAAATATGACGACTGGCCAAACGAGCAGAATGGACCAGGTTGGCCAACTCCTGCTTGACTTGGGAGTCAGGCAAAGAGTCGATCTTAGATTCCGTCTGGGTAAGGACAGCCTTCTGGTAATCCCCCATATGAGCTACATAGTTCAGGGCCCTAATCACTAGTGTGGAAGAAGCATAGATCTTCCTTCCATACTGATCCAGAAGGCGAGATTCCTTATCAAGGGGAGACAAGCTCAAGTGTTTTGGGTGTGCTGACCAGCCGTGAGTGGCGCTAATCACAACCGAGTTCGCATGGGGGTGAGAGTCTAAAAAGTCTACACCCTCCGGAGCCTGGTATAGCCTGTTTGACTTCCTGGGAAGTAGGGCTAAAGCAGACAGTTGCTGCCAAATCGTGGAAACAAGGTGGGCGTGAGGCTCGATCCAGGGTGGCACTAGGGTAGAGGCCGTGAGGTAAGTCCAGATGTTCAAGAGTTTAACCCGTTGAGGATCTGGCTCTAAGGAGTGCCACTGATGGACCTCCTGGATCTTCCTGAGCAACTCCGTGAAGGAAGGATCCTCCGGAGGAGTCCTCGGCCAGGGCTTGGGACGGAGAGCGTGGCTCGTCGTCTTTCTCGGAACATCCATCGGAAGCCTCCGAGGAGTCCGAGAGAGAAGAGGAAGAATATGAAGCAGAGTAAGACTCCCTAACTCGACTAGGGAGAGGAAGGGTTCCTAGGGGAATCCCAACTGCGTGTCCTGCCCTCTCTGGATCCCGAGGGTAAAGCCGGGAACTGGAGGAGGAGAGGGAGGTGCTGCCTGGGCGACGGGAGCCGGGATGGCACCATCATCAGAAGACGGCTCGACTTCCTTGGTGAGCTGAGCCTTGGCCTCAGCCCACCAGGAGGCAAGAGTCTCCTGAAGATCCACCGGCGGCCTAGGGGGCAGTGGAGGAGGAGGAGAAGGGGGATAGGTGTACGGAGGAAATCCGTAGGGGGAGTATCTGTAACCCGGCTGTGAGTATACCGGAGCCGGGTACTGCGGCATCGAAGGGGTCGGCACCGGGTACTGCGGCGCAGGATACTGCGGACTTGGGAAAGCCGGCGTTGGATATGACGGCGGATGCCCAAGCACTGGAGGAGCTGCTGGAGCAGACGGCCCAGCCGGGTACTCCACGGGCGGATCAGTCGGGATAGGCCCGTGGGGTGGAGGGCCCGATGGAAGAGGAATATCCCCCGCCAGCGTTGGAGGGGCCGATATCGGAACCGATGTCGGCGGGGCCGGCGTCGGAGGAGCCAGTGTCAGGGGGGCCGGCGTCAGATCCGGCTCTTCAGGAAGAGGATCGGATGGTGGCCCAGGGTCCCGAGCCTCGTCCGGGGACGGAGGGGAAAAATCCCCGGGGTCGGGCAGGGGGGACTGGGGCTCCCCTGACGGCAGCGAAGGCTGCGGTGAGCCTGGTATGACAGACGTGGCAGGGTCTGCCGTAGGCTCCGAGGCCCGGCACATGTCGGAGGAGCCGACGTGTGGCTTATGGGCCGAACCCGCGGACACCAGAAGAGCCGGCATCCCGACTGGGGGTCCTCGGCCGGAGGCGGGCCGAGGTATGGGAGTAGGCCTCGTCCGAGGGGACTGCCGCTGCACCGCCCAAGGGTTAAGCTGCCTTAGCGGCCTTCTCCCAGTGTACGCCAGAGGAGCCGACGCCTGGCTTAAGGGAGGTGCCCGCGACCAGAGAGCCGCATGCCTGGCGGCGGTACTGGGACTAGAGTCTCCTTTTCCCGGAGACACCCGGCAGGCTGGAACGCGAACCCGACGGGCGGGCCGACGCCTCCTCCAAAGCCTTGGAGGCTGCCGTCGGGCGATCCCCCGGAGGGGATGTTACCTTGCCCGCGACTCTGAGGAGGAGGCCTTCTCCCGGTGCCTTTCCTTGTCCCACTTCTTATGCCCTTCAGGGGAGGTCGACGCATGCCAAAGTTTCTTCAACTCCTTCTCCATCATGGACATCTTCTTTTTGAGGAGATGGGCTTCGAGGGACTGCTGGCGTTGACTGCGGGTGGCCGCGTTGAATCGAAGGCAGTGCGGACACTTGTCGACCGCGTGGTCGGGGCCTAAGCAGAAAAGGCAGAGGGAGCGACCGTCTTTGTGAGGCAGTTGGGCACCGCACGAGTCGCACTTATTCTTTGAAGGGGACGACATAAACGGACGTTCACCTGACGAAAGAAGAATAAAATTCTATACTGAAAACTTGTTCGGAAAAACCGACAAGGTGACAGGACTGAGCGATAAGAACTTAACCGCAAGGCGCTGCAAGAGCTGACGGCAGGAAAGAACTGGAAGACGGGCGTCCGGGACCGCCCCTTTATACTGACGCTGTATGACGCCGGTCACCTGCGGTCCCGCCAGGACTGCAGCTAGAAATTTTTCCGTGGGGTCCTGCCACCGCCGCGGTCAGTCCTATATGTAATTACCTACTGCAAGAGCCCTCTCGGTAAGATCTTAGGATTTGCATGCAGGACCACCCGGTCCCTGTGAAAAATCAAAAAAGGCTCTCTACACATAAGGGCCTGAAGCTCGGAAATTCTTCGAGTGAAAGTTATAGCTACCAAAAAGAGCTCTTTCCAGGACAGGTAGCGCATATCGCAGCTTACAGCTGGTTCAAAAGGAGGGCGTGTAAGCTTTTCCAAAATAAAATTTTAATCCCAAGGTGGCATGGGGTTGCGGATAGAAGGTTTCAAATGGAGGATTCCTTTCAGAAAGGTTTTGGAGACCTCCAATTGAGTCATGGTTTTCCCATCTACCAGGATATGGTAGGCCAAATTAGCAGACAAGTAGACTTTGACGGAAGAATAGCTTAGACCAGAGTCAGACAGGTGCAATAGGTAATCCATGACCTGTGGTACCGACCACGTGAAGGGGTCCCCAACCCTTAGCTGCTGCCCAGATGGAAAATCTCTTCCATTTCTTCACATAGGTGGATCTGGTGGAAGGCTTCCGAGCTTCCACCAGGACCCGAGCAGCCCTTCGGGAGACTCCAAAGCATGACACAATTACGTCTAAAGAAGCCACACATGAAGGTGTAGGGTCCCAAGACCTGGATGCACTAGTCTGCCATGATCCTGCATCAACAGATCATTTTGAAGAGGGGGGAGGAGAACAGGGGGTTCCACAGCCAGCTGCTGCAGGAGTGGGAACCAGATCTGCCTTGGCCAGAGCGGGGCTATAAGGAGCATCCGAGTCCCCTCTGCCATAAGTTTCAGAAGGACACGCTATAGAATGGGAAAGGGAGGAAAGGAGTACAAGTACTTCCCTGTCCAGCAGAGAGACAACGCATCTTGCCAGATAGCATCAGGCTTTGGAGTGAGCGAGCAAAAATTGGGTAGTTTTGCGTTGGATGGGGAGGCGGAGAGATCTATCGCTGGCCGTCCCCAGTGATGGAACAGAAGTTCAGCTACGTCATGGTTAAGTTCCCATTCGTAAGCTTGTGTCGTTGTTTGGCTGAGGCTGTCCACCAGGACGTTGTGGATGCCTGGGATATGTACGTCTGTGAGGAACAGGTCATGCTGGACTGCCCAGTACCACACCACGAATCGCCTCCCTGCAAAGGGAACGACCGTGCCTCTCTGCTTGTTGATGTACCAGACTACTGACATGCTGTCTGTCTGTACTAGTAGTGATCCCACAGACAAGAGGGGCTGAAAAGCCTGAAGGGCGAAGAACTGCCCTCATCCCAGGATGTTTTATGTGGAGAGGTGCTTCCAGCTAGGATCGAGTCTCTTGTGTCTGATGGTCTCCAGAGGCCCCCAACCAAGACCCGTGTGTCTGCGGTTAGGGTCCTAGAGGAGGTGTCTTGAAAAGGCAAACCCCGAGACAGATTCTGAGGATCCTGCCACCGTAAGAGATCCTTCTTGAGTGCACTGGACACCAGTACTGGATGATCCAGGTCATCCAAGCATTGATCCCACTGGACTTGCAGCATCCACTGGGTGAGCCTCGTGTAACCTGGCCAAGAGGACATTTGAAATGGTCGCTGCCATGAAGCCCAGAAGGTGTAAGAACGCCCTGGCAGGAATATGCCTGGAGGAGAGTAGTAGATGGACTTGCTCCCGCAGAGTATCCACTCTGTCTGGGGGCCAGAAGGCTTTGCATTGGACCATGCCCAAGACTGCCCCAATGAACTGAAGTTGTTGGGAGGGGTCATGGATGACTTGGGAAGAGGACTGTGATCCCCAATCTGGAGAAAAGGTCCATGTGAGGACAGTGACTCTCTAAGCTATCTCTGGACAGGGCCACTAAAGAGACAATCGTCCAAGTAAGGGACACTGTAATGAACCCGACAGCGAGCGCCACTGCCACCACTGCTAGACACCTGGTGAAAACCCTGGGTACTGAAGATAGTCCAAAGGGGAAAGCTTTGAATTGGAAATGCTCCTCCTGGAAAAGGAAACACAGAGGTAGAAGACTTGGTTTGCTGGCCAAGGCACCTAGCTTCACCTGAGCTCTTTCCTTCTAAGACTGCTTGAAAGGCAGAGTAGAAAAACTTACCAGAGCAAGGGAGAAGGATTAAGACTTAGTTTGGCTAAGCAGATTTACTGTGTGGTGGTGTTTTTATTTTTTACTCACAGGGATTGCTACTGTTTGTTGCTAACATTTCATTGCTTTATTTTTTCTCTGATTCAAATTGTTGTTGCTGGTATACCTTCTTCTGCATTATTACAAGGTGTGCCTACAGTGTGATAGCAACAGATTACTGCTGTAATCTTCTGATTCAAATTGTCTTTTGCAAGGTATATCTTCTGTTACTGCTTTATTTTCTCTGGAGCAAAGTGTTTCTTACAGGGTATATCTTCTCTGAAATTATTACAGGTGGTGCTTTACAGGTTTTACAGTTTTATCTAACATTAGGATAAGCTTTCAGGGTTACTGCATTTGTTGTTGACTGATTGTTTCTGCTCTTACCTCCTTGTTCTTTGTCTGTGGTTCTTCTTTTTGGCAGGGAAGGGCCCAGCCACCCACCCCATCCCAACCACCCCACACTACACTCCTTTTATAGGGTACCACAGTTGTAACATTTCCTGTGGCAGAACAGGAAGGGGCGGATCAGTGGGGCCTCCACAAGGTGATCTCTATTACAGGGCACTAGTAATTTAACTTGTTATAACAAGTTAAACAAAGCACAATTAAACCATTACTTGCATTTTTTTCCTTCTAATTACTCTGACTAGGTTACAAACCCAGCAACTTATTTGGAATGGATTTCATTAACTGCAGGTACTGTGGAACAATTTTCAGAAGGACAGTCTTACAGGATTTAGGACACTGTCCTACATGCTGGGCCTTTGAGATCTTAGGTCTCAGCTCCGGGCAGCATGGGCAGAGATTGCACGCCCAAATTTCATATTGAAGAGGAAATACATTATAAGAACCACCCGCCATTTCCCCAGCATCCAACAGAAAACCTCGACCGCAGAGGGTAGTTGGTCCAGGAGGTTGGCAGGTGGTTAGAGGAGCAAATCAGGTGCCCCATCACCTCTGCTCTCCAACACATTACCTCCAAAACCATATAAACACTACAAACAGGTATCTGCCTCTATCTCTGAAATCAAATAAAGAGGCAGAAGACACTGCAGAGCAGGACACTGCGGCACAGGAGCTAGCACAACAATACTACCCAAATCAGGAACCAAAACTAAACAAGCAGAAAGGAAATCCAAAAACTTCTGATCATAGGAGACTCCATGATTCGGGAGTTGATACCCATCTCCAGCCAGGGTGATGGTCAGATGTCTCCCAGGTACATCAGCATGGAGAGACACTGACCTGACATAAAATTGTTCACAAAGCAGGAGAAAACACTGATGTCCTAGTACACATAGGGACTATGATCTCGCCAGCCGGTCAGTTGTGGAGCAAGGAACACCTGACTAGGCTGGGTGACAAACTATCATCTATTTCGTCTGCATCTCCTTCTCTGAGATCCTGCCAGTCTGGGAGAAGGAGCAGATGGACGGAAGGTCAGAGAAGGGAGATAGGGGAGCTAAACACGTGCTCAAGGACTGGTGCCAGGAAAAGCACACAGATTTGTAGGGAACTGGCAACAGTTCTTGGAGCGAAAGTTCTTTAAATTTGATGGACTGCATCTGACTAAAGAGGGAGTCAGTGCATTGGGGCAGAAGTTTGACGTCTTTGCAGAATATTTAAACTAGCAAATGGGGAGAGGGGTGCAGCACCCCATACGTCGAATGGGAAGAACACCCCTCCCCCCTCAGCTAGTGGTCAAACAGGAATTCAGCGTGTTTGCCATTCATTTGCATCACCAGGTAAGAAAAAAGGTTTGTCTCCCCATACGATGCACAGGGGTAATGCCAAACTTCACCCAACAACTAACACACCAAAATCTGGGCAATGGAAAATCATGTACAATAATGCTCACAGCCTGGGAAATAAGATCCCAGACCTGCAGGCAATAATGTCAGAGGCTAAACTGGACATAGTAGCAATTAGTGAGACGTGGTTTACCAGTAACCACATTGGGAGACTTCAGTACCTGGATATGTATTGTTCAGAAGAGACCGAGGGCAAAAGGGGGGGGGTACTGTATGTTAATGAAAATATCAAAGCTACAGAAATTCAGAATACACATAAGGAGCCAGAAGAACTGTGGGTCACCCTGGAAACAGGTAATGGGACAGCCATAAGAACTGGGGTTGTCTACAGGCCCCAGACCAGAGGAGGACATAGACACATTACTGTTAGAAGATATACAAAACATGACAGCTAAAGGGAGGTTCTGATAATGGGAGACTTCAACATGCCAGATACAGATTGGTCAATACCAGCAGGAACATCTGCCAGAACTAGACTCATAGTGGATTCCCTGCAGGAGGGCCTCAAACAACTGGTACAGCAACCCACAAGAGACAGGGCTATCCTAGATCTAGTACTGACTAACAAAGAAGGGATCACAGATCTCCAGGTAGAAGGTCACCTGGGCCAGTGACCATCACATGGTATGGTTCAATTTGGCTACTACATCTAAATCATCCCATTCCAAGGCAAAAATATGGGACTTCAGAGGAGCTGATTTGATAAGATGGCCAACAGAGTTAAGCTAGCCTGCCAAAGAAACACAGGTGAGGAGGTACAGGCAAAGTGGGCAAGCATTAGGATACAATACTTAAGCAACATCCCATTGTGTTAGACAGAAAAGGAAGTGCAAAGAAGAAGGAAACCACTTTGGTTCTCAAATATAGTAGCAGAAAAGGTCAGAGCCAAAAGGCTGGCCTTTCAGAAAATATAAGGGAACACAGCGGGATGAAGATAGGAGGCATACCAAACTGCCCTAAGGGAAGCAGGTAAGGCATAAGGCAGGCAAAGTCCCAAACTGAGGAAACACTAGCACGAACAGTAAAGAAGGTGACAAGACTTTCTATAGATACATTAGTGAAAGGAGAAAGTCCAGAGGGGTATTGCTAAGCTTAATGGAAAAGGGAGCATGTGAGGAGGAGGACCTGTAAAGGCATCTATCCTAAATAGATACTTTTGCTCAGTATTTACTGAAGAGAAGGTAGGCAGGGCCCACAGCTCAGCATCATGGACACAGGGGGGGGAGGTGAGCACTACTCCCTTCACAAAAGAAAGGGTCCTACAAGAGCTTGCTAAGCTCAGGAGTGGATAAGGCAATGGGACCTGATGGCATACATCCCAGGGTACTTAAGGAGCTAAAGGAGGAACTGGCAGAGCCATTAGCAGAATTGTTTAGTGAGTCTCTGAGCACAGGAGGTCCCAGAAGACTGGAGAAAGGCTTATGTGATCCCACTCCACAAGAGTGGTAGCAGGGAGGAGGCGGGAACTACAGACCGGTCAGTCTTACCTCAGTAGTGGGCAAGATTATGGAGGCACTCCTTAAGGAAAGGATAGTGCAACACCTGGAATCCATAGGGCACAGGGATCCAAGACAGCATGGGTTTACAAAGGAAGGTCCGTCAAACTAATCTCATAGATTTCTTTGACTGGGTAACCAGAGTGGTGGACCAAGGGGAGCAGTTGATGTCGCCACCTTGACTTCAGCAAAGCTTTTGACACTGTTCCACATAGAAGATTGATAAATAAGCTAGGTAGGCTCGGGTGGGCTGTAGTTGGTCAACTGGGTGGCAAACTGGTTGACTGGCAGAAAACAGAGAGTGGTGGTAAATGGTATACAGTCAGAAGAGATGCAAGTCACAAGTGGGTACCTCAGGATCAGTCCTGGGGCCAGTCCTATTCAACATCTTCATTAGTGACCTCGCAGATGGACTAGAGGGTAAGGCTTGTCTGTTTGCAGATGACACCAAGATCTGCAACAGAGTAGATGATCCAGATGGGGTGGGCAGAATGAGAAGAGATCTGGATAAACTAGCAGAATGGTCAGAAAGGTGGCAACTGGGATTTAATGCAAAGAAGTGCAAAATCATGCACATAGGGAAGAGAAACCCTGAAGCCACTTGAGGCTGGGAGGAGTTGCTAGCAGTCACAAAGGAAGAAAGAGACTTGGGCATCATCATCACTGATGACCTAAAATCATCCAAGCAGACCTCTAAAGCAGTAGGTAAGGCTAGGGGGTGTTAGGGTGTATTAGTAGGGGTATCACAAGTCGAAGAGGAGGTAATAATCCTCTGTACAAGACATTGGTTAGCCCCATCTGGAGTACTGCGCAGTATTGAGGCCACACCTTCACAAGGACATTAACAAATTGAGGCAGTCCAGAAGGGCAACCAAAATGGTGCAGGGACTGCATCAGAAGACATATAAGGACAGATTAACGGAGCTCAATATGTATACCCTGAGCAAAGGAGGAGAGAGGTGATATGATCGAGACATTTAACACCTTAAGGGCATAAACAAGGTGAAAGAGTTCAACATGTTTAAATATAAGAAAAATAGCAGGACAAGAGGACACAGCATGAGATTAGAGGAGGCCGATTAAGGGGAATGTGAGGAAATTTTTCACAGAAAGGTGGTAGATGCATGGAATGGCTTACCACAAGAAGTGGTGGCTATGAATACAGTGCAGGGCTTCAAACAGGCATGGGATAGGCATAAGGGAGCAATACAAATGACTATGAATAGATAGGTCACTGACAGAGCAAAGGCCGATGGTACATTTATAAGGTAGAAAAAGAAATGGGCAGACTGGATGGGCCTTGCGGTCCTTATCTGCCGTCAACTTCTATGTTTCTATGTTTCTATGTTTCTATGAAACCGGCAGTGGCCAGGGAACACTGGGATATGCAGGTAGGCATCTTGCATGTCCAGTGCACAAAGCCAATGGTCTTGCTGCAGATGGCAGAAGACCCTGCACAGTCAGCATGCGGAACCTTTTGTACTCTACAAAAAGATTCAGCTGGCTGAGGTCCAGGATGGGTCTAAGGTCTCCTGTCTTTTTCAGAACCTGAAAGAAATGGGAGTAAAACCCTTTTCCGCTCTGAGACCGAAGGACTGGCTCTATGGTTGACTTTTGCAGTAGGGCCAGAATTTCCTCCGCAACCAGACACGCCTGGTTCAGGGAGTAATGGGAATGACCTGGAGGAGAGTCTGGAGGGATCTCCAAAAACTCTATGGTGTGGCCTCTTCAGATAAGTTGAAAGACCCATGTGTCTGACGTTATGTCCTTCCACTCTTGCAGGTGAAGGGAGAACCTTCCTCCCACTAGCTCCACGCAGTTTAGGGGTGGAGGAAGGGGAGGATTGAATGAGTCAGAAGCAGAGGGATGGGAGGGTTCTCCTGCTGCCCTCTGTGTTTTGGGGGCAGGAGGGAGGAGATAGTTGGCCCCTGAGTTCTTCTTTTTATTCTGATGCCTGAGAAGGGTTGTTTGTTTTATTTCTTCTTCTAGCACCGAAAGGACTGCTTCTTTTGAAGCCCGATCTGTACATAGATGTCATGGATTCAGGGCCTGGCCACTGTCCTGAAGGCCCGTGATGAGATCTTTGGCATCCCTCCCAAATAGGACGGACCACCAAAAAGGGGCGTCCTGGATGGCTGCCTGAACATCTGCAGAAAGTCCGGAGATATGCAGCCACTGCACCCACCGAATCACACGTGGATATGAGGGCATGTCGACAGGCAATTTTTGACAGGCACAAGTCCTTGGCTAATTTTGCCCTGAGGTCTGAATCCTCCATAGACTGGATGTGGGCCTCAAGTTTCGCCATAGTGGCCTTTTGAAAAGAGACCATATGTGCAACATAATTAAGTGAACTGAGCGCACAAGTGGAGGGAAGTGAAAACCTTACCAAATTGGTCAAGCTGCTGGGATTCCTTGTCTGGGGAGAGGTGCTCATGTGTTTGATTTCACTGAATGGTCTTGAGCTGCCGCTGTAACAACAGAGTCTGTTTTGGATGTGAATCCAAAATGGGGATGCCCTCAGGAGTGTGGGAGACCAGTCTGCCTTCTTAGGGATGTCCAGGATGGAATGTGGCAGCTGCAAATGGTAGTGGTGAGGTCCTCACGTGGCTGTCCAAGAAGGAACAGGAATGGGATACCTCCTCCAAGTCTAGATATTCGCTAGATGTTTAGTTTGGGATCCTGTTCCTCTGCATTCCAACCATTAGCCCATTGGATAATGCAGGAGTAGCTTGGAAAGGAAGGGTCCTCAGGAGGTGATTTGGAGCGCTCCTTGCCCTTGACTGCAGTGGCTCCAGACTGCTCCCCAGTTGAAGCATCAGTGGAATCTTCCTCAAATCAGAAGAGTCCTCCTATTCGAGGGTACCTATCTCAAGTAAGGTGATCTGCTGAGTGGCACCTCAGAAATGTGTACTGTAGCGACCAAGAGAGCTGACCGTGAAATAGCACGGGTGGGGGTGACACCACCAGGGAAAGCAGTCAGTCTCCAAATCAGACACCAGCTGTGATCTGGCATCCTGCCACCAAGACTGAATCAAAGTTTGAAAGTCCTGTTGTTGCTGAGGAGGGGGTGGCGGAGGCTGGTAGAAATGCATGCCCAACCCAGGATACTGAGGCAGAGGGTACCCTTGATAGTAAGGGTAGCCAGAAGCCTGAAACCCAGGATAATATGTCTGGGAAAAAGGCGTCATCGTCAGGCCTGGCGAAGGATAGGCCAGCGTCTGAAACCCCAGATAACAGCTGTAGGCCTGATGGGTGACCCTGATCTGCTGGAAGTCTTGATGGACCTGGAAAATAGGCTGGTATCTGAAAAGCTAATGTCAGGGGGTCTGATGCCAGAGGTTCTGGTGCCGGGCCTGTCAGGTTAGCTGGCATCAGGGGCAAGCGTAAAGAGCCTGATGGCTAATGTAAGTCATCCGATAGACTTCCATCACAGTGATCTGGGGATGTCCGATGGAAGGAACTCTGGCCGGATTTAAGGTCTGTCCTTTGTAAGAGGGAAAGTTCCCAGAGCTGGTATGAGAGCTGGGTCTGCCCAGGAGAGCATCTGAGGGAGTCACCAGGGGTAAAACCACTCGAGTGGGGAAGGTAAGATTGCATCCAGGGACCCACTCTCCTCCGCTCCACACGAAATGTCTGGGTTCGGAGATTCCACCCGGGGAGGCAGAGAGCAAGGCTCCTGACCGGGGTTGGGGGCCTGGGAGGAGGGCTGTCTGGGAGAGGTCAGCGAGCCCAACTGGGTGTCAGGTGAAGTGGTGTTAGCCCCTGACAGGTGAGCTAAGTCCATGCGGTAGTCAAAAGCCCTGACAATCGGCTTATTAGATGGAGGGGCCGGGCGGACGAGGGGGGGATCCCTTGACTGACTTATCAGCCAGCATTGTGTGGGTTCCCATCTGGCAGGAATCCGTTTAGCGGCTACTGGACGTGCTCCGGAAGAACCAGAGTCTGACTTACCGGTAAGAACCGCGTGTTCGCTGAAGGATGACTTACCAGCAGAGGAAGGCAGAGTGGAGCCTGTTTTAAGGGGCTTGAAAGAAGCAGAGGTACCTGGAGAGGTCCCGGTCGTAGCCTGGACAACCACGAGGGTAGGTGGCAATGAAGTGGCCTTGCTAGTTGAGGGCTTGCTGGAAGGGACCCAATCCTGGTCTTCCAAACACTCCTTTTCCCTAAACTTCTCAATCTTTTTTTCTTCTTCTTTTTCGACTCCGAGGAAGGGGAAGAAGTGGAATCCCTCAGTTTCTGCATCACTTTTCCAGAGTAGCCATTCTGGACTTGAGAAGATGGGCCTTCAAGGCTTGCTATCTTTATTTGTGTGTGTGGCCTGATTGAAGGGCTTGCAATCAGGGCAGGCTGCAATATCGTGGTTTGGGCTAGGCAAAAAAAAAAGCCATGACCCATTGGCACGTCTTTGTGAGAGAACTGTGCACTGCACTTCTCTTTCCTTTGGCCTTCGATGTTGGAGTGGAGAAGACATAAAAAGACCAAAAAGTACTAGAAATTCAGAAAATAATTGAAAAATTGACAAAATGGCAATCGACTGGAGCAATGTTCACTGCAGAGGCCCCAGCGCAGGTTGATGTCGGAAAGAACTGAAGGCGGAGTGCGGGGACCGCCTAATCATATAGGGTCATGCTAACGTCCATCACATGACATCCCCTAGCAAAAGTCTGCCATATGGTCCTGATGCCAGGGGTGCAGTCCTATATGTTATGACCTGCTGCAGGAACCCTCTCGGTTAGATGAACAGTTACGTAAGAACTCTACCGTAACAGTAGATCTTTGAGGGAGGCTCTGCAGTAAGTAAGGCCGTCAGGCACTAGGACCATATGGAAAACTTTAGCTAGCTGTGTCTGGCGGTGGACAGCCCACTCGACGTCATGTGATGGATTTCAGCATGACACCGTATAGTGGGTGGTCCCCACACCCACCCGAGACCTAAGAAGGTGCAACAGGAGAAATGAGTGGGCTCCTGAAGCCAAAAGAAAGGCTAGAAAGAAGTAGCCACAGAAGCAGGGGGATGGTGGGAAGGAGAAAGATACCTACTGCAAGAGCCTCTCTTGAAGATCTACTGTACTATCTTACTTCAAGAGGACTCTTGCAGTAGGTAATAACCATTAGGACCGAGTCCCAAGCAATGTAATTCAGACAAAGGCTGAAGCACGGGAGGCAGGAAAGGCCTGCAGTAGGTACCAGTTTAAGACAGGAAGCCCTGAAGGACAGCTAGTCCAAAGCCTGCCTTGTGCCTAGAGGCAATGTCCAGACTACAGTGTTTTTTTTTTTTATCGTGTGGACAGAGCTCCTAGTGGCTGCCGCACAAATATCCGTGGCAGAAACATTCCTGAAACAAGCAGTAGATGCAGCCATGCCTCTGGTTGAATGTCCCTTGACTTCCCCTAGCAGGAGTTTGTTATACCTCTGATAACAAAACAAAATTCCGTTTGCTAACCATTTGGAAAAGCATTGTTCGGAAACTGTCGTGCCCTCTCTTTTGGGCACAAAAGAAACAAAAATGTTATCCATTTTATGGACTGACTTTGTTCGGTTCAGGTAATAGTTCATGTTCCAGTGCACATCAAGGGTGTGCAGAATGGCCTCCCCTTGATTAGAATGATCTGGGTAACACACTGGCAAGTGTATAATCTGATTCAAAGTGAATTCAGACACTACCTTAGGTAGAAATTTAGGATTTGTATGCAGAGCCACCCGGCCTCTGTGGAAAATCAAATAAGGCTCCTTACACATCAGGGCCTGAAGCTTGGAAATCCTCTGCACCTAAGTAATGGCAACTAAAAAGAGCACTTTCCAGGAAAGATAGTGCAAGTCGCAACTCACGGCCAGTTCAAAGGGAGGCAAACTGAGTTTCTTAAGGATGAAGTTCAAATCCCACGGAGGAACGGGATGCCTGACCAGGGGTTTCAGATGGAGAATTCCTTTCAGAAAGGTTGTGGAAACTTCCAACTGTGCCAAAGTTTTGCCATTCACCAGAGTGTGGTAGGCAGAAATGGCGGTCAAGTGGACCTTCAACAAAGAATAGCTAAGGCCAAGGTCAGAGAGATGCAGCAGGTATTCCATGACTTGTGGGACAGGGCAAGAGAAAGGGTCCCATCCCTTGCTGGCTGCCCAAATGGAGAACCTCTTCCATTTCATAGCATATGTGGTTCTTGTAGATGGCTTTTGGGTCTCTACATGGACTTGGGCCACTCTGGAAGAGATCTATGCGTCCAACAGCTACCAGCAGTTGCCACGTGAAGGTTAAGGGACTTGAGGCCCAGATGGACCAGCTTGCCCTGGTCCTGAGTCAGCAGGTTCTGACAGAGGGCAGGGGAACCAGAGGTTCCACTTTCAACTGCTGAAGCACAGGAAACCACACTTGGTGAGGCCAGTAAGGGCTATGAGGATCATGCAGGCTCCTTCTTGCTGTATTTTCAGAAGCACCTCTGCAACAGTGGAAAGAGAGGAAGGGTACAAGAACCTCCCTGTCCAGCAGAGAGACAGCATGTCTCGCCAGAAAACACCATGCCTGGGAACAAACGAAGCAGAAACTGGGTAGTTTTGTGTTAGATGGTAAGGCAACAGATCGAGATCTGGGAGACCCTCGATCGATGATGTTCCCACTTGTGTGTCCTTGCCTGAGTGTGGCTGAGGGTGCCCGACAGGACATTTTGAATGCCTGGGACATGCACTGCTATGAGCTGCAGGCTGTTGTATCGCATAATGCCACATGTGCTTGTTTCCCTGCACAGCGGATATGACCGCGCGTCTCCTGTTTGTTCAGGTACCAGACCACGATGTTGTCCATCTGTACCAGTAAGGGTCCAGGGTGGAGTGGATGCTGAAAAGCCCTGAAGGACATACAGTACAGCCCACATCTTCTGCACACTGCTGTGCAGAGATAGCGCCTGCTGAGACCAGGATCCCTGTGTCCTGTGGTTGCCCAGATGGGTGTCCCAGCCCTGACCGGAAGCATCCGCTGCCAGGGTCTGAACCAGTGGGAGCATCAGGAAATGAACTTCTCTGGTGAGAGTGGACAGATCCTGCCACCACAGGAGGTCCTGACGCATGGAGCTGAACACCAGAATCCTGTGAGCCAAGCCGTCTTATTTTTGGTACACTGACCCCGAAGGGTCCACTGCATAATCCACATGTGGAGCCTGGCTAGGAGGACAGTGGGAATAGCTGCTGTCATCAGGCCCAGAAGGTGTAAGACCGAGTGGGCCATGGTCCATTGGCTGGTCGCCACTTGGATGGCCTGCTGACGTACGCAAGGTTTCTGCCCTGTCCGAAGGGAGGAAAGCTTGACCCTAAGCAGTATCCAGCACCGCCCCAATAAATTGGAGGCATTGTGAAGGAGCAAGGTGGGATTTGGAGTAATTCACCATGATCCCCACTTGCCTGAATAGATTCAGGGTAGTAGTCAGGGAGGCCACTAGGCTGTCCCTCGACGGAGCTGACAGAAGCTAGTCGTCAAAGGTATGGGAAATAGAAATTACATACTTACCAGGATTCTGATCTTCCCAAATATCTTCACCATTCATTCTGATGGGTCCTACAGGAGGTCAGGACCCTGCATGGAAAAAAAAGAGCAGTCTCTTTAAAATTTTTGTGCTGGGCGGAGACAACGTCTGGACGGCGCCACCCTCAAGACCAGCGTTCTACGTGGCGCTAGTGGGTTGGCCAGTAACTGACGCTCAGCTGGAGAAGAGCAATTAAGGGGGTTATACCCCAGAAGAATCCCACAGAAGTGGTGGAGCAACCTCGAAGCCCACCAGCAGTGGAAAAGTATCCAGAACGGACACAGAGTTCGTACAAGACAGAGTCCTGTTTTCCTATTCTCCAGCCTGGAGGGAAAAGGACTGAGATGCCCAGAGTCTGATCATAGGAGGGTGGTGGCATAATGAATGGTGAAGATATTTGGGAAGATCATAATTATGGTAAGTAATGTAATTTCTATATCTTACTCAAATCAATCTTCACCACTCATTACTGATGGATCCAAGTACCAAGTAGACGAACCTTGGGGAAAAAACATTCCCATGCCTCCCGTGGGAGAGGGAAAAAAGGGACTCGGGAGGAGGGGGCCAAACCGGGCCCGGCTAGGCCCAGGACCTGACAGGGCCAGTAGAACCTCCCGGGATCCAGGAGGTGAAGGGTGCCCCTGAAGGACTCGCTGTGCCCTGCAGGGAAAAGTGGGCCCCAGAAAGTGAAGACATCACCCCACACCAGACCAGGGGTAACAACCTGGGTAGGGGAAGCCATGCAGCCCACCTAATGCAGACTGAGTATCCAACCAGCCTGGAAGCCACCTCATTGACGTCACAGACTGTCCTGGAGAGGTGTCTTGCTAGCTCCAGGCCATGGGGTTAGGCAAATGGGCTTGCCTGGTTCCCTCACCATCAGGCAGCACTGCAAGGACTTCCGTCCAACAGTGAACAGATATGCCTTGCATAGGCCACTTGGTGTGCCTGATGAGCCAATCTCCACAACAGGAGGCATGCAGAAAAAACACACCCTCCTCCCCATCAATCAAACTCAGCTAAGTCCAAGTCAGAGAGACAGTTCCGACTGAGGTGCTGGTGCCTCAAGGAGTATTCAGGAACCCCAGACCTGAAGAAGGCTGTGCATGGCACCGGAGACCCTGCTTGCCAGCAGTATCTGTGTATGCAGTCCCTAGGGGCAGAAGAAGGGGCAGAGGGACGTAGCCAGATGGCATGTGATGCCTCCTGTATTGGCCTCAGCCAAGGAGGAATGACCAAACTGTCAGTGCTGTACTCCCCCAGGAATGACAGCATTGCACGACCGGGGTTCCATCAGACTGTGTGGAAAATATGGAGCTCCGTCTTCATTTCTGAAAGGAAACATTGATAGGATGCAAGATCCCCCACAGTGGGAAAATGGCGTGAAGAATCCTGTTCCTGCACTGAGGAGGCCGAAGAAGAGAGGGAATCCGATTCAGAGCTTGGCAGTGCTGAAGCTGAAGGTCTAAAAATGCCCTCAGAGATGGCCCTGAAATAACGGGGGAATAGCGCTGCCACAACCCTGAATTGTTCCCAAGAAAGGGGGCCTTCAGGGCTAAGAAACCCTGGAAAGTTGGGGGGTAGGGGAGGCAGAGATACTGGAGGAGGGGAAGTCTGGCTGAACCAGGAAGTACCTCTGCCAGAGCCTTGGGTTTGTCCAGACAGAACTGGAAGACCCTGACACCCCAGCTCGACCAACCCCTAAGGAGCAGGTTGGGGGATACTCTTGGGAGAAATCCCCTGGAAGGTGATGCTGGAGCCGTGCAGCACCTCTTGGAGGCTCCTGCTCTCATCCACTGCAGAACTCCTCCCCAGATGAGAGACTGAACTGGACAGTCCCAGACGACGACCCCAACCTCCCGAGGATGCATGGGTCGTCGTTTAGATAGGTTCACCAGCCTTCTTCCCCTGAGAAGAAGATCTGTCCCTCTTGGGAGGCCCAGTGGAGGAATCCAGGCTTGCTCACCTTGAAGGAGAAGACCCCTCCCACCTCGGAGGAGGTAAGAGGGTCTTCCTAAGGCTCCTCCCTGTTGGCTGGAATCCAGATTACCATAGAAGTGGATCTGGTAAATAGGGTACAGCCAGGTTTCAAGGAGGGCTTGATCGAGGCCGAAGAAGACAGGACACCGATATTGGTGCCACTAAGAGAACGACGCCAAGCACAGCACCGACCTCTGCACCATGGTCGGACATGACGCCGTCACTCTCCGGAAGCCACAAAGGTACCTCAGAACCCAAAGAGGTCCCAGAAGGGACCAGGGTAGCAACACTGCCTCCTGGATGAGATACCGACACCAGAGACCACAGCAGCCACGGAGACGTCCGAGCGGATTCCAAAGAGTTAGGGGTCCAATTGTGGTCACTCCCGTCACCATCCCCCGAGGTAGGGGAGGAGACAAGGGCTACCTCCAACTGGGCCACACCTGAAACTCAGGACCCCCTGGTGCCCCATGAGAGGCATCAGGGGGAGGCTCGGCTCGGACATGCTACCCCCAGTGCTCTGCTCATCGGTGCTGGAGGAGGTGCAGAGAGCTGAAGCTGGTGGAGGGTGCAGTCTCGAGGAGACCACCTGAGGGGAGCCCACGTATAGCTCTGATTCCACCTCGGGGGTCGTCCAATCCTGCAAGGAGGAGCCAGACTGCGAGGGGTGACCAGTCATCTCCTCTGAGGAAGACGACCTCCCCACCAATCCCTTGTGAGGACCCCATGACCCAGCAAGAGAGGCAGAGGAGGTCCCTACCCTGCTGGGTCATATAGGCCTTGGGGGTGGGAGTGGGGCTCAGGGGTGAAGCCCAGTGTTCTTGGCCTTGACGTCCAGAGTTCATTGACACCCACTGAAAGTCAGGGGTCCCCTACCCCAACGCTACCGCACAAATAACTAAAGTATGTAGATCCACTGAAAACAGGCCGTGACTCATCCATAGGATGGTGGAAAGCAACAATTGTGGGGGTTCGTGATCATGATGAAGTTGCCACAGGGGCATCGGTGCATAGAGGCAACTCTGGACCACTTCGAGTTAGAATGACGCCTTGACCCGACATATCATTACTGCAATTAAAATACAATAAACTAAGGAAAAAGAGACACCTGGCACTGAAAGTAAACCTAGGAACAAAAAAAAAAAAAACTCTGGCGTCGAACGACACCGGTACTCACGGCATTGCAGAAACTGAGGCCTAGACAGTGACGCAGTTGCTTGAAGTGATTCCCGTGCAAGATCCTTCCTCGATGGCGGAAAAAACAGAACTGAGGACTGGAAAATGTCAGCATCGGTTACTGACCAACCTGTGAGCACCATGCAAAACGCTGGCTTCGAGGGTGGCACCATCCCAATGTCATCTCCACGCAGCACAAAAATGTTAAAGAGACAGTTCTCTTTTTTCCATGCAGGGCCCTGTAGGACCCATCAATAATGAATGGTGAAGACTGATTTGGGTAAGATCAGAGATATTACCTCTATGTTTAAAAACATAATGGGCTACTGTACAGAGTTTGGGTTAAACTCTGACACAGGAACAAACAGAATGAACATTACGTATCTACTGTAATTCTGATCTTTCTGTGCATCTTCACCATTCATCACCTTTGGATATAGTGGCCGGAGGTCACGACCTCCACGGAGCTCTTTTTAGATGGCTGGAGTTGACACACCATCAGCACCGCCTCTAGAGGCCGACGACTACAAGTGGGCCGCAGGTTGGCCATTAGATGTTGTCAACTCCGCCTCCTGCCAGTTCTGAGTCGCAGAGAGTAAGAAAGGGTTGGGAGGAGGACAAGTAAGTCCAAGGACAGACAAAGTAAGAGATATACAAACTAAAAGGAGAAATAAACGACTGAGAGGACAGAATAAGGTGGAAAACTAAGGGGACTGGGAAGGGGCCCCAATCTCTGAAGTAGAAAGGAGGGAGGGTTAAGGAATCTAGAGAAACAGATGTGAGGGGGGGAGAGAAGGGAACACACCTTGAACCTTGACCTGTCTCCAGACTGTATAGGAATGCGAAGGAGTAGCCAGAAGGCTAAATTGCCAGAATTCAAGGCACAGAATCACTGGCAATAACTCCCACATAAGCAGAATCGGCTATTCTGGAAGAAAAGACAGGATACAGGGATAAATGAAATTTTTAGCGTAAGAAACCTAGTTTCTTAAATTAAACTGAGGTTGGGTCCAAAGGACAAAGAAATCAAGTAAGGCTAACAGGAAGAGATAGCGGAAAAGAGGGCAACTACCCACCCCCACCCCTTGGGGGTGAAGCCGAGGCACTGAGAAAGGAGTGCCCCCCCATTCCGACCACCCTCCCCTATAGAAAAACATCCCCCTATGTGCCCAAGGTCACCCCACTCCTGACTAACAGAAAGAAGGGGGGTGAAAAAGAGGGCACAGAGAGGGAAGGGGGACCCAGAGACTGAGGCCCCAGATGGATGGTGGGTGGGATTGAGATGAATGGTGAAGATACACAGAAAGATCAGAATTACAGTAGATACGTAATTTTCATATCTTATCTGTGTCAATCTTCACCATTCATCACCTTTGGGTGAGTGCTAACCCCCCCCTCCGAAGTGGGCCCTAGACCCTAAAGGACTAAGTACCTTAGCTCTCAGTAGGTAGCACATCAAGAAACAGAACCTTCATGGGTCTGGAGAGGCCCGGAAGTGGGAGAGTGAGACGGGGACTCCTCGGAAGGAGTAGGAATTTGCCCAGACAGACGCCGTCTCACCCTGTGGGAGAAAAGGTGGATTCTCCAGTAGGCAGAGGAAATCACCCTACGCCGGGCCAAGGGTGACAACCGGGAAAGACACAGCCATGCCGTCTGCCTAATGCAGATCGCTGTCCCTATGACCCTGGAAGCTACCTCGTTGGTGTCATAAGATGCCCTTGCCTGGTGCCTTGCTAGCTCCAGACCTTGTGCAGAGTGCAATGGCTTGTCTGGTTACCTCAATCAGGTAGGGAGGCTAGGAGCTGACCTAGCCTGGACCACAAGAACCTATCATAGAAAGCATAGCGGGCCTGATAAGCAGCAATCAACTACAACAACTGTGCCGAGCAAAAGATCCTCCTTCCCCAGAAGTCAAAATCCACAGAGTCTTGATCTGGGGCCGGTCACGGTGAAGGGTGCAAAGCCCATCAGAAGTGTCCATTTGCGTCAACCCTGACTGAGGGTGAGGCATATGACCTGGAGACTCCAGGGGGCACAATATCTCTAGGTCAGATCCCTAGGGGATGGGGCTCCGGAAAAGGGTCATTGCCAGAAGACAATGATGCCTCCTGAAAAGGGATAGGCTAGGCAGGCACTTCAAGGGTGGCCACACTGAAATCGCCTAAAAAGGCATGCGCCAAATGCTTTGGATTGTGCCGAGGGAGGTGGGGTGATACGAAGGTCCTCCAACATCCTCGTGAGGACACGCTGATACTCAGTCAGTTCAGCGGCAGGGGAGAAGTGGACAGAAGGCTCCTTTCCTCTCCTCTCCTCCAGAAGAGAAGGATGAGGAAGCAGAAGACCTTGGAGATCCAGGGGCCAGCTGCTTGAGGGTAGGGTGGAACACCCGCTTGTCCATGGCCCTGATATAAGTAGGGGAGTGAGCAGCCACACCCTGAACTGCTCCCAGATGAGAGGCCCTGTAGGACCAGAAATACCAGGAAGAGCAGAAGATGGCGACAGAGGAATGGGGGCCAGATCCACCACAGAAGAGGAACATCCTCAGTCTAGGCAAGGAGCACACCGAAGACACCAAGGAGAAGGCGTTCGGAGAGCCCAACAGCCAACAGCTGATCAACCACACTGGAAAATGCCTAGACCGTGCCCAGAAGAATCCCCTGTGAGGTGACTGGGACCGTGAGAGCCAAAAGGACGGTCCTGTCCTCCAAAGACAAAGGTACTCTCGAGGAGACAGAGAAGGAAGGGCAGGTGGTCTGTGCTGCGACTCCTCCCCAAACCCGGGTGGGTCCTACAAAAGGGACGCCGTCTTGAACCCTGGCCCCTCGACCCCTCAGACTCCAAGAGAGCCCTTTGCCTCGAGAACACCAGTCTTGACAGCTGACAATCCAGGGCGGTCCCTGAGAAGACCACCGAGGGAGTAGCACCCTCCCCTTCTGTTGGTGCCTTGGTCATCCCTAAAGTTGGGCGATCTAGGCACACCACAGGAGGGGGTGTCCCAGCTGAGGGAGCAGAAAATCCTCCAAGTCCAGGTTGCAGAGCAACAGTGGCCTGGACCAGCGCCTGCTGGTCAGAACTCCTGACCCTAGACTTGGGGACCACTGCCCTCTCCCCAGAGGGAGGCTGGATCCGGGCCGTCAAACTAACTACTGAGGTGCCCACAGGTTCTGACAACTCTGAAGAATCAGACAGCGAGTCCGACCCAGTCATGGAATCCACCTCCGAAGAAGTGGAGACCAAGGCCCGGTGCCAGACGACCCGCAGGCGCCTGCACCTGTCTGGACCAAGGGAGGTGCCAATCTGGAGTTCCGCACCAGAATCTGCGCCTATCTCCTCTGCAGCACCTCGAGCGGTGCTGTGAGGAAGAGACAGTCCTGACCACAGCAGCGGAACCAGAGTCGACTCCCGATACGGCGCCGTCCCCTCACACGACGCCGAAGTCAGAGATGGCACTGACGACGGTGCCGTCCCCCCCTTCCACGGCACTGCAAATGGTGCCGGGGTTGGAGACGGCACTGACAGCCCCCTCGGCACCACGAATGGTGCCAAGAGCAAGAATAACACCCCCCATGGTGCTGGCACCTGGCACGGCACCGAGCTAGACACGGTGCTGTCCCCGGTCTCGGCACCAAGTCCAGAAACAGTCAAAGATGGCACTGTAGAACTTACCACGGTGCTGTCACTGCCATCGGCACTGTGAATGGCGCCGACAGCAGAAACGGCACTGAGCAGCGGACTGGCACCGACCACGGTGTCACCAGAGCCCACGGCATCGAGTCACAAAACAGCACCAACAGACGACAGCTGAGGACGGTGCCGGCCCGTGGCCTCGAGCCCGGAATCGACACCGGAAGCCTTCGCCTGAAGGGCGAACTGCCAGAGCAGTGCCTCCTACCCACTCCCGGGTGAACGGACTGGCCTCCTGCACCATGCTTCCACCACAGTGAGTCTACTAGAGGCGGAAGCCCCCCTCCTTCGTGATCTGTACAGAACCGGGAGGGGACCCGAAGGAAAGGCTGAGAGAGCGTGGCTTCGACCGACGAGTGCGCACCCCGTGCCCCGAAAGTTGGTGGAGCTCATCCAACTTTCCACACGCGCTGCTCAATAACTCAGCGATCCATAGAAAACCAGGCATTGCATGAATCCATGTCGTGAAGTGAGCCAAGACACGTCAAACAATGATCATGCTGGTCAGTAACAGAATACTTGTGGCCATACAGGCACCGATGCATGGGAGGCCGCCCCATTTTCTGTGACTTTTTGCCCCCCGAATAGACCCAACATCGCTGTAAAAACAATAAAAGAATGGTCTTACCAGTCAGCGGCATCGAGTAGGTGGTGAAACGGAACTGACGGGTGAAGTTTGTTTGTCGACATACAGGCTGAACGAAACTAGGCCAAAGCTGCTGTTGCGTAGTCTTCAAGAAGAGCTCTCACGAGGTGACTTCCATGGCAGGAGACTAAGAACTGGTGGAAGGGCAGGCCGACACCTAACGGCCAACCCGCGAGCACCACACAGTGTGTCTGCTCTGCCTATCCCCCAAAAAGGAAACGTCCCATGGGGTCATGACCTCCGCTCGATTTCCCATCTGTGATGAATGGTGAAGATTTTTTTTTTGGTGACTTTATTTCTACACCTGTTGAAGGAACTCTCTCCAGCATCTGCTTAACCTGCTTTCTACCTCCTGTTGTGACAACCGCAGCCCTCCCTCACTCCAACTGGAAACGACCACAGATCTAAGCCCCCACGGTGAAGGGCTGCCCTATCCTTCCAGGGTACCCTATCTATAGTTTAATGTGCCTGTCGGAGTGTTGTCCCAGGGAAAGTGAGGAGCCAGCGTTGAGTGTGGTGCAACGGTGGTGCCTTCGTCATCCTCCAAAGCTTTTTTTCCATTTTCTGTTCCCCCGTGCTCAGTCATGCATGACATCCTGGGCATGGATGCCGACGACTGCCGCAGTTCACTGCAATACGTGGTGATGCAATCTTGGCTTCCTCCGCCACCACCAGAGGTTGTGCTTGTGCGACGCAGCCCCTAGAGCCCACCCCAGGAAGAAACAGCAGTCCTCTGGATGCTCGATCTCTTCCCTCCCTTGCCGACCCCTGGTGACCCGAGTCTGCTCTCGAACTCGGGCTGCCGGCATGGCGCGAGGTATGGCGTCCAGCGCCTCAACCCTCAGTGCCACCGGGCCAAATGGTGAAGACTGACACAGATACGATCAGTACCCATAACATACAAATGAGACTGCACCATCACTTAGCCCCTTGCTTGCCTTTCTGATCGTTAGAACTGTGATGGTCTTTGTCCGTTTAGTGCTGCTATTTCTTACATAGAAACAGAAACATAGAAGTTGACGGCAGATAAGGACCGCAAGGCCCATCCAGTCTGCCCATTTCTTTTTCTACCTTATAAATGTGCCATCGGCCTTTGCTCTGTCAGTGGCCTATCTATTCATACTCATTTGTATTGCTCCCTTATGCCTATCCCATGCCTGTTTGAAGCCCTGCACTGTATTCATAGCCACCACTTCTGTGGTAAGCTCATTCCATGCATCCACCACCCTTTCTGTGAAAAAGAATTTCCTCACATTCCCCTTAATTGGCCCCCTAATCTCATGCTGTGTCCTCTTGTCCTGCTATTTTTCTTATATTTAAACATGTTAGACTCTTTCACCTTGTTTATGCCTCTAGGTGTTTGAATGCCTCGATCATATCACCTCTCTCCTCCTTTGCTCAAGGGTATACATATTGAGCTCTGTTAATCTGTCCTCATATGTCTTCTGATGCAGTCCTGCACCATTTTGGCTGCCCTTCTCTGGACTGCCTCAATTTGGTTAATGTCCTTGTGAAGGTGTGGCCTCCAATACTGCACGAGTACTCCAGATGGGAATCAATCCAGTGTCTGCAAGGGGATTATTACTCTCTTACGACTTGTGATACCCCTACTAATACACCCTAACACCCCCTAGCTATACATACTGCTTTAGAGGTCTGCTTGATGATTTCAGGTCATCAGTGATGATGATGCCCAAGTTCTTTCTTCCTTTGTACTGCTAGCAACTCCTCCCAGCCTGTAGGTGGCTTCAGGGTTTCTCTTCCCTATGTGCATGATTTTGCACTTTTGCATTAAATCCCAGTTGCCACCTTCTGACCATTTTGCTAGTTTATCCAGATCTCTTCTCATTCTGCCCACCCCATCTGGATCATCTACTCTGTTGCAGATCTTGGTGTCATCTGCAAACAGAAAGCTTTACCTCTCTAGTCCATCTGCAAGGTCACTAATGAAGATGTTAAAGAGGACTGGCCCCAGGACTGATCCCTGAGGTACCCCTACTTGTGACTTGCATCTCTTCTGACTGTATACCATTTACCACCACCTCTGTTTTCTGCCTGTCAACCAGTTTGCCACCCAGTTGACCAACTTCTGACCCACCCCTGAGCCTACCCAGCTTATTTATCAATCTTCTATGGAAACAGTGTCAAAAGCTTTGCTGAAGTCAAGGTAGGCGACATCAACTGCTCCCCTTGGTCCACCACTCTGGTTACCAGTCAAAGAAATCTATGAGATTAGTTTGACAGGACCTTCCTTTGTAAACCCATGCTGTCTTGGATCCTGTGCCCTACGGATTCCAGGTGTTGCACTATCCTTTCCTTAAGGAGTGCCTCCATAATCTTGCCCACTACTGAGGTAAGACTGACTGGTCTGTAGTTCTCCGCCTCCCCTGCTACCACTCTTGTGGAGCGGGGTCACATGAGCCCTTCTCCAGTCTTCAGACCTCTCCTGTGCTCAGAGACTCACTAAACAATTCTGCTAATGGCTCTGCTAGTTCCTCCTTTAGCTCCTTAAGTACCCTGGGATGTATGCCATCAGGTCCCATTGCCTTATCCACCCTGAGCTTAGAGAAGCCTTGTAGGACCCTTTCTTTGTGAAGGGAGTAGTGCTCACCTCCCCTGTGTCCATGATGCTGAACTGTGGGCCCTGCCCTACCTTCTCCAGTAAATACTGAGCAAAAGTATCTATTTAGGATAGATGCCTTTACAGGTCCTCCTCCTCACATGCTCCCTTTCTCCATTAAGCTTAGTAATACCTCTGGACTTTCTCCTTTCACTAATGTATCTATAGAAAGTCTTGTCACCTTCTATTACTGTTCGTGCTAGTGTTTCTCAGTTTGGGACTTTGCCTGCCTTACTGCCTTCCCTGCTTCCTCTTAGGCAATTTGCATGCCTCCTATCTTCATCCCGCTGTGTTCCTTTATATTTCCTGAAGGCCAGCCTTTTGCTCTGACCTTTCTGCTACTGTATTTGAGAACCAAAGTGGTTTCCTTCTTCTTTTGCACTTCTTTTCTGTCTAACACAATGGGATGTTGCTTCAAGTATTACATCCTTAATGCTTGCCCACTTTACCTGTACCCCTCACCTGTGTTTCTTTTGCCAGGGCTAGCTTAACTCTGTTGGCCATCTTATCAAAGTCAGCCTCTGAAGTCCCATATTTTTGCCTTGGAATGGGATGATTTAGATGTAGTAGCCAAATTGAACCATACCATGTGTGATGGTTACTGCCCCAGGTGACCTTCTACCTGGAGATCTGTGATCCTTCCTTGTTAGTCAGTACTAGATCTAGGATAGCCCTGTCTCTTGTGGGTTGCTGTACCAGTTGTTTGAGGCCCTCCCTGCAGGGAATCCATTATATGTCTAGTTCTGGCAGATGTTCCTGCTGGTATTGACCAATCTGTATCTCGCATGTTGAAGTCTCCCATTATCAGAACCTCCCCTTTAGCTGTCATGTTTTGTATATCTTCTAACAGTAATGTGTCTATGTCCTCCCTGGTCTGGGGGCCTGTAGACAACCCCAGTTCTTATGGCTGTCCCATTTTGTTTCCAGGGTGACCCACAGTTCTTCTGGCTCCTATGTGTATTCTGAATTTCTGTAGCTTTGATATTTTCATTGACATACAGGGCCACTCCTCCCCCCCTTTTTGTACCTCGGTCTCTTCTGAACAATACATAGCCAGGTACTGAAGTCTCCCAAGTGTGGTTACTGGTAAACCATGTCTCACTAATTGCTACTATGTCCAGCATAGCCTCTGACAGTATTGCCTGCAGGTCTGGGATCTTATTTCCCAGGCTGTGAGCATTTGTGTACATGTACATGATTTTCCATTGGCCAGATTTTGGTGCGTTAGTTGTTGGGTGAGGTTTGGCATTCTTACAGATTTGCACTGTTTTGTGCTGCTACATGTTACATACTGCACTTTATATTTCAAATTCATGCTATCCATTGTCTCTAAATTTGTGTTATGATTTATTCCAATTTCTTTCCCCCATGACACATCTAGAAACAAGATTCCCTATGTATCTCTGTGTGTTTTCTCTTGGATTTTACAACTTAATAAATGAAAAACATCTCACCAGGTTTCACTGGGCAAATGTTTTAAATTGCGGCATTTCAGAGAATCCAGGACTCCATCTTCAGGGACAGAAGGCAAAGCGGTAATAACCTAGCATTAAAAAAAGGGAAAATAAAAAAAGTTAGAAAAACAGCCCATTAACACTATCACTATTATACCAGTTATTTTTGGAATAGGGTTACATTAACTTTATACATTACAAACTCTTGTTTCACATCAAATAGAATAACATATGGCCAACAGTATACAACGTGGTTGTGTTCACATCAAGGGAATCTTGTGACATCACAAACAGAGCAAACTTCAAATGGTCTATAATGATTTTGTCTCAAACAGTGTTTTTTGTGTTTTATCACTGACTGCTGCTGCACTTTGCTGCTTTTTGTAATTACCCATGATATTCCTCCTGCTACCTTTTGTGACCACAAGCGCAGGAACGTTTTGCATTTGTGCACTTTAGTAAAAGTTACCACTTACGACACCCTGGCACTTCCACAGTCTGTTTTTCTTGTGGTGGTGACTTTTGACTTTATCACAGCAGCACTGCCGAGGTATCTGTTCCGTAGTGGTCGTTTTTGCATTGTGCACTACTGTATTTTTCTTCATGTACAGTATGTTGGTTTTACTTATTGTGACCGCCCATGTTGTCTTAATCTGGTACCACTGTTGATGATGAGGATTAAGTCTGTAACTCTCCCAGATCATGCCAGAATATAGGCATACATACATCTACAGTATAGTGTATGGTAGAATGCTTTTACACACAGAAATCCATACCTGCAACAGAGCTGTTGTGCTTCAGTAGATACGTCATTCTGCTGCTGTGCTGCCTCAGCTACGTATCTACCGCAGCACAACAGCAAAGGAATGTTAGGAATGCAGTCTCAAGACAAACACAACCGCAGTCAGTAGCGCTGTGTAATTCAAAAGGCAATTTGACAGTTCACACAGCACTACATACTGAGAAATGGCAGCCGTGGTATTCTCAAAGGAGCTGTCAGACAGAAAGTTTGTAAAGACCAAGAAATGCAATTATTACTGAAAAAACTGAAGAGACATGAGAGTGTTTAAAGTTTCCTTAGCTGCGGCTGGAGAAATCCGTAAAATAATAGAGATGCCAAATTTATATTTAAAATGGGTTGATAGATGGTGGACAATATAGCCAAAGCACAATCCATTGGCATAATTGGCAGCACAGACCACTACATAGTAAGAGAGAGTTACGGTCATTCAGTATTTCACGGAAACACCTCAGACTTCCGTGAAACCTTAACAACACTAGCAGCAAAGCAGAAGTATCTAAAGAAACTGGGTAAAGGTAACAAACCCCAGCGATCAGAAGCACTTTCCCAGACAGATATTAACCTGCTGTACAGCACTGGAACACTTGGTCTCCACAATGCCACATCCTTGCTAAACACGTTTTTTTTTTTTTTTTTAGTAATGGGTTATACTTTGCCCTCCGAACAGCTGAAAAGTATGGTCTAAGAAGGGGGGACCTGCAGCTCCTGACAGACACAGATGGCACACAGTTTATCCAGTACAACAAACGGCAGACCAAAACAAGAACGGGTGAAACCCTGAGAGACATTCGTGCCATAAAACCAAGGATGCTTGCCAACAAAGACAACCCCAATAAATGTCCTGTAGCAGCCTTTATAAAATATACCTCACAGAGACCATTAAACATGCAGCACACTGACGTGCCATTTTATCTGGCACCCAACCTATTCCACAAACACGGAATGTCCAACTGGTTTCGAGCAATGGCTGTGGGAGAGAATAAAATCAGAGGGATGTTGCAGATAATTAAAACAAGCCGGTTTACCAGAAGGCAAAAGAATAGCAAATCATTCAACATGGAAAACCACAACAGAGACTTACAGATAGTGATCTGCCACCCACAGAGGTGCAACAAGTCTCCGGGCACTGGGTGCTTCAATCAATCAATAATTACAGTGTCTTGTCCAATGATAAACAGAAAAGAAATGAGTGTCATTTTCAGCGGAGCAACTGTACAAGCATCAACATCGTCTGCCTCTGAATGCCTATCCACACAGACTGAAATCCAACCTCCCCAGCCCAAAAAAGCTCAGAATGGTGACCTGCCTAACTTCTCTTTTGGTGCAAATTGTATATTCCAGCAAGACTGCAATGTGAAAATAGTCAAGTACCTTAGTGGTCTGAGGAGAAGAGTTGCAGTAATCCATGACTTAAGTAGCTCAGAGTCCGAATAAGGTAAGTGTTAGCGAAGCAGAGAATAGAAAATACTTCCAGTTAACAGCGTTTCAAATATTTATATCCTGTTCTGTTTTCTTTCCGCAGGGTCAGAGGAAGTCATGTGAACAGAACGTGGCATCACGCTTCTGCTGTAGTGGAATAATTATAAAGACTTTTGTGTAAAATTTATTTTTTCCTCTCAACAATCGATTGAGTTGGTTAGTTAGTTAAAAGGACTGCTGTTCCTGTACATGCTGCCAGACTTCCATAGTAAAAACACCTTGTTCCACAGTAAGTGCTGAATTTTATTTCTCTTGAGCTGTGTGCGTGTGTGTTTGGGGAGTGCGCCACGCTTATACTGCAAACTTGGTGTCCCGCTCCACGCTCAATAGCAAGAAAGCACACCATACACTATATAAAACAATGTGGTTCCTTATCTGCAACTGGCTTGGGTAACCACCTCAAAGTGGCCATGTCGATCGAAACCTCTCGAGGTTTAAACGGTCGCCACAGCAACCTCTCTGTGGCTACACAAGCCAGTTGCAGATAAGGAACCATACATTATCCTCTATATCTTACCTGGTATCAAAAACTGAAAATTATGTACTCAGCCGTAATTCTTGATCTTCTTGGACAGTCTTCACCATTTATTCATACTGCTGTGTTCAAGCCAGATGTACTAGGACCCCGCGGGAGCCAAAATTCTTCAAGGGGGTTGGCACCAAGGTAGGACCACGCACGTGTGGCACCAAAAGATTGGCTCACGTTGTACAGGCTATCTCGGCGTCGACCCTCCAATCGCCTCAGTACCTTTTCACCGAGGAGGTGCAGCATAACCTAACTAAGTAAACCCCTAACCCAACAACTGCTTGGTTAGAGTACCAAGCTTATACAAAAATCCCTCGAGCACGGCGGTAGGAGATGGAGCTCACTCAGGACAGGAGTCTGTTAAGGATTGTCCTGCCAAAGGAAGCACGCTGTGTGGCATGGACATCCACAGCATAATGCTTAATGAGCTCCAAGACGTCACTTTGCAAATTTCAGTGACTGGGACAGAGCGGATTTCTACCAGGGACATAGCAATTGCTCTGGTAGAGTGAGCATGAACCTGGCCCTCCAGTTTTACCTGGGCCATAGAGTAGCAGTGGTGAAGGCAAGCCACTATCCCAAGTGGAAATACACTTAATGGTTACTAGTTGTCCCAACCGGGTAGCAGTAAAGGAAACAAAGAGTTGCTTGGATCGACAGGTGCCCTTGGTTCTATCAGTGTAGAATTAAAGAGCTCTTTTAACATCCAGGGACTGAAGGGTGCATGCGCCTTCTTTCTGTAAGTTAGGAAAATAAGTGGGCAACACCAGAGGCTGATTCAAATGGAACTCCAAAACCACCTTCGGTAGAAACTTGGAGTGTGTGCAGAGAATCACCTAGTCTTTGTGGAAGGCGGTATATGGAGGGTCTGTGACCAAACATATATTTCAGAGTCTCTTTCAGCAGAGGTGATCTTGACACACCATTCCGAGTAGCTTCCATTTGGTTGTGTACGTTTCCTAGTGCAAGGTTTATGCACAACCAGGAAGATTTCAGAGACCCTTTGAGAACCTTAAACCTGCTCACCTCTGTCTCCTCAGGAGCCAGGCATGGAAATGAAAGGAGCGCAGGTTGGGATGGACTAGGGATACCCGTGTCAGAAGGTCCTTCCGCAGAGGCAGTTGCCCCAGAAGGGTCACTGACAACTTGTTGATCAAGAAAAACCAAATCTATCAAGGCCAGTATGGTGCAATGAGAATCCTTTTGCCCCCATGTGCCTCCAGTCTGAGCAGCACCCTCTGAACTAGTGTAGCAGGCGGAAATGAGTACAGAAAGTGATTTGTCCACCACAGCCAGAATGCATCCTGACAGAAAACGTCAGGTTCTGGATTTCTGGAGCAGAACTGAGGCAGTCTGGCATTGAGTGGGGACGCAAAAAGGTCCAGGTCTAGAGTGTCCCACTCGTTGAAGAGAGACTGAATGACATCTGGTGTGAATGACCACTTGTGAAGATCCGCTTCTGTCCTGCTGAGTTGGTCTGTCAAACTGTTCTGAGCCCCTAGTAGATAAACTGCGAGAATCAGCATTTTGCTCCAGGCACCACTCACATATCCTCATACATTCTATGCAGAGCAGGTAGGAGTGTGCTCCCCCCCTGCTTGTTGATGTGTTATATCACTGCTTTGTTGTCTGTCTGTAGAAGGATTACTTTGTGACAAAGTCCTCCAAGGCTCAAAGGACTGCCCTCATCTCCAGAACACTGATATGAAGATGCGGCTCCATTTGAGCCCAGATTTCCTGGGTATGATGGCCCTGACAGTAAACTCCCCACCCCAGGAAACATGCGTCTACGGTGAGGGTTATCTGAGATTCTGGTGGAGCAAAGGAGACCTTGAATAAGGTTGCCTCCTGTGTCCACTCATGCAACTGACCGACATAGGGTTCTGTCACTTTGATGGTAGGACTATGATGTGTTGTTGGAGACCACTGTGCTGGAGCATGCACTGCGTGGTCCTCATGTGCAACTGTGCTAGAAGCACTGAAAACTGAAGAAGTCATGAGTCCTAACATCTGCTGCATGGAGTGAGCCCACATGGGGTTATTCTCCATGATGAAACGTGCCATTTGAAGGCTGGCGCTCCTTCTGTCCTCCAGGAGAAAGGCCCTCACATTGGTAGTGTTCAAGAGGGCCCCTGCTAAGAGGAGCTGCTGCGAAGGCTGAAGTTGTGATTTCTCCAGGCTCAGTAGTACTCCCGTGAAGGTCAGGAACTGAGCTGCTGTGGTCACCACTTCCTCCCCACCCTGCCTTGACGGAGTTGCTAGTAGCCAATCATCCAGGTAGGGAAAGACCCGAATCCTGAGCTTTCCAAGGTGCGCTGTCAGAACCGCAAAGCAAACTGTAAAGTCTTGAGGTGCCAAGGAATGCCCAATGGGCAGACCTCTGAACTGGTAGTGCTGACCCAAGGTCCCAAACCATAGGAACTTGTGGTGGCTTGAGTGTACTGGAATGTGCTAGTAGGCATCTTGCATGTCTAGGGATGCAACCAGTCCCGCGGCTTCTTGACAAGTGGTAGGAGGGTTCCTAGGGAGACCATCTTGAATTTTCGCGATACAAAAACATGTTCAGTCTTCTGAGGATGAGAACGGGCACATGCCCAATTTTTTCTGGAATCAGAAAATAATGGGAATAGAAGCCCGTGATGCATTCTACAAAGGGGACTATTTCCACTGCCCTGTTTCTCAGAAGACCCATTATCTCCGAAGTGAGGAGATCTGACTGAGCAGCTGACAGAGTATGCTGCCAGTTGGGCAGACAGTCTGGGAGGGAGGGGATCTCTGAAAAACTGAGACAGTACCCCTCTTGAATGATCCTTACAACCCACCTGTCTGTGGTGACAGACTTCCACTGGCTGTAGAACAGTCAGCCCCCCCCAACAGTGGCGAGGTCCACCTTGGGCAGCTGAGGTGAGACCGGGGCCGGTGTCTCAGAGGGTGGCACTGGGCACTTTCGGGACCTGTGCCTTCTGCTGTGCTTTCTTTTGTGGCTGAGGAGACTGGTGCTTGTGGGTGGCTCCTCTGCCTCTCCCACGAAAGGAATGTCTGTTATGAAAGAACTGATAGTTTTGCCCCTCTGTATATGCAAAGGAGCTGGTATGGCTGATTTGATGGCCATTCTGGTTTTCTGAGAAGCCTCCAGGGACTGCTCAACCTGTTGGCTGATCAGGTAGGTACCATCAAAAGGAACGTTCATCACCTGTTGCTGGGTGTCTGAGGAAATCCCCAAGTCCACAGTTAGATATGCCTTCTGATACAGATTCCAGCAGTGGCAGCTCAACAAGCAGCATCATAAGCGTCCTCTGCCGCCTTCAGCTGATGGCTGTTGGATTCAATTCCCACGACAACAGTCTGTAAATACTTGGTGACAGACTTAAGGAAGTCCAAAGGATATTCTCATACTGAGAGAGTGCCCTGAGAGCTGGTTACACGCATGCCCAGAGCAGCGCTATGAAAGCTCTTCCCATGGTGTCAATCTTAAGAGATTCTTTATTGATAGGACGACTGTGACTCCAGAGGTAGAATAACTTTTGTCATTCTTCATGAGAATAACTAGTGCATCTGCAAAACACTGGGAGGCTAAAATGGAAATTACGACTTACTGTAATTATTGATCTTCTTGGACAGTCTTCATCACTCATTCACACTATGACCAAGTGGAGCCTAAAATTTTCTGAAGGGTCGGCGCCAAGACAGGACCATGCATGCGCCGGCACCATAAGACTAGCTCATGTGCCTGTGTAGGTTATCTCATGCCGACCTCCAAATCATTTACATTTTTTGACAGAGGAGGTGCAGCTTAATTAATGAGAATAACTCATCCTGAGTTTCTGGGCCTGAGAGGGCCCAGATGGCCATTGCAAGAAAGGTCAGAGAATAATGTCCTCGCAGTCTGAACCATAGGACCATGAAGACCAGGAAAGAAAACAAGTGAACCAGGGTATGGTGGATGGGCGTGTGAATGAGTGATGAAGACTGTACAAGATCAATAATTACGGTAAGTACGTAATTTCCATATCTTCCTGGACTAAATCTCCATCACTCATTCACACTAGTGGGAGAGTACCGAGCTAAAACCAACAACCCTGAGTAGGGTGGTAGGAGATAGGGTTCACTCAGAAAGGACAGCCAAGGACTGTCCTGCTAATAAAAAGAGCGGTCTTGTAAAGAGCATCTAGAACATAGTGCCTACAAGATAAGCGCTCGAGCTGTAACTCACCACTTTGCAGACGACTGTAATGGGCACAAAATGAAAGTCTGCCAGGAAGCCGCAGCCACTCTAGGAGAGCGGCAAGAACCTGACCTCACAATTTGGTACAGGACCAAAATTAATAGTGTCAAAGACATGTACTAATGTAATGTATAGGGACCTCAGGAACTGAAATAGTCGGAAGGTAATGTCTACTGGTTCAGGGTAGGCCGGAAAGTGCAGATGGAACCCCCACTACCAAGTATGGCTGACCTGTAAACAACAGGTCCAGGAGCACTTGAACCCCTTACTTGGTGAGCAAGGGGGTCCAGGTGAGGTTAGCCCATGAAGGAGAATGGTCTCCACTTAGTCACTGGAACCTTCCTGATGGAAGGCCAAGCACGACTTAGAAGCCTCTCATGTTGGTCTAGTAGAACCAGATCCTACCCACTGCATATTCCAAAAGGAATCATTATGCCCCTGTGTGTACAACCGTAGCAGCAGTCTCTGAACTCAGGGAAGAAAGGAAAAAGTGTACAGGAGGACGTGTCCACTTCGGAAAAAAACATTTCAACAGAAAAAAACTGGGGCTGGATTTCTAAGGCAAATAGAGGCAGATGTGCGCCGAGGAGGGACACAGCAGGACCAAGTTACGTGGCTAACCCATTTGTTGAAGTGACTGAAAGACAGTGACTTAATGCGGTGAGGCACTACCTCTCTGGCCTCCCTAAGGGAGTAGGAAAGAATTCTAGTTTGTTTGCTGAAAAAGAAACATCACAACTCCATCACGCACTTGAAAAATATAGCTTCGTGAGCGACTGGCATGGACCAGTGCGCAGGAACCGAAGGTGTGAATATCTGAGAAGCTAACTAAGAAAAAAAACTACTTGACCTTCTGTCAAGAAGGAGAAAATCGCCTGTTAAGTTAAGCAAGCAAGGAAGTAGGAATCTGAGTTCCAGCTCGGTGGAGAGTCGCTTCTGCTGCTGCAAGGTTCTGCTCAAGAGAAGAAATGTCTCTGAACAAGAGAAATCTCTCTTAGAGAAAGAGATGACCCATACTGCTGCCAGATCGGACTCCCCCTAGGGGAAGAAGTCAGGTACTCTTAACCATAGAGGTATCGGGTAATTTCGGCTAGGCCCTGTGCTGTGATAAAAATTTTTTCTTTTTTTTTTTAGTCCTAGCCTAACAAGGCTTTCAGGCTACTATTTTGCAAGGACTGTCTTGATACAAAATGAAGATGATGTTCTCCATCTGAGTGCAGAAGGAGCCTGAGCGTCCATACTGAAATCATGACCAGACTAATAATCACAGCTGGAGAGATGTTAACCACCTGTGCCGAAGAAGCCACTGAAGGGGCAATATCACAAGGGGGCTATATACCCCTATCAAAGGAGCAGAAGAGCCTGAGCTGCCCCAACCATTAAATTAGAATGTTCCACAGAGTGTAACTGTCTTGACGATTGAAAAGTTCAGACGAGAAATGTATGGTCCACGGACGAGTGTGAAATACTATAGTGGACCCCATTACTGAGGAACTACTGAAAGATTTTCCACCACAGACTCTGATGATAGAGAGGACGAGCCTTCAGTATATAAAATGAGTCTCGTTGTATTACTGACCAGAAGGACAGGGAAAGACCCATCCAGATGCACTTTCACTCAGAAGGACCTCCAAGAGAGATCCAAGTCAGAGCTACTAGAGACTCCGAGATCAGGGAGGATGTCGAGGAGCTTGGTACCATGTAGGGAGCCGAGAAAGTGCTGAGCAGAATGAGATTCTGCTGGTAGAGTAGTACAGCAGAGTTCCATCAGCAGAAAACCGCTGGAGGACACAAGTTCCCACATAGACCGCCACTCACTAAGATGTGTGGAAAAAATAATCCACAGAACAGGAGTTCATTCTGTGATAAACATCCCGCCACAAGTTCTGTGGAAAGGAAGTCCGAAAAGGAAAAATGTGTCACTAATTCTGCCATACAGCAGCTACTAGCACCCGTGTGGCACCAGCATTACTGCGGGCACAGGAGGGCACCAAGCAGTGCCTATGCCAACCTGGGTAATACTAGGCAGCTGCAGTACCGCAGACACCCATGTAGCAATGGCACCCGAGGGCACCCCCTGACATCCATGGTACCCATGATACTCATGGCAAGAATGGCACCCGAGGGCACCAGTGGCACCCATGGGCACCTGCGGTGCCCCCGGTACCACCCATGGGCGCTCATGGCTCCACCCACAGCACCCAAGGGTGCTCCCGGCGCTATCCATGGTACCCCTGGCACCCATGCCACCCACAGGTGCCAGTGGTGGCGCCTGCGGGTGTGGGGCACCACCCAGACACCCGTGGGGGTGCAACGAAAGGCAGCAACAAGAGCACCCACGGCACTGCACAAAGCGATGACGCTGAAGCACGTCGCCGACTGAGGCACCGAGGCACAGCACCGACCAAGGCACCGAGCCACGGCTCCGACCAAGGCACCGAGCCACAACACCGAAGGAAAATGGCAATGGAAATCCTGAGAAGGAAAAAGGTGGTGCCCGTGGCCGCCCCTGCATGGGAAAATGAGAAAGAAGAGCTCGAGGTTAGGCGGAGCTGGATCCGGAACTGGCTTAGATTTGTGCTCGAGGACTGTCCTCCGCACTTCGAAAGCACAGGGACTGTCCGTAGTCGACACCCCCCCATTAATTAAGCGGCTGTGGATCGGATGCAGCCCCTCTGCCGTAAAAACCTTCAAACAAAGTCCTCCTACCGTCACCGCTACCGTCTAAGGACGACTCCGTTGATGTCAGGAAAGAAGTTCTTTTTCTTCTTCTTCATAATCTTCTTCTTGTTCGTAAAATAAGAAATTACTACTTAAAATATTAAATTAAACATTAAAAGCTGCTGTCATATAGACGAAAACTTAGACTCCGGGAGACGAGTGACATCCAAGCACACTCGATGGCGGGAGAAAAGGAACTGAGGCGGTTGAGGGTCGATGCCAAGACAGTTCTACACAGGCGCGAGCTAGTCTCGCAGTGCCGCATGCGTGGTCTTGTCTCAGTGCCAACCCTTCAGAAAATGTTAGGTTCCGCTTGGTCCTAGCGCCTCTGGCGCTGTCCCACTAATGTGAATAAGTGATGGAGACTTAGTCCAGGAAGATTAGGCTTTTCTTTAGGAGGAACATATTTCCGGTCTATGGACTTGCATACCGAGGGAATAGACGCAGGCCTAACCCATACAGCCTCAGATAGGATTTCAAATGCTGGAGGATAGGAGGCATAAGTTTTTTTTTTTTTTTTTAAACTCTATTTTATTTTCACTTTGAGTTGTTACACTTCATTATTTCAACATCCAGACACATGAACTTCAATTATGACATGTTATTACATTCTTAAAGATGTTCCATTCTGTTTAAGAAGCACTTTATACATTATTATTTAAAATAACTTATTTTAAAAACAAAACTTGACAATTATAATATATAACTTAAAAAAACAACAAAAAATATAGCTGCCCCTCTTTGCCTTTCACCTCTCCTTTATTTACCTTTATTATGTTGATATATAATTTTATGCCCATCTCCCTGCCTAATTTTCTATTCCTTCATGTAACCTTCTGATTTATATGTCTATTTCTGGGTGCCTTTTTGAATGTCATTAATTAATTCATGTATCCCTAATAGAATGAATTCCAATGTTTTCAGTCTACTTCCATACTAGTAACATACAGTTCCCATCTGTTCCATCTATTGACAAATTGTTTTGTCTTTGTTGGGTTGCAAATGTTAATCTCTCCATCTCCTGTACTGCAGTGATTATTTTAACCCAGTCTTTACTGTAGGCTTCTCTCTGTAACCAGCACTTTGTAAGTGTTTTTAATGCTGCTGCCTCGTAAAATACGCCAAAAGATATTTGTGCTCTTACCCTTAAGTGAGCTGGCTCAACACCTAGTACCAAGTGTGTGGGACTCAGTTCCTCCTCACCAAAGATGGCTCTCAGGTGTTCTTGAATCTTTTCCCAGTAAGTTTTATTTTAGGGCACTGTCAGAATATGTGTAGGTGTCCTGCTACATTCTCTCCGCAACCCTCCAATATTTCAATCTCCCTTCTTAAATTTGGCCTTAGTTTTAGGGACTAGGAAGTACCGACTTCTAGCTTTCCAAACAAATTCCTTCCAAGAGGGTGAGGAGGTAGTGTTCCATATTAAGCCCCAACTTTTCTCCCATTTGTCTTCTTCCATTATTTCTCCCATCTCTTCCCCCCACTTTATTTTAATACTAAGTGAGTTGTAATCCTGATCTAGTATAAAGCTAGTGTATAATTCCCTGATCGCTCCTCTCCCAGAGGGAGATGACCAAATTATTTCAAATGGTGGTGAATGTAGATGTTGTCCCTGTGTTACTTTTGGGTTATTAAGATTATTATGAACCCAGTTACTGATCTGGTAGTATTTAAATCTATCCTTTGGCTTTAAATCAAACAGGGGCATAGCTGCTTCAAAAGAGATGGGAGCACCTCCCATTATAACCTGCCATGGGGAATGGAAGCCTTTGAATGCTTGATCCTTAAACCAGTGGTCTAGGGTAGCTGGGATAAAGTGTTCTTCCCAAGCCCACCACCTATATTTTCATATATGTTGCGCTGTTCCTCCCTTACTGGTTTCACTTCTCCAACCCTCCAGGGCTGTATTAATTCCCATAGGAAATTGCCTAGTAACTTGACATTGTAAGCGTCCATTATAAAGTATAGTCTGCAGTGGAGGACCCTTATTTTGTTGTAGTTCCATCTTTTTCCAATGTGAGGCATAATTGTGGTGCTGCCACAGCAATGCAATTTTCATCTGTGAGGCTATCCAGTAACCTGGTAGGAACAGGATCACTAAATCTCCTGCTTTTCTTGGTAAATATAATATATTCCTAGACACCCTAGGTTTGATGTTACCCCAAATGAATCTCATTAGTTGCCTCTGCCAACCTAAAATGGTCTGTTGTGGAACCATACAGGGGACACTCTGAAACAAGTACAACATACGGGGTAAGATGTTCATTTTGGTGGTTTGAATTCTGGAATGCATTGGTAGAGGAAGTAGGGACCACCTCTTGTAATCTTGTGATATCTCATGTATTACACTGTGGTAATTATCTTGAGAAAGGGATAATGGATTCGTCCCTAAGTATACTCCTAAATATTTAAATTTATTTAACCCCCATCTCACTGGCTATGTCCTCCGAATTTCCGTGGGGACCTGATGTGAGCAGACCAGAACCTCAGTCTTGGCCGTATTTAGGGAATAGCCTGATATTTCAGTAAACTGTTGTATCTGTTCAAAAACTTCTGGAAGTGACAGGGCCGGGTCACCCAGAAACAATAAAATATCATCCGCGTAAAGGCCCAATTTATGTTCATAGCCCCCATCTCTATACCCCGGATGGACGGATTCAAGCGAATCGCTTGTGCCAATGGCTCCACAAGAATGGCGAAGAGGACAGGAGACAGGGGGCAACCCTGCCTCATTCCCCTCTCCAATTCAAATGCTCTGCCTACATGGCCATTCACCCGTACACATTCCTTAAGGGAATCATAGAGCCTGGTTATTAATTTACAGAAGACTTCTGGGAAGCCAAAGCCTGCCAGGGATGCCTGTAAAAATGACCACTGCACCTTATCAAATGTTTTTTTCTGCATCTAGGCTCATGACTAATGATGCTTCTCCTGTTTCACTTACATGTTCTAGGATATTTACAGCTCGACGGATACTATCCTGCGCCTGACGACCCAGGACTAAACCCGTCTGATCTGAGTTTATGATTCGAGGGATGATATCCTGAAGTCTTCTTGTCATTATTCCCTGCCATTATTTTATAGTCAGTATAGAGGATGAATATACGTCTATACGAGGCACATAATAATGGATCCCTAGCGGGCTTGGGCAACACCACCACCACTGCATAATGCCACGATGGAGGAATTATTCCTCCCTCAGACATCAGAAAATTGTAAACTCTATTTGGTATTGGAGAGATCTGACTCCTAAAAAGCTTGTAAAATTCAGATGGATATCCGTCCATACCCGGGCATTTCCCTGTTTTAATTCTAGATATTTCAGCTATAATTTCTGAGTCTCTTATTGGAGCTACCAAAGAGGCAGCATCTGTTTCCCCAATTTGACCCAGTTGTAGCTTCTCTATAAAACTTTCTAGCTTATTTGTTTCAGGTATGGTCCCAGCCCCATATAACTCCCTATAGTAGTCTGTAAAGGCTTCTGCTATGTCTAGAGTTTACCATTTGTTGTTTAGTGATAGGTGCTTGATTCTGTTAATTGTGGCTCTAGCCTTTCTTTGCCTTAGTCTACTAGCTAACAACCTTGTGGCCCTAGGTCCCCCGTCGTAATATTTCTGTCTCAAGTATAACATGTTTTGTTCCACATTATTGTCCAGGATGGCATTAAGGGAACGTCGATGTTTCTGAACTTCTCTCTCCTTAGTGGAAACATATTGCTCTTTTAAGGCTTGTTCTAATTCCCGTATCTTCTGTTGTAAAGTTGCCTTTTGAGCCTCTCTATCCCTTTTTTGTTTAACAGCTTTCGCTATCAATTTTCCCCTTATTACTGCCTTTACTGTGTCCCAGAGGATGGATGGGGAAATTTCTGGGTATCATTTATGTTGAGTGTTTCCTAATCATCTCTTGAACTTTTTCTGATTTTCTTTACTCCTGAATAAGTGACAAGTTAAGGTGCCATATAGTCTTTTTTCTTATTTTGCCCTAGATGCAACTGTAACCACATGGGAGCATGATCCACAGATCGTTTCCAGTTTCTATATTCTGCATTTGATATGCTATTTCTTTAGGTATAAAAAAATAATCTATTCTGGTATGTACCCTGTGTACCTGGGGAAAAAAAGTATAACTGCTTTCTGTCCATGATAGACTCTCCACGCATCTATGTAACCTACTTCAGATAGAAGTTTGCTAACTTTTAGAGCCACTCTCCTATCAGGCCTCTCAACTGTAGAGGTGGAATCAAGATGGTCGTTTAGAGCAAGATTCAGGTCTCCTCCCATAATTAATGACCCCTCTGCCCATTCTGTAAGTCTCATATATAACTGCCTGTGGAAGTTATAATCTGAGCCGGGGAGGGGGGGGCATAAATCAATGCTATCGTGATAAGTTCCCCATTGTAATAGCCCTTCAGGGCAGCTAAACAACCCTCCGAATCAGTCAAGGTGTCTAACTTCAAAGGCAACCCCTCTTCCCACTGTAACTATCACTCCCCTACATCTGCCTTTTCTGCATGAGGCTGCTACCACCCTTTTAAAACCAAATTTATTCACTTTTTCATGTTCTTGTTGTGGGAGGTGCGTCTCTTAAAGCATACAGAAATCTGCCTTCTTTTTCTTAATATAGGTGATGATTTTACTACATTTTACTGGATTGTTAATCCATTAACACTGAAAGAAAGAAAGTTGGTACATATCTTAGCCATTTTTATATGCTGTATATGCATTTTTATAATTTACCCCTGCTTTTCCTGACTCTCCATCTGTGGAGAGTGGCTCTAAAAGAAGAAGGGTGATGGCTTTAAGATAGGCAGCAAAAATAAACTTATTGAATATAAAACATTTAACTGTAACAGTAACTTTATCTAAATTGTAAACAATCATTCTCTCTCTTTTGTTCGGTGGGAATGTCACCACCTGCTCAAAGAGCTGACTTCCAAGGTACAAGGCCTAGGCACTGTAGACCTCTTTGCCCTTCCCTGTTGGGAACGGGCAGAAGGAGAAAAAGAACTTCCCTCTCTAGAAGGATCCCCTTCTCGAGTTCTCACTAGAATTGTGGAGCTCGATGCAGAACCGCCAATGGACCAAGGCAGTCCAAAGAACTAAGTGTTGGTCTGCAGCTTTCCTTCCATAGGCCCTCTCCCTCCTGCTTTATTTGTATTTAACTGATTGGTCCCACATTTTTAGCAGATATATTTTGTCTCCCTCCAGAGCCAAAACTTTAATCAACTCGATAAGAACAAATCCCATTAGGCTGATATAATACTTTTATCCTTCCTCCCCCAGCTTTCTTATCCATCTCAAATCTGGTTTCAGTTTTTCTGTGCGTTTCAGAGCATGCGTTCTTCCCCTTCCCTCCTTCCCCCAGCACATCTTCACCCTGCATCGTGTCTTTCTGATTTTCAGGGGATCAGAGAAAGTGATCTCCTCCTTCTCCATCTTTTCCTTTTGTTACCATTTAAATCTTATATTCTCATAAAACCACCTTGTTGACCATTCAAATCTCTGCCAGCAAGTGACAGAGTAATTGTCCTGGTATTCAAAATCAGCTTCAAATATAATATCGTCAGTTACATAAAGAAAGACTTGTAAATTGTCTCTTCTCCTCATAGCGACTTAGGATGCTCTCATTCCCTTAAGGATTTACCTCTGGTTTCATCATTCTCTCAGTCCTCGCCCATATCTTCACTCTCGCCTTCTTCTACTCCCGGAAGTTTCTTAAATAAATCTTGTAATAAAGCTGCTGATCTCGATGCACCCTGATATATATATTTTCTGGTTTTCCTTGATGTGCTGAGTTGCCATCCAAAACCTCTCTCTCTCCTTCTCTGTGGGGCCTGCACGCGGAGCTCTGGTGTAAACAGGCCTCGTTTCAGCACTGCTTCCCTAGCTTCCTGTGGGAGTCATAGATTTCTGGGCCCTCTTCCCAGTGTACTCTGAGACAGGCAGGGTATGGCGTTTGTATTTTATGTTGTTTTTCTTTCAAAGCTTGTATTAGTGGCCATACAGCAACCTCTGCTGCTGAATCACTGTTGGATAGTCCTGGTCAAAAACAATCGTGAATCCAAGTATTCCTTCTTTTTTCTGCCAAGCTTGTCTCTGTATTTCCTCTTTAGTGCTAAACTACTACATTTTATAATAATAGATCGGGGTCTGGCTGTTTCTTCTTTCGGTTTGGCATTAGGGCTCTATGCACCTCTCAATTCTCAGCTCATATGGGGATAGTTCTAGAACATCTTTAAGTAAGTCTACCATAAATTCTACCAATGCTCCTGTTTCAGCTCCTTCCTTTAGGCCATATATCCGCAAATTATCATGGTGGGCACGACTTTCCAGGTCAACACACTTCTCTTCTAAGTCCACAGTATGATAACAGAGTGCCTGCACTGTTCTTCCCAAATGCATCAAGTCATCTTCTGTTTGCGATATACGATCCTCTGTCTCTTGCACTCAGCATTCCATATGGTTTAATTTTTGATTCAGGTTACCAAATTCCGGTTTGTTTTCAGTCATCATTTCTTTCAATTCTTTTAAGAGTAGGTCAAATCTGCACAAGAAAGCCTGTCCACCTCCTCATCTGTATTATAGGCCACTGCAGAGTCAACTGCTCAGTTTTGCACCATCATACGGGTGGGAGAGTCAGCTTACCAATTCCCGCTATTTCCTTCTCTCCTTTAGATTGTTGTGATCGGACCTAGAATTTGTATCTTTTGTGTACCCCTCCTGACATTTTGTTGGCAATTTTAGTTCAATTTGTTATTTTTGGGGTTCTTTTAGCAGGTTGTCGAGGAAGCTCACTCTTTAGCTGCTATCCTGAGCCGTGTGAACCGGAAGTCAGGAGGCATAAGGTTAACTGGAATGTTAGTAACATGGAGCCACTCAAGATGCATCTGCTTCACCAGGGTCAGGAGCAGAAGTCTCAAAGCCATGTTTTTGAGTAATGACTGAAAGGACAGGTCCTCCTGAGGAACCAAAGAAGAAACTGAAGGTTGATTCTCAGGCTATAAAAAGTGTTGTTACTGCCGTCCTCAGCAGCGATGAGGTTGGGGTCAATCTCATCCCCCTCCGGATCCCCTCGGAGGGAAGCTGGAAGAGGTGTGGAACCAGCAAGTCCGAATCTGGACCTAGAGAGTGGGTAAACAGGCGACACTGGGACCGGAATCGGCACCAGAAATGGTGACAACCCGGATGTGGCACTGAGCCTCATGGCACCGGGCAAGGTGGACAGGCCGCACCAGAGATAGCACCATCCAAGAACCTAGACTAGGCCTAGAAAGTGCAACTGGCACCAAATGACTGGAGAAAGCACCAGTGCTGGCTCCCTGTGAAAGAACAGGGAGAGGGAGGTTGGCATGTGGAATCAACATCGCAGAGCAGCCACTGTCAAGGGATCAAGATCCATTAGTGGAGCCAAACGCTCTACCTGGTCCAAAGGCCCCAACCAAGGCCCAGAGACATCTAGGCTTGAAGGTACTGGTACCAGATACACAGGAAGAGGCAACTGGCCAGACATTGTACCCACTGCTCCATATGGTGAAACTGCCCACTGGAGGCCCCACAAGAGGACAGAGAAGGGCTATGGGGCCAAGATCTTGAACGACCACAAGCAGAAGCAGTCGGGGAAACCAATGGTGCCAGGGAAGGCCTCCTGCTCACGGAGATAGAAAGCCTCTTAGCAGACGTACCAGAGGCAACCTCGAGTGGTACCATTTATTCCCCTTCTGACAGTCGAACGGTGCCAAGTCCCCGACCTGGATCAGGAACAGGATCGCTTCTTTTTGTGTTTATGGGAGGACTGTCCTCCCTCCTGAACACCGGACCCCCCCACTCCGGAAAGGGCAGTGGACTGGACACAGCCCAGCTGCCATAGAAACCCTTCAAAGGAGACTCCCTACTGTCACCGTCCCTGGTTGACTCTGTTGTAGGGCAGGGCTGAAGATCTGAAGAAGCTGAAGTTCAAAACAACTTTTTTCTACTGAGGAAATAAGAAAAACACTAGCTGAACTAAACAAAATTAAATGAAACTGAACGCTGTTGTCGTACAGACGTGAAGATCGGACTCCTGGTGGGACAGCAACGCTGTCACTGAAGCGCACTTGAGGCAGGTAAAAGGAACTGAGATGGTTGGAGGATCGACGGCAGGATAGCCTGTACGGGCGAAGACAGCCTTATGTGCTATGCATGAGCAGACCTACCTCGGTGCCGGCACTCCTGAAGATTTTTTTTACTCCCGTGGGGTCCCAGTGCCTCCGACTTGAACCCAGAAGTCCAGGAAAATCAAATAAATAAACAAACAATGCCACAGTTACTCAAGATGGGAACTCAACCTTGTGTTTTAGCCTAATATTTTATAATGTACAGCTGGTCACGTGACTTAACAAATGGAGTGCCATGCTCTGTTGGTTTCAAGCACTGAAAAGGATAGTGTCTTCTGAAAGTTCCCATGACTGAGATTTGACTTCCCGTTGCTGCTGAACCACTGATCTAACATAAGAACGAATGTACAACAGCACTGTGATATCACATCCATGGTACAGGCTGTGATGCCACCGTTTCCTATGGAAGTGACTGGCACACACTACACAGAGAATACTGGTTAAGCAATTATGAACAACCAGCCAGCGCTGCAACAAAGGGGTTCTGATTACATCAGACTTTGAGAGTGAAACTTGAGAGGTCTGGTGTAATCAGAGACCCAAGGCAGCAGCACAGGCTGGTTGGGCATGTGGCTGTCCAAGCAAGATTTTTTATAGTGTATATTTTTCTCTTTTTAAACTGTTTTCACAGTGCTCCATGGCAGCAGCAAATGTACCGGCAGTTTCAGTTTAGAACTTGAACTGAATGCTGTGCGTCCGAAAGCGCTGTGAAAAGCACCAGCTGCCCTGAGGATTTCTGATCGGCTGGAATGTTGTTGTACTACAGAAGAGTACAACCACATTCCATGACCTCTGAAGTATGGTACAACAAGGTTTCAGCTGGCATGGAAATCCATGCAGAACAAACCCTCACTATACGCTATATTTTTAATTTGTTTTTGTTGACCGGGAAAGGAGGACTAGACAATTCTGCCTATTTTCAGCCTCGTCCCAGGGGAGGGGGGATACAGATGGATGCCAACTGACACTGAACCAGATTAAGCTGTTGGTGGTACTTTTAGTGAATGTATATAGAGGATTGTGCATGAGCAATCATGCACAACAAGGCTACTTTACAATTGAGAGGTTTCCATGGTAACGGGAGACCTCAAGAGTGCAGCTCGAGAGTTCACGTTACCCCGGAAACCTTGAGATAGTTAAACAGCTTTGTTGTGTATGATTGCTCATACGCAGTCTTTTATAGTGTATGAGCAACCATCAAATCACAACACAGTTCCCACTTTTTCAGCACCACTCTCTTCTGGGTCCAGCGCGCACGCCCTTGGCCATTTCGAAAACAGCAGAGGTTCTCGATATGTGCATGCACGAAGATGTTCGAAGTTGCTGTACTGCAGTAGTGATGCAGCTAGGGCAGCACAACAATTTGATGTCACTACTGCAGCACAACAGGCTGATTCCTGTAACCAAATTCCATATGCTATAACGTTCTCCCATACACTATATGCATATTTAGGCATTCCTAGCAATTAGCACCGTGACTGCTGGAATAATCAATTATATTCTGTATTTTACATGCATGATACTGTTCGACGACACTCGTAAAGTACTTACTATGTTGCAATCCACTGGTTTGAAGCAAACCATTTTTTCAGATTTAATGGATCTGTTTTGGCAGGTGACATTCTCAGGTTTTAGTCCATTCACTTTACCATGACATATAAGAGGAGTAGGACCATTGACGGCAGAATCTACTGGTAGATCCTGAATACAGGAATTATCTGCTTGCACTTGGAGAAGCGATTGGAATTTTGGGTGCACCAGCCTCATTTCCATTCATAGTTCAGTAAGAGTCTTTGAGTGACGGTTCTCTTTAGATGAACCTTTGGACTCCTCGTCAGATTCCTCTGAAGATTCTGCACCATAAGGGACAAGGAAACTGGAGCTCCCTTGGGGTTTACATTCACAACTGGCTTAGAACAAAGTTCACTGAGTCCCATTGACTTAGAATGTGAAGTAGATACTATAGGTAGCGGAGGCAGTGAGGTAGACTGTGGCAGACAACTGGATGACAGTGGATGAAGGAGTTGGTTTACAGGCTCTCCAAGGACTGGTATGAAGGTTGGGTTGGACTGACCTTGAACGTGCAGCAGCGTTTTGAATATTAATACTAATCTTTTGTTTTTAGGAGGTTCAGGGAATAACTGTAGGTCTGTTCATTGGTCGGCTCTGAAAAGAAGTAGAAGGTGGGTGGATGTTGCTCTGCTCATGTTAGTACTGCTAGTGCTGGCTATGGAACTGCTGGAAGCTTCCTTCATAGAACCACTGCCATTTAAATGATTTAAATTTGAAATAGAACATAAAATATTTAAAATTTCATTACAGCTGACAGTGTAACAATTAATAAAATATATCTGAAAATTATTTAAATCTTAGGGAACAGATTATTACTACGTAAAGTCATTTCAACTGTCAGAATTACTCTGGCAATAAAGCATTCGCAAGGATTTCATATCTATTGCTTTAAATAAAGCACTGATGGGTTTGCAAGAAATGGAGATTAGTACTAAAACACTGAAAAACGAGTTTAAAAATATGCCTAAAGAGAGGCTTTACTGCATAATTACCACAATGCAAAAACATAAGGGTCAAAATTTAATGATAAATTGGGAGAACTGGTACTTGAACTAAATCTCTATTTTCACCCTCAAGCTGCTCTGAGTTCAACAATGTGCCATTAAGTATAACACACACCTGAATTGTTTAGTAAGGTGTTTACCTAATTTGCATGCGAGTAACATGGTATTAACAGGGTGGCTGGCAACCAGCTGGCCCTGTTGTAGTAACTACGATGTAAGAGAAGATTTATGGCCATGGCAAAGTTGTAGGTGGAAGCAACGACAAGCATACTGAATACTGCATACATATGAATAAGCACACTATATGGCTGAGTTGGGGTGGACACACAGTGACATTAGCATACACAGTGACATGCAACAACACTAATGTATACACATCAACATGCACACAGGCAACACACTAATAACACTGTCACATACCAAAACTAATGCACACAAACTACAGTACACATGCACACAGTCATGTTAGAGGAGATAATGGGGGAGTGTACATTCTAATAATTTCTTTGCTTGCTATTACTATTTTCTAAGATGATACAATCGACTGCAATCATTTGCCCTTGATGTTTTAAGTCTTACCCAGAGTTTTATGTCAAGGGTTGAGGTATGTTATTCAAACTATACAAGCAACTGAGATCGAGTAGGCCTAAACCACCATATGTCCACTTTATGACAGTAAACTACACTTCTGTACAGCCTGTTTTGCAACTTACCTAGAGTTCTGCAGCATTTATACTATTTTAAATTAACAACAGTGTTGCCAATTTCAGTGTTCATAGTAACTCCATTACTGGTGCTTACTAACTCTACAGTGATCCTTGTTTGGTAAGAGTTCAATAAAAACACAGTCAGGAAGTATGAGCATTGCCAGACCATCAGCACAGTGGTAGAGCTACTGCTCGTGACCCACATTTGGGAGCAAGTTTGGGTCGTTGGGCATCCAGCAGGTGAAAAGACTAAGCATTCCAGAAGTTGCTGTACCTCTCTGGGAAGGGAGGGTCACTGTCTTTGCTGTAGTGCTGCCGCCTGGGTGACCACAGGTGGCAGTGGGGATTATTAAGTGGCCCGGGTAATGAAGCGTCTGCTGTCGCATTGCATTCTTTGTGTGGTGATGTCTTGGAAGGCCAGGGAGTTACATGGAAAATGGCAACACCACCTGAAAAGATGGACCCCATTAAATCTGGCCCCACACCAGCACTTGAGATGCTGCCTGATGGTGCTACAGACTGCTGGTTAATCCTCCCTATTCCTACACCACTTGGCGGGTATATCTGAGCTTCAATGGAGAATGGCACTCAAGGTAGGGTTGCACTGGGATTGGGTATGTCTAGGGTTCTCCTGAGGTCTATGGGTGTTTGAGACAGGAAGGGGCACCAAAAAAGTCATGACCAAGTTCAATTATCAGGACACAAAGCTTTAATTCTACTTATCGGATTATCACTCAGTTTGTAAATAATATATTAAATTTACCTTTGTCATGTGTGGGGAAGCTGTGGCCCAATAAATCCTGATACAGTCTGCTTATTGTTAACTGTTCGCTGATTAACTACTGGCCTGTGGAGGACTGTCCTGGAGTATGTAGAGAATCTTGTAATCCCTCCATTTTTCGTAGATCAGTGGATCTAAAAGAGGGAAAAAAAAAAAACACTTTACAAAAAAAGGGAAACAGCAAAACTTAAATGTGCAGGGCACTATACTGTGAATTTGCCGTTACCATACCTGATGTAGAACAGCACGTAAGCTTGTTGATTAAGCACTGATTTAATGTCAGCGGAAGACACAATGGAATCATTCATTTGGTACCACTGTCCATTACTGGCCTATGAATAAAAATAAAAACAAGTATATTCAATGTGGAGCAGTAAAGAAATGAAAAACAGGGCATCACAAAATAGGTCCAGCTAAGTTCTCTTACTGAAGTACTCTCTCCTATATTTCGTCTTTCTCCTTCTCATCTTTCCTTCAAACATAGGCTCAAACCACACAATGCCTCCTCCTGCTCCTGTCCTGGCCTTAGTTGACAAGTGGTCTCTGCTCTCATTCCTCCTCCACCTTCTGCCACCTACAAATCTGCCTTGATTTGAGAATTCCTTCATACTGTTTCCTCTGTTATTGCCCACAACTCCTGAGTTTTGCCATTTTGGGACCACATCTGTACTCCTTGAGATATTCATCACTGTATATTTTCATGTTTTTGCTCACTGCCAGTTATTAACCTTACTCTTATTTTTCACCTGAGCCCTAAGATTCCATATAGCCTAATTGCTTGTTTTTGAATGCACATGCTGTACTTGCAGATCCAGAAACAAATGATTTGATACCTTTTATTGGACCAACATTGATGTTACAAAAGAACAAAGTGCCTAAGCTTTTGGACCAACCAAGTCCTTTCTGGAAGCTTATGGCAGGTACTTAGAAAATCACATACTATTAACACCCAGATCATACATAAACACACAGAAAAAATTCTCATTGGTTTAAAATACTCATTGAAACCATAACTGAAGTTTAAATAGGAACAACTAGAGTTCACCAGTTTGCTATTAGCTAAGAAGCCTTCCAAGGTCAAATGTCCACAGAATAAGATAAGAACACTTTGAGCAGAAAGTTACACTAACTTAAAAACTGAATGTCTAAGTGTGTTGTGTGAATACAGTCTGTTAAAATGTGATATTATTGTATGTTAAAAAAAACAAAACTATATAACAAATTGTCTATATATGGCATTAAGTGGGTTTAAAGTATACCTAGTGTAAGAAACTGTTTCACACATTTATACAGTATTAAACTTATCTGGAGACATTTTCCCAACTATACACTCAACCAGTTACTATATTCCATAAACAATAAGACCTTCAGTGCTGTAACAAGATGTTATACAAGATAAGATCAATTGTCAGTATAAGTGCCAAATTAAAAAAATAAACCTGTCAAGGACCCCCAAGTAAATGAGACCATGCATCCGGATATGCTCAGAGTTCAAAAATGTTATCTCTATATAAACAAACTACTATATGTACAGAAACATTATAAAGAATCTGAATAAAAACACAATGAAATTACCCCCCCCCGGGGAAAGATAACTAGTTAAAAGGAAGTACAGTGCAACCCCCTTAAATGCATACCCTTGGTACTGGCAAAAATTATGCATTTAAGAGGGCTGTGTGTTGATCAGCTCTTGTATTCTTTTCATAGTGAATACAACTTGCAGTATGTGCTAGGAGGCTGGGTAGGGAGAAGAAATGAAAATTACGTACCTACCGTAATTCTTGATCTTCTTGGACGAGTCTCCACCACTCATTCACACTAGTGGGATTAGCGCCGGAGGCACTAGGACCCATCGGGAGCAAACTTTTTGCTGGAGGGTCGACGCGAGAGACGGCGCCGCAAGGCACGGCGCCGCGACAGCGGCTCGAGAGGCAACGACTATCCCGACGACGCACCCTCCAACCGCCAGTACCTTTTTACCAAGGAGGTGCAGCACAACTAACGAAAGAGTAAATCCAACCTTAAAAAGCAGACATAAGATAGTCCGTATGACCCGTGAAAGAAGGGTCAGCAAAGAAGTCCCTCACGGCCAAAGATTTGAGGAGTGAAGACCAACACAGCGGTGAGCTCTGGGATGGATGGAGGGAGGTAGGGATGAGTGGTGGAGACTCATCTAAGAAGATCAAGAATTACGTAGGCAATGTAATTTTCATATCTTCCTGGACATAAGTCTCCACCACTCATTCACACTAGTGGAGAGTACTAAGCTGATAATCCCCCAAAGGGCGGCAGCAGAGCCAGAGCTCACGCGGCTCAAGATAGAAGCCCATTAGCGATAGTTCTGTCAATGCGGAATGTCGCCTGAAGATGAACATCCAGTGCATAATGCTTAACGAATGTATGCACTGAGCTCCAGGTGGCGGCGTTGCAGATATCTGCAACTGGAACATTGCGAATCTCCGCTAAAGATGCCGCGACCGCCCTAGTAGAGTGAGTGTAAACTCTACCCTCCAATTTAACTTGAGCCATGGAGTAGCAATGTCGAAGGCATGCCATTAACCATGATGAAATGCATCTGATATCGACAGGTTGACCCAGCCGGGTGTCGCTGAAAGAAACAAACAGTTGCTGAGTCTTGCGAAAATTCTTGGTTCTATCTAAATAGAACCGCAAGGCTCTCTTAACATCCAAGGAATGAAGAGATCCCCTCTCATTTTGGAAATTAGGGTTAAGAGGGAAGTACCAGAGGTTGGTTTAGATGGAATTCTGACACAACCTTGGGAAGAAATTTAGGATGAGTAAGGAGAACTACCTTGTCTTTATGGAATACAGTATAATGGAGGGTCCGGCCACCAAGGCATGAATCTCCCGAGACCCTCATGGCTGAGGGTGATGGCCACCAGGAGGCAGTCTTCCAGGTAAGAAATTTTAGTTCACAGGTAGCTAGGCTCGAAGGCTTCCGAGTGAGCATGTCCAGCACCAGGTTAATGTCCCAGGCTGCAACTGGACGCTTAACAGGGTCTGGTATGAAGAATCCTCTAGAAATCTCTTCACCATAGGAAGCTGAGCCAGAGTCAAGGAAGAAACCGCTCATGGAACGCTGAGATGGCACTAAGGTGAACTTTAACTGTGGAGTACTGGAGACCTGAGTTTGATAGGTCCAAAAGATACTCCAGAACTTTGTCAGGAGGACAGGAAAAGGATTCCAAGAGGACTTTGCACACCAGAGAAAAGCTGCTTCCATTTGGAAGCGACGTTTCTCGGTGGCTGGCTTCCGCGAGCCAGAAGGATGTCCGAGACTTCACGAGAGACATTGAACCGATTCACTTCTACCTCTTCAGGAGCCAAGCATGAAGGTGAAGTGATTTCAGGTTTGATGGACCAACGAACCCTGAGTCAAAGATTGATTTGCAAGGAAGTGGTCTCGAGAGGCTGCCAACATACTGTTGAGCAGAGGAAACCATAGTTGCCAAGGCCAGGAGGGAGCAATGAGAATCATTTTGGACCCCTGAGACCTGAACTTGAGGAGAACTCTCTGGATTAGAGGAAGCGTGGAAAGGCGAAAGAAAGCGCTTTGTCCACCGCAGCCTGAACGCATCCTGACAGAAAATGCCAGGCCCTGGATTTCTGGAGCAGAAGAGAGGCAGTTTTACATTGAATGGGGATGCAAAAGGTCCAGGTCTGGAGTCCCCACTCTTCTAGTGACCGAAGCTACGGCTGGATCGAGAGACCACTGTGAGGGTCTGCCTCCGCTCTGCTGAGGTGGTCTGCTAGATCGCTTTGTATACCTGGCAGATAAACCCGCCTGAATCAGAGACTTGTGCTCCAAGCACCACTCCCACACCCTCATTGCTTCCTGCAAAGGGGGTAAGAATGAGCACCTTCGTTTGTTGATGTAATACATCACATCTTTGTTGTCCATTTGAAGGAGAATGTTCTTGTGACAAAGGATATCCTTCAGAGCTCGGATCAGCGAGAGACCGCCTCATCTCCAGGACATTTATGTGGAGATGAGTTTCAACTGAGTCCATACACCTGAGTGTGAAGGCGACAGTGAGCTCCCATCACATTAGCGATGCGCCTGTGGTGATGGAGATCTGATGATCCGGGGAGCAAGGGGAACCCTTCCAGGAGATTGTTTCTTGAGTCCACCAGGTGAGAGACCTTCAAGGGCTCGTCACCTTGATGGGATAAGACTGGGGTGAGAGGTCGGAGACCACTGAGTGGAGAGTATCCATTGGGTGGTTCTCATGTGCAACCGGGCCAGGGGTACAGTGAACACCGAGGAAGCCATGAGACCTAACATGCGTTGCATCGAGAGCTGTAACCCATTGGTTCTCCCCGATGTAACAGGCCATCCGGCGATGTCGAGTCTTCTGTCCTCTGGAAGGAAAGCTCGTGAAGAGGTGTCTAGGAGGCCCTATGAAAAGGAGCCTCTGGGAGGCTGCAGTTGTGATTTTTCAAATTCAGCAGATTCCATGGACGTATAAGCACGGTAGAAGTCGTTGCATGGCTTCCAAAGTCCCTTGGCTGGAAGGGCTTGCTGAAGCCAATCGTCCAGGTAGGGAAACACCAGAGTCCTATCTTTCCTGAGATGCGCTATGAGAACTGCACAACACTTTGTAAAACTCACGGCGCCGAGGATAGCCCAAAAGGCAGGACTTGAACTGATAATGCCGACCCAGAGCTAACAAACCTGAGGAACTTGCGGGTGGGTCGGGTGGATGGGGATATGCTGGTAAGCGGCCCTGCAAATCCAGGGAGGCCAGCCAGCCGTTGATGCAGCAGGGTAACAGGGTACCTAGGAATTATTTGAATTTCTCCCTGGGGAGAAATTTGTTTAACTTCTGAGGTCTAGAATGGGAGCATTCCCCAGATCTCTTTGGAACCAGGAAGTAATGGGAGTAGAACCTCTGTTGCCGTGAGATGCGGGGCACTAGTTCTATGTCCTGTTGCTTAGAAGGCCTTGGATCTCGGGTGAGGAGGTCTGATTCGAGAGGCCTAAAACCTGGGTTGTGTCACTGGGAGGACAATTCCGGGGTTTCCAAAATTGAGAGAATAACCCTCGTGAATTATCCGAAGGACCCATTTGTCTGAAGTTATGGACTTCCACTGGTTGTAGAAGTACATCAGGCCACCTCCCACCGGAGGAGAAAGTTCCCACCGGGCAGTGTGGATGGAACTTGGGCCAGCAATTCATAAGGTGGCGCTGGGGCTTTAGGCCCCTGCGCTTCTGCTGCGCTTTCTTGAGGTTGGGCAGGTTGGCTTTTTTATGGAAGCTTCCCCGCTTCTGCCTCTAAAGGACTGACGACTATGAAATTGACGCCTGTTCACATGCCCCGAGAGGGAGGCAGGCGGAGGTCTGGCCAACTTAATGGCCGACCTAGTCTTCTGGAGTGGCCTCTAAGGCTTGTTCCACCTGAGGGCCAAAAGAAAGGAGCTGGCCAAAGGGCAGCGCCATTACCCTGCGCTGAGCATCATTCGTGAAGCCGAAGTATGCAGCCAGGAATGGCGCCAAGTACAAATACATCCGGATGCTGAGCGAGAAGCAGTGTCGAAAGCGTCCATAGCGGCTTTGACCTGTTGGTTATTGGACTCAATACCTCTAGTAACGGTGAGAAGAAGCTCTGACTTGGAGTCCGAATCCGGAAGAGCTTCAACCATTCTTTTCAAAGAGTGCCACAGGATATACTCATACTGAGAAAAATAGCCTTGATAACTGGCAATACGCATACTTAGAGTGGAGGCAGCAAAGACTCTCTTACCTAATGTATCAATCTTACGAGACTCTTTGTTAATAGGTCGAGCTGTAGTAGTTTGGAGGAAGAACTTGCCTATCATTCTCTGCCAGGACTACAATAGGATCCGGAAGGCTTGGGATGCCAAATGGGACTATCCTTGGGAGCTGAATACTTTATCGATGGATTTAGCCACTGAGGGAATAAGAGCAGGATTATTCCATGACCATTTGAGACAGCCGCCTCGAAGGAAGGCTGGATCGGAGAGTCAAATCCGTAGGGATTCCCGAGGCATGAAGGTACTGGAGTCTTAATATCTTCCCAGGATCGATGTCTGTAGTCTGGAGAGAAAGAGTGGATCTCAGGTTCTTCAACAGAGACTTAAAGGACAGGTCCCGACCACAGGCTCTGTAGCAAGAAAGATCCTGTTTCTCCACTTCATCACCCAACCCGAGGTCTGGGTCAGGCTCAACATCATCTCCTGATGGTCCAGGAAGGACTGTTTGGACAGGAAAGGAGTGAAAATTAGAGAGGGGAAACAGCAGAGAAACAAGGAGAGTCCCGAGGGCCCCGGCGCCGGAGAAGGCAAAACGGCTGGAAACGGCACCGCAGAAGGGCACGGTGCCGAAGAGGGCACGAGGCACCGCAAGCGGCGCCGCATCAACTAGTGGCACCGCCGACGGCGCCAAGGCATATTCAGGTCCCCATCAACAATATCTCCCCTTTTCTGCCATTTTAAGGATGCCTTCTATCATTTCCTTGTCCATTTCCTCCCCTGAGATGGGGTCTGACACAACACCCATGCAGATTGTGGTGCCATTTCTGTCTCCAGGGTGACCCATAGTGACTCATCAACTTTCTGTTTACTCTTTAGTTCTGTTGCTTTAATCCCTTCCCTTATATATAGAGAGCTACTCCTCCTCCTCCTCTTTTACCCACCCTGTCCCTCCTGTAGACTGTGTATCCTGGTATGTTGTCATCCCAGTCATGGTTCTCTGTGTACCATGTTTCAGTGACTGCCACAATATCCAGGCATCCCTCTTCCATCGAGGCCACTAGTGGAGCTTGTTGCACAGACTGCGGGCATTGGTACACATCACCTTCTAGTTACGTTTTATGGCCTTACCCCTTTTAACCCCATCTCTGTCCTTACTGGCTTTTTCTGCATTTATCCCTGTCTGCTCCCTACTGATTTCTCTACCTTGATGTTTACCTCTCTAACTACTGTGTTTTGTGGGGGGAGGCTGGTATTTCCCTGCTCCTTTTCAGTGCCCCCCCCCCGGCTAGTTTAAATGCTTGTCAATTAAGCATTTAAACCTGTCACCTAGGATCCTGGTTCCCCCCCTGGACAGATGCAGACCATCGCACCAGTATAAGCCCACATCCCTCCAGGTGGCTCCCCAGTACCCAATGAAGCCAAAACCTTGCGCTCCACACCAATTTTTCAACCATTCATTGAATCCCATGGTGCGGAATACCCTAGCATCATCCTTGCCATAGACAGGCAGCAACTCCGAGAAGGTTACCATACATGCTACTTGTCTAAGGCCCTCCCAACTCCACAAACTCCTCTTGCACTGCTCTGATCCCATTCACAGCCAGGTCATTTGTCCTTAGGTGGACAATGACATCCAGCTCCCTCCCACCCTCCCTTCTCTGCAGCTGCTCCCATGATCCTGAGGATTTGCTTCCTGTCCCTCAGAGCCATGGCGCCAGACAGGCATCTTACCTCCTATCCCTTCCTCCCTCACTTCTACCCCTCTAATGATCTAGTCCCCCACCAGGAGTGGTTTCCTTCCCCTGTGGGGTCTCGTGCCACCCTCCTGTGGGTCTCCTTTGGGGAGGTTCCCAGCATCCTCCTTGGTCTCCACTGCAGGTGCCTCAATAGAGGAACCACTCTTTGCCAGAACAGAATATGAATTGTGGATAGGAACAACTGGAGGGATGCACCTCTATTCCACCACCCTCTCCCTCCCTGAGCCCACCTTGGTCCAACCACTCCTCTTTCTTGGCATCCTCTGAGGTAACAGTGGTAGCCTGTCGTGATCCCTGGGTGGGAAGAGGTTTCAATGCCTAGCCATGTCAGCCTGAGACGGGCAACCTCCTAAAAAATTACAAAATACGAAAAAACAAAACACAAACTAAATTAACGATTTAAATCTGAGTGCTGCTGTCATAATATAAACATGAAGATTTGACTCCAAGCAGGTGAGCAATGTCATCAATGAAGAGCACTTAATAGTGGGTGAAAAAGGAACTGAGAGAGGTTTGGAGGGTCAACAGCCGAGATCATGAGGCGGTCCTACTGCGGTACCGGCCTTCCTGAAGATTTCTGGCCCTGTGGGGTCCTAGTGCCTCGATCTAGAACCCAGCAGTATGAATGAATGGTGAAGACTTTAAGTCCAGGAAGATCGTGTGTACCTTGGACATCCCAAGTAGATCACAGAATGGTGTGCTCCTGTGGGACCTTGCCATCATCTATTGCTTTCTCTATATTGCCTAGTTGATACATGCACAGGGATCGAAACTGGCACCAGCTCACTAGCCAAAAGCTAGCAGATTTTGTATCTCACTTGTAAGATTTCCTTTACGTACTCCTGCGGGTTTGTACTGGAGAAGGTAACATTTCAGTACAACACTAGCTGGGCCAGTGGAAAAGTCTGTGGGGCTAGTGCATTTTCACCATCACTAGCCCTGTTGGTTAGTGGCTGCAAAAAGTAGTTACGCAAGAACTTACTAGTAACAGTAGATCTTTGAGAGGAGCTCTTGCAACAGGTAACACCTTTAGGACTGAGGCCGGCAGGCACCAGGACCCCACGGAAAACATCTAGCTTGCAGTCTATAGCAAGAGACCGCCCCCTGACGTCAGCCCACCCTCAATGTCACGTATGGTATAAAAGGGGCGGTCCCCCAGCCCAACCTCAGTTCACCCGCCGGAGACTGCGGCGAAAGGAATAAGATTAGAGGACCAAAGAGGTTCCTCAAAAATGAGAAAAGACAGAGGCAACCATGATGGAGAAGCAGCTACCGAGGGAAGGCGGGAGGAAAAAGCACATGCTGCAAGAGCTTCTCTCGAGATCTACTATTACAGTAAGTTCTTACATAACTGAACTGCCTTCACCTTTAGGACCGAGTCCCCAGCAGTAAAGGAGAGACCCATTTAGCAGGGTGGAGGTAGAAGTCTTTCCAAAGAGGTTTAAGAGAGTAGGCCTTGCAAGACTGCCAGTCCGAAGCCTGCTTTGTGTCTAGATGCAATGTCCAAACTGTAGTGCTTAACAAAGGTGTGGATAGAACTCCAAGTAGCAGCTGCACAAATGTCAGTGTAGATACATTCCTCAAGGAGGCAGCCATGCACCTGGTAGAATGACCTTTAACCGAGCCTGGTAAAGGTTTGTCATATTTGCTGTAACAGAAAACAATACAGTTAATCAACCAGTTGGATAAACATTGCTTAGAAACAGGAGCCCCTTCCATTCTGGTGGCGAAGGACACAAACAACTAATCAGACTTTCTAGTAGCTTGGGTGTGTTCCAAGTAATAGCGAAGCACCCTATGAACATCCAGAGTATGAACTAGTGCCTCCCCTCGGTGGATGTCCTAATTCAAAGTAAACTCTGACACCACCCTGGGAAGAAAAAGTACAGTTACGTAAGAACTTACCGTAATAGTAGATCTTCAAGAGAGGTTCCTGCAGTAGGTCACAACATACAGGACTGCGCCCCCTGACGTCAGGACCGCATGGCAAACTTTTGCTAGCAATGTCTGGCGGGGGACCACCAGCGTGACCCTATATAGTGGGCGGTCCCCGTGCCCGCCTTCCAGTTCTCCCACCGGAGATCCAAGTAGGATGAGACAGGAGAAAGGATGAAAATTCTGAAGCCCAGTTCAGAATGGTCTGTAAGAAATGCCGAGACTGGGGGGAAGGAGGAAGGGATAGTGTGACCTACTGCAGGAACCTCTCTCGAAGATCTACCGTTACGTAAGTTCTTACGTAACTGTACTATTTTACTTCAACAGATTACCTGCAGTAGGTCGTAACATACAGGACTGAATCCCAAGCATTCACTCTCAGAGAGACTAGCAGAAGCAGGGAAGGAGGAAAGTCTGAAGGCAACCACAACGGGCCTAAGACAGTAGACCCTGCAAAACAGCAAGGCCAAAACCAACCATTTGTCTAGAGGCAATGTCTAGACTGTAATGCTTCGTGAAGGTATGGGCAGAACTCCAGGCTGCTGCCGCACATATCTCTGCTGCAGAAATGTTCCTTACGAAGGCTACGGAAGCAGCCATACCTCTGTTAGAGTGACCTCTGACCTCTCCTGGAAGAGGTTTGTCGTATTTCTGATAACCTAGGCGAATGCAGTTAGCCAGCCATTTGGAGAGGCACTGCTTAGAAACTGACGACCCCAAGGAATTGGGGGCAAAGGAAACAAAAAGCTGATCTGACTTGCGTGCATCCTTGGTCCTGTGGACATAACACAAATCCCTATGTACATCCAATGAATGAAGGAGAGCCTCACCCCTATTCGTGTGAACGGGGTAGTACACAGGGAGTTCAACTCTTTGGTTTAGGGTGAACTCAGAGACCACCTTGGGAAGAAAAGTACAGTTACGTAAGAACTTACCGTAACAGCAGATCTTCGAGAGAGGCTCTTGCAGTAGGTAATTACATATAGGACTGACGCCGGCCGGCAGCAGGATCCCACGGAAAAATTTCTAGCTAGCAGTCTCTGGCGGGGACCGACCCCACGTCAGGTGACCGGCGTCATATGACGTCAGTATAAAGGGGCGGTCCCGGACGTCCGCCTTCCAGTTCTTTCCCACCACAGGCCCGGAAGGCCCGGACGAGAGAGAAGCAGACATTGCCCTCAATGGAAAAGGAGCTGAAAAAGCCTAGGGGGATGGAGGGTGGGAAGGTATTACCTACTGCAAGAGCCTCTCTCAAAGATCTACTGTTACGGTAAGTTCTTACGTAATCACCTATCTTTACTTCGAGAGGGCCTCTTTGCAGTAGGTAATTACATATAGACAGAATCCCAAGCAGTCTGGAACAAATGAAAGGCACCGGGAGGAGGAACTACTCCAAAAGTAGCCAATAATCTAGCAGGTCTCAAGAAAGGAGGCCTTGCAAGACAGCTAACCGAAGCCTGCTCTATGGCAGAGGCAATGTCCAAACTGTAATGTTTAGTAAAGGTGGACTAGAGGTCCAAGTGGCGGCAGCACAGATGTCTGCGCAGACCACGTTCTTAAACAAGACGCATGAGGCTGCTACTCCCCGAGTGGGTGACCTCTGACTTGACCGGTAGGGTCTTGTTGTACTGTCATAACAGAAAGTGATGCAATGGGCCAACCATTTTGATAGGCATTGCTTAGAGACAGCATTGCCTTCTCTTTTGTGAGCAAAAGAGACAAACAACTGATCAGTCTTTCTGAGATCCTTCGTCCTATCGGTGTAGTATCTCAGGATCCTGTGAACATCCATGGTATGGAGCGGGTATTCTCCTTGATTGGAGTACAGCGTGAAGAAGGCAGGTAATTCAATAGACTGATTCAAGGTAGATTCCGCTACCACCTTCGGGAGAAACGTAGGGTTTGTGCGAAGAGCTACTCGTTCTTTATGAAAAATCAGATAAGGGATTTTGCACATCAGGGCCTGGAGCTCGGAAATTCTGCGAGCAGAAGTAATGGCCACCAAGAAGAGCGTCTTCCACGATAAAAACTTCAAGTCTGCGGAAGCCGAGGCTCAAAAGAGGAAGGTAAGTTTCTCGAGGACAAAGTTCAAGTCCCATGGGGGAGCTGGAACTGACAGGGGCCTGAGATGAAGGACCCTCTGAGGAAAGTTTGGATACCTCCAGCTGGGCAAATGCCTTGTCAGTGAAAGGGACATAGTAGGCTGAAATAGCCACCATATGGACTTTCAAAGAGGAGTGACTGAGACCCAGGTCAAAAGATGACGCATGTACTCAAGCAGAATGGTCACAGGACAGGAAAAGGGTTCCACGTTCCTGGCGCAGCCCCGATAGAAAATCTTTTCCATTTCATGGCGTAGGTGGACCTAGTGGAGGGTTTTCTAGCCTCCACCAGAATCTCGGCCACCTTAGGAGAAACGCCAAAGCGAGATTGAGCTAGGTCTGCAGGAGCCATGCATGAAGTTGAAGGGACTTGAGTCCCAGATGGACCAGGGTCCCCTGATCCTGGGTCAGCAATCCTGGAGATAAAGGAAGAGGAAGAGGAAGAGGAGGAACCTCTGAGTATTGTTGTAGAAGAGAGAACCAGATTTGCCTGGGCCAGAAAGGAGCGATCAGAATCATTCTCACTCCTTCTAAAGCCAGCTTCTGTAACACACGAGGGACCAGAGGAATTGGGGGAAAAGCATAGACGAATCTGTCCTTCCAGCTTAGAGATAGAGCGTCGTTCCAGAAAGCGTCTTGCTCTGGAACGAGCAAGCAAAAGATTGGAAGCTTTGCGTTTTGGGAGGAAGCGAACAGGTCTATCTGAGAAGTCCCCCAAATCTGGAAGATGCTTTTTAGAACTTTTTCGTCCAATTCCCACTCGTGCGGTAGCGCCGACGAGCAACTTAGTGTGTCTGCCAGGACATTGGCGACTCCCGGAACATGGATCGCCGTGAGGTGAAGGTTGTGAAGCGTTGCCCAATCCCAAACCCTCATCACTTCACTGCACAGCGGGTAGGACCGAGTTCCTCCCTGCTTGTTGATGTACCACACCACGCACATGTTGTCCATTTGGACAGCTAGGTGACCAGGAAGGATGAATTGGTGAAGGGCTTGAAGAGCATACAGCACTGCTCGAAGCTCGAGCACGTTGATATGGAGAACCATCTCCATCTTTGACCATAGGCCCTGGGTTCGGTGAGGACCCAGATGGGCTCCCCAACCTTCGCCTGAAGCGTCTGTGGTCAGAGTCTGATCGGGGGGAGGATGAAAAAAGGGGACCCCCCGGAATAGGTTCTCTTGAAACATCCACCATTGCAAGTCTCTTACCATTGGCGAGGAGATCAGAACTAGATGATCTAGATCGTCTACCCGTTGATCCCACTGAGATCGGAGAGTCCACTGAGAGATTCTCACGTGGAGGCGCGCGCATGGAATCGTCGGGATGGCCGCTGCCATGAGCCCCAGTAGACGAAGCACTGACCTCGCCGGGACCCTCCTCCGTTCCGATAGGAGGGAAATCTGTGACTGGAGGGAGGCCCCCCTGTCCGGAGGCAGAAAGGCCTTGCACAGTGATGTGTTGAGAATTGCCCCGATGAACTGGAGCCTCTGTGAAGGCTCCAGGTGAGACTTGAATGGTTGATGGTAATACCCAGGCCAGTGAAAACCTGCTGGGTGAGAGAGAGAGAGAATGCAGGAGTTCCTCCTGGGCCGAGGCCGCCAGGAGCCAGTCGTCAGGTAGGGAAAACCTGAACTCCCAAAGTGCGGAGGTATGGTTACCACTGCCAGGCATTTGGTAAAGACTGGGAGCCGAGGAAAGACCAAACGGGAGCGCCTGAATAGGTAGTGAACCCCTGGAACGCAAACCTGAGGTACTTTCGGCACGAGGGCTAATGGGGATGTAGGTATGCATCCTGCATATCTAGTGCACAAGCCATTGGCCCGGCCAAGCAGGGCAAAAGGGTTTGAAGGGAAAGATCCTGAACCTCTTGTATTCCACATACAGGTTCAGAGAGCTGAGATCGAGAATAGGTCTGAGATCTCCTGTCTTCTTTGGTACAAGGAAGAAGTGGAATAGTAACCCGTCCGTGAGGTGAGGGGGACGGGTTCTATAGCCTGTTTCATCAAGGAGTGCCGAGATTTCTTCCTGACCAAAGGAAGATGGTCCCTTGAGTAGGCGGAGTTCAGAGGGGGGCTGCGGAGGTTTCTGTAGAAACTCTATGGAGTGCCCTCTGCTATGATCTGAAGCACCCATGAATCCGATGTTATCCTCTCCCAACCCGAAGGTGGAGGAGAACCTCCTCCCACCGGTTCCTCGGGGCTGCGGAGGCGGTGAGAGAGGGAAGGAGTCAGGTGGTGTGAGGCAGCGCCGCAGCTGGGGCACCCGTTGCTTTTTTGGGCGGCGGGGGCCTGGCAGCTGTGGGGGCCCGACATTTAGTGGCCCGCCTTCCCTGAGGTTTCGCTTGAGGCCGGCTGCGTCTGCGAAAGGGACGGCGCTGTGGGGGATGGGGACGGTACATTGAATCAACAGATTTAAGGGCCATCCCCTTCTCCTGCAAATCAGTGATGATGTCCTTGACATCACCACCGAAAAGCACAGAACCCCTGAAAGGTGCTTCTTGGATCGCTGACTGCACCTCCGGGACCAGACCTGACACACGGAGCCATGCATGACGCCGAAGACTGACGGCAAAGGCAGAACTCCGTCCTGCGGTGTCCACTGCTCGTAGGTCGTCCTCAAAATATGACGACTGGCCAAACGAGCAGAATGGACCAGGTTGGCCAACTCCTGCTTGACTTGGGAGTCAGGCAAAGAGTCGATCTTAGATTCCGTCTGGGTAAGGACAGCCTTCTGGTAATCCCCCATATGAGCTACATAGTTCAGGGCCCTAATCACTAGTGTGGAAGAAGCATAGATCTTCCTTCCATACTGATCCAGAAGGCGAGATTCCTTATCAAGGGGAGACAAGCTCAAGTGTTTTGGGTGTGCTGACCAGCCGTGAGTGGCGCTAATCACAACCGAGTTCGCATGGGGGTGAGAGTCTAAAAAGTCTACACCCTCCGGAGCCTGGTATAGCCTGTTTGACTTCCTGGGAAGTAGGGCTAAAGCAGACAGTTGCTGCCAAATCGTGGAAACAAGGTGGGCGTGAGGCTCGATCCAGGGTGGCACTAGGGTAGAGGCCGTAAGGGGTAAGTCCAGATGTTCGGCGAGTTTAACCCGTTGAGGATCTGGCTCTAAGGAGTGCCACTGATGGACCTCCTGGATCTTCCTGAGCAACTCCGTGAAGGAAGGATCCTCCGGAGGAGTCCTCGGCCAGGGCTTGGGACGGAGAGCGTGGCTCGTCGTCTTTCTCGGAACATCCATCGGAAGCCTCCGAGGAGTCCGAGAGAGAAGAGGAAGAATATGAAGCAGAGTAAGACTCCCTAACCTCGACTAGGAGAGGAAGGGTTCCTTAGGGGAATCCCAGAGCGCGTGTCCTGCCCTCTCTGGATCCCGAGGGTAAAGCCGGGAATCGGAGGAGGAGAGGAGTGTGCCGTCTGGGCGACGGGAGCCGGGATGGCACCATCATCAGAAGACGGCTCGACTTCCTTGGTGAGCTGAGCCTTGGCCAGCCCACCAGGAGGCAAGAGTCTCCTGAAGATCCACCGCGGCCTAGGGGCAGTGGAGGAGGAGGAGAAGGGGATAGGTGTACGGAGGAAATCCGTGGGGAGTATCTGTAACCCGCTGTGAGTATACCGGAGCCGGGTACTGCGGCATCGAAGGGGTCGGCACCGGGTACTGCGGCGCAGGATACTGCGGACTTGGGAAAGCCGGCGTTGGATATGACGGCGGATGCCCAAGCACTGGAGGAGCTGCTGGAGCAGACGGCCCAGCCGGGTACTCCACGGGCGGATCAGTCGGGATAGGCCCGTGGGGTGGAGGGCCCGATGGAAGAGGAATATCCCCCGCCAGCGTTGGAGGGGCCGATATCGGAACCGATGTCGGCGGGGCCGGCGTCGGAGGAGCCAGTGTCAGGGGGGCCGGCGTCAGATCCGGCTCTTCAGGAAGAGGATCGGATGGTGGCCCAGGGTCCCGAGCCTCGTCCGGGGACGGAGGGGAAAAATCCCCGGGGTCGGGCAGGGGGGACTGGGGCTCCCCTGACGGCAGCGAAGGCTGCGGTGAGCCTGGTATGACAGACGTGGCAGGGTCTGCCGTAGGCTCCGAGGCCCGGCATGTCGGAGGAGCCGACGTGGCTTATGGGCCGAATCCCGCGGACACCAGAAGAGCCGGCATCCCGACTGGGGGTCCTCGGTCGGAGGCGGGCCGAGGTATGGGAGTAGGCCTCGGTCCGAGGGGACACTGCCGTGCACCGCCCCGAAGGGTTAAGCGTCTTAGCGGCCTTCTCCCAGTGTACGTCAGAGGAGCCGACGTCTGGCTTAAGGGAGGTGCCCGCACCAGTAGGCCGCATGCCTGCGGCGGTACTGGGGACTAGAGTCTCCTTTTCCCCGGAGACACCCGGCAGGCTGGAACGCGAACCCGACGGGCGGGCCGACGCCTCCTCCAAAGCCTTGGAGGCTGCCGTCGGGCGATCCCCCGGAGGGGATGTTACCTTGCCCGCGACTCTGAGGAGGAGGCCTTCTCCCGGTGCCTTTCCTTGTCCCACTTCTTATGCCCTTCAGGGGAGGTCGACGCATGCCAAAGTTTCTTCAACTCCTTCTCCATCATGGACATCTTCTTTTTGAGGAGATGGGCTTGAGACTGCTGGCGTTGACTGCGGTGGCAGCGTTGAATCGAGGCAGTGCGGACACTTGTCGACTCAACGTGGTCGGGGCCTAAGCAGAAAGGCAGAGGGAGCGACTGCCTTTGTGAGGCAGTTGGGCACCGCACGAGTCGCACTTATTCTTTGAAGGGGACGACATAAACGGACGTTCACCTGACGAAAGAAGAATAAAATTCTATACTGAAAACTTGTTCGGAAAAACCGACAAGGTGACAGGACTGAGCGATAAGAACTTAACCGCAAGGCGCTGCAAGAGCTGACGGCAGGAAAGAACTGGAAGACGGGCGTCCGGGACCGCCCCTTTATACTGACGCTGTATGACGCCGGTCACCTGACGTGGGGGCGGTCCCGGCCAGGGACTGCTAGCTAGAAATTTTTCCGTGGGGTCCTGCCGCCGGCCGGCGTCAGTCCTATATGTAATTACCTACTGCAAGAGCCCTCTCGAAGTAAGATCTTAGGATTTGCATGCAGGACCACCCGGTCCCTGTGAAAAATCAAAAAAGGCTCTCTACACATAAGGGCCTGAAGCTCGGAAATTCTTCGAGTGAAAGTTATAGCTACCAAAAAGAGCTCTTTCCAGGACAGGTAGCGTGACACTCGCTTGCAGCTGGTTCAAAAGGAGGGCGTAAGCTTTTCCAAATAAAATTTTAATCCCAAGGTGGCATGGGGTTCGGATAGAAGGTTTCAAATGGAGGATTCCTTTCAGAAAGGTTTTGAGACCTCCAATTGAGTCATGGTTTTCCCATCTACCAGGATATGGTAGGCCAAATTAGCAGACAAGTAGACTTTGACGGAAGAATAGCTTAGACCAGAGTCAGACAGGTGCAATAGGTAATCCATGACCTGTGGTACCGACCACGTGAAGGGGTCCCCAACCTTAGCTGCTGCCCAGATGGAAAATCTCTTCCATTTCTTCACATAGGTGGATCTGGTGGAAGGCTTCCGAAGCCCACCAGACCATAGGCCCTTCCTCGGAGACTCCAAAAGCATGACACAATTACGCTCTAAAGAAGCCACACATGAAGGTGTAGGGTCCCAAGACCTGGATGCACTAGTCTGCCATGATCCTGCATCAACAGATCATTTTGAAGAGGGGAGGAGAACAGGGGTTCCACAGCCAGCTGCTGCAGGGGTGGGAACCAGATCTGCCTTGGCCAGGCGGGGCTATAAGGACATCGAGTCCCCTCTGCCATAAGTTTCAGAAGGACACGCTATAGAATGGGAAAGGGAGGAAAGGAGTACAAGTACTTCCTGTCCAGCAGAGAGACAACGATCTTGCCAGATAGCATCAGGCTTTGGGTGAGCGAGCAAAATTGGGTAGTTTTATGCTGGATGGGAGGCGAGAGATCTATCGCTGGCTGCCCCCCAGTGATGGAACAGAGTTCAGCTACGCCATGGTTAAGTTCCCCATTCGTAGCTTGTGTCGTTGTTTGGCTGAGGCTGTCCACCAGGACGTTGTGGATGCCTGGGATATGTACGTCTGTGAGGAACAGGTCATGCTGGACTGCCCAGTACCACACCACGAATCGCCTCCCTGCAAAGGGGGTACGACCGGGTGCCTCTCTGCTTGTTGATGTACCAGACTACTGACATGCTGTCTGTCTGTACTAGTAGTGATCCCACAGACAAGAGGGGCTGAAAAGCCTGAAGGGCGTAAAGAACTGCCCTCATCTCCAGGATGTTTATGTGGAGAGGTGCTTCCAGCTAGGATCGAGTCTCTTGTGTCTGATGGTCTCCAAGTAGGCCCCCCAACCAAGACCCGTGGTGTCTGCGGTTAGGGTCCTAGAGGGAGGGGGTGTTCTGAAAGGCAAACCCCGAGACAGATTCTGAGGATCCTGCCACCGTAAGAGATCCTTCTTGAGTGCACTGGACACCAGTACTGGATGATCCAGGTCATCCAAGCATTGATCCCACTGGACTTGCAGCATCCACTGGGTGAGCCTCGTGTAACCTGGCCAAGAGGACATTTGAAATGGTCGCTGCCATGAAGCCCAGAAGGTGTAAGAACGCCCTGGCAGGAATATGCCTGGAGGAGAGTAGTAGATGGACTTGCTCCCGCAGAGTATCCACTCTGTCTGGGGGCAAGAAGGCTTTGCATTGGACCATGCCCAAGACTGCCCCAATGAACTGAAGTTGTTGGGAGGGGGTCATGGATGACTTGGGGAAGAGGACTGTGATCCCCAATCTGGAGAAAAGGTCCAGTGTGAAGGACAGTGACTCCTCTAAGCTATCTCTGGACAGGGCCACTAAAAGACAATCGTCCAAGTAAGGGAACACTGTAATGAACCGACAGCGAAGCGCCACTGCCACCACTGCTAGACACCTGGTGAAAACCCTGGGTACTGAAGATAGTCCAAAGGGGAAAGCTTTGAATTGGAAATGCTCCTCCTGGAAAAGGAAACACAGAGGTAGAAGACTTGGTTTGCTGGCCAAGGCACCTAGCTTCACCTGAGCTCTTTCCTTCTAAGACTGCTTGAAAGGCAGAGTAGAAAAACTTACCAGAGCAAGGGAGAAGGATTAAGACTTAGTTTGGCTAAGCAGATTTACTGTGGTGGTGTTTTATTTTTACTCACAGGGATTGCTACTGTTTGTTGCTAACATTTCATTGCTTTATTTTTTCTCTGATTCAAATTGTTGTTGCTGGTATACCTTCTTCTGCATTATTACAAGGTGTGCCTACAGGTGTAGCTAACAGATTACTGCTGTAATCTTCTGATTCAAATTGTCTTTGCAAGGTATATCTTCTGTTACTGCTTTATTTTCTCTGGAGCAAAGTGTTTCTTACAGGGTATATCTTCTCTGAAATTATTACAGGTGGTGCTTTACAGGTTTTACAGTTTTATCTAACATTAGGATAAGCTTTCAGGGTTACTGCATTTGTTGTTGACTGATTGTTTCTGCTCTTACCTCCTTGTTCTTTCGTCGTGGTTCTTCTTTTGGCAGGAAGGGCCCAGCCACCCACCCCATCCCAACCACCCCACACTACACTCCTTTTATAGGGTACCACAGTTGTAACATTTCCTGTGGCAGAACAGGAAGGGGCGGATCAGTGGGGCCTCCACAAGGTGATCTCATTTACAGGGCACTAGTAATTTAACTTGTTATAACAAGTTAAACAAAGCACAATTAAACCATTACTTGCATTTTTTTTCCTTCTAATTACTCTGACTAGGTTACAAACCCAGCAACTTATTTGGAATGGATTTCATTAACTGCAGGTACTGTGGAACAATTTTCAGAAGGACAGTCTTACAGGATTTAGGACACTGTCCTACATGCTGGGCCTTTGAGATCTTAGGTCTCAGCTCCGGGCAGCATGGGCAGAGATTGCACGCCCAAATTTCATATTGAAGAGGAAATACATTATAAGAACCACCCGCCATTTCCCCAGCATCCAACAGAAAAACCTCGATCGCAGAGGGTAGTTGGTCCAGGAGGTTGGCAGGTGGTTAGAGGAGCAAATCAGGTGCCCCATCACTCTCTCTCTCCAACACATTACCTCCAAAACCATATAAACACTACAAACAGGTATCTGCCTCTATCTCTGAAATCAAATAAAGAGGCAGAAGACACTGCAGAGCAGGACACTGCGGCACAGGAGCTAGCACAACAATACTCACCCAAATCAGGAACCAAAACTAAACAAGCAGAAAGGAATCCAAAAACTTCTGATCATAGGAGACTCCATGATTCGGGAGTTGATACCCATCTCCAGCCAGGGTGATGGTCAGATCTCCCAGGTACATCAGCATGGAGAGACACTGACCTGACATAAAATTGTTCACAAAGCAGGAGAAAACACTGATGTCCTAGTACACATAGGGACTATCGATCTCGCCAGCCGGTCAGTTGTGGAGCACAAGGAACACCTGACTAGGCTGGGTGACAAACTATCATCTATTTCGTCTGCATCTCCTTCTCTGAGATCCTGCCAGTCTGGGAGAAGGAGCAGATGGACGGAAGGTCAGAGAAGGGGAGATAGGGGAGCTAAACACGTGCTCAAGGACTGGTGCCAGGAAAAAGCACACAGATTTGTAGGGAACTGGGCAACAGTTCTGGGAGCGAAAGTTCTTTAAATTTGATGGACTGCATCTGACTAAAGAGAGTCAGTGCATTGGGGCAGAAGTTTGGCGTCTTTGCAGAATATTTAAACTAGCAAATGGGGAGAGGGGCAGCACCCCATACGTCTGAATGGGAAGAACACCCTCCCCTCAGCTAGTGGTCAAACAGGAATTCAGCGTGTTTGCCATTCATTTGCATCACCAGGTAAAAAAAGGTTTGTCTCCCATACGATGCACAGGGGTAATGCCAAACTTCACCCAACAACTAACACACCAAAATCTGGCTAATGGAAAATCATGTACATAATGCTCACAGCCTGGGAAATAAGATCCCAGACCTGCAGGCAATAATGTCAGAGGCTAAACTGGACATAGTAGCAATTAGTGAGACGTGGTTTACCAGTAACCACACTTGGGAGACTTCAGTACCTGGATATGTATTGTTCAGAAGAGCCGAGGTGAAAAGGGGGAGGTGGCCCTGTATGTTAATGAAAATATCAAAGCTACAGAAATTCAGAATACACATAAGGAGCCAGAAGAACTGTGGGTCACCCTGGAAACAGGTAATGGGACAGCCATAAGAACTGGGGTTGTCTACAGGCCCCAGACCAGAGGAGGACATAGACACATTACTGTTAGAAGATATACAAAACATGACAGCTAAAGGGAGGTTCTGATAATGGGAGACTTCAACATGCCAGATACAGATTGGTCAATACCAGCAGGAACATCTGCCAGAACTAGACTCATAGTGGATTCCCTGCGGGAGGGCCTCAAACAACTGGTACAGCAACCCACAAGAGACAGGGCTATCCTAGATCTAGTACTGACTAACAAAGAAGGGATCACAGATCTCCAGGTAGAAGGTCACCTGGGGGCCAGTGACCATCACATGGTATGGTTCAATTTGGCTACTACATCTAAATCATCCCATTCCAAGGCAAAAATATGGGACTTCAGAGGAGCTGACTTTGATAAGATGGCCAACAGAGTTAAGCTAGCCCTGCCAAAAGAAACACAGGTGAGGAGGTACAGGCAAAGTGGGCAAGCATTATGATACAATACTTGAAGCAACATCCCATTGTGTTAGACAGAAAAGGAAGTGCAAAAGAAGAAGGAAACCACTTTGGTTCTCAAATATAGTAGCAGAAAAGGTCAGAGCCAAAAGGCTGGCCTTCAGAAAATATAAGGAACACAGCGGGATGAAGATAGGAGGCATACCAAACTGCCCTAAGGAAGCAGGTAAGGCAGTAAGGCAGGCAAAGTCCCAAACTGAGGAAACACTAGCACGAACAGTAAAGAAGGTGACAAGACTTTCTATAGATACATTAGTGAAAGGAGAAAGTCCAGAGGGGTATTGCTAAGCTTAATGGAGAAAGGAGCATGTGAGGAGGAGGACCTGTAAAGGCATCTATCCTAAATAGATACTTTTGCTCAGTATTTACTGAAGAGAAGGTAGGCAGGGCCCACAGCTCAGCATCATGGACACAGGGGGAGGAGGTGAGCACTACTCCTTCACAAAGAAAGGGTCCTACAAGAGCTTGCTAAGCTCAGGGTGGATAAGGCAATGGGACCTGATGGCATACATCCCAGGGTACTAGGAGCTAAAGGAGGAACTGGCAGAGCCATTAGCAGAATTGTTTAGTGAGTCTCTGAGCACAGGAGGTCCCAGAAGACTGGAGAAAGGCTTATGTGATCCCACTCCACAAGAGTGGTAGCAGGGAGGAGGCGGGAACTACAGACCGGTCAGTCTTACCTCAGTAGTGGGCAAGATTATGGAGGCACTCCTTAAGGAAAGGATAGTGCAACACCTGGAATCCATAGGGCACAGGATCCAAGACAGCATGGGTTTACAAAGGAAGGTCCTGTCAAACTAATCTCATAGATTTCTTTGACTGGGTAACCAGAGTGGTGGACCAAGGGAGCAGTTGATGTCGCCACCTTGACTTCAGCAAAGCTTTTGACACTGTTCCACATAGAAGATTGATAAATAAGCTAGGTAGGCTCGGGTGGGTCAGAAGTTGGTCAACTGGGTGGCAAACTGGTTGACTGGCAGAAAACAGAGAGTGGTGGTAAATGGTATACAGTCAGAAGAGATGCAAGTCACAAGTGGGTACCTCAGGGATCAGTCCTGGGGCCAGTCCTATTCAACATCTTCATTAGTGACCTCCGCAGATGGACTAGAGGGTAAGGCTTGTCTGTTTGCAGATGACACCAAGATCTGCAACAGAGTAGATGATCCAGATGGGGTGGGCAGAATGAGAAGAGATCTGGATAAACTAGCAGAATGGTCAGAAAGGTGGCAACTGGGATTTAATGCAAAGAAGTGCAAAATCATGCACATAGGGAAGAGAAACCCTGAAGCCACTTATAGGCTGGGAGGAGTTGCTAGCAGTCACAAAGGAAGAAAGAGACTTGGGCATCATCATCACTGATGACCTAAAATCATCCAAGCAGACCTCTAAAGCAGTAGGTAAGGCTAGGGGGTGTTAGGGTGTATTAGTAGGGGTATCACAAGTCGAAGAGGGAGGTAATAATCCTCTGTACAAGACATTGGTTAGGCCCATCTGGAGTACTGCGGTATTGGAGGCCACACTTCACAAGGACATTAACCAAATTGAGGCAGTCCAAGAAGGGCAACCAAAATGGTGCAGGGACTGCATCAGAAGACATATAAGGACAGATTAACGGAGCTCAATATGTATACCCTGAGCAAAGGAGGGAGAGGTGATATGATCGAGACATTTAAACACCTTAAGGGCATAAACAAGGTGAAAGAGTTCAACATGTTTAAATATAAGAAAAATAGCAGGACAAGAGGACACAGCATGAGATTAGAGGAGGCCGATTAAGGGGAATGTGAGGAAATTTTTCACAGAAAGGTGGTAGATGCATGGAATGGCTTACCACAAGAAGTGGTGGCTATGAATACAGTGCAGGGCTTCAAACAGGCATGGGATAGGCATAAGGGAGCAATACAAATGACTATGAATAGATAGGTCACTGACAGAGCAAAGGCCGATGGTACATTTATAAGGTAGAAAAAGAAATGGGCAGACTGGATGGGCCTTGCGGTCCTTATCTGCCGTCAACTTCTATGTTTCTATGTTTCTATGTTTCTATGAAACCGGCAGTGGCCAGGGAACACTGGGATATGCAGGTAGGCATCTTGCATGTCCAGTGCACAAAGCCAATGGTCTTGCTGCAGTAAGGGCAGAAGACCCTGCACAGTCAGCATGCGGAACCTTTTGTACTCTACAAAAAGATTCAGCTGGCTGAGGTCCAGGATGGGTCTAAGGTCTCCTGTCTTTTTCAGAACCTGAAAGAAATGGGAGTAAAACCCTTTTCCGCTCTGAGACCGAAGGACTGGCTCTATGGTTGACTTTTGCAGTAGGGCCAGAATTTCCTCCGCAACCAGACACGCCTGGTTCAGGGAGTAATGGAATGACCTGGAGGAGAGTCTGGAAGGATCTCCAAAAACTCTATGGTGTGGCCTCTTCAGATAAGTTGAAAGACCCATGTGTCTGACGTTATGTCCTTCCACTCTTGCAGGTGAAGGGAGAACCTTCCTCCCACTAGCTCCACGCAGTTTAGGGGTGGAGGAAGGGGAGGATTGAATGAGTCAGGAAGCAGAGGGATGGGAGGGGTTCTCCTGCTGCCCTCTGTGTTTTGGGGGCAGGAGGGGAGGAGATAGTTGGCCCCTGAGTTCTTCTTTTATTCTGATGCCTGGAGAAGGGTTGTTTGTTTTATTTCTTCTTCTAGCACCGAAAGGACTGCTTCTTTTGGAAGCCCGATCTGTACATAGATGTCATGGATTTCAGGGCCTGGCCACTGTCCTGAAGGCCCGTGATGAGATCTTTGGCATCCCTCCCAAATAGGACGGACCACCAAAAAGGGGCGTCCTGGATGGCTGCCTGAACATCTGCAGAAAGTCCGGAGATATGCAGCCACTGCACCCACCGAATCACACGTGGATATGAGGGCATGTCGACAGGCAATTTTTGACAGGCACAAGTCCTTGGCTAATTTTGCCCTGAGGTCTGAATCCTCCATAGACTGGATGTGGGCCTCAAGTTTCGCCATAGTGGCCTTTTGAAAAGAGACCATATGTGCAACATAATTAAGTGAACTGAGCGCACAAGTGGAGGAAGTGAAAACCTTACCAAATTGGTCAAGCTGCTGGGATTCCTTGTCTGGGGGAGAGGTGCTCATGTGTTTCGATTTCACTGAATGGTCTTGAGCTGCCGCTGTAACAACAGAGTCTGTTTTTGGATGTGAATCCAAAATGGGGATGCCCTCAGGAGTGTGGGAGACCCGGTCTGCCTTCTTAGGGATGTCCAGGATGGAATGTGGCAGCTGCAAAATGGTAGTGGTGAGGTCCTCACGTGGGGCTGTCCAAGAAGGAACAGGAATGGGGATACCTCCTCCAAGTCTAGATATTCGGCTAGATGTTTAGTTTGGGATCCTGTTCCTCTGCATTCCAACCATTAGCCCATTGGATAATGCAGAGTAGCTTGGTAAAGGAAGGGTCCTCAGGAGGTGATTTGGGCGACTCCTTGCCCTTGACTGCAGTGGCTCCAGACTGCTCCCCAGTTGAAGCATCAGTGGAATCTTCCTCAAATCAGAAGAGTCCTCCTATTCGAGGGTACCTATCTCAAGTAAGGTGATCTGCTGAGTGGCACCTCCAGAAATGTGTACTGTAGCGGACCGAAGAGAGCTGACCGGTGAAATAGCACGGGTGGGGGGGTGACACCACCAGGGAAAGCAGTCGAGTCTCCAAATCAGACACCAGCTGTGATCTGGCATCCTGCCACCAAGACTGAATCAAAGTTTGAAAGTCCTGTTGTTGCTGAGGAGGGGGTGGCGGAGGCTGGTAGAAATGCATGCCCAACCCAGGATACTGAGGCAGAGGGTACCCTTGATAGTAAGGGTAGCCAGAAGCCTGAAACCCAGGATAATATGTCTGGGAAAAAGGCGTCATCGTCAGGCCTGGCGAAGGATAGGCCAGCGTCTGAAACCCCAGATAACAGCTGTAGGCCTGATGGGTGACCCTGATCTGCTGGAAGTCTTGATGGACCTGGAAAATAGGCTGGTATCTGAAAAGCTAATGTCAGGGGGTCTGATGCCAGAGGTTCTGGTGCCGGGCCTGTCAGGTTAGCTGGCATCAGGGGCAAACGTAAGGGCCCTGATGGCTAATGTAAGTCATCCGATAGACTTCCATACAGTGATCTGGGGATGTCCGATGGAAGGAACTCTGACGGCGGATTTAAGGTCTGTCCTTTGTAAGAGGGAAAGTTCCCAGAGCTGGTATGAGAGCTGGGTCTGGCCCAGGAGAGCATCTGAGGGAGTCACCAGGGGTAAAACCACTCGAGTGGGGGAAGGTAAGATTGCATCCAGGGACCCACTTCCTCCTCCGTTCCACACGAAATGTCTGGGTTCGGAGATTCCACCCGGGGAGGCAGAGAGCAAGGCTCCTGACCGGGGTTGGGGGCCTGGGAGGAGGGCTGTCTGGGAGAGGTCAGCGAGCCCAACTGGGTGTCAGGTGAAGTGGTGTTAGCCCCTGACAGGTGAGCTAAGTCCATGCGGTAGTCAAAAGCCCTGACAATCGGCTTATTAGATGGAGGGGCCGAGGCGGACGAGGGGATCCCTGACTGACTTATCAGCCAGCATTGTGTGGGTTCCCATCTGGCAGGAACTGCTTAGCGGCTACTGGACGTGCTCGGAAGAACCAGAGTCTGACTTACCTGAGAACCGCGTGTTCGCTGAAGGATGACTTACCAGCAGAGGAAGGCAGAGTGAGCCTGTTTTAAGGGGTTGAAGAAGCAGAGGTACCTGAGAGGTCCCGGTCAGCCTGGACAACCACGAGGGTAGGTGGTATGAAGTGGCCTTGCTAGTTGAGGGCTTGCTGGAAGGGACCCAATCCTGGTCTTCCAAACACTCCTTTTCCCTAAACTTCTCAATCTTTTTTTCTTCTTCTTTTTCGACTCCGAGGAAGGGGAAGAAGTGGAATCCCTCAGTTTCTGCATCACTTTTTCCAGAGTAGCCATTCTGGACTTGAGAAGATGGGCCTTCAAGGCTTGCTATCTTTATTTGTGTGTGGCCTGATTGAAGGGCTTGCAATCAGGGCAGGCTGCAGTATCGTGGTTTGGGCCTAGGCAAAAAAAGCAGCGCCGGTGGCCGTCTTTGTGAGAGAACTGTGCACTGCACTTCTTGCACTTCCTTTTGGCCTTCGATGTTGGAGGTGGAGAAGACATAAAAAAAGACCAAAAAAAGTACTAGAAATTCAGTAAAATAATTGAAAAATTGACAAAATGGCAATCGACTGGAGCAATGTTCACTGCAGAGGCCCTAGCGCAGGTTGATGTCGGGAAAGAACTGGAAGGCGGGTGCGGGGACCGCCCACTATATAGGGTCATGCTAACGTCCATCACATGACATCCCCTAGCAAAAGTCTGCCATATGGTCCTGATGCCAGGGGGTGCAGTCCTATATGTTATGACCTGCTGCAGGAACCCTCTCGAAGTTAGATGAACAGTTACGTAAGAACTTACCGTAACAGTAGATCTTTGAGGGAGGCTCTTGCAGTAAGTAAGGCCGTCAGGCACTAGGACCATATGGAAAACTTTAGCTAGCTGTGTCTGGCGGTGGACAGCCCACTCGACGTCATGTGATGGATTTCAGCATGACACCGTATAGTGGGTGGTCCCCACACCCACCCGAGACCTAAGAAGGTGCAACAGGAGAAATGAGTGGGCTCCTGAAGCCAAAAGAAAGGCTAGAAAGAAGTAGCCACAGAAGCAGGGGATGGGGAGGAGAAAGATACCTACTGCAAGAGCCTCTCTTGAAGATCTACTGTACTATCTTACTCAAGAGGACTCTTGCAGTAGGTACAACCATTAGGACCGAGTCCCAAGCAATGTAATCTGTGGACAAAGGCTGAAGCACGGGAGGCAGGAAAGGCCTGCAGTAGGTACCAGTTTAAGACAGGAAGCCCTGAAGGACAGCTAGTCCAAAGCTGCCTTGTGCCTAGAGGCAATGTCCAGACTACAGTGTTTTTTTTTTTTTTATCGTGGACAGAGCTCCTAGTGGCTGCCGTACAAATATCCGGCAGAAACATTCCTGAAACAAGCAGTAGATGCAGCCATGCCTCTGGTTGAATGTCCCTTGACTTCCCCTAGCAGGAGTTTGTTATACCTCTGATAACAAAACAAAATTCCGTTTGCTAACCATTTGGAAAAGCATTGTTCGGAAACTGTCGTGCCCTCTCTTTTGGGCACAAAAGAAACAAAAATGTTATCCATTTTATGGACTGACTTTGTTCGGTTCGTGTAATAACGCAAGGTCCTGTGCACATCAAGGGTGTGCAGAATGGCCTCCCCTTGATTAGAATGATCTGGGTAACACACTGGCAAGTGTATAATCTGATTCAAAGTGAATTCAGACACTACCTTAGGTAGAAATTTAGGATTTGTATGCAGAGCCACCCGGCCTCTGTGGAAAATCAAATAAGGCTCCTTACACATCAGGGCCTGAAGCTTGGAAATCCTCTGCACCTAAGTAATGGCAACTAAAAAGAGCACTTTCCAGGAAAGATAGTGCAAGTCGCAACTCACGGCCAGTTCAAGGGAGGCAAACTGAGTTTCTTAAGGATGAAGTTCAAACCTACGGAGGAACGGGATGCCTGACCAGGGTTTCAGATGGAGAATTCTTTCAGAAAGGTTGTGGAAACTTCCAACTGTGCCAAAAGTTTTGCCATTCACCAGAGTGTGGTAGGCAGAAATGGCGGTCAAGTGGACCTTCAACAAAGAATAGCTAAGGCCAAGGTCAGAGAGATGCAGCAGGTATTCCATGACTTGTGGGACAGGGCAAGAGAAAGGGTCCCATCCCTTGCTGGCTGCCCAAATGGAGAACCTCTTCCATTTCATAGCATATGTGGTTCTTGTAGATGGCTTTTGGGTCTCTACATGGACTTGGGCCACTCTGGAAGAGACTCTATAGCGTGCCAACAGCTACGTCAGCAGTTGCCACGTGTGAAGGTTAAGGGACTTGAGGCCCAGATGGACCAGCTTGCCCTGGTCCTGAGTCAGCAGGTTCTGACAGAGGGCAGGGGAACCAGAGGTTCCACTTTCAACTGCTGAAGCACAGGAAACCACACTTGGTGAGGCCAGTAAGGGGCTATGAGGATCATGCAGGCTCCTTCTTGCTGTATTTTCAGAAGCACCCTCTGCAACAGTGGAAAGAGAGGGAAGGGGTACAAGAACCTCCCTGTCCAGCAGAGAGACAGCATGTCTCGCCAGAAAACACCATGCCTGGGAACAAACGAGCAGAAACTGGGTAGTTTTGTGTTAGATGGTAAGGCGAACAGATCGAGATCTGGGAGACCCCGTCGATCGATGATGTTCCCACTTGTGTGTCCTTGCCTGAGTGTGGCTGAGGGTGCCCGACAGGACATTTTGAATGCCTGGGACATGCACTGCTATGAGCTGCAGGCTGTGTTGTATCGCATAATGCCACATGTGCATTGTTTCCCTGCACAGCGGATATGACCGCGTGCCTCCCTGTTTGTTCAGGTACCAGACCACGCATGTTGTCCATCTGTACCAGTAAGGGTCCAGGGTGGAGTGGATGCTGAAAAGCCTGAAGGACATACAGTACAGCCCACATCTTCTGCACACTGCTGTGCAGAGATAGCGCCTGCTGAGACCAGGATCCCTGTGTCCTGTGGTTGCCCAGATGGGTGTCCCAGCCCTGACCGGAAGCATCCGCTGCCAGGGTCTGAACCAGTGGGAGCATCAGGAAATGAACTTCTCTGGTGAGAGTGGACAGATCCTGCCACCACAGGAGGTCCTGACGCATGGAGCTGAACACCAGAATCCTGTGAGCCAAGCCGTCCTTATTTTGGTACACTGACCCTAAGGGTCCACTGCATAATCCACATGTGGAGCCTGGCTAGAGGACAGTGGAATAGCTCGTCATCAGGCCCAGAAGGTGTAAGACCGAGGGGCTATGGTCCATTGGTTGGTCGCCACTTGGATGGCCTGCTGACGCACGCAGGTTTCTGCCCTGTCCCAAGGGAGGAAAGCTGACCCTAAGCAGTATCCAGCACCGCCCAATAAATTGGAGGCATTGTGAAGGAGCAAGGTGGGATTTGGAGTAATTCACCATGATCCCCACTTGCCTGAATAGATTCAGGGTAGTAGTCAGGGAGGCCACTAGGCTGTCCCTCGACGGAGCTGACAGAAGCTAGTCGTCAAAGGTATGGGAAATAGAAATTACATACTTACCAGGATTCTGATCTTCCCAAATATCTTCACCATTCATTACTGATGGGTCCTACAGGAGGTCAGGACCCTGCATGGAAAAAAAAGAGCAGTCTCTTTAAAATTTTTGTGCTGGGCGGAGACAACGTCGGGACGGCGCCACCCTCAAGACCAGCGTTCTACGTGGCGCTAGTGGGTTGGCCAGTAACTGACGCTCAGCTGGAGAAGAGCAATTAAGGGGGTTATACCCCAGAAGAATCCCACAGAAGTGGTGGAGCAACCTCGAAGCCCACCAGCAGTGGAAAAAGTATCCAGAACGGACACAGAGTTCGTGATAAGACAGAGTCCTGTTTTCCTATTCTCTCCAGCCTGGAGGGAAAAGGACTGAGATGCCCAGAGTCTGATCTAGGAGGGTGGTGGCATAATGAATGGTGAAGATATTTGGGAAGATCATAATTATGGTAAGTAATGTAATTTCTATATCTTACTCAAATCAATCTTCACCACTCATTACTGATGGATCCAAGTACCAAGTAGACGAACCTTGGGGGGAAAAAAACATTCCCCATGCCTCCCGTGGGAGAGGGAAAAAAAGGGACTCGGGAGGAAGGGGCCAAACCGGGCCCGGCTAGGCCCCAGGACCTGACAGGGCCAGTGAATACTCCCGGGATCCAGGAGGTGAAGGGTGCCCCTGAAGGACTCGCTGTGCCCTGCAGGAAAAGAAGTGGGCCCCCAGAAAGTGAAGACATCACCCTACACCAGACCAGGGGTAACAACCTGGGTAGGGGAAGCCATGCAGCCCACCTAATGCAGACTGAGTATCCAACCAGCCTGGAAGCCACCTCATTGACGTCACAGACTGTCCTGGAGAGGTGTCTTGCTAGCTCCAGGCCATGGGCGGTTAGGCAAATGGGCTTGCCTGGTTCCCTCACCATCAGGCAGCACTGCAAGGACTTGCCCCAACAGTGAACAGATATGCCTTGCATAGGCCACTTGGTGTGCCTGATGAGCCAATCTCCACAACAGGAGGCATGCAGAAAAAACACACCCTCCTCCCCCATCAATCAAACTCAGCTAAGTCCAAGTCAGAGAGACAGTTCCGACTGAGGTGCTGGTGCCCCGAAGGAGTATTCAGGAACCCCAGACCTGAAGAAGGCTGCGGCATGGCACCCGGAGACCCTGCTGCTGCGCAGTATCTGTGTATGCAGTCCCTAGGGGCAGAAGAAGGGGCAGAGGGACGTAGCCAGATGGCATGTGATGCCTCCTGTATTGGCCTCAGCCAAGGAGGAATGACCAAACTGTCAGTGCTGTACTCCCCCAGGAATGACAGCATTGCACGACCGGGGTTCCATCAGACTGTGTGGAAAATATGGAGCTCCGTCTTCATTTCTGAAAGGAAACATTGATAGGATGCAAGATCCCCCACAGTGGGAAAATGGCGTGAAGAATCCTGTTCCTGCACTGAGGAGGCCAAGAAGAGAGGAATCGATTCAGAGCTTGGCAGTGCTGAAGCTGAAGGTCTAAAATGCCCTCAGAGATGGCCCTGAAATAACGGGGAATAGCTCCCACAACCCTGAATTGTTCCCAAGAAAGGGGGCCTTCAGGGCTAAGAAACCCTGGAAAGTTGGGGGTAGGGGAGGCAGAGATACTGGAGGAGGGGAAGTCTGGCTGAACCAGGAAGTACCTCTGCCAGAGCCTTGGGTTTGTCCAGACAGAACTGGAAGACCCTGACACCCCAGCTCGACCAACCCCTAAGGAGCAGGTTGGGAGATACTCTTAGAAACCCTGAAGGTGATGCTGGAGCCGTGCAGCACCTCTTGGAGGCTCCTGCCTCATCCACTGCAGAACTCCTCCCCAGATGAGAGACTGAACTGGACAGTCCCAGACGACGACCCCAACCTCCCGAGGATGCATGGGTCGTCGTTTAGATAGGTTCACCAGCCTTCTTCCCCTGAGAAGAAGATCTGTCCCTCTTGGGAGGCCCAGTGGAGGAATCCAGGCTTGCTCACCTTGAAGGAGAAGACCCCTCCCACCTCGGAGGAGGTAAGAGGGTCTTCCTAAGGCTCCTCCCTGTTGGCTGGAATCCAGATTACCATAGAAGTGGATCTGGTAAATAGGGTACAGCCAGGTTTCAAGGAGGGCTTGATCGGGCCAGAAGACAGGACACACCGTTGGTGCCACTAGAGAACGGCGCCAACAGCACCGACCTCTGCACCATGGTCGGACATGACGGCCACTCTCCGAAGCCACAAAGGTACCCTCAGAACTCAAAGAGGTCCCAGAAGGACCAGGGTAGCAACACTGCCTCCTGGATGAGATACCGACACCAGAGACCACAGCAGCCACGGAGACGTCCGAGCGGATTCCAAAGAGTTAGGGGTCCAATTGTGGTCACTCCCGTCCACCATCCCCTCGAGGTAGGGAGGAGACAAGGGCTACCTCCAACTGGGCCACACCTGAAACTCAGGACCCCTGGTGCCCCATGAGAGGCATCAGGGGAGGCTCGGCTCGGACATGCTACCCCAGTGCTCTGCTCATCGGGTGCTGGAGGAGGTGCAGAGAGCTGAAGCTGGTGGAGGGTGCAGTCTCGAGGAGACCACCTGAGGGAGCCCACGATAGCTCTGATTCCACCCGGGGTCGTCCAATCCTGCAAGGAGGAGCCAGACTGCGAGGGGTGACCAGTCATCTCCTCTGAGGAAGACGACCTCCCCACCAATCCCTTGTGGGGACCCCATGACCCAGCAAGAGAGGCAGAGGAGGTCCCTACCCTGCTGGGTCATATAGGCCTTGGGGGTGGGAGTGGGGCTCAGGGGTGAAGCCCAGTGTTCTTGGCCTTGACGTCCAGAGTTCATTGACACCCACTGAAAGTCAGGGGTTCCCTACCCCAACGCGCCGCACAAATAACTAAAGTATGTAGATCCACTGAAAAACAGGCGTCGCACTCATCCATAGGATGGTGGGAAAGCAACAATTGTGGGGGTTCGTGATCATGATGAAGTTGCCACAGGGGCATCGGTGCATAGAGGCAACTCTGGACCACTTCGAGTTAGAATGACGCCTTGACCCGACATATCATTACTGCAATTAAAATACAATAAACTAAGGAAAAAGAGACACCTGGCACTGAAAGTAAACCTAGGAACAAAAAAAAAAAAAACTCTGGCGTCGAACGACACCGGTACTCACGGCATTGCAGAAACTGAGGCCTAGACAGTGACGCGGTTGCTCGAAGTGATTCCCGTGCAAGATCCTTCCTCGATGGCGGAAAAAACAGAACTGAGGACTGGAAAATGTCAGCATCGGTTACTGACCAACCTGTGAGCACCATGCAAAACGCTGGCTTCGAGGGTGGCACCATCCCAATGTCATCTCCACGCAGCACAAAAATGTTAAAGAGACAGTTCTCTTTTTTCCATGCAGGGCCCTGTAGGACCCATCAATAATGAATGGTGAAGACTGATTTGGGTAAGATCAGAGATATTACCTCTATGTTTAAAAAACATAATGGGCTACTGTACAGAGTTTGGGTTAAACCTTAGACACAGGAACAAACAGAAATGAACATTACGTACCTACTGTAATTCTGATCTTTCTGTGCATCTTCACCATTCATCACCTTTGGATATAGTGGCCGGAGGTCACGACCCCACGGGAGCTCTTTTTTTTTTGGGATGGCTGGAGTTGACACACCATCAGCACCGCCTCTAGAGGCCGACGACTACGAGTGGGCCGCAGGTTGGCCATTAGATGTTGTCAACCCGCCTCCTGCCAGTTCTGAGTCGCCGAGAGTAAGAAAGGGTTGGGAGGGAGGGACAAGTAAGTCCAAGGGACAGACAAAGTAAGAGATATACAAACTAAAAGGAGAAATAAACGACTGAGAGGACAGAATAAGGTGGAAAACTAAGGGGACTGGGAAGGGGCCCCAATCTCTGAAGTAGAAAGGAGGGAGGGTTAAGGAATCTAGAGAAACAGATGTGAGGGGGGAGAGAGAAGGGAACACACCTTGGAACCTTGACCTGTCTCCAGACTGTATAGGAAATGCGAAGGAGTAGCCAGAAGGCTAAATTGCCAGAATTCAAGGCACAGAATCACTGGCAATAACTCCCACATAAGCAGAATCGGCTATTCTGGAAGAAAAGACAGGATACAGGGATAAATGAAATTTTTAGCGTAAGAAACCTAGTTTCTTAAATTAAACTGAGGTTGGGTCCAAAGGACAAAGAAATCAAGTAAGGCTAACAGGAAGAGATAGCGGAAAAGAGGGCAACTACCCACCCCCACCCCTTGGGGTGAAGCCGAGGCACTGAGAAAGGAGTGCCCCTCATTCACCACACCCTCCCTTTATAGAAAACATCTCCCCATGTGCCAAGGTCACCCCACTCCTGACTAACAGAAAGAAGGGGGGTGAAAAAGAGGGCACAGAGAGGGAAGGGGACCCAGAGACTGAGGCCCCAGATGGATGGTGGGATTGAGATGAATGGTGAAGATACACAGAAAGATCAGAATTACAGTAGATACGTAATTTTCATATCTTATCTGTGTCAATCTTCACCATTCATCACCTTTGGGTGAGTGCTAACCCCCCCCTCCGAAGTGGGCCCTAGACCCTAAAGGACTAAGTACCTTAGCTCTCAGTAGGTAGCACATCAAGAAACAGAACCTTCATGGGTCTGGAGAGGCCCGAAAGTGGGAGAGTGAGAGGGGACCTCTGGAAGGAGTAGGAATTTGCCCAGACAGACGCCCCACCCTGTGGGAGAAAAGGTGGATTCTCCAGTAGCAGAGGAAATCACCTCGCCGGGCCAAGGGTGACAACCGGAAAGACACAGCCATGCCGCTCTGCCTAATGCAGATCGCTGTCCCTATGACCCTGGAAGCTACCTCGTTGGTGTCATAAGATGCCCTTGCCTGGTGCCTTGCTAGCTCCAGACCTTGTGCAGAGTGCAATGGCTTGTCTGGTTACCCTTAATCAGGTAGGGAGGCTAGGAGCTGACCTAGCCTGGACCACAAGAACCTATCATAGAAAGCATAGCGGGCCTGATAAGCAGCAATCAACTACAACAACAACTGTGCCGAGCAAAGATCCTCCTTCCCCAGAGTCAAAATCCACAGAGTCTTGATCTGGGGCCGGTCACGTGAAGGGTGCAAAGCCCATCAGGAGTGTCCATTTGCGCCAACCCTGACTGAGGGTGAGGCATATGACCTGGAGACTCCAGGGGCACAATATTCTAGGTCAGATCCTAGGATGGGGTTCGGAAAGGGTCATTGCCAGAAGACAATGATGCCTCCTGAAAAGGGATAGGCTAGGCAGGCACTTCAAGGGTGGCCACACTGAAATCGCCCTAAAAAGGCATCGCCAAATGCTTTGGATTGTGCCGAGGGAGGTGGGGTGATCTGAAGGTCCTCCAACATTCCTTGTGAGGACACGCTGATACTCAGTCAGTTCAGCAGCAGGGAGAAGTGGACAGAAGGCTCCTTTCCTCTCCTCTCTCCAGAAGAGAAGGATGAGGAAGCAGAAGACCTTGGAGATCCAGGGGCCAGCTGCTTGAGGGTAGGGTGGAACACCCGCTTGTCCATGGCCCTGATATAAGTAGGGGAGTGAGCAGCCACACCCTGAACTGCTCCCAGATGAGAGGCCCTGTAGGACCAGAAATACCAGGAAGAGCAGAAGATGGCGACAGAGGAATGGGGGCCAGATCCACCACAGAAGAGGAACATCCTCAGTCTAGGCAAGGGAGCACACCGGAAGACACCAAGGGAGAAGGCGTTCCGGAGAGCCCAACAGCCAACAGCTGATCAACCACACTGGAAAATGCCTAGACCGTGCCCAGAAGAATCCCCCTGTGAGGTGACTGGGACCGTGTGAGCCCAAAAGGACGGTCCTGTCCCTCCAAAGACAAAGGCACTCTCGAGGAGACAGAGAAGGAAGGGCAGGTGGTCTGTGCTGCGACTCCTCCCCAAACCCGGGTGGGTCCTACAAAAGGGACGCCGTCTTGAACCCTGGCCCCTCGACCCCTCAGACTCCAAGAGAGCCCTTTGCCTCGAGAACACCAGTCTTGACAGCTGACAATCCAGGGCGGTCCCTGAGAAGACCACCGAGGGAGTAGCACCCTTCCCTTCTGTTGGTGCCTTGGTCATCCCTAAGTTGGGCGATCTAGGCACACCACAGGAGGGTGTCCCAGCTGAGGGAGCAGAAAATCCTCCAAGTCCAGGTTGCAGAGCAACAGTGGCCTGGACCAGCCTGCTGGTCAGAACTCCTGACCCTAGACTTGGGGACCACTGCCCTCTCCCCAGAGGAGGCTGGATCCGGCCGCCAAACTAACTACTGAGGTGCCCACAGGTTCTGGACAACTCTGAAGAATCAGACAGCGAGTCCGACCCAGTCATGGAATCCACCTCGAAGAAGTGGAGACCAAGGCCCGTGCCAGACGACCGCAGGCGCCTGCACCTGTCTCGACCAAGGAGGTGCTAATCTGGAGTTCCGCACCAGAATTCGCCTTATCTCCTCTGCAGCACCTCGAGCGGTGCTGTGAGGAAGAGACAGTCCTGACCACAGCAGCGGAACCAGAGTCGACTCGATACGGCGTCCCCTCTCACACGGTATCAAGTCAGAGATGGCACTGACGACGTGCCGCCCCCTTCCACGGCACTGCAAATGGTGCCGGGGTTGAGACGGCACTGATAGCCCCCTCGCACCACGAATGGTGCCAAGAGCAAGAATAACACCCCCATGGTGCTGGCACCTGGCACGGCACCGAGCTAGACACGGTGCTGTCCCCGGTCTCGGCACCAAGTCCAGAAACAGTCAAAGATGGCACTGTAGAACTTACCACGGTGCTGTCACTGCCATCGGCACTGTGAATGGCGCCGACAGCAGAAACGGCACTGAGCAGCGGACTGGCACCGACCACGGTGTCACCAGAGCCCACGGCATCGAGTCACAAAACAGCACCAACAGACGATGCTGAGGACGGTGCCGGCTCAGGCTCTCGAGCCCGAGGAATCGACACCGGTGAAGCCTTCGCCCCTGAAGGGGCGACTGCCAGAGCAGTGCCTCCTACCCACTCCCCGGGGTGAACGGACTGGGCCTCCTGCACCATGCTTCCACCACAGTGAGTCTACTAGAGGCGGAAGCCCCCCTCCTTCGTGATCTGTACAGAACCGGGAGGGGACCCGAAGGAAAGGCTGAGAGAGCGTGGCTCCGACCGACGAGTGCGCACCCGTCCCGAAAGTTGGTGGAGCTCATCCAACTTCCACACGCACTGCTCAATAACTCAGCGATCCATAGAAAACAGGCATTGCATGAATCCATGTCGTGAAGTGAGCCAAGACACGCCAAACAATGATCATGCTGGTCAGGCAACAGAATACTTTGTGGCCATACAGGCACTGGCGGCTGGGAGGCCGCCCCATTTTCTGTGACTTTTTGCCCCCCGAATAGACCCAACATCGCTGTAAAAACAATAAAAGAATGGTCTTACCAGTCAGCGGCATCGAGTAGGTGGTGAAACGGAACTGACGGGTGAAGTTTGTTTGTCGACATACAGGCTGAACGAAACTAGGCCAAAGCTGCTGTTGCGTAGTCTTCAAGAAGAGCTCCTCACGAGGTGCGACTTCCATGGCAGGAGACGAAGAACTGGTGGAAGGGCAGGGCCGACACCTAACGGCCAACCCGCGAGCACCACACAGTGTGTCTGCTCTGCCTATCCCCCCAAAAAAGGAAACGCTCCCGTGGGGTCATGACCTCCGGTCGACTTCCCATCTGTGATGAATGGTGAAGATTTTTTTTTTTTGGGTGACTTTATTTCTACACCTGTTGAAGGAACTCTCTCCAGCATCTGCTTAACCTGCTCTCTACCTCCTGTTGTGACAACCGCAGCTCCTCCCCTCACTCCAACTGGAAACGACCACAGATCTAAGCCCCCACGGTGAAGGGCTGCCCTATCCTTCCAGGGTACCCTATCTATAGTTTAATGTGCCTGTCGGAGTGTTGTCCCAGGGGAAAGTGAGGAGCCCAGCGTTGGGAGTGTGGTGCAACCGGTGGTGCCTTCGCCTATCCTCCAAAGCTTTTTTTTTCCATTTTCTGTTCCCCCCGGTGCTCAGTCATGCTATGACATCCTGGCATGGATGCCGACGACTGCCGCAGCTCCGCCCCTCGCAATACGTGGTGATGCAATCTTGGCTTCCTCCGGCCACCACCAGAGGTTGTGCTTGTGCGACGCAGCCCCTAGAGCCCACCCCAGGAAGAAACAGCAGTCCTCTGGATGCTCGATCTCTTCCCTCCCTTGCCGACCCCTGGTGACCCGAGTCTGCTCTCGAACTCGGGCTGCCGGCATGGCGCGAGGTATGGCGTCCAGCGCCTCAACCCTCAGTGCCACCGGGCCAAATGGTGAAGACTGACACAGATACGATCAGTACCATAACATACAAATGAGACTGCACCATCACTTAGCCCCTTGCTTGCCTTTCTGATCGTTAGAACTGTGATGGTCTTTGTCCGCTTAGTGCTGCTATTTCTTACATAGAAACAGAAACATAGAAGTTGACGTGCAGATAAGGACCGCAAGGCCTATCCAGTCTGCCCATTTCTTTCTACCTTATAAATGTGCCATCGCCCTTTGCTCTGTCAGTGGCCTATCTATTCATACTCATTTGTATTGCTCCCCTTATGCCTATCCCATGCCTGTTTGAAGCCCTGCACTGTATTCATAGCCACCACTTCTTGTGGTAAGCCATTCCATGCATCCACCACCCTTTCTGTGAAAAAGAATTTCCTCACATTCCCCTTAATTGGCCCCTCTAATCTCATGCTGTGTCCTCTTGTCCTGCTATTTTCTTATATTTAAACATGTTAGACTCTTTCACCTTGTTTATGCCCTTAAGTGTTTGAATGCTCGATCATATCACCTCTCTCCTCCTTTGCTCAAGGGTATACATATTGAGCTCTGTTAATCTGTCCTCATATGTCTTCTGATGCAGTCCCTGCACCATTTTGGTTGCCCTTCTCTGGACTGCCTCAATTTGATTAATGTCCTTGTGAAGGTGTGGCCTCCAATACTGCACGAGTACTCCAGATGGGGCTAACCAGTGTCTTGTAAAGGGGATTATTACTCCTCTACGACTTGTGATACCCCTACTAATACACCCTAACACCCCCTAGCTTACATACTGCTTTAGAGGTCTGCTTGATGATTTCAGGTCATCAGTGATGATGATGCCCAAGTCTCTTTCTTCCTTTGTGACTGCTAGCAACTCCTCCCAGCCTGTAGGTGGCTTCAGGGTTTCTCTTCCCTATGTGCATGATTTTGCACTTCTTGCATTAAATCCCAGTTGCCACCTTCTGACCATTTTGCTAGTTTATCCAGATCTCTCTCATTCTGCCCACCCCATCTGGATCATCTACTCTGTTGCAGATCTTGGTGTCATCTGCAAACAGACAAGCCTTTACCCTCTAGTCCATCTGCAAGGTCACTAATGAAGATGTTAAAGAGGACTGGCCCCAGGACTGATCCCTGAGGTACCCCTACTTGTGACTTGCATCTCTTCTGACTGTATACCATTTACCACCACTCTCTGTTTTCTGCCTGTCAACCAGTTTGCCACCAGTTGACCAACTTCTGACCCACCCCTGAGCCTACCCAGCTTATTTATCAATCTTCTATGGAAACAGTGTCAAAAGCTTTGCTGAAGTCAAGGTAGGCGACATCAACTGCTCCCCTTGGTCCACCACTCTGTTACCCAGTCAAAGAAATCTATGAGATTAGTTTGACAGGACCTTCCTTTGTAAACCCATGCTGTCTTGGATCCTGTGCCCTACGGATTCCAGGTGTTGCACTATCCTTTCCTTAAGGAGTGCCTCCATAATCTTGCCCACTACTGAGGTAAGACTGACTGGTCTGTAGTTCCCGCCTCCCCTGCTACCACTCTTGTGGAGCGGGGTCACATGAGCCCTTCTCCAGTCTTCAGACCTCTCCTGTGCTCAGAGACCTACTAAACAATTCCTGCTAATGGCTCTGCTAGTTCCTCCTTTAGCTCCTTAAGTACCCTGGGATGTATGCCATCAGGTCCCATTGCCTTATCCACCCTGAGCTTTAAAGAAGCCTTGTAGGACCTTTCTTTGTGAAGGGAGTAGTGCTCACCTCCCCCTGTGTCCATGATGCTGAACTGTGGGCCCTGCCCTACCTTCTCTCAGTAAATACTGAGCAAAAGTATCTATTTAGGATAGATGCCTTTACAGGTCTCCTCCTCACATGCTCCCTTTTCTCCATTAAGCTTAGCAATACCTCTGGACTTTCTCCTTTCACTAATGTATCTATAGAAAGTCTTGTCACCTTCTATTACTGTTCGTGCTAGTGTTTCTCAGTTTGGGACTTTGCCTGCCTTACTGCCTTCCCTGCTTCCTCTTAGGCAATTTGCATGCCTCCTATCTTCATCCCGCTGTGTTCCTTTATATTTCCTGAAGGCCAGCCTTTTGGCTCTGACCTTTCTGCTACTGTATTTGAGAACCAAAGTGGTTTCCTTCTTCTTTGCACTTCTTTTCTGTCTAACACAATGGGATGTTGCTTCAAGTATTACATCCTTAATGCTTGCCCACTTTACCTGTACCCTCACCTGTGTTTCTTTTGCCAGGGCTAGCTTAACTCTGTTGGCCATCTTATCAAAGTCAGCCCTCTGAAGTCCCATATTTTTGCCTTGGAATGGGATGATTTAGATGTAGTAGCCAAATTGAACCATACCATGTGATGGTTTACTGGCCCCCAGGTGACCTTCTACCTGGAGATCTGTGATCCCTTCCTTGTTAGTCAGTACTAGATCTAGGATAGCCCTGTCTCTTGTGGGTTGCTGTACCAGTTGTTTGAGGCCCTCCCCCTGCAGGGAATCCATTATATGTCTAGTTCTGGCAGATGTTCCTGCTGGTATTGACCAATCTGTATCCGGCATGTTGAAGTCTCCCATTATCAGAACCTCCCCTTTAGCTGTCATGTTTTGTATATCTTCTAACAGTAATGTGTCTATGTCCTCCCTGTCTGGGGGCCTGTAGACAACCCCAGTTCTTATGGCTGTCCCATTTTGTTTCAGGGTGACCCACAGTTCTTCTGGCTCCTTATGTGTATTCTGAATTTCTGTAGCTTTGATATTTTCATTGACATACAGGGCCACTCCTCCCCTTTTTGTACCTCGGTCTCTTCTGAACAATACATAGCCAGGTACTGAAGTCTCCTAGTGTGGTTACTGGTAAACCATGTCTCACTAATTGCTACTATGTCCAGCATAGCCTCTGACAGTATTGCCTGCAGGTCTGGGATCTTATTTCCCAGGCTGTGAGCATTTGTGTACATGTACATGATTTTCCATTGGCCAGATTTTGGTGCGTTAGTTGTTGGGTGAGGTTTGGCATTCTTACAGATTTGCACTGTTTTGTGCTGCTACATGTTACATACTGCACTTTATATTTCAAATTCATGCTATCCATTGTCTCTAAATTTGTGTTATGATTTATTCCAATTTCTTTCCCCATGACACATCTAGAAACAAGATTCCTATGTATCTCTGTGTGTTTTCTTGATTTTACTAACTAATAAATGAAAACATCTCACCAGGTTTCACTGGGCAAATGTTTTAAATTGCGCATTTCAGAGAATCCAGGACTCCATCTTCAGGGACAGAAGGCAAAGCGGTAATAACCTAGCATTAAAAAAAGGGAAAATAAAAAAAGTTAGAAAAACAGCCCATTAACACTATCACTATTATACCAGTTATTTTTGGAATAGGGTTACATTAACTTTATACATTACAAATCTTCTTGTTTCACATCAAATAGAATAACATATGGCCAACAGTATACAACGTGGTTGTGTTCACATCAAGGGAATCTTGTGACATCACAAACAGAGCAAACTTCAAATGGTCTATAATGATTTTGTCTCAAACAGTGTTTTTTGTGTTTTATCACTGACTGCTGCTGCACTTTGCTGCTTTTTGTAATTACCCATGATATTCCTCCTGCTACCTTTTGTGACCACAAGCGCAGGAACGTTTTGCATTTGTGCACTTTAGTAAAAGTTACCACTTACGACACCCTGGCACTTCCACAGTCTGTTTTTCTTGTGGTGGTGACTTTTGACTTTATCACAGCAGCACTGCCGAGGTATCTGTTCCGGTAGTGGTCGTTTTTTGCATTTGTGCACTACTGTATTTTTCTTCATGTACAGTATGTTGGTTTTACTTATTGTGACCGCCCCATGTTGTCTTAATCTGGTACCACTGTTGATGATGAGGATTAAGTCTGTAACTCTCCCAGATCATGCCAGAATATAGGCATACAATACATCTACAGTATAGTGTATGTGAATGCTTTTACACACAGAAATCCATACCTGCAACAGAGCTGTTGTGCTTCAGTAGATACGTCATTCTGCTGCTGTGCTGCCTCAGCTACGTATCTACCGCAGCACAACAGCAAAGGAATGTTAGGAATGCAGTCTCAAGACAAACACAACCGCAGTCAGTAGCGCTGTGTAATTCAAAAGGCAATTTGACAGTTCACACAGCACTACATACTGAGAAAATGGCAGCCGTGGTATTCTCAAAGGAGCTGTCAGACAGAAAAGTTTGTAAAAGACCAAGAAAATGCACGCATATTGAAAAAAACTGAAGCAGACATGAAAGTGTTTAAAAGTTTCCTAGCTGCGGCTGGAGAAATCCGTAAAATAATAGAAATACCAGTAAAAGATCTAGACAACCTAGATGCCAAATTTATATTTAAAATGGAGTTGATAGATGGTGGACAATATGAGCCAAGCACAATCCGTGGCATAATTGGCAGCACAGACCACTACATAGTAAGAGAGAGTTACGGTCATTCAGTATTTCACGGAAACACCTCAGACTTCCGTGAAACCTTAACAACACTAGCAGCAAAGCAGAAGTATCTAAAGAAACTGGGTAAAGGTAACAAACCCCAGCGATCAGAAGCACTTTCCCAGACAGATATTAACCTGCTGTACAGCACTGGAACACTTGGTCTCCACAATGCCACATCCTTGCTAAACACGTTTTTTTTTTTTTAGTAATGGGTTATACTTGCCCTCCGCAGCTGAAAGTATGGTCTGTTGCTGGGGACCTGCAGTGCCCTGACAGACACAGATGGCACACAGTTTATCCAGTACAACAAACGGCAGACTAAAACAAGAACGGGTGAAACCCTGAGAGACATTCGTGCATAAAACCAAGGATGCTTGCCAACAAAGACAACCCCAATAAATGTCCTGTAGCAGCCTTTATAAAATATACCTCACAGAGACCATTAAACATGCAGCACACTGACGTGCCATTTTATCTGGCACCCAACCTATTCCACAAACACGGAATGTCCAACTGGTTTCGAGCAATGGCTGTGGGAGAGAATAAAATCAGAGGGATGTTGCAGATAATTAAAAAACAAGCCGGTTTACCAGAAGGCAAAAGAATAGCAAATCATTCAACATGGAAAACCACAATACAGAGACTTACAGATAGTGATCTGCCACCCACAGAGGTGCAACAAGTCTCCGGGCACTGGGTGCTTCAATCAATCAATAATTACAGTGTCTTGTCCAATGATAAACAGAAAAGAAATGAGTGTCATTTTCAGCGGAGCAACTGTACAAGCATCAACATCGTCTGCCTCTGAATGCCTATCCACACAGACTGAAATCCAACCTCCCCAGCCCAAAAAAGCTCAGAATGGTGACCTGCCTAACTTCTCTTTTGGTGCAAATTGTATATTCCAGCAAGACTGCAATGTGAAAATAGTCAAGTACCTTAGTGGTCTGAGGAGAAGAGTTGCAGTAATCCATGACTTAAGTAGCTCAGAGTCCGAATAAGGTAAGTGTTAGCGAAGCAGAGAATAGAAAATACTTCCAGTTAACAGCGTTTCAAATATTTATATCCTGTTCTGTTTTCTTTCCGCAGGGTCAGAGGAAGTCATGTGAACAGAACGTGGCATCACGCTTCTGCTGTAGTGGAATAATTATAAAGACTTTTGTGTGTAAAAATTTATTTTTTTCCTCTCAACAATCGATTGAGTTGGTTAGTTAGTTAAAAGGACTGCTGTTCCTGTACATGCTGCCAGACTTCCATAGTAAAAACACCTTGTTCCACAGTAAGTGCTGAATTTTATTTCTCTTGAGCTGTGTGTGCGTGTGTGTTTGGGGAGGTTGTGCCACGCTTATACTGCAAACTTGGTGTCCCGCCCACGCTCAATAGCAAGAAAGCACACCATACACTATATAAAACAATGTACGGTTCCTTATCTGCAACTGGCTTGGGTAACCACCTCAAAGTGGCCATGTCGATCGAAACCTCTCGAGGTTTAAACGGTCGCCACAGCAACCTCTCTGTGGCTACACAAGCCAGTTGCAGATAAGGAACCATACATTATCCTCTATATCTTACCTGGTATCAAAAACTGAAAATTATGTACTCAGCCGTAATTCTTGATCTTCTTGGACAGTCTTCACCATTTATTCATACTGCTGTGTTCAAGCCAGATGTACTAGGACCTTGGGGCCAAAATTCTTCAAGGGGTTGGCACCAAGGTAGGACCACGCACGTGGCACCAAAAGATTGGCTCACGCTGGCCAGGCTATCTCAAGGCCGACCCTCCAATCGCCTCAGTACTTTCACCGAGGAGGTGCAGCATAACCTAACTAAACTCTAACTCCAACAACTGCTTGGTTAGAGTACCGTTTATACAAAAATCCCTCGAGCACGGGCGTGTAGGAGATGGAGCTCACTCAGACAGGAGTCTGTTAAGGATTGTCCTGCCAAAGGAAGCACGCTGTGTGGCATGGACATCCACAGCATAATGCTTAATGAGCTCCAAGACGTCACTTTGCAAATTTCAGTGACTGGGACAGAGCGGATTTCTACCAGGGACATAGCAATTGCTCTGGTAGAGTGAGCATGAACCTGGCCCTCCAGTTTTACCTGGGCCATAGAGTAGCAGTGGTGAAGGCAAGCCACTATCCCAAGTGGAAATACACTTAATGGTTACTAGTTGTCCCAACCGGGTAGCAGTAAAGGAAACAAAGAGTTGCTTGGATCGACAGGTGCCCTTGGTTCTATCAGTGTAGAATTAAAGAGCTCTTTTAACATCCAGGGACTGAAGGGTGCATGCGCCTTCTTTCTGTAAGTTAGGAAAATAAGTGGGCAACACCAGAGGCTGATTCAAATGGAACTCCAAAACCACCTTCGGTAGAAACTTGGAGTGTGTGCAGAGAATCACCTAGTCTTTGTGGAAGGCGGTATATGGAGGGTCTGTGACCAAAGCATATATTTCAGAGTCTCTTTCAGCAGAGGTGATCTTGACACACCATTCCGAGAAGTGCTTCCATTTGGTTGTGTACGTTTTCCTAGTGCAAGGTTTATGCACAACCAGGAAGATTTCAGAGACCCTTTGAGAAACCTTAAACCTGCTCACCTCTGTCTCCTCAGGAGCCAGGCATGGAAATGAAAGGAGCGCAGGTTGGGATGGACTAGGGATACCCGTGTCAGAAGGTCCTTCCGCAGAGGCAGTTGCCCCAGAAGGGTCACTGACAACTTGTTGATCAAGAAAACCAAATCTATCAAGGCCAGTATGGTGCAATGAGAATCCTTTGCCCCATGTGCCTCCAGTCTGAGCAGCACCCTCTGAACTAGTGTAGCAGGCGGAAATGAGTACAGAAAGTGATTTGTCCACCACAGCCAGAATGCATCCTGACAGAAAACGTCAGGTTCTGGATTTCTGGAGCAGAACTGAGGCAGTCTGGCATTGAGTGGGGACGCAAAAAGGTCCAGGTCTAGAGTGTCCCACTCGTTGAAGAGAGACTGAATGACATCTGGTGTGAATGACCACTTGTGAAGATCCGCTTCTGTCCTGCTGAGTTGGTCTGTCAAACTGTTCTGAGCCCCTAGTAGATAAACTGCAGAATCAGCATTTTGCTCCAGGCACCACTCACATATCCTCATACATTCTATGCAGAGCAGGTAGGAGTGTGTCCTGCTTGTTGATGTGTTATCACTGCTTTGTTGTCTGTCTGTAGAAGGATTACTTTGTGACAAAAGTCCTCCAAGGCTCAAAGGACTGCCCTCATCTCCAGAACACTGATATGAAGATGCGGCTCCATTTGAGCCCAGATTTCCTGGGTATGATGGCCCTGACAGTAAACTCCCCACCCCAGGAAACATGCGTCTACGGTGAGGGTTATCTGAGATTCTGGTGGAGCAAAGGGGAGACCTTGAATAAGGTTGCCCTCCTGTGTCCACCATGCAACTGACCGACATAGGGGTTCTGTCACTTTGATGTGGTAGGACTAAGGATGTGTTGTTGGAGACCACTGTGTCCGGAGCATGCACTGCGTGGTCCTCATGTGCAACTGTGCTAGAAGCACTGAAAACTGAAGAAGTCATGAGTCCTAACATCTGCTGCATGGAGTGAGCCCACATGGGGTTATTCTCCATGATGAAACGTGCCATTTGAAGGCTGGCGCCCCTTCTGTCCTCCAGGAGAAAGGCCCTCACATTGGTAGTGTTCAAGAGGGCCCCTGCTAAGAGGAGCTGCTGCGAAGGCTGAAGTTGTGATTTCTCCAGGCTCAGTAGTACTCCCGTGAAGGTCAGGAACTGAGCTGCTGTGGTCACCACTTCCTCCCCACCCTGCCTTGACGGAGTTGCTAGTAGCCAATCATCCAGGTAGGGAAAGACCCGAATCCTGAGCTTTCCAAGGTGCGCTGTCAGAACCGCAAAGCAAACTGTAAAGTCTTGAGGTGCCAAGGAATGCCCAATGGGCAGACCTCTGAACTGGTAGTGCTGACCCAAGGTCCCAAACCATAGGAACTTGTGGTGGCTTGAGTGTACTGGAATGTGCTAGTAGGCATCTTGCATGTCTAGGGATGCAACCAGTCCCGCGGCTTCTTGACAAGTGGTAGGAGGGTTCCTAGGGAGACCATCTTGAATTTTTCGCGATACAAAAACATGTTCAGTCTTCTGAGGATGAGAACGGGGCACATGCCCAATTTTTTCTGGAATCAGAAAATAATGGGAATAGAAGCCCGTGATGCATTCTACAAAGGGGACTATTTCCACTGCCCTGTTTCTCAGAAGACCCATTATCTCCGAAGTGAGGAGATCTGACTGAGCAGCTGACAGAGTATGCTGCCAGTTGGGCAGACAGTCTGGGAGGGAGGGGATCTCTGAAAAACTGAGACAGTACCCCTCTTGAATGATCCTTACAACCCACCTGTCTGTGGTGACAGACTTCCACTGGCTGTAGAACAGTCAGCCCCCCCCAACAGTGGCGAGGTCCACCTTGGGCAGCTGAGGTGAGACCGGGGCCGGTGTCTCAGAGGGTGGCACTGGGCACTTTCGGGACCTGTGCCTTCTGCTGTGCTTTCTTTTGTGGCTGAGGAGACTGGTGCTTGTGGGTGGCTCCTCTGCCTCTCCCACGAAAGGAATGTCTGTTATGAAAGAACTGATAGTTTTGCCCCTCTGTATATGCAAAGGAGCTGGTATGGCTGATTTGATGGCCATTCTGGTTTTCTGAGAAGCCTCCAGGGACTGCTCAACCTGTTGGCTGATCAGGTAGGTACCATCAAAAGGAACGTTCATCACCTGTTGCTGGGTGTCTGAGGAAATCCCCAAGTCCACAGTTAGATATGCCTTCTGATACAGATTCCAGCAGTGGCAGCTCAACAAGCAGCATCATAAGCGCCCTCTGCCGCCTTCAGCTGATGGCTGTTGGATTCAATTCCACGCATAACAGTCTGGTAAATACTTGGTGACAGACTTAAGGGAAGTCCAAAGGATATTCTCATACTGAGAGAAGTGCCCTGAGAGCTGGTTATACGCATGCCCAGAGCAGCGGCTATGAAAGCTCTCTTCCCCATGGTGTCAATCTTAAGAGATTCTTTATTGATAGGACGTACTGTGACTTCCAGAGGTAGAACAACTTTTGTCATTCTCTACGAGAATAACTAGTGCATCTGCAACACACTGGGAGGCTAAAAATGGAAATTACGTACTTACTGTAATTATTGATCTTCTTGGACAGTCTTCATCACTCATTCACACTATGACCAAGTGGGAGCCTAAAATTTTCTGAAGGGTCGGCGCCAAGACAGGACCATGCATGCGCGGCACCGTAAGACTAGCTCGTGCCTGTGTAGGCTATCTCGGCGTCGACCCTCCAACCGCCTCAGTACATTTTTGACAGAGGAGGTGCAGCGTAATTAATGAGAATAACTCATCCTGAGTTTCTGGGCCTGAGAGGGCCCAGATGGCCATTGCAAGAAAGGTCAGAGAATAATGTCCTCGCAGTCTGAACCATAGGACCATGAAGACCAGGAAAGAAAACAAGTGAACCCAGGGGATGGTGGATGGGCGTGAGAATGAGTGATGAAGACTGTACAAGATCAATAATTACGGTAAGTACGTAATTTCCATATCTTCCTGGACTAAATCTCCATCACTCATTCACACTAGTGGGAGAGTACCGAGCTAAAACCAACAACCCTGAGTAGGGTGGTAGGAGATAGGTTCATCAGAAAGGACAGCCAAGGACTGTCCTTGCTAATAAAAAGAGCGGTCTTGTAAAGAGCATCTAGAACATAGTGCCTACAAGATAAGCCGAGCTGTAACTCACCACTTTGCAGACGACTGTAATGGGCACAAAATGAAAGTCTGCCAGTTAGAGGTTTAGCCACTCTAGGAGAGCGGCAAGAACCTGACCTCACAATTTGGTACAGGACCAAAATTAATAGTGTCAAAGACATGTACTAATGTAATGTATAGGGACCTCAGGAACTGAAATAGTCGGAAGGTAATGTCTACTGGTTCAGGGTAGGCCGGAAAGTGCAGATGGAACCCCCACTACCAAGTATGGCTGACCTGTAAACAACAGGTCCAGGAGCACTTGAACCCCTTACTTGGTGAGCAAGGGGGTCCAGGTGAGGTTAGCCCATGAAGGAGAATGGTCTCCACTTAGTCACTGGAACCTTCCTGATGGAAGGCCAAGCACGACTTAGAAGCCTCTCATGTTGGTCGTAGAACCAGATCCTACCCACTGCATATTCCAAAAGGAATCATTATGCCCCTGTGTGTACAACCGTAGCAGCAGTCTCTGAACTCAGGGAAGAAAGGAAAAAGTGTACAGGAGGACGTGTCCACTGCGGAAAAAAACATTTCAACAGAAAAAAACTGGGGCTGGATTTCTAAGGCAAATAGAGGCAGATGTGCGTCGAGGAGGGACACAGCAGGACCAAGTTACGGCTAACCCATTTGTTGAAGTGACTGAAAGAGACAGTGACTTAATGCGGTGAGGCACTACCCACTCTGGCCTCCCTGAAGGGAGTAGGAAAGAATTCTAGTTTGTTTGCTGAAAAAGAAACATCACAACTCCATCACGCACTTGAAAAATATAGCTTCGTGAGCGACTGGCATGGACCAGTGCGCAGGAACCGAAGGTGTGAATATCTGAGAAGCTAACTAAGAAAAACTACTTGACCTTCTGTCAAGAAGGAGAAAATCGCCTGTTAAGTTAAGGCAAGGAAGTAGGAATCTGAGTTCCAGCTGGTGGAGAGTCGCTTCTGCTGCTGCAAGGTTCTGCTCAAGAGAAGAAATGTCTCTGAACAAGAGAAATCTCTTAGAGAAAGAGATGACCCATACTGCTGCCAGATCGGACTCTAGGGGAAGAAGTCAGGTACTCTTAACCATAGAGGTATCGGGTAATTTGCTAGGCCCTGTGCTGTGATAAAAATTTTTCTTTTTTTTAGTCCTAGCCTAACAAGGCTTTCAGGCTACTATTTTGCAAGGACTGTCTTGATACAAAATGAAGATGATGTTCTCCATCTGAGTGCAGAAGGAGCCTGAGCGTCCATACTGAAATCATGACCAGACTAATAATCACAGCTGGAGAGATGTTAACCACCTGTGCCGAAGAAGCCACTGAAGGGGCCATATCACAAGGGGGCTATATACCCCTATCAAAGGAGCAGAAGAGCCTGAGCGGCTCCCGACCATTAAATTAGAATGTTCCACAGAGTGTAACTGTCTTGACGATTGAAAAAGTCTAGACGCAGAAATGTATGGTCCACGGACGCAGTGTGAAATACTATAGTGGACCCCATTACTGAGGAACTACTGAAAAGATTTTCCACCACAGACTCTGATGATAGAGAGGACGTAGCCTTCAGTATATAAAATGAGTCGTCCGCTGTATTACTGACCAGAAGGACAGGGAAAGACCCATCCAGATGCACTTCTACCCCAGAAGGACCTCCAAGAGAGATCCAAGTCAGAGCTACTAGAGACTCCGCGATCAGGGAGGATGTCGAGGAGCTTGGTACCATGTAGGGAGCCGAGAAAGTGCTGAGCAGAATGAGATTCTGCTGGTAGAGTAGTACAGCAGAGTTCCATCAGCAGAAAACCGCTGGAGGACACAAGTTCCCACATAGACCGCCACTCACTAAGATGTGTGGAAAAAATAATCCACAGAACAGGAGTTCATTCTGTGATAAACATCCCGACACAAGTTCTGTGGAAAGGAAGTCCGAAAAGGAAAAATGTGTCACTAATTCTGCCATACAGCAGCCACTAGCACCCGTGCGGCACCAGCATTACTCGTGGCACAGGAGGGCACCAAGCAGTGCCTATGCCAACCTGGGCAATACCCGAGGGCAGCTGCAGTACCCGCAGACACCCATGTAGCAATGGCACCCGAGGGCACCCCCCTGACACCATGGTACCCATGATACTCATGGCAAGAATGGCACCCGAGGGCACCAGTGGCACCCATGGGCACCTGCGGTGCCCCCGGTACCACCCATGGGCGCTCATGGCTCCACCCACAGCACCCAAGGGTGCTCCCGGCGCTATCCATGGTACCCCTGGCACCCATGCCACCCACAGGTGCCAGTGGTGGCGCCTGCGGGTGTGGGCACTCACCCAGACACCCGTGGGGTGCAACGAAGGCAGCAACAAGAGCACCCACGGCACTGCACAAAGCGATGACGCTGAAGCACGCCGCCGACTGAGGCACCGAGGCACAGCACCACCAAGGCATCGTAGCCACGCCCACCAAGGCACCGCGCCACAACATCAAGGAAAATGGCAATGAAATCCTGAGAAGGAAAAGGTGGTGCCCGTGCCGCCCCCTGCATGGAAAATGAGAAAGAAGAGCTCGAGGTTAAGTGAGCTGGATCCCGGAACTGGCTTAGATTTGTGCTCGAGGACTGTCCTCCGCACTTCCCCGAGCACACGGACTGTCCGTAGTCGACACCCCCCCATTAATTAAGCGGCTGTGGATCGGATGCAGCCCTCTGTCGTAAAACTTCAAACAAAGTCTCCTACCGCCACCGCTACTGCCTAAGGACGACTCGCTGATGTCAGGAAAGAAGTTCTTTTCTTCTTCTTCATAATCTTCTTCTTGTTCGAAAAATAAGAAATTACTACTTAAAATATTAAATTAAACATTAAAAGCTGCTGTCATATAGACGAAAACTTAGACTCCGGGAGACGAGTGACATCCAAGCACACTCGATGGCGGGAGAAAAGGAACTGAGGCGGTTGGAGGGTCGATGCCAAGACAGTCTACACAGGCGCGAGCTAGTCTCGCAGTGCCGTGCATGCGTGGTCTTGTCTCAGTGCCAACCCTTCAGAAAATGTTAGGCTCCCGCTTGATCCTAGCGCCTCTGGCGCTGTCCCACTAATGTGAATAAGTGATGGAGACTTAGTCCAGGAAGATTAGGCTTTTCTTTAGGAGGAACATATTTCCGGTCTATGGACTTGCATACCGAGGAATAGACGCAGGCCTAACCCATACAGCCTCAGATAGGATTTCAAATGCTGGAGGATAGGAGGCATAAGTTTTTTTTTTTTTTAAACTCTATTTTATTTTCACTTTGAGTTGTTACACTTCATTATTTCAACATCCAGACACATGAACTTCAATTATGACATGTTATTACATTCTTAAAGATGTTCCATTCTGTTTAAGAAGCACTTTATACATTATTATTTAAAATAACTTATTTTAAAAACAAAACTTGACAATTATAATATATAACTTAAAAACAACAAAAATATAGCTGCCCTCTTGCCTTTCACCTCTCCTTTATTTACCTTTATTATGTTGATATATAATTTTATGCCCATCTCCTGCCTAATTTTCTATTCCTTCATGTAACCTTCTGATTTATATGTCTATTTCTGGGTGCCTTTTGAATGTCATTAATTAATTCATGTATCCCTAATAGAATGAATTCCAATGTTTTCAGTCTACTTCCATACTAGTAACATACAGTTCCCATCTGTTCCATCTATTGACAAATTGTTTTGTCTTTGTTGGGTTGCAAATGTTAATCTCTCCATCTCCTGTACTGCAGTGATTATTTTAACCCAGTCTTTACTGTAGGGCTATCTCTCTGTAACCAGCACTTTGTAAGTGTTTTTAATGCTGCTGCCTGTAAAATACGCCAAAGATATTTGTGCTCTTACCCTTAAGTGAGCTGGCTCAACACCTAGTACCAAGTGTGTGGACTCTAGTTCCTCCTCACCAAAGATGGCTCTCAGGTGTTCTTGAATCTTTTCCCAGTAAGTTTTTATTTTAGGGCACTGTCAGAATATGTGTAGGTGTCCTGCTACATTCTCTCCGCAACCCCTCCAACATTTCGAATCTCCCCCTTCTTTAAATTTGGCCTTAGTTTTAGGGACTAGGAAGTACCGACTTCTAGCTTTCCAAACAAATTCCTTCCAAGAGGGTGAGGAGGTAGTGTTCCATATTAAGCCCCAACTTTTCTCCCATTTGTCTTCTTCCATTATTTCTCCCATCTTCCCCACTTTATTTTAATACTAAGTGAGTTGTAATCCTGATCTAGTATAAAGCTAGTGTATATCTTGATCGCCCTTCCCAGAGGGAGATGACCAAATTATTTCAAATGGTGGTGAATGTAGATGTTGTCCCTGTGTTACTTTTGAGTTATTAAGATTATTATGAACCCAGTTACTGATCTGGTAGTATTTAAATCTATCCTTTGGCTTTAAATCAAACAGGGGCATAGCTGCTTCAAAAGAGATGGGAGCACCTCCCATTATAACCTGCCATGGGGAATGGAAGCCTTTGAATGCTTGATCCTTAAACCAGTGGTCTAGGGTAGCTGGGATAAAGTGTTCTTCCCAAGCCCACCACCTATATTTTCATATATGTTGCGCTGTTCCTCCCTTACTGGTTTCACTTCTCCAACCCTCCAGGGCTGTATTAATTCCCATAGGAAATTGCCTAGTAACTTGACATTGTAAGCGTCCATTATAAAGTATAGTCTGCAGTGGAGGACCCTTATTTTGTTGTAGTTCCATCTTTTTCCAATGTGAGGCATAATTGTGGTGCTGCCACAGCAATGCAATTTTCATCTGTGAGGCTATCCAGTAACCTGGTAGGAACAGGATCACTAAATCTCCTGCTTTTCTTGTAAATATAATATATTCCTAGACACCCTAGGTTTGATGTTACCCCAAATGAATCTCATTAGTTGCCTCTGCAACCTAAATGGTCTGTTGTGGAACCATACAGGGGACACTCTGAAACAAGTACAACATACGGGGTAAGATGTTCATTTTGGTGGTTTGAATTTGAATGCATTGGTAGAGGAAGTAGGACCACCTCTTGTAATCTTGTGATATCTCATGTATTACACTGTGGTAATTATCTTGAGAAAGGGATAATGGATTGTCCTAAGTATACTCCTAAATATTTAAATTTATTTAACCCCATCTCACTGGCTATGTCCTCCGAATTTCCATGGGGACCTGATGTGAGCAGACCAGAACCTCAGTCTTGGCCGTTTGGGAATAGCCTGATATTTCAGTAAACTGTTGTATCTGTTCAAAAACTTCTGGAAGTGACAGGGCCGGGTCACCCAGAAACAATAAAATATCATCCGCGTAAAGGCCCAATTTATGTTCATAGCCCCCATCTCTATACCCCGGATGGACGGATTCAAGCGAATCGCTTGTGCCAATGGCTCCACAAGAATGGCGAAGAGGACAGGAGACAGGGGGCAACCCTGCCTCATTCCCCTCTCCAATTCAAATGCTCTGCCTACATGGCCATTCACCCGCAACATTCCTTAAGGGAATCATAGAGCCTGGTATTAATTTACAGAAGACTTCTGGGAAGCCAAGCCTGCCAGGGATGCCTGTAAAATGACCACTGCACCTTATCAAATGTTTTTTCTGCATCTAGGCTCATGACTAATGATGCTTCTCCTGTTTCACTTACATGTTCTAGGATATTTACAGCTCGACGGATACTATCCTGCGCCTGACGCACCCAGGACTAAACCCGTCTGATCTGAGTTTATGATTCGAGGATGATATCCTGAAGTCTTCTTGTCATTATTCTCTGCCATTATTTTATAGTCAGTATAGAGGATGAATATACGCCTAACGAGGCACATAATAATGGATCCCTAGCGGCTTGGGCAACACCACCACTGCATCAGAATGCCACGATGGAGGAATTATTCCTCCTCAGACATCAGAAAATTGTAAACTCTATTTAGTATTGGAGAGATCTGACTCCTAAAAAGCTTGTAAAATTCAGATGGATATCCGTCCATACCCGGGCATTTCCCTGTTTTAATTCTAGATATTTCAGCTATAATTTCTGAGTCTCCTATTGGAGCTACCAAAGAGGCAGCATCTGTTTCCCCAATTTGACCCAGTTGTAGCTTCTCTATAAAACTTTCTAGCTTATTTGTTTCAGGTATGGTCCCAGCCCCATATAACTCCCTATAGTAGTCTGTAAAGGCTTCTGCTATGTCTAGAGTGTTTACCATTTGTTGTTTAGTGATAGGGTGCTTGATTCTGTTAATTGTGGCTCTAGCCTTTCTTTGCCTTAGTCTACTAGCTAACAACCTTGTGGCCCTAGGTCCCCGTCGTAATATTTCTGTCTCAAGTATAACATGTTTTGTTCCACATTATTGTCCAGGATGGCATTAAGGGAACGTCGATGTTTCTGAACTTCTCTCTCCTTAGTGGAAACATATTGCTCTTTTAAGGCTTGTTCTAATTCCCGTATCTTCTGTTGTAAAGTTGCCTTTTGAGCCTCTCTATCCCTTTTTTGTTTAACAGCTTTCGCTATCAATTTTCCCCTTATTACTGCCTTTACTGTGTCCCAGAGGATGGATGGGGAAATTTCTGGGGTATCATTTATGTTGAGTGTTTCCTTAATCATCTCTTGAACTTTTTCTGATTTTCTTTACCCTGAATAAGTGACAAGTTAAGGTGCCATATAGTCTTTTTCTTATTTTGCCCTAGATGCAACTGTAACCACATGGGAGCATGATCCGACAGATACGTTTCCCAGTTTCTATATTCTGCATTTGATATGCTATTTCTTTAGGTATAAAAAAATAATCTATTCTGGTATGTACCTTGTGTACCTGGGGAAAAAAAGTATAATCTCGTTTCTGTCCATGATAGACTCTCCACGCATCTATGTAACCTACTTCAGATAGAAGTTTGCTAACTTTTAGAGCCACTCTCCTATCAGGCCTCTCAACTGTAGAGGTGGAATCAAGATGGTCGTTTAGAGCAAGATTCAGGTCTCCTCCCATAATTAATGACCCCTCTGCCCATTCTGTAAGTCTCATATATAACTGCCTGTGGAAGTTATAATCTGAGCCGGGAGGGGTATAAATCAATGCTATCGTGATAAGTTCCCATTGTAATAGCCCTTCAGGGCAGCTAAACAACCCTCCGAATCAGTCAAGGTGTCTAACTTCAAAGGCAACCCTCTTCCCACTGTAACTATCACTCCCCTACATCTGCCTTTTCTGCATGAGGCTGCTACCACCCTTTAAAACCAAATTTATTCACTTTTTCATGTTCTTGTTGTGGGAGGTGCGCTTTAAAGCATACAGAAATCTGCCTTCTTTTTCTTAATATAGGTGATGATTTTACTACATTTTACTGGATTGTTAATCCATTAACACTGAAAGAAAGAAAGTTGGTACATATCTTAGCCATTTTTATATGCTGTATATGCATTTTTATAATTTACCCCTGCTTTTCCTGACTCTCCATCTGTGGAGAGTGGCTCTAAAAGAAGAAGGGTGATGGCTTTAAGATAGGCAGCAAAAATAAACTTATTGAATATAAAACATTTAACTGTAACAGTAACTTTATCTAAATTGTAAACAATCATTCTCTCTCTTTGTTCGGTGGAATGTCACCACCTGCTCAAAGAGCTGACTTCCAAGGTACAAGGCCTAGGCACTGTAGACTCTTTGCCCTTCCTGTTGGGAACGGGCAGAAGGAGAAAAGAACTTCCTCTCTAGAAGGATCCCTCTCGAGTTCTCACTAGAATTGTGGAGCTCGATGCAGAACCGCTATGGACCAAGGCAGTCCAAAGAACTAAGTGTTGGTCCAGCTTTCCTTCCATAGGCCCTCTCCCTCCTGCTTTATTTGTATTTAACTGATTGGTCCCATATTTTAGCAGATATATTTTGTCTCCCTCCAGAGCCAAAACTTTAATCAACTCGCTAAGAACAAATCCCATTAGGCTGATATAATACTTTTATCCTTCCTCCCCCAGCTTTCTTATCCATCTCAAATCTGGTTTCAGTTTTTCTGTGCGTTTCAGAGCATGCGTTCTTCCCCTTCCCTCCTTCCCCCAGCACATCTTCACCCTGCATCGTGTCTTTCTGATTTTCAGGGGATCAGAGAAAGTGATCTCCCTCCTTCTCCATCTTTTCCCTTTTGTTACCATTTAAATCTTATATTCTCATAAAACCACCTTGCTGACCATTCAAATCCCCTGCCAGCAAGTGACAGAGTAATTGTCCCGGGTATTCAAAATCAGCTTCAAATATAATATCGTCAGTTACATAAAGAAAGACTTGTAAATTGTCTCTTCTCCTCATAGCGACTTAGGATGCTCTCATTCCCTTAAGGATTTACCTCTGGTTTCATCATTCTCTCAGTCCTCGCCCATATCTTCACTCTCGCCTTCTTCTACTCCCGGAAGTTTCTTAAATAAATCTTGTAATAAAGCTGCTGATCTCGATGCACCCTGATATATATTTTTCTGGTTTTCCTTGATGTGCTGAGTTGCCATCCAAAACCTCTCTCTCCTTCTCTGTGGGGCCTGCACGCGGAGCTCTGGTGTAAACAGGCCTCGCTTTCAGCACTGCTTCCTAGCTTCCTGTGGGAGTCATAGATTTCTGGGCCCTCTTCCCAGTGTACTCTGAGACAGGCAGGGTATGGCGTTTGTATTTTATGTTGTTTTTCTTTCAAAGCTTGTATTAGTGGGCCATACAGCAACCTCTGCTGCTGAATCACTGTTGGATAGTCCTGGTCAAAAAACAATCGTGAATCCAAGTATCTAGCTTCTTTTTTCTGCCAAGCTTGTCTCTGTATTTCCTCTTTAGTGCGAAAACTACTACATTTTATAATAATAGATCGGGGTCTGGCTGTTTCTTCTTTCGGTTTTGGCATTAGGGCTCTATGCACCCTCTCAATTCTCAGCTCATATGGGGGGATAGTTCTAGAACATCTTTAAGTAAGTCTACCATAAATTCTACCAATGCTCCTGTTTCAGCTCCTTCCTTTAGGCCATATATCCGCAAATTATCATGGTGGGCACGACTTTCCAGGTCAACACACTTCTCTTCTAAGTCCACAGTATGATAACAGAGTGCCTGCACTGTTCTTCCCAAATGCATCAAGTCATCTTCTGTTTGCGATATACGATCCTCTGTCTCTTGCACTCAGCATTCCATATGGTTTAATTTTTGATTCAGGTTACCAAATTCCGTTTTGTTTTCAGTCATCATTTCTTTCAATTCTTTTAAGAGTAGGTCAAATCTGCACAAGAAAGCCTGTCCACCTCCTCATCTGTATTATAGGCCACTGCAGAGTCAACTGCTCAGTTTTGCACCATCATACGAGTGGGAGAGCCGCCACGAATTCCCGTTGCTTCCTTCTCTCCTTTAGATTGTTGTGATCGGGACCTAGAATTTGTATCTTTTTGTGTACCCCCTCCTGACATTTTGTTGGCAATTTTAGTTCAATTTGTTATTTTTGGGGTTCTTTTTAGCAGGTTGTCGAGGAAGCTCACTCTTTAGCTGCTATCCTGAGCCGTGGCGGAACCGGAAGTCAGGAGGCATAAGGTTAACTGGAATGTTAGTAACATGGAGCCACTCAAGATGCATCTGCTTCACCAGGGTCAGGAGCAGAAGTCTCAAAAGCCATGTTTTTGAGTAATGACTGAAAGGACAGGTCCTCCTGAGGAACCAAAGAAGAAACTGAAGGTTGATTCTCCAGGCTATAAAAAGTGTTGTTACTGCCGTCCTCAGCAACGATGAGGTTGGGGTCAGTCTCATCCCCCCCTCCGGATCCCCCTCGGAAGGGGAAGCTGGAAGAGGTGTGGAACCAGCAAGTCCGAATCTGGACCTAGAGAGTGGGTAAACAGGCGACACTGGGACCGGGAGTCGGCACCAGAAATGGTGACAACCCCGGATGTGGCACTGAGCCTCATGGCACCGGCGTTGGTGGAACAGGCGCCGGCACCAGAGATAGCACCATCCAAGAACCTAGACTAGGCCTAGAAAGTGCAACTGGCACCGAAATGACTGGAGAAAGCACCAGTGCTGGCTCCCTGTGAAAGAACAGGGAGAGGGAGGTTGGCATGTGGAATCAACATCGGCAGAGCAGCCACTGTCAAGGGATCAAGATCCATTAGTGGAGCCAAACGCTCTACCTGGTCCAAAGGCCCCAACCAAGGCCCAGAGACATCTAGGCTTGAAGGTACTGGTACCAGATACACAGGAAGAGGCAACTGGCCAGACATTGTACCCACTGCTCCATATGGTGAAACTGCCACTGGAGGCCCCACAAGAGGACAGAGAGAGGCTATGGGGCCAAGATCTTGAACGACCACAAGCAGAAGCAGTCGGAAACCAATGGTGCCAGGGAAGGCCTCCCTGCTCACGGAGATAGAAAGCCTCTTAGCAGAGCGTGCCAGAGGCAACCTCAAGTGGTACCATTTATTCCCTTCTGACAGTCGAGCAGTGCCAAGTCCCCGACCTGGATCAGGAACAGGATCGCTTCTTTTTGTGTTTATGGGAGGACTGTCCTCCCTCCTGAACACCGGACCCCCCCACTCCGGAAAGGGCAGTGGACTGGACACAGCCCAGCTGCCATAGAAACCCTTCAAAGGAGACTCCCTACTGTCACCGTCCCTGGTTGACTCTGTTGAACGGCAGGGCTGAAGATCTGAAGAAGCTGAAGTTCAAAAACAACTTTTTTTTTTCTACTGAGGAAAATAAGAAAAACACTAGCTGAACTAAACAAAATTAAATGAAACTGAACGCTGTTGTCGTACAGACGTGAAGATCGGACTCCTGGTGGGACAGCAACGCTGTCACTGAAGCGCACTTGGAGGCAGGTAAAAAGGAACTGAGATGGTTGGAGGATCGACGCTGTGATAGCCTGTACGGCGTAAGACAGCCTTGCGGTGCTATGCATGAGCAGACCTACCTCTCGTGCCGGCACTCCTGAAGATTTTTTATCCCGTGGGGTCCCAGTGCCTCCGACTTGAACCCAGAAGTCCAGGAAAATCAAATAAATAAACAAACAATGCCACAGTTACTCAAGATGGGAACTCAACCTTGTGTTTTAGCTAATATTTTATAATGTACAGCTGGTCACGTGACTTAACAAATGGAGTGCCATGCTCTGTTGGTTTCAAGCACTGAAAAGGATAGTGTCTTCTGAAAGTTCCCATGACTGAGATTTGACTTCCCGTTGCTGCTGAACCACTGATCTAACATAAGAACGAATGTACAACAGCACTGTGATATCACATCCATGGTACAGGCTGTGATGCCACTGTTTCCCTATGGGAAGTGACTGGCACACACTACACAGAGAATACTGGTTGGGCAACCATGAACAACCAGCCAGCGCTATTAAAGGGGTTCTGATTACATCAGACTTTGAGAGTGAAACTTGAGGTCTGGTGTAATCAGAGACCCAAGGCAGCAGCACAGGCTGGTTGGGCATGTGGCTGTCCAAGCAAGATTTTTATAGTGTATATTTTTTCTTTAAACTGTTTTCACAGTGCTCCATGGCAGCAGCAATGTACCGCAGTTTCAGTTTAGAACTTGAACTGAATGCTGCGTCAAAGCGCTGTGAAAGCACCAGCTGCCCTGAGGATTTTGATCGGCTGGAATGTTGTTGTACTACAGAAGAGTACAACCACATTCCATGACCTCTGAAGTATGGTACAACAAGTTTCAGCTGGCATGGAATCCATGCAGAACAAACCCTCACTATACGCTATATTTTTAATTTGTTTTTGTTGACCGGAAAGGAGGACCAGACAATTCCTGCCTATTTTCAGCCTCGTCCCAGGAGGGGATACAGATGGATGCCAACTGACACTGAACCAGATTAAGCTGTTGGTGGTACTTTTAGTGAATGTATATAGAGATTGTGCATGAGCAATCATGCACAACAAGGCTACTTTACAATTGAGAGGTTTCCATGGTAACGGGAGACCTCAAGAGTGCAGCTCGAGAGTTCACGTTACCCCGGAAACCTTGAGATAGTTAAACAGCTTTGTTGTGTATGATTGCTCATACGCAGTCTTTTATAGTGTATGAGCAACCATCAAATCACAACACAGTTCCCACTTTTTCAGCACCACTCTCTTCTGGGTCCAGCGCGCACGCCCTTGGCCATTTCGAAAACAGCAGAGGTTCTCGATATGTGCATGCACGAAGATGTTCGAAGTTGCTGTACTGCAGTAGTGATGCAGCTAGGGCAGCACAACAATTTGATGTCACTACTGCAGCACAACAGGCTGATTCCTGTAACCAAATTCCATATGCTATAACGTTCTCCCATACACTATATGCATATTTAGGCATTCCTAGCAATTAGCACCGTGACTGCTGGAATAATCAATTATATTCTGTATTTTACATGCATGATACTGTTCGACGTACACTCGTAAAGTACTTACTAAGTCATGCAATCCACTGGTTTGAAGCAAACCATTTTTTTCAGATTTAATGGATCTGTTTTGGCAGGTGACATTCTCAGGTTTTAGTCCATTCACTTTACCATGACATATAAGAGGAGTAGGACCATTGACGGCAGAATCTACTGGTAGATCCTGAATACAGGAATTATCTGCTTCGGCACTTGGAGAAGCCGAGTTGGAATTTTGGAGTGCACCAGCCTCATTTCCATTCATAGTTCCAGTAAGAGTCTTTGAGTGACGGTTCTCTTTAGATGAACCTTTGGACTCCTCGTCAGATTCCTCTGAAGATTCTGCACCATAAGGGACAAGGAAACTGGAGCTCCCTTGGGGTTTACCATTCACAACTGGCTTAGAACAAAGTTCACTGAGTCCCGCTGACTTAGAATGTGAAGTAGATACTAGTGCGGTAGAGGCAGCTGAGGTAGACTGTGTGGCAGACAAACTGGTGACAGTGGATGAAGGAGTTGGCTTGTACAGGCTCTCCAAAGGACTGGTATGAAGGTTGGGTTGGGACTGACCTGAACGTGCAAGCAGCTTATTGTTTTGAATATTAATACTAATCTTTTGTTTTTTAGGAGGTTCAGGAATAACTGTAGGTCTGTTCATTGGTCGGCTCTGAAAAGAAGTAGAAGGTGGGGTGGATGTTGCTCTGCTCATGTTAGTACTGCTAGTGCTGGCTATGGAACTGCTGGAAGCTTCCTTCATAGAACCACTGCCATTTAAATGATTTAAATTCTGAAATAGAACATAAAATATTTAAAATTTCATTACAGCTGACAGTGTAACAATTAATAAAATATATCTGAAAATTATTTAAATCTCAGGGGAACAGATTATTACTACGTAAAGTCATTTCAACTGTCAGAATTACTCTGGCAATAAAGCATTCGCAAGGATTTCATATCTATTGCTTTAAATAAAGCACTGATGGGTTTGCAAGAAATGGAGATTAGTACTAAAACACTGAAAAACGAGTTTTAAAAATATGCCTAAAGAGAGGCTTTACTGCATAATTACCACAATGCAAAAACACAAGGGCACAAAATTTAATGATAAATTGGGGAGAACTGGTACTTGAACTAAATCTCATTTTCTACACTCAGAAGCCCCTCTGGAGTTCCAACAATGTGCCACTTAAGTACTGGCTTGCACACCTGAAATTGTTGGTAAGGTGCTTGGCTACCATAATTTGCATGAGGTAAACACAGTATTAACAAGGGTTGGCTGGCAACCAGCTGGCCCTGTTGTATAACTACCGATGTAAGAGAAGATTTGTGGCCATGGCAAAGTTGTAGGTGGAAGCAACGACAAGCATACTGAATACTGCATACATATGAATAAGCACACTATATGGCTGAGTTGGGGTGGACACACAGTGACATTAGTATACACAGTGACATGCAACAACACTAATGTATACACATCAACATGCACACAGGCAACACACTAATAACACTGTCACATACCAAAACTAATGCACACAAACTACAGTACACATGCACACAGTCATGTTAGAGGAGATAATGGGGGAGTGTACATTCTAATAATTTCTTTGCTTGCTATTACTATTTTCTAAGATGATACAATCGACTGCAATCATTTGCCCTTGATGTTTTAAGTCTTACCCAGAGTTTTATGTCAAGGGTTGAGGTATGTTATTCAAACTATACAAGCAACTGAGATCGAGTAGGCCTAAACCACCATATGTCCACTTTATGACAGTAAACTACACTTCTGTACAGCCTGTTTTGCAACTTACCTAGAGTTCTGCAGCATTTATACTATTTTAAATTAACAACAGTGTTGCCAATTTCAGTGTTCATAGTAACTCCATTACTGGTGCTTACTAACTCTACAGTGATCCTTGTTTGGTAAGAGTTCAATAAAAACACAGTCAGGAAGTATGAGCATTGCCAGACCATCAGCACAGTGGTAGAGCTACTGCTCGTGACCCACATTTGGGAGCAAGTTTGGGTCGTTGGGCATCCAGCAGGTGAAAAGACTAAGCATTCCAGAAGTTGCTGTACCTCTCTGGGAAGGGAGGGTCACTGTCTTTGCTGTAGTGCTGCCGCCTGGGTGACCACAGGTGGCAGTGGGGATTATTAACCGGGTGAGCGAACGTCACGCTGTCGCATTGCATTCTTTGTGTGGTGATGTCTTGGAAGGCCAGGGAGTTACATGGAAAATGGCAACACCACCTGAAAAGATGGACCCCAATAAATCTGGCCCCACACCAGCACTTGAGATGCTGCCTGATGGTGCTACAGACTCGCTGGTTAATCCTCCCTATTCCTACACCACTTGGCGGGTATATCTGAGCTTCAATGGAGAATGGCACTCAAGGTAGGGTTGCACTGGGATTGGGTATGTCTAGGGTTCTCCTGAGGTCTATGGGTGTTTGAGACAGGAAGGGGGCACCAAAAAAAAAGTCATGACCAAGTTCAATTATCAGGACACAAAGCTTTAATTCTACTTATCGGATTATCACTCAGTTTGTAACAATATATTAAATTTACCTTTGTCATGTGTGGGGGAAGCTGTGGCCCAATAAATCCTGATACAGTCTGCTTATTGTTAACTGTTCGCTGATTAACTACTGGCCGTGGAGAGGACTGTCCTGGAGTATGCGCAGAATGGCTGTAATCCCCTCCATTTTTCGTATCAGTGGATCTAAAAGAGGGAAAAAAAAAAAAACACTTTACAAAAAAAGGGAAACAGCAAAACTTAAATGTGCAGGGCACTATACTGTGAATTTGCCGTTACCATACCTGATGTAGAACAGCACGTAAGCTTGTTGATTAAGCACTGATTTAATGTCAGCGGAAGACACAATGGAATCATTCATTTGGTACCACTGTCCATTACTGGCCTATGAATAAAAATAAAACAAGTATATTCAATGTGGAGCAGTAAAGAAATGAAAAACAGGGCATCACAAAATAGGTCCAGCTAAGTTCTCTTACTGAAGTACTCTCTCCTATATTTCGTCTTTCTCCTTCTCATCTTTCCTTCAAACATAGGCTCAAACCACACAATGCCTCCTCCTGCTCCTGTCCTGGCCTTAGTTGACAAGTGGTCTCTGCTCTCATTCCTCCTCCACCTTCTGCCACCTACAAATCTGCCTTGATTTGAGAATTCCCTTCATACTGTTTCCTCTGTTATTGCCCACAACTCCTGAGTTTTTGCCATTTTGGGACCACATCTGTACTCCTTGAGATATTCATCACTGTATATTTTCATGTTTTTTGCTCACTGCCAGTTATTAACCTTACTCTTATTTTTCACCTGAGCCCTAAGATTCCATATAGCCTAATTGCTGTTTTTTGAATGCACATGCTGTACTTGCAGATCCAGAAACAAATGATTTGATACCTTTTATTGGACCAACATTGATGTTACAAAAAGAACAAAGTGCCTAAGCTTTTGGACCAACCAAGTCCTTTCTCGGAAGCTTATGGCAGGTACTTAGAAAATCACATACTATTAACACCCAGATCATACATAAACACACAGAAAAAATTCTCATTGGTTTAAAATACTCATTGAAACCATAACTGAAGTTTAAATAGGAACAACTAGAGTTCACCAGTTTGCTATTAGCTAAGAAGCCTTCCAAGGTCAAATGTCCACAGAATAAGATAAGAACACTTTGAGCAGAAAGTTACACTAACTTAAAACTGAATGTCTAAGTGTTTGTGTGAATACAGTCTGTTAAAATGTGATATTATTGTATGTTAAAAAAAACAAAACTATATAACAAATTGTCTATATATGGCATTAAGTGGGTTTAAAGTATACCTAGTGTAAGAAACTGTTTCACACATTTATACAGTATTAAACTTATCTGGAGACATTTTCCCAACTATACACTCAACCAGTTACTATATTCCATAAACAATAAGACCTTCAGTGCTGTAACAAGATGTTATACAAGATAAGATCAATTGTCAGTATAAGTGCCAAATTAAAAAAATAAACCTGTCAAGGACCCCCAAGTAAATGAGACCATGCATCCGGATATGCTCAGAGTTCAAAAATGTTATCTCTATATAAACAAACTACTATATGTACAGAAACATTATAAAGAATCTGAATAAAAACACAATGAAATTACCCCCCCCCGGGGAAAGATAACTAGTTAAAAGGAAGTACAGTGCAACCCCCTTAAATGCATACCCTTGGTACTGGCAAAAATTATGCATTTAAGAGGGCTGTGTGTTGATCAGCTCTTGTATTCTTTTCATAGTGAATACAACTTGCAGTATGTGCTAGGAGGCTGGGTAGGGAAGAAATGAAAATTACGTACCACAAGTAATTCTTGTGATCTTCTTGGAATGAGTCTCCACCACTCATTCACACTAGTGGGATTAGCGCCGGAGGCACTAGGACCCATCGGGAGCAAACTTTTTGCTGGAGGGTCGGCGCGAGAGACGGCGCCGCAAGGCACGGCGCCGTGAGCAGCGGCTCGAGCGGCAACGACTATCCCGACGACGACCCTCCAACCGCCTCAGTACCTTTTTTACCAAGGAGGTGCAGCGCAACTAACGTAAAGAGTAAATCCAACCTTAAAAAAGCAGACATAAGATAGTCCGTATGACCCGTGAAAGAAGGGTCAGCAAAGAAGTCCTCACGGCCTAAAGATTTGAGGGAGTGAAGACCAACACAGCGGTGAGCTCGTGGGATGGAGGGAGGGAGGGTAGGATGAGTGGTGGAGACTCATCTAAGAAGATCAAGAATTACGTAGGCAATGTAATTTTCATATCTTCCTGGACATAAGTCTCCACCACTCATTCACACTAGTGGAGAGTACTAAGCTGATAATCCCCCAAAGGGCGGCAGCAGAGCCAGAGCTCACGCGGCTCAAGATAGAAGCCCATTAGCGATAGTTCTGTCGATGCGGAATGTCGCCTGGCATGAACATCCAGTGCATAATGCTTAACGAATGTATGCACTGAGCTCCAGGTGGCGGCGTTGCAGATATCTGCAACTGGAACATTGCGAATCTCCGCTAAAGATGCCGCGACCGCCCTAGTAGAGTGAGTGTAAACTCTACCCTCCAATTTAACTTGAGCCATGGAGTAGCAATGTCAAGGCATGCCATTAACCATGATGAAATGCATCTGATATCGACAGGTTGACCCAGCCGGTGTCGCTGAAAGAAACAAACAGTTGCTGAGTCTATGAAAATTCTTGGTTCTATCTAAATAGAACCGCAAGGCTCTCTTAACATCCAAGGAATGAAGAGATCGTCTCTTCATTTTGGAAATTAGCTAAGTAAGAGGAAGTACCAGAGGTTGGTTTAGATGGAATTCTGACACAACCTTGGGAAGAAATTTAGGATGAGTAAGGAGAACTACCTTGTCTTTATGGAATACAGTATAATGGAGGGTCCGGCCACCAAGGCATGAATCTCCCGAGACCCTGCGGGCTGAGGGTGATGGCCACCAGGAAGGCAGTCTTCCAGGAAGAAATTTTAGCTCACAGGTAGCTAGCTCGAAGGCTTCCGAGTGAGCATGTCCAGCACCAGGTTAATGTCCCAGGCTGCAACTGGACGCTTAACAGGGTCTGGTATGAAGAATCCTCAAGAAATCTCTTCACCATAGGAAGCTGAGCCAGAGTCAAGGAAGAAACCGCTCATGGAACGCTGAGATGGCACTAAGGTGAACTTTAACTGTGAGTACTGGAGACCTGAGTTTGATAGGTCCAAAAGATACTCCAGAACTTTGTCAGGAGGACAGGAAAAGGATTCCAAGAGGACTTTGCACACCAGAGAAAAGCTGCTTCCATTTGGAAGCGACGTTTCTCGGTGGCTGGCTTCCGCGAGCCAGAAGGATGTCCGAGACTTCACGAGAGACATTGAACCGATTCACTTCTACCTCTTCAGGAGCCAAGCATGAAGGTGAAGTGATTTCAGGTTTGGATGGACCAACGAACCCTGAGTCAAAAGATTGATTTGCAAGGGAAGTGGTCTCGGAGAGGCTGCCAACATACTGTTGAGCAGAGGAAACCATAGTTGCCAAGGCCAGGAGGGAGCAATGAGAATCATTTTGGACCCCTGAGACTCGAACTTGAGGAGAACTCTCTGGATTAGAGGAAGCGGTGGAAAGGCGTAAAGAAAGCGTTTTGTCCACCGCAGCCTGAACGCATCCTGACAGAAAATGCCAGGCCCTGGATTTCTGGAGCAGAAGAGAGGCAGTTTTACATTGAATGGGGATGCAAAAAGGTCCAGGTCTGGAGTCCCCCACTCTTCGAATAGTGACCGAGCTACGGCTGGATCGAGAGACCACTCGTGAGGGTCTGCCTCCGTTCTGCTGAGGTGGTCTGCTAGATCGTTTTGTATACCTGGCAGATAAACCGCCTGAATCAGAGACTTGTGCTCCAAGCACCACTCCCACACCCTCATTGCTTCCCTGCAAAGGGGGTAAGAATGAGCACCGCCTTGCTTGTTGATGTAATACATCACATCTTTGTTGTCCATTTGAAGGAGAATGTTCTTGTGACAAAGGATATCCTTCAGAGCTCGGATCGCGTGAGGACCGCCTCATCTCCAGGACATTTATGTGGAGATGAGTTTCAACTGAGTCCATACACCTGAGTGTGAAGGAGACAGTGAGCTCCCATCACATTAGCGAGCGGCTGTGGTGATGGAGATCTGATGATCCGGGGAGCAAGGGGAACCCTTCCAGGAGATTGTTTCTGAGTCCACCAGGTGAGAGACCTGAAGGGCTCACACCTTGATGGGATAAGACTGGGGGTGAGAGGTCGGAGACCACTGAGTGGAGAGTTATCCATTGGGTGGTTCTCATGTGCAACCGGGCCAGGGTACAGTGAACACCGAGGAAGCCATGAGACCTAACATGCGTTGCATCGAGAGCTGTAACCCTATTGGTTCTCCCCGATTAACAGGCCATCCGGCGATGTCGAGTCTTCTGTCCTCTGGAAGGAAAGCTCGGTGAAGAGGTGTCTAGGAGGCCCTATGAAAAGGAGCCTCTGAGGGCTGCAGTTGTGATTTTTCAAATTCAGCAGATTCCATGGACGTATAAGCACGGTAGAAGTCGTTGCATGGCTTCCAAAGTCCCTTGGCTGGAAGGGCTTGCTAGAAGCCAATCGTCCAGGTAGGGAAACACTCAGAGTCCTATCTTTCCTGAGATGCGCTATGAGAACTGCACAACACTTTGTAAAACTCACGGCGCCGAGGATAGCCCAAAGGCAGGACTTGAATCTGATAATGCCGACCCAGAGCTACAAACCTGAGGAACTTGCGGTGGGTCGGGTGGATGGGGATATGCTGGTAAGCCGGCCCTGCAAATCCAGGAGGCCAGCCAGTCGAGTTGATGCAGCAGGGTAACAGGGCACCTAGGAATCATTTTGAATTTCTCCCTGGGGAGAAATTTGTTTAACTTCTGAGGTCTAGAATGGGGCGATTCCCCAGATCTCTTTGGAACCAGGAAGTAATGGGAGTAGAACCTCTGGCCAGAGATGCGGGGGCACTAGTTCTAGCTCCTGTTGCTTAGAAGGCCTTGGATCTCGGGTGAGGAGGTCTGATTCGAGAGGCCGACAACCTGGGTTTGTCGTCTGGGAGGACAATTCGGCGGGGTTTCCAAAATTGAGAGAATAACTCTCGCGAATTATCCGAAGGACCCATTTGTCCGAAGTTATGGACTTCCACTGGTTTGTAGAAGTACATCAGACGACCTCCCACCGGAGGAGAAAGTTCCACCTCGGGCAGTGTGGATGGAACTTGGGCCAGCAATTCATAAGGTGGCGCTGGGGCTTTAGGCCCTGCGCTTCTGCTGCGCTTTCTGAGGTTGGGCAGGTTGGCTTTATGGAAGCTTCCCCGCTCTGCCTCTAAAGGACTGACGACTATGAAACTGACGCCTGTTCACATGCCCCGAGAGGGAGGCAGGCGGAGGTCTGGCCAACTTAATGGCCGACCTAGTCTTCTGAGTGGCCTCTAAGGCTTGTTCCACCTGAGGGCCGAAAGAAAGGAGCCTGCCAAAGGGCAGCGCCATTACCTGCTGAGCATGAGTCATTGTGAAGCCAAGTATGCAGCCAGGAATGGCGCCAAGTACAAAACATCAGGATGCTGAGCGAGAAGCAGTGTCGAAAGCGTCCATAGCGGCTTTGACCTGTTGGTTATTGGACTCAATACCTCTAGTAACGGTGAGAAGAAGCTCTGACTTGGAGTCCGAATCCGGAAGAGCTTCAACCATTCTTTTCAAAGAGTGCCACAGGATATACTCATACTGAGAAAAATAGCCTTGATAACTGGCAATACGCATACTTAGAGTGGAGGCAGCAAAGACTCTCTTACCTAATGTATCAATCTTACGAGACTCTTTGTTAATAGGTCGAGCTGTAGTAGTTTGAGGAAGAACGACCTTATCATTCTCTGCCAGGACTACAATAGGATCCGCAAAGGCTTGGGATGCCAAATGGGACGATCCTTGGGAGCTGAATACTTTATCGATGGATTTAGCCACTGAGGGAATAAGAGCAGGATTATTCCATACCATTTGAGACAGCGCCTCGAAGGAAGCTGGATCGGAGGAGTCAAATCCGTAGGGATCTCCGAGGCATGAAGGTACTGGAGTCTTAATATCTTCCCAGGATCGATGTCTGTAGTCTGGAGAGAAAGAGTGATCTCAGGTTCTTCAACAGAGACTTAAAGGACAGGTCCTCGACCACAGGCTCTGTAGCAAGAAAGATCCTGTTTCTCCACTTCATCACCCAACCCAAGGTCTGGGTCAGGCTCAACATCATCTCCTGATGGTCCAGGAAGGACTGTTTGGACAGGAAAGGAGTGAAAATTAGGAGAGGAGGAAACAGCAGAGAAACAAGGAGAGTCCCCGAGGGCCCCCGGCGCCGAGAAGGCAAAACGGGTTGGAAACGGCACCGCAGAAGGGCACGGTGCCGAAGAGGCACGAGGCACCGCAAGCGGCGCCGCATCAACCAAGTGGCACCGTCGACGGCGCCGCCAAACCAAGCGGCACCGCCGACGGCGCCGCCAGACCCAGCGGCGCCGCGGACGGCGCCGCAAGGCCCAGCAACACCGAAAACGGAGCCGACAAGCCGACAGACCCTGCGGAAGGCGCCGGAAACACCCCAGGACCCTGGAAAGCTAAAGAAGGGAAAAACAGGAGATAAGGGCATCGGTGTGGCCCCCTGCGCCGCAGCCATGTGAGGGGGAGAACACCTAAGCGCGGAGTCACCGGCACCGAAGAAGGCGCCACGCGACTAGGAAGGTCCAACCGCCCTACCCGATCGCCGGAGGAGCCCGGGGGCTCCGTGGCAACCGAGCCAGGCAGGAGAACCAACCTCCGAGCCCATCGCTCCATAAGAGCGGCCCACTGATGAAACTGCTCATCTGGAGCCCTACCTATAGGACGGGAGGAGCTCGATGTCGGCCAGCAGCCGATCACCGGCAGTTAGCGACTCCGAAGAAAGGAGAGCGGCAACTAGCGATAACCGACCGTCGGCGCAGACGCCACCAGAGGCGACCTCGAGTGATGCCTTCTCTTTTTTGACCTGTGGGCTGAAGAAGAGCTCGAGGCCGAACGGTGCCGAGAATGCGACCGTTTATTTTTATGCCGGTGGGGGACCGCCCATCCCCCCGGGCATCGGACTGACCGTTGTCGGAACCCCGCTGAGGAGAAGGAGGCTGACCGGACCCAGCCCGGCTGACTGAACAGCTTTCATACGAAGTCTCCCTACCGTCACCTGACCTGCTCATGGTCGACTCCGTCCAGTAGGCCGAGACTTCTTCAAGTAAGTAATTTAAAATATTAGAAATATTTAACGAAAATAGAATAAATTAGCGATACTACTATCGTGATAATGTTACAAAAATAAACTGAAAACTATCGCTGAGTTTGAAGTTTGACTCCCGACAAGGCGGCGGCGCTCGTCACTGAAGCACACTTTCGGCGGAAAAAAAGGAACTGAAGGCGATTGGAGGGTGCGTCGTTGGGACAGTCATTGCCGCTCGAGCCGCTGCTTGCCAGCATCCGCCTCGCGTCGACCCTCCAGCAAAAAGTTTGCTCCCGATGGGTCCTAGTGCCTCCGGCGATAATCCCACTAGTGTGAATGAGTGGTGGAGACTTATGTCCAGGAAGATATGCCAGCATCACTTAAATACTTTTTTGGTTGGGATAAAGTGATTTGTGACATGCTGTGGCATTCTCTGGTCTGATTCCTGTGTGAGGGAGGGTGCTTCTGGGATACATGTAAAGTGCTTCTGTGACACACTTTTGGGTTCTTTGCTTTGATTTCAGTGTGGGTGAGGGTGCTTCTTTGACTTGGGTTTGTTGGTTTAAAGGTTGAAGTAGATGATTACCACCTCATTTTAAATACAGCAGCCCATTAACAGGCAATTAATTACTAATTAGTAAGGCAGCTACAGGGAGTCTAAGTAAAACTGGGCCAGTCAGTCCACACTTGAACACCAAAACTGAGTGAAAAATATGCATTTAAAAGAGATCCTTATATGTGTTTAACAGGTCTATTTAACATAGGAAGTGTAGGAACAATAAATTGGGACTTCGAAATTGTATGCGTTTATGTGGGCCATGCATTTATCAGGCATGCATTTAAGTGGGATGCACTGTATATATTCACTATGTATGAGAGTCAAGAGTCCTAACACACCATCATTTACACCAATCACTGCAATATTTACCCAATGGAATTTAACCTGTGAGAGACCCCTAAGTAAATGAGATCATGCATCCTGATATGTTCAGAGTTCAAAAATGTGTCAGTATAGAATCAAACTGCTATATGTACAGTAACAGACTAAGGAATCTGAATAAAAACCCAATGGAATTACCCTCCCCCCGTAAGATAACTAGTTGAAGGAAGTAAATATACACTATGTATGTGAACTAAGAGTCCAAACACACTATAACATCGTTATATCAAGTACCTTAATATAAGCCATACCTAAATACAACCACAACCCCCACACTACATAACCCCCCACCAAAAAAAACACCATATTATTAACACCCAGATCATACATAAAAACACAGAAAAAATTCTCATTGGTTTAAAATACTCATTGAAACCATAACTGAAGTTTAAATAAGAACAACTAGAGTTCACCAGTTTGCTATTAGCTGAGAAGCCTTCCAAGGTCAAATGTCCACAGAATAAGACAAGAATACTTCGAGCAGAAAGTTACACTAACGTAAAAACTGAATGTCTAAGTGTGTTATGTGAATACATGCCCTACCCCCCCCCAAAAAAAAACAGGTCTTTGGTGAAAAAACAAACAACATGTTAACCAGTTAAAAGGGACTCTCTAAATATTAAAACAAAAAACAAAGACATGCTGAAGTCCTATTATATAAGTCTATCCTTAGAAGTAAAGGTCTGTGTAAGTTTAAGTAGGATAATGTGACATAAACCCCAAATCAATGTTCATGCCATCTTCCACTATATTGAGAAGTAAAATAAGCCCGATCTCAGAGGACCGTCTCTGTTGTGTACTTTTGAAACGGCCTTTTAAGACCATTACTGACATACCTGAAATAGAGTGGTCCATCTCAGAGAAGTGCTGCCCCACTGGTTTTTCAGTCTTCTTCATATGGGCCCTTTGTTTACGGTATTTGTAGATGTTGTTCCATCTTTATTGAATGATACACATTGCTTGATTTATGCAGATTATATTATTTTGTATAAAAGTTCAATTTCTGTTGAACTCATAAATAAGTCCTTAAATAAGGACTTTGCTATTCTATGTGGGTGGTTAAAATGGAATTGTTTGGCATTAAATAATCTGAAAACAAAATGTATGCTGTTTGGATCTAGAATTAGATTAAATAGATCTCAGAATTTGTCCATCTCTGATTTGTTGGGTAATGGGATGGAGCAGGTAAAACAATTTAAATATCTTGGAGTTTTGTTAGACCAACACTTAAAATTTTCTGATCATGTAAAATTTATTTCTCGTCAGATACATCAGAGACTTGGTGTATTATTCAAGTTTCAATCCCTGTTGACTTTACCAGCAAGACGTGCAATAGCAGAGGGTGTCTTATTACCACAGTTGAATTATAATGCATTTCTTTTTACTAACTTGTCAAATAGAGAGTTATCTCTCCTTACTAATGTGTTTCATGGTATTTGTAGATTTACTTTTAAGTTGTCCTATTCTACTCATCACTGTGAACTGTATAGACTATCTGCCTGGCTTCCTCCCAGGATGGGTTGTCTATACAGTCTATGTTTATTAACAGATAAAGTTCTTTGTCAAGGTACAGATTCTCCATTATATTCACTTTTACACATTAAAATAAATTCACGGAACTTCGCTTCTGATCAACAAATTAAGTTAAAGGTCCCAAAAACTAAGACTAAAATGGGGGATGGTTCGTTTACTTACTCTGCTGCTAAAAATTGGAATGAGCTTCCCATTGTTTTATATGAAAATGTTTGTCATCAAACTTTTAAAATTAGGTTAAGAAATTATTTTCTTGCTAAATTGCATTGTTGCTGTTTTCAGTAATTATTTTATATATATTTATTTGTAATTTGGTAATGTATGTTTAATGTTGTATTGTATTGTGATGTGAGTTTTGTTAATTGTAAACATCTTGACTGTATATGTATGGTCTCCGGGTCGTACATGAAAACGGGCCTTTGGTTCATTGTACTTACCTGGTAAACAAATGTTTAAAATAAAATAAAATAAAATATTAATAGTATGTCTGTACGAGTTCATTCTAGTGCAGAATGATTGCTTTGTCTGGGAAGAGACTCTTAGTTCACATATAGTGTATACTGTGTGAAACAGTTTCTCACACTACGTAAACTTTCCTTTAAACCCACTTAATGCCATATGTAGAAAATTTCTGTTACATAGTTTTTGTTTTTAACATACAATACCATCACATTTTAACAGACTATTCACATAATACATTTAGACATTCAGTTTTTAAGTTAGTGTAACTTTCTGCTTAGAGGATTCTTGTCTTATTCTGTGGACATTTGATCTTGGAAGGCTTCTCAGCAAACTGGTGAAATCTAGTTATTTAAACTTCAGTTATAGTTTAAATAAGTATTTTAAACCAATGAGAATTCTTTCTGGGTTTTTATGTGTGACCTGGGTGTTAATAGTGTGTGATTTTCTAAATAACTGCCATAAGCTTCCGAGGAAGGACTTGGTTGGTCTGAAAGCTTAGGTGCTATGTTTTTTTTGTAACATCAATGTTGGTCAATAAAAGGTATCAAACCATTTGCTTCTGGATCTGTTCTTACAAGGACCAATACAGCAATTAAACTAAATCTGTATGTCATGCTGTACTTTGGGTATCGAGTAGCATAGTCACATACTACCAAAATGAATCGATTACCCTTTTTACTTTTGTCTAAGGGGCCAACCACATCCATTGCAATTCTCTCAAAATGCACATCTATCAAGGATAGGGGCACCAGGGGCACCTTACCTTTTTTACTCACTGAGACTACTTTCTGACATTCTGACATTCAGCACAAGAACTGCAATAGGTAGCAACATCTTCATGAATTCCAGGCCAGTAAAATCTGTACAGCAAACTGGCAAGGGTGCGATCCCTCCCTGAGTGACCAGCCATAGGACTATCATGTGCTATCTGTAACAACTCAAGTTCTATACTTTTGTGGTATAACCAATTGTTCTATCTGTTCCTGTATCTGAGGTTTACCATAAACTCAGTACAGTAACCCATTACGTTTTTTAATCATTGGTTCACCCCGTTTTTGTTTCACCCCCAGCTGCTTAAAATAACCTTGGAGAGAAGCATCTTTAGTTTGCTCTGAAACAAAATCACAATCAGATATCAGTCTAGTTTCAGCATTTTCATATTTTAACCCTTTATGTCCATCAGTCCTTTGTTGTCACTGTTGTTTCGGGCGTCTTCTTTCTTTCCTGGACTTCTGGATTTTGGAGCTGGGCTCATAAAAGTCCACATAACAGTCACCGAAAGGAAAAATGTCTCCACCATCTGAGATTTTCTTTGTCTGTGCCCTTGTTATCACTGCTGCTGAAACTGCAGGTTTCAGTTCCTCTGAGATTAACTCAGTAAATCCTGGACGGACATTTCCAATAATCACAGATACAGGTAACTTGGGTACTACCCCCACTTTCATTTGGCATGACACCCCGTTAATATTCAGTGTCACTTGTGTGGTGGGATAGTATCACGTGTCCCCGTGGATGCAGATGACACCAGTACCTGGTCCTTTTACAGTGTTTTCCCAGCACTTCAACATGCACTAGGGTCTGTCTGCTTCCTGAATCAATAAGTCCCCTTACAGTCTTATCTCCCACCTTGACATCTGTTAAATACATGCCCCAATTTGCTAAGGCCAACTCTGCTGCAGTGGTACCCTTCTTATTTTTATGGCAGTTTCTTGCGATATGGCCTAGCTTGTTACAGTTACAGCATATAAAGTCTTTGGGTGCAGACTTGTTACCCCCACCACAGTTTTTATCTGATTTGGAGTCAAGATTGGGAAAAAGTGGATCCTATCGATCTTTGGCTGTTACTTCGCTGCTGCGTGGTCTATCTGTCCATCTGATAGTCCTTGGCCAAAGAAATGGCCTTTTCCCCACTTTCTGGTTGGTGGTGTTACCCAGAGCTGTACGTCTGTAGGTAGGATGTTGATGAATTGCCCTACTATAAATGTGCCAATGATCTGTGGAACTGTTTTGCCCTCTGGTTGGAGCCATTTACTAAGGTATTCTCTGAGTCGGGTGAAGGCTTCTCAAGGACTATCAACTGAGTTGTATTTCGGGGACTTGAATCTTTGCCTGTAGGTCTCTCCCCTCAGATGTTGTATCTTTTCAGGAATTCTCTTTTCGCAAGGCCATAGTTTTCCACCTGTGCAGTGTCCATATTGCTGTAGGCAAGTTGGGATTTACCTGTCAGGTAAGGTACCAGTCTGATTGCCCACTGCTGCTTTGGCCACTGGCAGGCTCCAGCAACCCTTTCAAAAGTTGTGAGGAATGTTTCAATGTCATCCAAGGAACACAGCTTTGTAAGTTTAATGTCTTAAGTTATGTCTTGTTGCTCAGCTGGAACTGTGCCAGATCCTCTAGATAGCTTGCAAGGCATCCAGCCATCGCTGCTCCAGTCGCTGCATCTCTTCTATTCACTAAAAATATCACCAACAGCTTAATCTGGTTCAATGTCAGTTGGTATTCATCTGCATCCCCCTTCCCGGATCGTGCCTGAAAATAGGCAGAATTTGTCTAGTGCACTTACCTGGTCAGCAAAAACTAAAATTAATAAAAAATTCTTTCCTCTACTGTTCCTGTCGCTCCATCTCTTCATTTCTCTGCTGCTCCTGTCACTGCATCTCTTCTTTTCTCTGCTGCTCCAGTTGCTGCATCTCTTCTTTTCTCTGTTTCTCTGTATCTCTTTGTTGAATAGCCCACCATTTGAAGAAGGCAGACAGGCTTTCAGGTTCTGTCACTGCCTTTTCTTTCTATTCCATCACTTGTGCTGGCTGTACAGTTTCAGTTTGGACTTCTGTCTCTGCTGATTTGGCTGCCATCTTTCTAGTTAATTACTCCTGGGCTTGCTGCTGCAGAATCCATATCTTTCTGCTATGCTTCCCTGGTACCAGGTCTAGTACCCATGCACAAAACTCCTGGCTTAGAGTATGCACAATGTAAATCCCACTTCTAAAACCATCTGTTGTCGAGGCACAAGTCATGAAGCATAGGAAAACCAGGAGCAAGTATAAAATTCGCAAGTAGCATTCTATTTTTCCCCAAGAACAGTAACAAACATTTTTTTTCAGTATAACTAGTTACAAAGACAGTACAAACAGAGAAAACAAAGTCCTTCATCTGAGGGTATATCTAATTCTGAGTTTCAGTCTCCCTCTTTCTCTAGCAAAATATTGCTGCTCTTTTTATAAGTCTTTGTCTGAGAACTTGTTAAGACATCCAGATTTTCAGAAAATGTTGTCAGTTTCCTTCCTTGCAGGTACAACAAAACAGTACTTGATATCCCAGAAGAAAAAAATACTTACCATAGTAATGTTGTTTCTTATAATGGAGTCTTGCTGTATTCTGACTATATGCAGTTAGCCCTGCTACTTGAACTGCTCCACAGAGGAAAGGGTTAACTCTATGCAGGAGCACAGAACGTTGAGCTCGGTTTTCAAACCTGTGTCTCTGGAACATATCAGTGTAACCGTCAGATTCTTACGAGCACTATACTAACTAACTAATAGCTATAGAAACTGTTTTAAATTTTAGGCCATAGGCAACAAATGCTTCAGTCCAAAAAGACTCAAGTCAAGAACCCAAGAAGAACCATATGTAGATAGTGAAAATGCAATAACGTAAAACAAAAGGATCCCACCTGGCCAGGAAGGGTACAAAGGTACACCTCTGTGGTGAACACTGTACCTGCCAACCCATATCCCAAAAGGCTAGGTTCTGAGAGGAGAGGCAGGGAGGGAGGCCAGAATACAGCAAGACTCCATTAGAAGAAACAAATTACTATGTTAAGTATTTCTTTTTTTCAAACAACATGAAGTCTTGCTGTATTCTGACTATATGCAGACTACCAAGCAGTTCCATCTGGAGGAGGGGATAACAGAACCTTATTTGGGAACAAGCTCTGCAGTACTGCTGTGCAAAACCTAGCATCACTCCTGGTCTGGGTGTCCAGAGAGTAATGCTTGGTGAATGTATGAACTGTTTTCCTGGTGGCTGCTTTACAAATTTCCATCAAGGGAATATCCCTAGCTGCTGCCAGGGAGGCAGCTGTACCCCGGGTCGAGTGAGCCCTCAGGCCTGAGGGGGGCTCTTTCCCCAGTTTTGAATTGTAGAATTGGATACAGAAGACAATCCACCTGGCAACAGACCTTCTGGTGGCAGGTGTAACTTTTCTTACTCTCTATAAGTAAGAAATAACTGAATACAGTCGTTCCAATGGGTCTTCGTATGCTCTATATAATAGCTAAGTGTCCTCTTCACATCCAGACTGTGCAACCTTCTTTCCCACGAGGAAGAATGGTCAGTGAAAAACACAGGCAGAGACAAAGATTGATTCAGATGAAAATCCGAAACCACTTTAGGAAGAAACTTTCTATTTGTCCTAAGGACCACCTTACCCCTATGGAAGGAAATGAAGTCAGGTTCAATTGACAGGGCCTGCAATTCACTGAATCTCCTGGCAGAAGTAATGGCTACCAGAAAGACAGTCTTCCAAGTCAAGTACTTAAGCTCAGCTGAGGATAAAGGTTCAAAGGGGGGGTTGCATAGGCTGTGCAATGCAGACATTCAAGTCCCAAGCAGGAGTAGGCTCTCTGAAGGGAGGACTGATGTGAACCAGACCTTTGAAAAACTTGCTAAAAACAGGATGAGATGCCAGAGAAGATCCCTTCCCTGCAGAAAGAAAAGCAGAGACAGCTGCCAAATGCAATTTAAAGGTAGCAGGCATGAGGCCTAAGCTATTAAGATGAACCAGATAATCTAGGGCTGTGGAAATGCTCGCAGAGCCTGGTTGTATGTCTCTCTCAGAACACCAAACGCTGAATCTTTTCCATTTAGAATTGTATGTTTTTCTGGTGGAAGGTTTTCTGGAAACCTTAAGGATCTCCATTACCCCTTGAGAAAGATGCAGACCTGCATACTCTAACTCTTCAAGAGCCAAGCTTTCAGTCTGAAAGACTGAAGATTGGGATACCAAATCCTCCCCCCTGAGAGGAGGTCAGAAGGTTGTGCCTCCTGGCCAGCAATAGGGGAATTGAGACCATCAGGGACAGCAGCAGAGGATGCCATGGTTGCCTGGCCAGATCTGGAGCCACTAGGATCACTGTGCAGGGTTGAGACCTGATCTTGATCAGTACTCTGAATATCAGTGGAAAAGGAGGGAAAGCATAAAGAAACCTGCTCTTCCAGTCTAACAAGAGAGCATCTAGAGGAACAGTCCCCAGTACCATTTTTTTTTTAAACTTTATTTTTTATTATTTTGCATACCAATATACAAAGGCCAGAGACCATATCTTGACAAAGCCATGGAACGGCAAACATTCACATGGTATTAACCAATTAATCACAGGAAAGGTGCATCAAGATATTTTGATACCTCACTGGGGGTAACTGCATACATAAAAGTACACTATTAAGTAAGACAGAAATTATGCCGTGTAATTAAAGCCCAAGAGCAGTATGAGTAATACTAAAATAGCTAAAGTCCAGAGAATACAAAAGTCCACCTTTTGCACACCTATAAAGGCGTGTAGTATCATACTATTTAACTTCAAGTAAAATAAGTGGATTGATTCCAGGCAGCAGAGAGGTTAACACATTAAGCAATATTAGAGATTACAACTCTATAAACGATTTATCTATGTTAAAGACAGCCCCTTTAAAACACCTCCACAATGAAGAAAAAATAGTGGGTAATAGAATAGTTCCAAATAGGAGTTAAGGACATTTAGGAAGGTCTCACAACTTGAGTTAATCCCCAGCTTCCTCCCCTGACAAACTACCCTCTGCGGGGCTCTGGATCCGCTGATGCTCCTGCAAACGCATGGTCCACTTTCCTGCTTCTGATGGGTTTGTAAAAATCCAAACTTTATCTTTGTACACAATTCGTAACCATGCAGGATAAATCATGGCATGGGGGATTGAAAAGGCTCTCAGCTTCTGGCGGACACCGTCGAACTTCTTTCGCCGCATGTGGGTCGCATAACTAATATCGGGAAAAAGATAAACTTTATTTTCATCCTGTGTAAGCGTTCCAGCTCTGTGAGCTAGGCGGAGAATCTTGTCCCGAGTTCCCACACCGTCTGTGATGAGCAGTAGAGTTCGGGGAGTATCAGAGGCCTCACGATAGCCTCGTGGAGTAATCCTGTACACTTTCTGTAGAGCAAATGAGATTGGTTCCTCCGGGCAAAGTTTTTCTTGTAGCCATTCCTGTAGGAACATCAAAGGGAGATCTCCTTCAATACCTTCGAGGAGCCCTAAGATACGCACATGTGATGATCGAGTCTGATTTTCAAGAGACTCGAGTCTAGCTCTGAGGTGCGAGTTCTCCTTGATTAGGGTTGCTGTTGCCGCGGCTGAAGTCTCTACATGCCTCTTAGCCTCCCCAATCTCCGTCTGAATCTGTTCCACAGTCGATCCCACTAAAGTAAGTCAGGTACCGAAAGAGTCCATCTTGGTATTTAGGTCGGTGACTACTGAGATCAAACGCTGTAATCTGGACCCGATTGAAGCCATAGTTTCCTCCGTCGCTTCTGAAGTCACAGCCCATACAGTGTCTTCCATTCTCTTAGGCTGTGTAGTCCCTGCAGTTTTCCCTCCTGTTACACCTCCTTTTTCTTTGCAAGGGTTACCCATTTTACGTTTGTGGGGGTACTCTTTCTAGATCTGTTGAGAGTTCTCCAAGATATTCAGTGGAAAAAGGTGAAGTTAAGCGTTTATCAATAATTAAATGCAGAGCTGGTAAAGTTTGCTGCCTCACAGTTCGGGCTCAACAGCGCCCCCTCTCCCCAGTACCATTTTAAACTCCAAAGTACAATTGGCTTGTTGAAGATTGGTGGCAGTATTTTCACTGTTTATCTCCATATCTAATACAGATCTGTTATGAGTAGGTAGGTATCCATTCTCGATTACCCTTCTACATTTTCTTGGATTACGTTTAGTGACATTACTCCATTCTGTGATATTTGTATCACAGTTTTTTTTTTCTGCAACAGGGATTTCTGGGGATAAGTTGTTGTCAATAGGATTATTATGTTAATCTCTCTTTCTTTTGTCATTAGTTTCAGCATTTACACTATTAACTTCACCATCAATGCTGTTTACAAAAGTAGCAACATTATTTATTTCCACAGCATTGTGCAGGTCCACTATAAGGGTTTGCATTTTTTTTCCATCACGTGTTGTTGGGAACCACTGTGAGCTGAGTATCCACTGAGTGTTCCTCATAAGTAATCGAGCTACAGGCACTGTGAAAACGGAAGAGGCCATGAGGCCTAACATCCGCTGCATGTAGTGAACTCGTACAGGGTTGTTCTCTCTGATGAAGAAAGCCATCTGGAATTCTAGAGGGCAGGGGTAAGGGGAAACAGACTTCTAGGAAAACAAACTGAACTTACAAGCTCAAATGGGCAGACTAGGTGGGCCATAGGCCCTTATCTGCCGACACTGTCTATGTATCTATGTAATGTCATTCCTCCTGTCCTCAGTGAGAAAAGCCCTCACAGTTGTTATGTTCAAGAAGGCTTCTATGAAGAGAAGCTGCTGAGAGGGTTGAAGCAGAGTCTTCTCCAGGTTCAGCAGGACCCCCATGGAGGTGAGGAACTGAGATGCTGTGGATACCGCCTTCTATGTCTCCTGCTTTGATGGACTTGCCAAAAGCCAGTTGTCTAGGTAGGGGAAGACTTGAACGCCGAGCTTTCAAAGATGTGCAGCGAAGACTGCAAAACACTTGGTAAAGACTTGAGGCACCGAGAAGAGCCCAAAGGGCAGGACTCTGAATTGGTAGTGTTGACCCAAGGCCACAAGGCGAAGGTACTTGTGGTAATTTGGGTGTACTAGAATGTGCTGGTAGATGTCTTGCATGTCCAAGAATGCCAGCCAGTTGTGGTGTTGGAGAAGTGGTAGAAGTGTTGTTAAGAAGACCATCTTGAACTTCTCACGGTACAAGTAATTGTTCAGCTTTCTGAGTCGAGAATGGGGCGCCTGTTGCCTGCTTCTTTGGAGTCAGAAAGCAATGGGAGAAGAAGAAAAAATTACTTACCATATTAATCTTGTTTCTTCCAGGGGATACAACAATATTCATAACTCTACTCAGTATGCTCTTAAGTTACATCTGCCTGGAGAGATGGAACGTTATGATAATGATGGAATACCATTGGCACATGCCACTTTTCAAATGCTGCCCTTATCAAGTGCCTACATTCTAACCTCTCAGATTTCATGGACGCCTGACAAGACAGGCCCCACAAAGGAAAAAAATATATATAATAATCATAATAACAGTAAGATAACCTTAACACCCAAAAAGCCTCCAACAGGAGGGAATAACCACAGAAACACCCCTGAATGTCAGAATCACCTGAAGGGGGGAAAATCCAACGCAAACACAGTTTAAAAACAGATATGCCAGAGTGTGGCATTCCTACCCCTGGTTACACAGTATGGACTGCAGAGGACATTGGTTCTAGAAGGGGAGGCAGGGTGGGAGAGTTATGAATATTGGAGTATCCACTGGAAGAAACAAGATTACTATGGTAAATAATTTTTCTTTTTACCTCAGGAATACTCAAATATTCCTAACTCTATGTAGACTAAAAAGCAGTACCTTTGGAGGTGGGCACAAAACCTACTTTGGAAATAGACTCTGAAGGACTGCTGTGCTAAACCTGGCATCGCCTCTAGCCTGGGTGTCCAGGCTATAGTGTTTCGTGAAGGTGTGCACTGTTCTCCAGGTAGCTGCTTTACAGATGTCACCAATGGGACATCCCTGGGAGCTGCTATAGTGGCAACTGTACCCCTTGTGGAGTGGGGCCTCAGCCCTGCTGAGGGCGCCGTCCTAGCCTTTGAGTAACTGAATTGGATACACTGCACTATCCAGCAAGAAATTTATCTTTTACACGCTGGGTGCCATTTTTCCACATCCCCATAAGTCAGGAAATGGAAATTACATACCTACCATAATTCTGATCTTTCTGTGTATATTCACCATTCATCACCTTTGGGTTACTGGCCGGAGGTCATGACCCCATGGGAGCTCTTTTTTGGGGGGATGGGTGGAGGCGCCCTGAGGCGACGACTGGCGCGGACACTGTGGGTTGGCCGCTAGTGTTGTTGACTCGCCTCTCCTGCCACTTTTTGAGTCACTGTAGAGGTTAGAAAGAGGGTTGGGAGGGTGGGACAAGGAAGTCCAAGGGACAGACAAAGGAAAAGATATAAAACTAAAAGAAGAAATAAATGACTGACAGGACAGAAGTTCAAAGACTAAGGGGACTGGGTAGGGGCTCCAATCTCTGGAAGTAGGAGGGAGGGAGGGAAAGGTTTTTAGAGGTAAGGAAAAATTTTGGGGGGGGGGAAGACAGGAGAAACATATCCTGTACCCTTGACTAGTCTCCAGTTTATATAGGAACTTCGAAGGAGTAGCCAAGAGGCTAACTGCCAGAATTGCAGGCACAGAATTACTGGTACAACTCCTATAAGCAGAATTGGCTATTCTGGAAGAAAGACAGGAAAAACAGGGATATCTTCCCCCCCTCAAAGGAGATTTTGGTGCAAGAAGAAAAAATTACTCACCTTAGTAATGTTGTTTCTTCTAATGGAGTCTTGCTGTATTATAGACATTAGCAGTTTGTTCCAGCTCTAGAACTGCCCCGGAGTGAAATGGTTAAAACCATTCCAAAATAGAATTTTGGCACGAGAGCAGCTCTATCTGTGTCATTTCAAACTTGAACTGTCAGATCTTTACGAGCCAAACTCACTAAGGTCTGTGTGGAAGCTGTAACCTACACTAGCCAAATGGCTACCTAAATAATAACAACCATTGATGGTCCCAACAGCCAAGACTCAAGTCAGGGGACCAGAAATACTAACACCATTCTAATAATATGAAAATGGAACATAAGTATAATAAAACACACGCAGCATACACACACACCCGAAGTCCCAAAGGGACAAAATGCTAACAGGACATAAGTAGTGCCCACACTAAGTTGCCCGCACCCCACCAAGTAGAGGTTCTGAGAGGGCAGGTTGGGGGGTCTATAATATAGCAAGACTCCATTAGAAGAAACAACATTACTAAGATGAGTAATTTTTCTTCAAACAACATGAAGTCTTGCTATATTATAGACATTAGCAGAATACACAGCAGTACCTCCATGGAGGAGGGGCAGAACCTACTTAGGGAATAGGCTCTGAAGAACAGCTGTGCCAAAGCAGCATCTCTCCTGGCCTGGACATCCAGGGAGTAATGCTTGTAAAAGTGTGTACCGTTTCCAAGCAGCAACCTGGCAAATCTCTAATAAAGGGATATCTCTGGCAGCAGCTAGAGACGCAGCTGTACCCCTGGTAGAATGAGCCCTCAAACCGGGGGCTCTACCACTTTCTGATAACAAAATTGGATACAGAGACAATCCACCTGGCTATTGATCTCTTAGTGGCAGGTTTGCCTTCCCAACTTCACCATAGGTAAGGAAAGTTGGAGGATTCAACCTGGACCTTGGTACGCTCATATAATAACTAAGAGCTCTCTTAACATCCAGGCTGTGCAACCTCCTCTCACCCAAGAGGAGTGATCAGTGAAAATACTGTAAGGGAGACAGATTGATTAAGATGGAAATCTGAAACCACCTTAGGCAAAACTTCCTATTAGTCCTAAGGACTACCTTATCCCTGTGGAAAGAAATAAAGTCAGTCTCCACTGACAAGGCTTTGCAATTCACTTATGCGCCTGGCAGAAGTGATAGCCACTAGAAAACAGTTTTCCAAGTTAGGGTACTTAAGCTCTGCAGAAGACAGAGGTTCAAAAGGGGTTGCATTAACTGGGCAATGCAAACATTAAGGTCCCAAGCAGGGGCCGGTTCCCTAAAGGGAGGATTAGTATGGAGTAGTCCCTTAAAAAACTTGGAAAACACAGGATGAGAGGAAAGAGGGATGACTTTCCTGTTGAACAAAAGCAGACACAGCTGCCAAATGAACTCTCAGGGTAGCTGGTCTGAGACCCAAGGAATTAAGATGTACCATGTAATCTAACAAAATGGGCAATTCCAGCAGATTCTGGGAAATATTTTCCCAGCACCAAATGGAAAACCTTTTCCATTTAGAACTATAAGTAGTCCTAGTGGAAGGCTTTCTGGAAGCCTTTAGGATCTCAAGAACACCCTGAGAGGTGTAAATCAGCAACTCTAACTCTCAAGAGCCAGGCCTTGAGGTTGAGGGATTTGAGGTCTGGATACCAAACCCTTCCCTGGGCACAAGTCAACAGATTGTGATTCCTGGGGAGGCACAGGGGAAGATGGACTGTCAGAGACAGAAGGAGTGGGTACCAGGGCTGCCTGGCCCAATCCGGGGCAATCAGAATCACCCTGCAAGGCTGAGATCTGATTTTGACTAGTACTTTGAATAGGAGAGGAGGGAAAGCATAGAGGAACTTCCTCCCAATCCAGAAGAAGGGCATCCAGGGAACTGAGCCCAGCACTGGAGGCCTGCAACAGAACAGAGGAAGTTTGGATTGTCTGGGGCTGCAAAAGATCTATCTGAGGATGCCCCACCTGGCAAAAACTATCCCCAGCACTTGAGGATCCAGGGACCATTGTGATGGCCCTGGGAAATCCTGCTGAGGGCATCCGCTAGGACATTGTCCTTCCCTGAAGATGAACTGCTATGAGGGAAGTGTTCAGGAATAGGCCAGAGACCACAACTTCATTGCCTCGTGCACAAGGTCAAGACCGAGTGCCCCTGTTTGTTGATGTACCACATTGTTGTGGTGTTGTCTGTTCTGACTTGTATCACCTTGTCGTGGACAGATGCAGAAAAGCTTGAAGAGCTAAAAGACAGCTCTGAGTTCCAGCAAATTGATGTGGAGCAGAGATTCCTGGGGACCAAACTCCCTTGAGGGAAAGGTCGCCCATGTGGGCTCCCCAACCCAGAAGGGAAGCATCTGTAGTGAGAGTCAAGTCGTGAGAAGGGAAATGAAGGGGACCCCCGCTCTTAAATTGCTCTGTTCCTGCCACCACTGGAGAGCTAGGATCAAGGTTCGAGTCACTGGGACCAACTGGAAAGGGGGTCTCTTCTCTGAGACCAAAAGGTTCTCAAGTGAAACTGAATGTCTCTCATCTGAAATCTGGCTCCTGCACAACAGCTGTGGATGCAGCCATGTGCCTCAGGAGCTGCAGAAAGTGTCTTGCTGGTAGAGACCTGCAGAGTGAAGGAAGAGGCCAGAGCCACTAAATTCCTTACCCTTTCTGGGGAAGAAAGGCTCTGGCTAGCTTTGTGTCCAATTCTGCCCCTATAAAGGTGAGTACCTGGACTGGTTCCAGAACCGACTTTGGTAGGTTTAGCAGAAAACCCAGGGAGGTGAGAAGCTGCTGGGTGACCTGCAGGTGAGATTTACCTGTTCTGGGGACTGGCCTACAATGAGCCAGTCGCTCTAGATAGGGAAAACAGCAATCCTCTGCCTCTAAGTGGGCCACTGCCACTGCTAGACACTTTGTGAATACCCTTGGAGCAGAGGTAAGGTCAAGGGCATTGCTCTGAACTGGTAATGACCTGAGGGCAGTTCGAATCTGAGGTACTTGCGGGGATCTTCTGATTAGGACATGGAAATAGGCATCCTTGAGGACCAGGGAGGCTAGCCAGTCCCCTGGCCTTAGGGAAGGTAAAATCATTGCCAGAGTTACCATTTTGAACTTTGGTTTCAAAAGATGCTTGTTCAGATATCTGAGATCTAAAATGGGCCGCCATTCTCCTGTCTTTTTTGGGGTAAGGAAGTATCTGGAATACAGACCCCTGCCCTGATGCAGGGGAGGAACCCTTTCTACTGCTCTGAGAGCTAACAGGGATGAGACCTCTGTTTCCAGAGCGAGGGTCTCTGAAGCACTTGCAGGTAGAAAAAGTCTGCTTCTCAACTTGGGAAACTTTTTGAAACTGAGAACCAGACCCTGACTTACTACTTCCAGAACCCAGTTGTCTGAGGTTAAAGAAGCCCAATTCTGACTGAAGTAAGCCAGCCTGCCCCCCACTGGTACAGGAGAATCGGCCCTGGGCACCCCATCTGGGTGCCTGTTTCTCAGGAGCTTTAGGCTGGGTGGTGGGAGCAGGTCTGCCCACCCCTCGTCTGCCTCTGCCTCTGAAGAAGCCCCTCTGAGCATAGGCAGAGGAGGCCTGAGTCTGGTAGAAAGGCCTGTGAAAAGGCCTACCACTACCCCTGGGGCATGCCTTTGAGGAGTGGCTTGCCGCCTCTTTAGCCTGGGCACTCTTGTAAGTAGTCCTATATTCATCCATCTTCTTCATGTAGTTCTCTGTCTGCTCTCCAAACAGAGAATTTCCCACCACAGGAAAATCCATAGCCTTAGTCTGGGTATCCTCTGACAAACTAGTACACCTGAGCCAGGCCAACCTCACTAAAAGCTACAGATGTGGCCATGACCCTAGAGGAAACATCATTAACATCCACAGCAGCATGAAACTGAACCTTAGAGGCTTCAATGCCATCAGCAGCCACCTGTTCTAGTTCACTAGCCAGCTGGCCATGGGCCTGCTTGGCCAATTGCATAACAGTATCCCATCTAGATTTCTGATACCTAGCTACATAAGCCATATAATTTGCTTGCCTGAGTCCCAGAGAGGCTGCCATATACTGTTTTTTTTTGCCATGGCATCAATCTTCCTGGAATCCTTGTCAGGAGGATGTGAAGCCAAGGGAATATTAGCTTTATCACAGGCAGCAGCCTGAACTACCCCAACATGACTGCATTGCTGAGAAAGGAATTCTGTATCAGGGCCTGACAATGTATACCTTCTGTCCATCTTTTATCTACAGGAGGCACAGAATTAGGAGCTTTTAAAATTTTAATTGTTTGTTTCTAAAAGACTTATGTAAAGGAATAGACAATCTCCTAGACTCTGGAATATCCATCATTTCTACAAAATCAGGCTCCTCTTGCTCATCCACAGCCTCTTCTAAAGGAAGCTGGAGGGTTTCAGCAACTTTTATAAAACATAAAATGAGATGGGGACTCAGACAGCATGGGAAGATTCTAAAGGTCTGTCTGGGAGATGTCCGTTCAATGGGCACACCCAGACCTTCCCAGCCACATTCATACTGTTCATAATCCTCCTCCCTCCTCTGGTTCATAAAATTCTCAATATCATAATCCTGAACCACTGGGACCGGACGAACTAACCTTTACCAGATAGTGGTGGTTCAGACGGACCCTGAGACAGTGACTGGACAATTTGTATGGCTTTTGCTATCTCTGCAGCAGTTGGAGAAGGAATTTTGGACTCAGACCTGCTGATTTTCTTGTTTTCTTTACTGGAATTGGTTCCTCAGAACCAGCTTTTCTTTTGGCCGAGGAAGTCTGGCCCTGGTCAGAGGGCACTCCCTGTGGTTCGGTTGGCACCGAACCGGGCTGGCCATCCGGGTCAGCAGACTTTTTGGCCTCTCGTTCCCTGAGCCTGCCCAATCTTTTTTCCAGGGTGGCTGCAGGGAAATTCTTACATACCTGGCAGTCTGACTGGAGGTGGTCAAACCCCAGACAATAAACACATGTGGTGTGTGGGTCAGCCTTGGCAAAGACTTCCCCACAAACATCACAGTGTTGAAACCGAGTGGGCCCGGTTTTTCTTGGTTTCTCGACATAATGCCAGCCTAACCAAAACTTGCCCTTTTAACGGCAGTGCCAGGCAAGACACCCTTATCGGTTCCTAACCGTGACACGGGTATTGGAAAAAACCGTAATAAATCCGTATTTTTTAGAACCGATAAGAACCGGGAACCGCACTCTAAAATAGTAACTTTTAGTTTTAAATGAGTTTAAACCCACTGATCGGTTCAAAACCGAACCGATAACTTACAAGTTCCACACAGACAAAACCTTCATTTACTTACGGTTACCACAGATAGAGCTTGAACCAAACGGTTTTATGTTAAATAAACTATTCTCGGTTAAATCTAACCGAGAAAACACTTTTTAAACCAAGAAATGAACCGAGCAGAAGGAGAAATTTCCGGAGCGACTGTTCACTGAGGCGGAGTAAAGAATCTGACAGTTCAAGTTTGAAATGACACAGATAGAGCTGCTCTCGTGCCAAAATTCTATTTTGGAATGGTTTTAACCATTTCACTCCGGGGCAGTTCTAGAGCTGGAACAAACTGCTAATGTCTATAATATAGCAAGACTTCATGTTGTTTGAAACCTAGTTTCTTAAATTAATTGAGTTCATGTCCACAGGACAAGGAAAACAAAGGAAATCAAGGATTGAGAGGGAGAAGGGAAGAAAGAAAGAAAGGGGGCAACTGCCAACCTCCACCCCACAGGGGTGGGGCCGAAGCACTGAGGAAGGAGTGCCCCCAGTCCTGAGCACTCCACCCTTAAGGAAAAACTATCCCCCATGTGCCCCAGTTTACCCCACTCCTGACCCACAGAAAGGAGGGGGTTAAGAGAGGGAGGAGGACCCAGAGACTGAGGCCCCAGGGGGATGGAGGGTGGGATTGTGATGAATGGTGAAGATACACAGAAAGATCAGAATTACGGTAGGTACGTAATTTCTATATCTTATCTGTGTCAGTCAATCTTCACCATTCATCACCTTTGGGTGAGTGCCGAGCCCTCCCCCCGGAAGAGGGTTTTAACCCTAAGGGACTGAGTCCCTTAGCTCTCAGTGGGTGACACACTAAGAAGGAGAACCTTCAGGGCCTGGAGAGGCCCAAGTGTGGGGAGAGTGAGACGGTGACCCCCTGGAGGGTGTAAGAAGTTGCCCCGACAGACGCTGCCTCACTCTACGGGAGAAGAGTTAGGTTCTCTGGTGGGCGGAGTTAATCACCCTACGCCAGGCCAAGGGTGACAACTGGGAAAGACGCAGCCATGCCATCCGCCTAGTGCAGATCACTGTCCCTCCGACCCTGGTAGCTACCTCATTGGCATCATACGATGCCCCTGCTTGGTGCCTTGCTAGCTCCAGGCCACGTGCAGAGAGTGCAATGGCTTGTTTGGTTTGCTCCGTGTCAGGCATGGAGGCTAAGAGCTGACCCAGCCTGGACCACTACAACCTGTCATAGGTTGCACAGTGGGCCTGATGTGCTGCAATAGAGAGCAGCAACCATACCGAGTAGAAGGTCCTCCTCCCCAGAAGTAAAATCCAAAGAATCTTGATCTGGGGGCCGGTCATGGTGCAGGGTGCAAAGCCCATCAGGAATGTCCAGTTGCGTCAATCCTGACTGAGGAGGAGGCATGGAACCTGGAGACTCGGGGGGGGTGGGGTGCACAATACCGCTGGCAGAGATCCCTAGGGGCAGGAACTCCGGAAAAGGGTCTCTGCCAGGAATGCAACGATGTCTCCCGAAAGAGAGCAGGCCACGGGGGCACCACAAGAGTGTCCTCACTGAAAACGCCTAGAAAGACGTGCGCTGAGTGCTCTGAGAGGGTTGTGGATGCATGGAACAGCCTTCCTGAGGAGGTTGCGCAGTCAAAAACAGCGGGGAAATTCAACAATGCATGGGACAGACATACAGCAATTCTAGTGGTGGGGTAGGAGGAAGTAGGCTGTTGGTTAACTAGGATCTGCAGCTTATCCATTAGGTAGGGAAATGGACAGACTAGGTGGGCCAAGTGGTCCTTATCTGCCATCAAATTCTATGTTTCTGGCCAAACTTAAGCAGGCCTACCATAGAAATGCATGCTTTGCGGCCAGAAGAGCACCAGCCCCGACCCATCACTGCGACGCGCTCAACACCTTAAGTTGGCCATTCTATAAGGCTAAAATAGATTTCCCAGTACTATGCACTGTCTTCAAACTTATTCACCTTCCCTCCCCACCCATCCTCGCTAATCTACTCTCCTTGAAATCCTTCCCTAGAACCCCCAGAACCTCCCACCTCCCCTATGCTAAGTATACCAAACACCCATACAGCCATAGGTATGAGATCCTTCTCTTCTGCAGCTCCTTGTAAATGGAACAACCCCCCACATAACGTACTTTAAAGTAAATCTCTCCCCCCCAGTTCAAGAGACTCTTCAAAGAAACTTTCTTTCCACCTCCTGTATGCAACTGCGCTTAATCCTCCCCTGCCTGTCTGTTGCTTTCTCCCCTTCCCTGCCACTCACCCCGAAGAAAAAAATCACTCACCTTAGTAATTATGTTTCTTCTAATGGACTCTTGTTGTATTCTGACTATTGCAGTTAGCCCCAGCATTCAAACTGCCCCGGAGAGAAGAGGGTTAATTTTCTATGCAGAGCATAGAACGTTGAGCTCGAGCTCGGTTCCAAATTCTGTTTGCTGCACTTTGAAGCACAACCGTCAGATTCTTATGAGCTAATACTAACTACTATGTGGAAACTGTAAAATTTTTACTAGCCAAATGGCAACCAAATATTCTGGATCCCCAAAAGACTCAAGTCAAGAAATCCAAATTCAAAAACCAGGTAGTGAACAACTTAAGACTGTTAAATTAGTAATATAACTCACCCCCCTCTCTAAAAGGAGGGAGTGCCCAAATGCACCCCTGGGGTGCAACACTGTACCTACCAGCCCACTTCCCCAAAACAGGTTTTGAGAGGGGAGGTAGGGAGGGAGGTCAGAATACAGCAAGACGCCATTAGAATAAACATAATTACTAAGGTGAGTAATTTTTTTTCTTCAAACCACATGAAGTCTTGCTGTATTCTGACTATTGCAGACTACCAAGCAGTACCCCCATGGAGGAGGGAATCTAACCTACCTTGGGAATAGGCTCTGCAGTACTGCTGTACCAAACCAAGCATCACTCCTAGCCTGAATGTCCAGGGAGCAATGTTTGGTAAATGTATGGACTGTTTTCCAGGTGGCTGCTTTACATATCTCTAGCAAAGGAATATCCCTGGCCGCAGCCAGGGAAACAGCTGTACCTCTAGTCGAATGAGCCCTCAGGCCTGAGGGTGGTATTTTGCCTAGCTTCTCATAGCAGAACTGAATACAATAGACAATCCACCTGGCAAAAGTTCTCTTAGTGGCAGGTTTTGCCCTTCCCCACTTTCCCATAAGTGAGAAACAACTGGAGAGAGTCAAACCTGTGAGTCTTAGTACGCTCAATGTAGTAACTAAGGGCTCTTTTAACATCCAAACTGTGTAAACTTCTTTCTCCTGAAGAAGAATGATCAGTGAAGAACACAGGGAGAGACATAGATTGGTTCAGATGAAAATCTGAAACCACTTTAGGTAAAAACCTCCTGTTAGTTCTAAGAACCACCTTATCTCTGTGGAATAAGATAAAATCAGGCTCCACTGACATAGCTTGCAATTCACTGATACACCTGGCAGAGGTAATAGCTACCAGGAACACAGTTTTCCAAGTCAAGTACTTAAAGGGGCACTGTCATCTTTGCCCCTTCGTTTTATGAGTAAAATGAGCAGTGTGCCTCTTGGCACCCATCTATCCTAGATGCACTCCAGAATGCCCCTACATGTACAAACGTACAGCCTTTTGGCTAGTTTTTGAAATATGTGCAAAAATATTCGCACACTTGGTCAGAGGAAAAAAACTCACCCGTGTCCCAGAAGCACATATGAGGGTCAGGAACGGCCTGGCACGAAGCGCTGTCCAAAAACAGTGATTTTTCAGAAACTAACTCAGAGATAGAATACTAAGCCTGCTCCTCGTAGAAATAAATGTTGCTGGTATCTCCATGGAAACGAAGCGCTTACAGTGCACAATTTTAATTTATTGTAGTTGCGTCAATCACACCATGCGCTCAGAGGCACGGACAGAGATCCCATACGCGCATAGCGCGCTTCGGAAGCGCAGGTGCGAGATTTCGGCAACTACTAGAAATTCAAAATTGTGCACTGTAGAGCGCTCGGTTTTCCAGCGGAGGTACTAACAACGTTTTATTTCTACACGAGGAGCAGACTTATTATTCTATCTCGGGTTCATTCTGAAAAAAATCACTGTTTGGGACAGCGCTCGTGCCAGAGGTGCGTCCTCGACCACACTGTGTTTCCAGGACGCGGAAGAGTTTTAGTTGACCCGAGTGTCCACATATTTTTGCATAAATCTTAAAAACTGGCCAAAAGGCTGTACGTTTGTACATGTAGGGGCATTGTGGGGTGCATCTAGGATAGATGGGTGCCAAGAGACACTGCTCACTTTACTCATACAATGAAGGGGAAAAGCTGACAGTGTCCCTTTAAGCTCTGCTGAAGACAAAGGCTCAAAAGGGGGTTGCATAAGCTGAGCAATGTAAACACTAAGATCCCAAGCAGGGGTAGGATTCCTAAAGGAGGGACTGGTATGAAGCAATCCCTTGAAAAATTTACAGAATACAGGGTGAGATGACAGGGAGGAAGGCTTTTCCACTGACAGAAAAGCAGAAACAGCTGACAAATGTCCTTTTAGAGTAGCTGGTCTGAGGCCTAGGCCATTAAGATGAACCATATAATCCAGAACTGTAGACAATTCAGCAGTGTCTGGGGATATATGCTTCTTGGAACACCAAATGCTGAATCTTTTCCATTTGGAGTTATAAGTTTTTCTGGTGGCAGGCTTTCGAGAGGCTTTCAGAATATCCAGAACTCCTTGGGACAGATGCAAATCTGCATACTCTAACTCTTCAAGAGCCGTGCCTTGAGATTGAGAGACTGAAGACTGGGGTACCATATCCTCCCCGAGAGGAGGTTAACAGGTTGTAATTCCTGGGAAGAGACAAGGGAAGATGGACTGCTAGGGACAGCAACAGGGGTACCAAGGCTGCCTGGCCCAGACTGGAGCAATCAGAATCACTTTGCAGGGTTGTGACCTTATCTTGACCAGAACCTTGAACAGTAGAGGAAAGGGAGGGAAGACATATAGAAATTTCCCTTCCCAGTTCAAAATAAGAGCATCCAGAGAGACTGAGCCCAAGACTGGGGGTCTGTAACAAAACAGAGGAAGTTGGTTATTGTCTGGCGCTGCAAAGAGATCTATCTCTACAGTGCCCCACCTTGAAAAAATCACTTTCAACACCGGAGGGTCCAGGGACCATTCGTGATGGCCCTGGGAGATCCTGCTCAATGCATCTGCTAGCACATTATCCTTCCCTGGAAGGTGGACTGCTATCAGAGAGGTCTGCAGAGACTAAGTCAGGGACCACAATTTCATGCCTTCTGTGCACAAGGCCATGGACCGAGTGCCTCCCTGCTTGTTGATGTACCACTTGGTGGTGGTGTTGTCTGTCCTGACCTGAACCACCTTGTTCTGCACTGACTGAGAGAAAATTTGCAGGGCCAGAAAGACCGCCCTGAGTTCCAAGAGATTGATATGAAGAAGGGATTCCTGAGGGGACCACAGTCCCTGGGCTGTGAGAGTCCCCAGATGAGCTCCCCACCCCAATAGAGAAGCATCTGTGGTTAGGACTACAATGTGAGACTGAGTGACGAATGGGACTCCTTGTCTGAGGTTGCCCTGATCCTGCCGCCACTGGAGAGCCTGGATCAGAGTCTGAGTCACTGGAACTAGTTTGGTTAGAGAATCTTTCTTCTGAGACCAAAAGGCCCTCAGGTGAAACTGAATGTCCCTCATCTGAAATTTGGCCCCTTGGACCACTGCTGTAGAAGCTACCATGTGGCCCAGAAGCTGAAGGAAGTGCCTTGCTGGCTGAGAGACCAGAAGATGGAATGAAGAAGTCAGCTCTACAATAGCCCTTGCCCTTTCCGGGGGAAGAAAAGCTCTTGCTTTGACTGTATCCAACTCTGCACCTATGAAGCTGAGGAGCTGTACAGGCCCGAGAACTGACTTGGGAAGATTGAGAAGGAATCCTAGGGAAGTGAGCACTTGTTGAGTCACTTGCAGGTCTGACTTGACTTGGTCTGGGGACTGACCCACAATAAGCCAGTCGTCCAGGTATGGAAATATGGAAATACTCTTCCTTCTTAAAAAGGCCACTATTACTGCTAGGCATTTTGTGAATATGTAATTCACTAAACGGCCGGTTCAGCCGAACCGATCGAAAAATAAAATTTTTACAATTTCCACAAGTTTACTACAGTATGTCTAGTTCACTACCTAGTACTTACTGTACCACAGACAGAGATCTGAACCGAAACTTGTGAAAAATAATCGGTAAAACCGAGGACTTTAACTGACTTTCAAACCGCGAGCAAAGGAGAAATCTCCAGAGCGACCGTTCAGTTAGGCGGAGTAAAGAATCTGACGGTTGTGCTTCAAAGTGCAGCAGACAGAGGTTGGCACTGAGCTCGAGCTCAACGTTCTATGCTCTGCATAGAAAATTAACCCTCTTCTCTCCGGGGGCAGTTTGAGTGCTGGGGCTAACTGCAATAGTCAGAATACAGCAAGACTTTATGTGGTTTGAAACACTATCATCATCTCACCTCCCATTCTTCTTGACACCACCAATACACTACTTGTATTTATGTAAATACTGTATTATATTTGCAATTTTATATCCACTTAGCCCTATATCCCTTTACTGTTTTGACAATGTACTTATTTTATTGCCTGCTGCTTTGATGTATGTTCTGTAAAAAGTGTCTACGTACACTTACTGTGTGATTTTCATAATTTTGTACCACTGTCTCCTTCCTCTGTAACCTTTTTCCCCTAAAATTCAAATAAATAAATAAGACAGAGAAGGGCTCCAGTGTCAAGAATCTGAGTAGTCGTGAGCAGAAGCCGTCAGGGAACTGGATGGAGACAGAGACGGCCTACCGCTCCTGACCACTGAAGACCTCTTGGAAGACGTACCAGAAAGTGACCTTGAGTGGTACTGCTTCTTCCTCTTCCGATGGGAAGAGGAAGAACTCAAGGCAGAGCGGTGCCATGTTATTGACCTAGATCAGGAACAGGCTCGCTTCTTTTTGTGTTTACGAGAAGAATGTCCTCCCTTCCAAACATCGGACTACCCATGGTCGGACCCCCCCACAGAGAGTGCGGCGGACCAGACACAACAAAGCTCCCAAAGCAGCCTTCCAACAGTAGAAACATGAAGATTTGACTCCCAGTGAGTGAGTGACATCATCATTGAAGCGCACTCGATGGCAGAAAAAAAGGAACTGAGGCGGTTGGAGGGTCGACGCCGAGGTAGCCTACACAGAAATGAGCTGGTCTCGTGGTACCATGCATGCGCCATCCTACCTTGGCGCTGGCCCTCCTTAAGATTTCTGGCTCCCGCAGGATCCCAGTGCCCTAGCCTGTAACCCAGAAGTATGAATAAAGGGTGAAGACTAAGTCCAAGAAGATCATTAGTTATTCCAACATAAAACTGAGGCCCCACGGAGGTACCGGGTCCTGAATGGGAGGTTTCAGGTGCAAAATGCCCCGCAGGAAAGTGCGAGTCACCTCAGGCTGAGCCACAGCTCTGCCATCAACAGGTACATGGTACGCAGAGATGGCAGAAAGATGCACCTTGAGGGAGGAGTACCCTAAGCCCGAGTCTGAAAGGGAGAGAAGGTACTCCCAACACCCGATTCACCGGACAGGTGAAGGGGTCCAGCTGGCATGAAGCAGCCCAAAGGGTGAAGCACTTCCATTTAATGTAAGTGGCCCTGGTGGAGGGTTTTCTGACGGCCACCAGGATATGAGCGACCACAGAGGAAACCCCAAAGCGGGCGATGGCCAAGTCCGGAGGAGCCACACATGGAGATGCAGAGATGTTTAGATCCAGATGAACCAGTGTGCCCCGGTCCTGGGAGAGCAAGCTGGTACACAGGAGTTACGGCACTGGAGGTTCCAACACCAGTTGCTGCAGAAAAGGGAACCAAATCTGACATGGCCAGAAGGGGGCTATGGGAATCATCTCCGCCCCCTCCAACTAGAGAGTTTGAGCAGCACCTGCTGGAGTGGGAAGGGAGGAAAGGCATACAGAAACTTCCCCTTCCTGGAGAGGGACAATGCGCGCTAGAAAACTCCAGGTCTGGAATCGAGCAAGAAAAAAAGTGTCGGTTTTGCAATGAGTGGTGGTTGCAAAAAGGTCCCACTCTGGTCAGCCCCATTTGTCAAAGAGATCTTTGACCACCGAGGTCAGAAACTCCCACTTGTGAGCCCTTGACCGGGAGTGGCTTAGACTGTCTGCCAGGACATTCTGGATGCCCAGAACATGAATGGCCGAGAGCTCAGACCATGCTTGATGGCCCAATACCAGACCCTCATTGCATCCCCACATAGGGGATAGAGTGCGTTCCCCCCGCTTGTTAATGTAATACACTAAGCACATGTTGTCTGTCTGCACCAACAGCGGACTGGGGAGGAGATGAATCTGGAAGGCCTGCAAAGCATACAGAACTGCTTGCATCTCCAGAACACTGATGTGGAGACCTTGTTCCACTTCTGTTCAAGTACCCTCAATCTGGTGAGCATCCAAGTAAGCTCCCCAGCCCAGACTCGAGGTGTCCATCGTGAGAATCTGACTAGGGGCCGAGATTTGAAAGGAAACCCCCCGAGGCAAGTTGGATAGCTATAGCCACCACAACAGGACTCTTTTGACGGAATCGGAAACCACGACCATCTGGTCCAGGTCATGAGTGCTTGGTCCCATTGGACTCTCAATGTCCATTGAGGTAGCTGGCCCAGTGGCACAGAAGGCTGAGCCGCTGGATGCCTTGCCTCGAGCCACGCTGGGGACCTGGGTTTGGAAGCGGACTCAGGACTTCGGGGGTTAGCAGGAAAGGATCGAGGGTCTGGAGGATAGCTCTCCTTTCCTGGGAAGGTAGAAGATCCTGCTGTCTGGCGCACCCCAGGAGACTGTGCGCAGCAGCGGTCAGCTGCCTCCATTAAGGGGACTGGCTGTGGCGGCACTCCTGTGAAAGTGCATGGCAGCATGCACATTCCGTACTGGTGCACACTGCACAGCCAAGCCAATGGGGGGCAGAAAAGTGAAAGAAAAAAAAAAAAGCCTGGTTGCCTGGTAGATGAAGGTGGGTCCAGTGGGACGGCCCCCACGCACAGTTCCAGGTCCTGCTGGCTGACGATTGGCTCTCCCTCTACTTCCTGGTTGCTCTACTAGATTCTAGATAAAGCGCCAGTAGGAGTCAGCGGTCCCGCCCCGGGGGGCTCAGAGCCTGGGGGTTTGGGTGGCCTGAGGAGTTGGAGGGCGACAGGCCCAAGCCAGGAGTCAGTCGGAGGGCTTCAAGAGTCTGGGAGAAGGTGATACCTGAGAGACGACTACGGAGAGAGGCCAGGAATCCGGTGAGTAGTGGGGCATAAAGAAAGTTAAAAAAATAAATAAAATGTCCATTGAGGTATCCCGTATGTGAAGGCAGAAGAGGGCAACTGTAGCAACTGCTGCTATCATGTGGCCCAGGAGTCAAAGGAAAACCCTGACGGGAACCTTGTAACTGGAGGAGACCAGGCGAGCCTGGGCGATCACGTGCTCTGCCCTGTCCATGTGCAAAAAGGCCATGCCCTGGACGGAATCCAGAGCCGCCCCTAGATACTGGAGGGACTGAGGCAGGACTTCGGCTGGTTGATGGTGATACCCAAGGCCTGGAAGAGGCAGAATGTATACTCCAGGGTCTGGACAAGATGGTCCCCGAAAGATGCCACAAACAGCCAATTGTCCAGGTAGGGAAACACATAGAAGCCATGTCTCCTTATGGCAGATGCTACCACCACCAGGCACTTGGTAAAGACCATGGGGGTTAAGGAGAGGCCAAAATAGAGGGCCCTGAATTGGAAATGGTCTCTCTGGAAATGGAAGTGGAGGAAAGCGTTGATGGGAAGGAAAAATGATGACATGCAGATATGCATCCTACATGTCCAGGGAACAAAGCCAGTCTCCTTGGTGCAGGAGGGGCAGCAACCCCTGAAGGGTGACCATCTTGAATCGTTTGTATTCTGTGTATAAGTTGAGATGACTCAGATCCAGGATGGGCTGGAGACCTCTGATTTCTTTGAGGACCAGGAAAATCTGGGAGTGTTTGTTTATTTATTTTTATTTTAGTCTTTGGTAACCGGGTAAGGCCCACTAGGCACAAGTGCCTGTTTTCAGGGGTGACCTGGGAGTACTGGGCGGCTAAGTGACTTGCTCAGAGTCACACAGTATGCAGGTGGAGGCTGTGAGAATCAAACCAAGTTCTGGTCTGCTGGATGTACCAAGCTTGTTCACAGCTCATTACTCTAACCTCTAGGCTATACTGCCAGCCCATTGCCCAGAATCCCCTGCCCCACTGGGCTGGAGGGAAGAGCTGTATGGCCCTTTTTGCAGAAGAGCCTGCATTTCCTCCCAGACAAGGGGCAAATGAGCTTGGGGGGTAGTATGCGTTTCCCGGAGGGTTTTCCGGGGCCACTCAAGAAGCTCTAGCATATGGTCGTGTTCTATGAGCTACAGCACCCAGTAGTACGAGGTAATGCCCCAACACCTGTTGAGGTGAAGGGAGAACCAAGTCCTGACTGTCTCCCCAGAACCCTTCTTGGGGGCGGCCAAGGAACCAGGAGGTAGGAGTAGGAACTATGAGGGCATTACAGGCGCTGAGGGACTCCTGGGCGATGGCTTCAGATGGGGTTGTCGCCGCCATGCTAGCACTACCTTGGCGGATGGGCAAGCCTGTCTACGGGAGGAGTGGCGAAAGGGTGGCCACTGACCAGTCTTACGTTGGGTATTCACTAAAATATTAGTATTAGTATTAGTATTATATATAAGTATTCACTAAAAATACCACCAACAGCTTAATCTGGTTCAAGGTCAGTTGGCATTCATCTGTATCCCCCTCCCCCGGGTCGTGCCTGAAAATAGGCAGGATTTGTCTAGTGCACTTACCCGGTCAACAAAAGCTAAAATAAATAAATAAAAAATGATACAGTAAGTGAATGGACTGGAGGACATGACCTGACTCCCGTAGGGAGGAAATTATATCCTGCACATCCTCCTCGAAGAAGAAGGAACCCTAAAAGGGTGCGTCCAAAATGCTGAACTACAGATCGGAGGCAAAGACAGCTACATGGAGCCAGGAATGGTGCCAGAGACAGATGCCTGCCGCCACTCCTCTGCCCATGGCATCATAGGCGGCCCGGAGAATGTGGGTCCCTATGACAAAGCCTGCCTTGAGGACCTGAGTGAGCTGTGTTTTGGAAGGGTCATCTGGCAAGGCCTGAAACAGTTCCCTGACCTGGTCCCAGAGGACATTCTGGTATTGGACCCATGTGGGCTAAGTAATTAATGGCTCAGATGGCTAAGGTGGAGGATGCAAAGACTCGCTTACCCAGGTGGTCCAGCTGCCTGGATTCCCTGTCAGGGGAAGGGTGCTGAGGTGCTTGGGTTTCTTGGTATGGTCATGCTCCACACTGATGACCACAGAGTCAGCTTTGTGCTGACACCCCCAAAAAAAAGGCTTACCAGCTGGAGCATAGTAAAGCCTTTTTCAGTCACGTGGGTGCAGTGTGCATATTTATGGAACACATACAAACAGAGGTGAGAAAGAAAAGAAGTAAGTGCCTCAGCTGAGACTTTAACCCACGCTGCCCGGAATACCGTTCCGGTCGCACTAACCAGCTGCGCCACCAAGGCAACTGGAACCTGGGCTGTCCTGGAGTACACATTACTCTTTCTGCAGTGTGTGATAGGGTAGAACAGGACCCTGTCCCATTTGTTATGGAGAAAATGTTTAAATGCAAGGGTCTTTCCTTTTCTGTCTCTTCTCTGTCTGGTTGCGCAACCAAATTTTCCCGTGAGACTTCGGACTTGATCAACCCAACAGGCTCACAGTTCTTTGCCTCTCACTATCTCTCAGTTTTCTCTTGCTGTCTGTTTTTCTCCCTTGCATATCTATAGCTGCTAGTATAAAGTTATATGCAAATCACTGTATGGAGACAAAACTGATACTGGGATCCCCTTTGTTTGGAAAATGTATAGCATTACTGTTGAAATGTATATAACTATAATTTGAGATGACTGCAAAAAGCTATTGGAAGCTAGAGGTTACCAGAGTTCAATTTTTAAGCCTTTTGCAAAAGCTGTGCAAAAGGGGGCTTCAACTCAAGAAGCACACTGTGGTCTAGCATCTCCTGCCTGATATTTACAAAAACAGGATGCTTGGTAAGGATGGGGATTGAAAGGACTTATAAGAGTTAAGCTGCAACTGCAAGAGAGATTAGAAGAAAAAGGGACACAGAGACTGAAAGCGAAAACTATTTCATTTCTCTTCTGTACATAGTTATTATGAACAAGTTTATTTTGTTATGTTACTTCTACTGTAAAATATTTTGGGTGAATTCTACAACTGCAAATGGTTTTCCCTATGCTTCCTGACCTGTGCCTCGACAACACAGTGCACAACATGGTGCTGCACAAATAACTGCTACTTTTTCAATCACATGGGTGCAGTGTGCATATTTATGGAACATATGCAAACAGAGGAGAGAAAGAAGTGCCTCAGCTGGGATTTGAACCCAGCTGAAGCAACCACAGACTGAAGTCTATGTATACATAGACCCAGAAGTCACTAGTTGACTTTACTGAGTTTATGCACTCATGGACATTAACAAGACTTATTCACCCATGAAGATTTACTAGAGAACACATTTTTTTGAACTTTCAATTTTCTAGTCCTGGGTAAATAATGCATATTGAAATCCTTTCTACAAAATGTGTATAAAAAGGAGCAGACTGACAGCAACACTTTGAAAGTTACAGTTAAATGCAACCCCCCCCCCAAAAAAAAAACACAGAACAGAAAATCATGACTGTTAAACCTAACTGTTGTACCAGCCTGTTGGTGCAGCAGCATGTCAGAGGACGCTCTCCTCCTTCCAGAAGAGAGGACAGTGACCCCTGCTGCAATACTACCACCTGGGTGATTACAGGTGACCGTGTAACAGAAGACACAAGGGGAGATGGGGCACTGGCCAAGCTCCACACAACATGTGTGAGTACTTACAGTTGGAGCTCCTAGCGTATCCATGCCCTGTGGGAATGGAGACGGAAAAAGAAGCGGGGGTAATAAAATGGCTAGGAGCATGCAGCATTATCCTGGGTGTGCTCAGGCCCTGTCTCCTGCTACGGGCTGCTCTCTACACCTAGGGTTAACTTGCTCTGGCCCCAGGTGGGAAGTCAGAGTCCAGCTTGATTGGGCCCAGCCATGAGGGGTAAGCTGGTGGGGTCAAAAAGGAGCGGAGAGGAGTAAGTACCACAGATGTGTGTGTGTGTGTGTGGCGGGGGAGAGAGTGTATGGGCTTGACCTTTTGCATGGGAGCTATACTAGTGTCAATAGAAGCATAACACAGACACACAGAATTTGTCGTCAGTTAAGGACCAAATGGCCCACCCTGTCTGCTCAGTTTTGCCTAACTACATTATCACTGTAAACCCTACTTGATATCCGGCTCTTTCTCCCTGCCCCCTTCCTGTCCACTAAGGGTCCTTTATGGCTATCCCATGCATTCTTGAACCCCACCACTGTTTCTGCCCCCACCACCTTGGCTGGTAGGCCATTCCAGGAAGCCACCATTCTTCTGTGAAGAAGTATTTACTTCTTCACATCTCTTCTGAATCTACCCCTTCAGCTTCACAGCATGTCCCCTTCTTCTTGAGCACCTTTTTGTCCTGAAAAATACTTCCCTCCTGTACCTTATTTACCCCCCCCGAGGTATTTAAAGGCCTCTGTTATATCCCCCACTTTTCCAGGGGTGTACATATTGAGTTTATTTAGTCTCTCCTCATAGGGCTTTTGATGCAGACCCTCTACCATTTTAGATGCCCTCCTCTGGACCACTCCCACTCTGTCTATGTCCTTACGGAGATGTGGCCTCCAGAACTGTATATGGTATTCTAGATGAGGTCTCACCAGCAATATATAGAGAGAGGCATCATCACCTCCTTCTGTCTGCTGGTAAATCCTCCCCCTATGTACCCCAGCATCTCATTAGCCCTCCTGATTGCCTTGTTACACTGCCTGGCCACCTTTAGGTCATCACAGATGATTACTTCCAGGTCTCTCTCTTGCTTAGTGGTTGTCAGTAACACTCTCTATCTCTAGCCCCTGACCTCTGCCTTTCCATGCCCCAAGCGCATTATTTTATACTTTTTCGCACTAAAACCCAGCTGCTATACCCTGCCATAAACTAGGTATAGAATATATATATATATATATGCATAATTATTGTACAAATAGTTTTAAGCTTTCTAGTTTAGTAGACACTGGCTCTTTAAGACTGCAACAGGTAGTTCTGGGATATGCATAAAATATGAACAATTAGTTGACCTACACAGGATACTTTATATATGCAATAAGACATGTCAGGATGCGTGGGCTTGAGGGTGTTAGGCAACAGCAAAGTGCAATTATTCCCCCATAATTACACATTCCTGAAGTGTTTTATCGCACTTATGTCAGGGTAAGAAAAATGTCTTCCTAATTTTTATGCAAAAAAATACAATACACTGTGTTAATGCAAGTAAAACAGAAAATGCATTGCAAGATTGATATAAGTACTCTCTTTCAACAGTAAGGTTATCCCAAAACTGTAAATACTGACTAGCAGTCTAAGTAGCACTTTAGGCACTGTAAAGTATAGTGACTCGACGTGGCACAAAGGCTCCTGGTCTGAAGGAAGTACAGGAGTATAACTGTGGTCCCATAATTACACTCCTTTACTGGTCTCTCAGCCAATCAGAATGCAAACATTTTTGTCACCATGTTATAATGCTTGTTTTACTGTATATTTAGCATGTTTGTGGTCTTAGTCAAAAAGGTGCAATGAAAAAATTACCTTGATGTAACAATAGTAGTGGCCAGCGTGGCAACTGAATCCAGAATGTACCAGGACTGCATACAGCACATAAATAACTGGCTCCCCATTGGACTGTGACATGTAAGGGCGAATATCCAAGTATTCAAGGTACTTCACATCCTAATTAAACATATCACAAACAAAAATTGTCATTCACATTCTGCTTCAACAAAATATCAGAAAAAAGTGAGCTGAAATTACTGATTATATTTTTGATCAAATCTGTTTTTCAAAGGCCATCCTTTCTCTGCCTTCTGCCTGGATGGGCGTTTCTAAATATCCTAACCTTATTAAATAATAATAATAAGGTTATCACAGAAAAAAATGAGACGAAAGTAAGAAGTAAGACATATCTATCTGGGATATGACATGGGGGAGAAAGCAGAAATATCTTCACAAGCTATACTAAACCTCTTGACCCCACGAGTGGCAAACCACGAATGAGGTCAAGCAAAGTGAATAAAGGTACTTCTACTATCTCACTGTCACCGATGTCACATATGATTTGTGCAACTGGTCTTTAGGTGGTTTTATGACAGAAATGATAAAAAGTTACAAAAGGAAAAAAAGTACAAAATATAAACAGCGCCACTCAGAATATCTCACTCTCACCCATGTCAGTTTGATCTGCACAACAGGTGTTTTGGTGGTTTTGTGATGGAAAGGATAAAAACATTTACAAAAGGAAAAAAGTGCAAAAATTTGTACTGTGCCCCTCAAAGCATCTCACATCTGCTGTCTTCAGTGCTGCACATGGCTACAGTGACATCATCAGCATTGTTAAAGCTGCTCTCTGATTGGTAGAGTACTCCACTATTTCATTGTGACCTTTCAACTTGCAAGATAGCATTACTATCTTCACAGTAGGCACTGAGACAGCAGTGATATCTGGAACAGTTTTAACTCACTCTCTGCCACTCGTGAGGCCACAGAGGTCAAACCCTGCAGATAAAAATAAATGTGATATTTTTAGTTAGCCCATAGCACGTCCCATATTAATGCAATATGTGCGGCCCCAAAATCTATTCTATAAATATTGACATTGGAGTTACTGCATACATAGATTTTGTTTATGTACACAGAAGACTCGTTGTCAGCACTGATGTACACAAAAGACACATCATGATTTATGTCCACAGTAGACAACTAAATCATCCCATTCCAAGGAAAAAATATGGGACTTCAGAGGAGCTGACTTTGATAAGATGGCCAACAGAGTTAAGCTAGCCTTGGCAAAAAGAAATACAGGTGAGGGGGTACAGGCAAAGTGGGCAAGCATTAAGGATGCAATACTTGAAGCAACATCCCATTGTGTTATAGAGAAAAGAAAGTGCAAAAGAAGAAGGAAAGAAAAAAATTACCATAGTAATGCTGTTTCTTCTAATGGAGTCTTGCTGTATTCTGACTATATGCAGTTAGCCCCAGCACTTGAACTGCTCCGGAGAGTAAAGGGTTAACTCTATGCAAAGGTATAGTACATTGAGCTCGAGCTCGGTTTTCAAACCTCTGTCTGTGGTACTCTAAGCGTAACCACAGATTTTCGTTAACATGAAAGCACTAAACCAACTAACTCAAAGTAGAAATTGTTTTAAAATTGTTGTGCCAAATGACAAAACAAGGTTTTAGGGTCAAAAGACTCAAGTAGAAAAAAAAACCAAAAGAACCCAACAGGTAGTGATTTACCAAAAATGCTTAATAAACAAACTAAAAGAAACCCCCGAAGAGATGGAGGCATGTCCAGTACACCTCTGGGGTGCAGCACTGTGCCTGCCCCACCACATCCCAAAACTACTAGGTTCCAGGAGAGGAGGCAGGGAGGGAGGTCAGAATATAGCAAGACTCCATTAGAAGAAACAACATTGCTATGGTGAGTAATTTTTTCTTCAAACAACATGAAGTCTTGCTGTATTCTGACTATATGCAGACTACCAAGCAGTGCCCCCTTGGAGGAGGGAGTTACAGAACCTATTTTGGGAACAAGCTCTGCAGCACAGCCATGCCAAACCTAGCATCACTTTGTGACTGGATATCCAAAGAGTAATGCTTGGTAAAAGTGTGAACAGATTTCCAGGTAGCTGCTTTGCGTATGTCCACAAAAGGTATATCTCTAGCTGCTGCAACCAAAGCACCAGGAACACAGTTTTCCAAGTCAAGTATTTCAGCTCAGCTGAAGATAAAGGTTCAAAAGGGGGCTGCATAAGCTGAGCAATACAGATGTTCAGATCCCAAGAAGGGGTAGCAGTATAACCTAGAGGTTAGAGGAACAAGGTGTGAACAAGCTTGGTACATCCAGCAGACCAGACCTGAGTTTGATTCTCACAACCTCCACTTGCATTCTGAGCAAGTCACTTAACTGCCCAGTGCTCCCAGGTTGCCCCTGAAAACAGGCACTAGTGCCTAGTGGGCCTTACTCGGATACCAAAGACTAAAATTAAAAATTACAAAACTTAAAGAATGAGCCCTCAGGCCTGAGGGAGGTTCCTTCCCAAGTTTAGAATAGCAGAACTGAATACAAGAGACAATCCACCTGGCAATAGACCTCTTGGTAGCAGGTTTGCCCTTTCCTACTTCACCATAAGTGAGAAACAACTGAGAGCAGTCCTTCCTATGGGCCTTAGTATGCTCAATATAGTAACTAAGAGCCCTTTTTACATCAAGACTGTGTAACCTCCTCTCCCCAGAGGAGGAATGATAAGTGAAAAACACAGGCAATGACACAGACTGGCTCAGATGAAAGTCTGACACCACCTTGGGAAGAAACTTTCTATTGGTGCGGAGGACCACCTTATCCCTATGAAAGGAAATTAAATTAGGTTCCACTGATAAGGCCTGTAATTCACTGATTCTCCTGGCAGAGGTAATGGCCACCAGGAACACAGTTTTCCAAGCCAAGTATTTCAGCTCAGCTGAAGATAAAGATTCAAAAGGGGGCTGCATAAGCTGAGCAATACAGATGTTCAGATCCCAAGGAGGAGTAGGCTCCCTAAAGGGAGGAATGACATGAACCAAACCTTTGAAGAATTTCTTGAAAACTGGATGGGAAGCTAGGGAGGAGCCCTTACCAGCAGAAAGGAAGGCAGACACAGCTGCCAAATGTACCTTGAGAGTAGTATGCCGGAGGCCTAAACTGTTAAGATGCACTAAATAGTCCAACACAGTGGCAATATCAGCCAGTTCTGGCTTAGTATGCCTCCTGGAACAACAAAACTCAAACCTTTTCAATTTGGAGTTTTAAGTCTTCCTAGTAGCAGGTTTTCTGCTAACTTTTAAAATATCCAGGACTGACTGGGAGAGATGCAAACTTGCATATTCTAGCTCTTCAAGAGCCAGGCCTTGAGCCTGAGAGTCTGAAGGTTGGGATACAGAATCCTCCCCTGAGAAGAGGTGAGAAGATTGTGTTGTCTGGGAAGACACAAGGGCAGTGTTACTGACAGTGACAACAGTAGAGGATACCAAGGCTGTCTGGCCCAATCTGGAGCCACCAGGATCACCTTGCAAGGTCGAGACCCGATTTTTATCAGGACCCTCAATATCGGAGGAAATGCATACAGAAACCTGCTGGTCCAATTCAGTAGAAGAGCATCCTGAGGGACAGGACCCAAAAGGGGTGGTCTGCAACAATAAAGAGGAAGTTGATGATTGTCCGGGGCTGCAAAGAGATCCATCTCTGGAGTGCCCCTCCAGAGAGGGAGATCCATCTCTGGAGTGCCCCATCTCTTGAAAATGACTTGGAGAACTAGAGGGTTCAGGGTCCATTCGTGATGACCCTGAGAAATCCTGCTAAGAGCATCTGTAAGAATGTTGTCCTTGCCTGGGAGATGCACAGCCATCAGGGAAGCCTGAAGGGAATAAGCTAGAGACCATACTTTCATGGCCTCTGTGCACAAGGCTGAGGAACGAGTGCCTCCCTGCTTGTTGATGTACCACATGGTTGTGGTACTGTCTGTCCTGATCTGCACCACTTTCCACTGAACCACAGTTGAGAATGTCTGAAGTGCTAGAAAGACAGCTCTCAATTCGAGAACATTTAAGTGTAGAAGGGACTCCTGTTGTGACCACATTCCTTGAGCTGTAAGATGATCTAGGTGGGCTCCCCAGCCCAACAGGGAGGCATCTGTGGTGAGAGTCACAGAAGGGACTTGACTGATAAAGGGAACCCATTGTCAAAGATTGTCTTCCTCCAGTCACCACTGGAGGGCCTGGACTAAGGTTTGAGAGACTGGAACCAGTTTGGAGAGAGGGTCCTTTTTCTGAGACTAGTAAGATCTGAGATGAAACTGAATATCTCTCATCTGAAATCTTGCTCCCTGAACTACTGCTATGGAAGCTGCCATGTGGCCCAGCAGTTGTAGAAAGTGTCTGGCTGGACGAGACACTAGAGGACGAAAAGAGGAGGCCAGAGTGACCAATGACTGAATCCCTGAGAGAGGGAGAAACGCCCTTGCCTGAATAGTATCTGTTTCCACCCTTATGAAGGTGAGAAGTTGGGCTGGCTCCAGAACAGACTTCTTTAGATTTAGAATGAAGCCCAAGGATTCTAGAAGTTTTTGGGTGACCTCTTAAAACTGACTTGACTTGGTCTGAGGACTGTCCCACTAAGAGCCAGTCGTCCTGGTATGGGAACAGAAGGACGCCCTGCCTCCTAATAAATGCCACCACTACTGTGAGACACTTGGTGAACACCCTTGGATCAGATGTTAGGCCGAAGGGCATGGCCCTGAATTGATAATGGCCTGAGGGCAACTTGAACCTGAGGTACTTTCTGTGGGAATGTCTGATAGGTATGTGGAAGCAGACATCTTTGAGGTCCAGGGAGGATAGCCAGTCTCCTGGTCTCAGACAGGGAAGAATTACTCCCAGAGTCACCATTTTGAACTTTGGTTTTGTCAAATGTATGTTCTGGTACCTTAAATCTAAGATGGGTTGCCACTCTCCTGTCTTTTTTGGGGTTAGGAAGTATCTGGAATACAGTCCTTTTCCCCTGTGACAAACAGGTACCTTCTCTATTGCTTGCAAAAGCAGAAGAAAGAAGACTTCTGCCTCTAAGGCCTTTGTCTCCAAGGGAGAGGGAGGACTGAAGGACCTTGCTCTCATTCTTGGGAACCTTTTGAAACTGAGAGCAAGTCCCTGGCTCACTACTTCCAGGACCCATTCGTCTGAAGTAATGGACTCCCAGGCCTGGGACTAGTGAGCCAGCCTGCCTCCTACTGGGATTGGGGAGGCGACCCTGACTGACACCTCATGGTGTCTGCTTAGCAGGGGGCTTAGAATGAGTAGCTGATGGGGTCCTAGTCACCCCACGTCTACCTCTTCCCCTAAAGAACCCCCTCTGCAGAAAAGAGGAGAAGGGCACCTGAGCTTGGTAAAACGGCCTGTGAAAAGGCCTGCCCCTAAACTGCTGCCTCTGAGGAATAGTCTGCTTTTCTTTGGCTGCAGCACTCCTATAGGTGGTCCTGTATTCGTCATTTTTTTTCATATAATTCTCTGTTTGATCCCCAAAGAGAGAAATACCAGTTACAGGAAAATCCATGGCCTTAGCCTGGGTATCCTGTGAGAGGTTGGTACACCTAAGCCAAGCAAATCTCATCATGGACATAGATGATCCATGACCCTGGAATAAACATCATCAGAATCAACAGCAGTGTGGAACTGCACTTTAGATGCCTCTATACCAGTGGTTCTCAAATAGTGAGGCCAGCCTCCCTTGGGAGGCCCCAACCTGTTCCAAGGGAGGCTCAAGCAAGTCTGAAAAAGTACTGTATTTACATTTTGAGTTTTATATATTTTGTGTGAAGAGATGAAGCAAACTGAAAGAGGATAATAGTAGGCAAATTCTATGTATTTATTTACTAATAGGTGACAAGGGAAGGTGAATGAGCCAAGGCTCATTTCAGGTGTACCTGAGGAAGGGTAGGGAATGAATACATTTCAAAAGGTAACTGCAAAACAATCAAGAAATACACAGTAAACAATAGTGCAAACAAATATAGACAATAAACATATAATGAGTGGTGTAATTGATAAATTTGTAGATTGATGGTAGAACAGCCCAAATACAAGGGCTGAGCATAGAAGTGCTAAGAGCAATAGCAGGAAGGAGCAAAGTAATCCCAGAGAAGTTGTTTAGGAGCAGGGAAGGAGGTGGAGCGGCAAAGTATGTAGGAAGGTTATTTCATATAGAGAGGAAACAGAGAAAGTAGTCTGACCCATGAAGGTACTGCAACAAGGGGTAACAATGGTTCAAGAATGAAAATAGTGGAGCACGTAGGCTGGCCTGTGGGGGGGGTTACAATAAGCTTAATAATATTTGTTTATTTTATTTATTTGTTATTCAGATAACACCTTTGAGCACAGAAGCTCTTTTTCAAAGGTTCCACGTTGATATAAGACAAATAACTGAATGTGAGCCAAGTACTGAAAGGGGTTTCAATTTATTAATGGTGTACTGCACAAAGTACTGTATGTTATTTTTCTTTGGGGAGGCCCAAGATTATTTCAGTTTTTGGGAGAGGCTCAAAATCTTTTCCATGGATTTGGGGAGGCTCACTGTGACAAAGTCTAAGAACTATTGCTCTAGACCATTTGCAGCCACCTGCTTCAACTCTTTGGATAGCTGGGGGGTGGGGGCTTTCTTAGCTAGCTCCAGAACCATATCCCACACAGAATTCTGGTACCTAGCTGTATATACCATGTAGTTTGATTGTCTGAGTCCCAAAGTGGATGCCAAGTACCTTTTTTTTTGCCGTGGCATCCACTTTTCTGGAATCCTTGTCTGGGGGTGAGATGCCAGGGGAATATTAGCCTTGTCACAGGCTGCAGTTTGTACTACCCCAACATGGCTGCTATGATTGGTAAGGAATTCCATCCCAGGACTTGACAAAGTATACCTCCTGTCTACTCTCTTTTCCACAGGGGGTATGGATATAGGAACCTAACATTTTTTGTGTCCGTTTCCCCAAGGATTTGTGTAAAGGGATAGACACCCTTTTTGACTCCGGTACATCCATCATTTCTAAATAGTCAGGTTCTTCCTGATCCTGTTCAGCCTTTTCCATAAGAAGCTGAAGAGCCTCAGCCACTTTGTTGTAAAACAGGATATGAGAAGGGGACTCAGAAAGCCTGGGAGGAGACACCTGAGAGGGCCTGTCTGGGGAGATATCAGGCTCTACCAGCCCATCTAGGCCCTTATCCTCTTCATCATAATCTTCCTCCTCCTCCCAAACACCCTCATAGTAAGCTTCAGGCTCTATGTCTGAAGCAGACTTTTCCGACCGAACCGGTCTGCTTTGAAACTAAACCGGTTCGGTCGGAACTGGGCAAAGCGACTGAACTACGGAAATCGCTTTCGCTATCTCCTCAGCGGTCGGACCATGGGAAGCCAGATCCGGACTGGCTGATTTTCTTTTTCCTTTACTCAGAACCTATTCTGCAGAATCGGCTCTCCGTTTGCCCGAAGAGGTATCGCCCAGGTCAGTGGGCACCTCTTCACGTTCGGTCGCAACCAAACCGGGTTGGCCATCCGGTTCAGTGGACTTCTCGGCCTCCCTCTCCCTTAGCCTACTCAAACGTTTTTCCAGAGTGGCTTTGGGAAAGTTTTTGCATATTTGGCAGTCTTCTTTGAGGTGGTCAAACCCCAAACAGTACACACATACGAAGTGAGGGTTGGCCTTGGCAAAGGCCTCCTTACACTCGGTACAGTGCTGAAACCCAGTGGGTCCGGTTTTCTTTTTGGGTTTCTCAGACATGCCTTCAACTTAAAGTCACCCAAAACAGTGGTTAAGCCAGGCGACTACAAACTTATCGGTTCCAACCATGTCATGGGTCGATTAAAGAAATCCTAAAAGTCGGATTTTTTTAGGAACCGATAAGTACTGGAAAAAAACACACAATCAACAAATTCTACAGAAACAGAATAGGTTTCGGTTCGACACCGGACCGACTGGTAAGAAACCGAAAATAAAACAATTTCTTGATGAAAAACACCAGTACCTACAACTACCACTTACTGATACCGAGACAGAGGAAAGAATACCAATATTCTTGAAGAAATGGCTTGAAAAATTGACCAATTCGTACTGTAACCGAACCGAAGCGCAGGAGGGATCTCCGGAGCGACTTCACAGTTAGGTAGAGTAAAGAATCTGACGGTTACACTTGACAGTACCACAGACAGAGGTTTAAAAACCGAGCTCGAGCTCGACGGTGTATGCCTTTGCATACAGTTAACCCTTTACTTGCCGGAGCAGTTCAAATGCTGGGGCCAACTGCATATAGTCAAAATACAGCAAGACTTCATGTTGTTTGAACCACTTTGGTTCTCAAAAACAGTAGCAGAAAAGGTCAGAGCCAAAAGGCTGGCCTTCAGGAAATATAAGGGAACACAGTGGGATGAAGATAGGGCGGCATACCAAACTTCCCTAAGGGAAGCAGGCAAGGCAGTAAGGCAGGCAAAGGCCCAAACTGAGGAAACACTAGCACAAACAGTAAAAGAAGGTGACAAGACTTTCTATAGATACATTAATGAAAGGAGAAAGTCCGGAGGGGGCATTGCTAAGATCAAAGGAGATAAGGGGGCATGTGAGGAGGAGGACCGTGTAAAAGCATCTATCCTAAATAGATACTTCTGCTCAGTATATACTGAAGAGAAGGTAGGGCAGGGCCCACAGCTCAGCACCATGGACACGGGGGGGGGGGGGGAGTGAGCACTAGTCCCTTCACAAAAGAAAGGGCCCTACAAGAGCTCGATTAGCTCAGAGTGGACAAGGCAATGGGACCTGATGGCATACATCTCAGAGTACTAAAGCAGCAAAGGGTGGAACTAGCAGAGCCATTATCAGAACTGTTTAGTGAGTCTCTGAGCACAGGAGAGGTCCCAGAAGACTGGAAAAGGGCTCATGTGATCCCTTTCCACAAGACTGGGAGCAGGGAGGAGGCAGGGAACTACAGACCAGTTAGTCTTACCTCAGTAGTTGGCAAGATTATGGAGGCAATCCTTAAGGAAAGGATAGTGCAACACCTGGAATCCATAGGAGCACAGGATCCAAGACAGCATGGGTTTACAAAAGGAAGGTCCTGTCAAACTAATCTCATAGATTTCTTTGACTGGGTAACCAGAGTGGTGGACCAAGGGGGAGCAGCTGACGTCGCCTACCTTGACTTCAGCAAAGCTTTCAATACTGTTCCACACAGAAGATTGATTAATAAACTGGGTAGGCTCGGGGTTGGTCAGAAGTTGGTCAACTGGGTGGCAAACTAGTTGACGGGCAGAAAACAGAGAGTGGTGGTAAATGATATACAGTCAGAAGAGATGCAAGTCACAAGTGGGGTACCTCAGGGATTAGTCCTGAGGCCAGTCCTCTTCAATATCTTCATCAGTGACATTGCAGATGTACTGGAGGGTAAGGTTTGTCTATTTGCAGATGACACCAAGATCTGCAACAGAGTAGATGATCCAGATGGGGTGGGCAGAATGAGAAGAGAGCTGGATAAACTAGCAAAATGGGTCAGAAGAGTGGTAACTGGGGTTTAATACAAAGAAGTGCAAGATCATGCACATAGGGAAGAGAAACCCTGAAGCCACTTATAGGTTGGGAGGGGAATTGCTGGCAGTCATAAGGGAAGAAAGAGACTTGGGCATCATCATCACCGATGACCTGAAATCATCAAAGCAGACCACTAAAGCAGTAGGTAAGGCTAGGGGGATGTTAGGGTGTATTAGTAGGGGTATCACAAGTTGGAAGAGGGAAGTAATAATCCCTCTTTACAAGACACTGGTCGGGCCCCATCTGGAGTACTGCGTGCAGTACTGGAGGCCACACCTTCACAAGGACATTAACCAAATTGAGGCAGTAAAGAGAAGGGCAACCAAAATGGTGCAGGTACTGCATCAGAAAACATATGAGGACAAATTAACAGAGCTCAATATGTATATCCTAGAGCAAAGGAGGGAGAGAGGTGATATGATCGAAACATTCAAACACCTTAAGGGCATTAACAAGGTGAAAGAGTCTAACATGTTTCAATATAAGAAAAAACAGCAGGACAAGAGGACACAGCATGAGATTAGAGGGAGGCTGAATAAGGGGTAATGTGAGGAAGTTATTTTTCACAGAAAGGGTGGTGGATGCATGGAACGGCCTACATCAGGAAGTGGTGGATATGACTACAGTGCAGGGCTTCAAACAGGCATGGGATAGGCGTAAGGGAACCCGATGGCACATTTATAAGGTAGAAAAAGAAATGGACAGACTGGATGGGCCTTGCGGTCCTTATCTGCCGTCAATTTCTATGTTTCTATGTAGACACGACATTATGACGTGTCTCCCCCCCTCCCCGCTGCTTACATCAGTACATTACATTCATTTTCACTGTTCTTCACAAACACATTTTACCAACAGAGAACTACATCCTGAAGCATTCAGTAACTCCTAAGCCTCAGATAAAAATTTCACGACAGTACAGCTCTGCAGCACAGTCTCAATTTACTGAAGCTTCTGTATTTTTTTTTTTTAAAGCACACTCTGCTCTACATTCACTCCCCTGCTCACATGCTGTCCGGTCATCTGCCAGCAACTGTGGCACACCGGAGCTTCCCTTACTCCAAGACCTCACATTAAACAATTTCGCCACACTACAGTACAGCAACAAGTTCTCTTTTACATGCAGCTTCTGTTTTCTTTTTTTTCTCTTCACAGCAAACACTGCTCCACTATCACTCTACCACTCATATGATGGCCAGCTACCCGCCCACAACTGTGGCATACTGGTGCTTTACTAACTGGGAGGAAAAGAAAAAAAAAAAAACGGCCTCCAACTCTGTACTGAAAAAATAATCTTCACGGAACACTATACTCGTTTTCTTTTAATGCCCAATGACTTGTGCCACTCTGTCGCTTCCACTTACAACGGCCGCCATTTGTCCAGCATTTTACTTCAACAACTGAACTCTAACCAATCAGCAGTGATGTTAACACACTGATGCAGCCTCTCAACACTACATCCATGACAATGGCCCTAGCAACATCAGTTTCAAAACATGCAAAAGTACTACTTCACCAAATAAAGCCAACAAAATATATAGAACATTTAAAAATGGAAATTACGCACTTGCCGTAATTCTTGATCTTCTTGGACAGAGTCTCCACCACTTATTCACATTAATGGGAGTGCATGGAGGTGCTAAGTTACAGGGAGCCAAACATTTTCAGAGTGTACCATCCTTGAAAGTACCACATAGAAGCTAGCTTAAGCCATATAGCCTATCTGAGCGTTGACCCTCCAACCACCTCAGTACCTTTTCGACCGAGGAGGTGCAGCATAAACTAATGAAAGAAAACCTAACCCTAACCTCTGGGTATGTGAAGGCCCGGATGACCCCTGTAAGAAGGGTCAATTGAACAATGTCTTCACAGCTGGAACAACAAGGTAGTGAAGACCAAAAACAGAACGAGTGAGCTCGGGGGATGGTGGGTAGGTGTGTGAATGAATGGTGGAGACTCCATCCAAGAAGATCAAGAATTACAGTAAGTACATAATTTCCATATCTTCCTGGACTCAAGTGTCCACCACTCATTCACATTAATGGGAGAGTACCGAGCTAAAAATCCCCCCCCCTCCCCGAGTAGGGTGGTTGGAGACAGAGCTCACTCAGCACGGAAGTCCATAAGGACTGTCCTGCCAAAGAAAAAGAGCTGTCTGGTATGGACATCCAAAACATAGTGCTTCACAAAGTATGCGCTGAGCTCCAACTCACCGCCTTCCAGATGAATGCAATGGGTACCTTACAAATCTCCATCACGAAGCCACAACTGCTCCGATACAGTGTTGAGGATCCGGCCTTCCAACTTTGCCTATGATGCAGATTAGTGTCAGAGACATGCTACTAACCAAGCCAAAAACATCTTAAGGCAACAGGCTGACCCAGCCGAGGCGTGTTGAAGGTACAATAGTTGCTCAATGTATCACTGTTCTGTCGAAGACGAATCACAGAACCGTTCTAACATCCAGAGAGTGAAGGAAGCACTCCCCTTCCTTCTGGAGTTAAAGCAAAACTTGACTAACGGTAATTGAGCAAGTGACAAGATGTCTACTGGCTCAAGATAGACTGAAAATGCGCAGAGGTGTACCCTCACTGCTGAATATGGCCAACCTGCTATCAACAGGTTCAAGAGGCACTCCAGCACCTTACTTGGTGGGTAACTGAAGGGTCCAGAAGGGACTTGCACACCAGATAGAGAAGAGTTTCCATTTAGCTATGTAAGCCTTCCTGGTGGAAGGCCTATGCATGACTTAGAAGACATCTGTGATGGTCAGGGAAAAACTAGAGCTTAACCACTTCCATCTCCTCTGGGCCCGGTATGGAGATGACGTGAGTGCAGGCTAGGATGGACTAAAGTCCCTGTGTCAGAGGGTCCGCTCGTAGAGGTAGTCGCCTCAGGGGAACGTCTGACAGACTATAGAGCAATGCAAATCAATCTGCCAAGGCCAGTCGGGGATGATGAGAATCATCTTGCCCCCTGTGCATACAACTGGATCAGCACCCTCTGAATGAAAGGAAAAGGAGGAAAATGTACAGGGAGCATCATGAATATTGTAGTGAACACATCCTGACAGAAAACACAAGGGTCTGAATTTCTGAAGCAGGATAAGAGGCAATTTTGCGTTGAGAGGACCAGGTCCGAACTACCCCATTCATCAAAAGCGACTGCACGAAATCTGAACTGACACATCGTACTTGAGGTACTAGTCTCACAACCTCATGGCCCTACTACAGAGAGGGTAGGGGGACACCCCACCCTATTTGCTGATGTAATACATCACAGCTTTGTTGTCCTTCCAAAGTAGGAACACTTTGTGCAAGGGGCGTCCTCCAGGATTCTGCTTATAAGATAACTCTCATCTCTAAGAAATTTATGACAAAATGAGGATCCTCCTGGCTCCACACCTGAGTGTGGAGGCCTTGGCAGTGAGTCTCCCATGGATTTTGTCTGAGGCTCTGTCATCTTGTATGGAGGACTGCAGATGCGTGGTCGGAGACCACTGCTTGCTGCAGATGACGACCTGGGTCCCAGCATCCGCTAAACCAAAAAGAAGGCCAAACAGAATAATTTTCCGTATTGTAACGAGCCATCTAAATATGTCGTTTCTCCCGTCCTCTGCAATGAAATTGATGCCTTGGAGGTATCCAGGAGGTCTCCTAAGAAGCTGTTAGGAAGATGAACTGGCACCTTTCAAGAACCTGGAGAGAACAAGTGAGAGGCTGCGGCAACTGCTTCCTGTGTCTCTTAACTGGAAGGGCTGGCTAGGAGCCAAATGTAAAGGAAGTGAAGACTTGGAAGCTGAGATTTAGAGAACTCTACCCTGAGCAGAAACTTGTTTAACCTTCCAAAGTTGACAAATGTGCAAATGCCATCTGTTAACTTGAAATCAGAAGCCATGGAAATAGGAACCTGTGCTTCGTTCCGCTGTGGAATGATGTTTACTGCCCTGTACCCGCAGAGGCCCCGCATCTCAGAAGCAGAGTGTGTGTGACTGAGAGGTGGACAGCCTGGCTGCCGTCTGAGTGGAAGGTCTGGGGAAATCTGCAAAATTGGGAGAGGATCCCTCTTGGACAATCCTGATGACCTATAGGACCTCTGCAATGGACTTCCACTGGCTGTAAAACCGAATTAGCAACCCCTCCTACCGTCGAGAGGCCCCCCCCCCCCCGAAAGCTGGGGTGGGGTGTGGGCTGGATCCACAGAGGTTAGTATAGGGCGCTTTCGGATCCTGTGCCCTCTACTGCGTTCTCTTTGTGACTGAGGGGTTGGTTCCTAAAAAGGGCACCTAGGCCTCTACCTTGACAGGACTGCTTGTCACGAGGATGTCGTGTGGTTTAAATGGTAGCCCTATTGTTCTGAGTGGCCGTTAGCTGAACATATAAGCACAGTCAAGGAGATGTTAACCACCTGCTGCCAGCGGCAGCTGCCCTAGAGGCAGAGACGCAGGTGTCCATAAAAGCTTTTAGCTGATTATTGGGCTATATGTCCCTAGCAATGGAATGTTAGATTTCGGGAGGCTCCTGACCATTTCATTAAGTGTGTTCCACAGGGTGTACTCATACTGAGGAATGCAGGAACTCAAGACGTAGGAATCTGCTTTGGTCCACAGATGAATACTGAAATGTTATGGTGGACCCCATATCCCTGAGGAAAAGGAACTGGAAAGAAGATCTTCCATCACACTGATACAGAGGGTTTGCATTCCAGCCCATAAAATGAGTCATTCACTGCATCTTCGACAAGGCAGAAGAGGGAGAGACTCATCCAGATCCACTTCTACCCCAAAATAACCTCCAAAGGGCAGGTTAGGAGCAGGGAGAGACCACCACCTGGATCAGGGAGAGGTTCGGTGCCATCCGGGGTGCCAGCACTACACATGGTGCCACACCCAGCGCCACCGCCACAGCTGGGTGCCGCTGACGGCACCGCAAGACAACGCCGCACCACACAGCACCCATAGTGCAGGGACCAGACACGGCACCACACAGAGCTGGCATGTCACACGGCACCAGAATCGCTACTGAACCAAGACCTGAAGTAAGGGGAAGAAGGAAAGCGGTACTCGTGCCGGCCCCTGCAGGGAAAAAGGAGAGGGGGGTAGGCACGAGGAGTCGGCGTCGATGACGTTAGCACCAGAGAAGGCACCACACACATTCTGGCCTGGTCAACCCAGCCACGGCCCAGTGGCCCCAAGGCCTGAAAGTCCTGGACCCAGGACCACTAGCCAGGAAAACAGGGCAGACACCGTACTCCCTGCTCTAAAAGAGCGGCCCAGAGGTGAAACTGCTCACCGGAACCCCATCGTGGACAGAGACGGGAACCGGTGTCAAAGAACACGGCCGTTAAGAGCGGAGCCACAAGGGAACCCAACAGAGTGGGTTCAGGTTACTGCTCTCAACCAGCGATGATCAACGTGCAGACATACCAGAGGGTGACCTCGAGAGGTACCGATTCTTCTTCCACTGACAGGAGGAAGAAGAGCTCGAGGTCAAACGGAGCCGGGTCCCAGAACCGTTACATTTGTGCTATGGGTGGACTGCACCCCCCCCCCCAAGAAAGCCCGTGGTTGGACCCCCCACCTCCGCAAAGGGCGGTGGACCAGACACAGCCCCACTGCCATCACAGCTTTCAAACCAAGTCTCCCTACCATCACCGTTACCATCAAAGGTCGACTCCGTTGATGGTAGGCTGAGAATAAAGTACAGTTACGTAAGAACTTACCGTAATAGTAAATCTTCAAGAGAGGCTCTTGCAGTAGGTAATTACATATAGGACTGAAGCCGGCAGGTGTCAGGACCCCACGGAAAAATTTCTAGCTAGCAGTCTCTGGCGGGGGACCGCCCCCACGTCAGGTGACTGGCGTCAGGCGACGTCAGTATAAAGGGGCGGTCCCCCACGCCCGCCTTCCAGTTCTTTCCCGCCAAGGGCCAAAAAGGCAAGACGAGAGAGAAGCAGATATTTCCCTTCCTGAAAAAGGAGCTGAAAAAGCTAAGGAGATGGAGGACGCGAAATCATTACCTACAAGAGCCTCTCTCGAAGATCTACTGTTACAATAAATTCTTACATAACTGTACTATCTTACTTTGAGAGGGCTCTTGCAGTAGGTAATTACATACAGGACTGAGTCCCAAGCAGTCTGGAACAAGGAAAAGCACTCGGGAGGAGGAGAACTACCAACAGATAAACTTCCGGCTGTAGGGGTCTTAAGAAAGAAGACCTTGCAAAACAGCCAACCCGAAGCCTGTTCTACAGCGAGAGGCAATGTCCAAATTGTAGTGTTTCGTAAAGGTGTGGACAGAAGTCCAAGTTGCGGCTGCGCAGATGTCTGCCACTGACACATTCTTGAAACATGCTGCAGAGGCTGCTACTCCCCTGGTGGAGTGACCTGTGACCTGACCCGGCAGGGTGTTGTACTTGTCGTAACAGAAAGTGATACAATGTGCCAACCTTTCGACAGGCATTGCTTAGTAACAGCATTGCCTTCCCTTTGTGAGCAAGACAGACAAAAAGCTGATCAGATTTCCTGAGATCCTTAGTCCAAGTGGTGTAGTATCTCAGTATTCTGTGAACAGCCAAAGTATGCAAGAGGTACTCTCCTTGTTGGAGTGTTGCATAAAAAAGGCAGGTAGCTCAATGGATTGATTCAGCATAGATTCTGCCACTACCTTAGGGAGAAATTTGGGATTAGTGAGCAGAGCCACTCGTTCCTTGTGAAAAACCAAATATGGGATTTTACACAACAAGGCCTGACGCTCGGAAATCCTTCGAGCGGAAGTAATCGAAAACCGCTTCCATTTCATGGCGTAGGTGGATCTAGTGGAAGGTTTTCTGGCCTCCACTAGAATATCGGCCACGAGCGGAGAAACCCCAAATCGAGCCTGGGCTACGTCTGTAGGGGCCACACATGCAACTGAAGGGATTTGAGGCCTGGATGAATCAGGGTCCCCTGATCCTGGGTCAGCATATGCTGTTAAAGAGGAAGAAGAAGCGGAGGTTCCTCTGAAAATTGCTGCAGAAGAGAGAACCAAACTTGCCTGGGCCAGAATGGAGCGATGAGGATCATCCAAGCTCCTTCTAAGCTGAGTTTGAGTAAGACCCTCAGAATCAAGGGAATCAGCGGGAAAGCACAGACGAATCTGCCCTTCCAGTCGAGAGACAGAACGTCCCGCCCAAAAATGCCTCACCCTGGAGCGAGCGCGCAGAAGGCGGGAAGCTTTGCATTTTGAGGGGACGCAAATAGGTCTACCTGGGGGGGTTCCCCAACATTGGAAGATGTCTGCCAACTCTTGAACCAGTTCCTATTCGTGGGCCTTTGCTGAGGACCGGCTGAGGTAGTCCGCCAGCGTGTTTTCGACTCCCGGAACATGAACTGCTGTCAGGTGAAGGCTGTGCTGAACAGCCCAGTTCCAAACTCTCATTGCTTTCCTGCATAGAGGGTAGGAACGTGTTCCTCCCTGCTTGTTGATGTACCAGACTACGCACATGTTGTCCATTTAGATGGTCAGATGGCCGGGAAGGACATAAGAGTTCAGAGCCTGGAGCACATACAGAACGGCTCTGACCTTGAGCACATTTATATGAAGAGTCTGGACAAGGAGCCCTGAGTTCTGTGAGACCCTAGATGGGCCCCCCGGCCCTCTCCCGAGGCATCTGTTGTCAATGTTTGGGAGTGGGGTTCGGGAGCGGTAGCGTCCTTTGTCCCGGAGGCTCCCGAGGGGCCAGAGCGCGAGCCCGATGGGAGGGTGCCGCCTTAGAAACCTCCAAGACGGCAGAAGGTCGGTCCCCGGGGAGAATGACGCGGGAGCATGACAACTCCAGCCAGAGTTGCGGTGGCTGTGGAAATGGAGTCCCGCTGCTTCTCCTTCTTCTTACGGTGACCCTCAGGGGAAGTAGTGGCCTGCCTGAACTTCTTCAGCTCCTTTTCCATGGAGGACATCTTTTTTAAAATGTGGGCCTCCAGGGACTGCTGCCTCCGTTTGCGGGTGGCAGCACTGAATTGTTGGCAGTGCTGGCACTTCTCCACAGGGTGATCTGGGCCTAGACAGAAGAGGCACTGAGAATGACCGTCCTTGTGCGGGAGCTGGGCGCCGCATGAGTTGCGCTTGTTTTTATGCGAATCGGAGGGAGTAGGGAACAACATATACGGCAATCTGGAAGAAATACTGAAGAGAGATGTGAAAAAATTTGTAGAAATAACCGATGACAGACTGACGAAGCAGTAGGAACGTAACCGCGAGGTGCTTTCACACACTAACGGCGGGAAAGAACTGGAAGATGGGCGTGGGTGACCGCCCCTTTATATTGACGTCAGTCACCTGACCTGGGGGTGGTCCCCCGTCAGAGACTGCTACCTAGAAATTTTTTCTTGGGGGCCTGATGCCTGCCGGTTTCAGTACTATATGTAATTACCTAATGCAACAGCCCTCTCGAAGTAAGATCAGCCATTCCTATGGGCCTTAGTATGCTCTACATAGTAACTAAGAGCCCTTTTTACATCAAGACTATGTAATCTTCTCTCCCCAGGGGAACAGTGGTCAGTGAAAAATACAGGCAATGACACAGACTGATTCAAATGAAAGTGTGATACCACCTTGGGAAGACATTTTCTGTTGGTTTGAAGGACCACCTTATCCCTGTGAAATGAAATAAAGTCAGGTTCCATTGATAAGGCCTGTAATTCACTGATTCTCCTGGAAGAGGTACCAGGAATACAGTTTTCCAAGTCAAGTACTTCAATTTAGCTGAGGATAGGGGTTCAAAAGGGGGCTGCATAAGCTGTGAAATACAGATATTCAGGTCCCAAGAAGGTGTAGGCTCCCGAAAAGGGAAGGTTAACATGTATTAGGCCCTTGAAAAATTTCTTGAAAACTGGATGAGATGCTAGGGAAGAGCCCTTGCCAGCAGAAAGAAAGGCAGACACAGCTGCCAAATGTACCTTGAGAGTGATAGGGCGGAGGCCTAAACTGTTAAGATGCACCAAATAGTCCAATACAGTGGCAAGATCAGCCAATTCTGGCTTGACATGCTTTTGGGAACACCAAAACCCAAATCTTTTCAATTTGGAGTTGTAAGTCTTTCTAGTAGCAGGTTTCCTGCTAACCTTTAAAATATCCAAGACTAATAGCGAAAGATGCAAGCTTGCATATTCCAGCTCTTCAAGAGCCAGGCTTTGAGCCTGAGAGTCTGAAGGCTGGGATACAGAATCCTCCCCTGGGAGGAGGTGAGGAGATTGTACTGTCTGGGAAGACACAAAGACATTGTTACTTACAGTGACAACAGTAGAGTATACCAAGGCTTTCTGGCCCAATCTGGAGCCACCAGAATCACCTTGCAAGATTGAGACCTGATCTTGATCAGCACCCTGAATATCAGAGGAAAGGGAGGAAATGCATACAGAAACCTGCTTGTCCAGTTCAGTAAAAGAGCATCCTGAGGGACAGGGCCCAGAAGAGGTGGTCTGCAACAATAAAGAGGAAGTTGATGATTGTCCGGGACTGCAAAGATATCCATCTCTGGAGTGCTCCATCTCTTGAAAATGACCTGAAGAACTAGAGGGTTCAGGGTCCATTTGTGGTGGCCCTGGGAAATCCTGCTGAGAGCATCTGCTAGAATGCTGTCCGTCCCTGGGAGATGCACAGTCATCAGGGAAGTCTGAAGGGAACAAGCTAGAGACCATACTTTCATGGCCTCTGAGCAGAAGGCCGAGGACCGAGTGCCCCCCTGCTTGTTGATGTACCACATGGTTGTAGTATTGTCTGTCCTGATCTGCACCAATTTCCCCTGAACAGCAGTTGAGAATGTCTGAAGTGCCAGAAAGATAGCTCTTAGTTTCAGAAGGTTTATGTGAAGAAGGGACGCCTGGTGAGACCAGGTTCCCTGAGCTGTAAACTGATCCAGGTGAGCCCCCCACTCTAGTAAAGAGACATCTGTGGTGAGAAACACTGAAGGAGCCTGACTGATAAAGGGGACACCTTGTCGAAGACTGTCCTCCTCCAGCCACCACTGGAGAGCCTGAACTAGGATCTGAGACACAGGAACCAATTTAGAGAGAGGGTCTTTTTTCTGAGACCAACAGGATCTGAGATGAAACTGAATATCTGTCATCTGAAACTTTGCTCCCTGGACCACTGCTGTGGAAGCTGCAATGTGACCCAGCAACTGTAGAAAGTGCCTGGCTGGACGAGAAAGGAAAATTACGTACCTACTGTAATTCTTGATCTTCTCTTGTATCTTCACCATTCATTACTTCCTGGGTGTAAGCCGGAGGCATGCTACCGCCCACAGGAGCTTTTTTTTTTAAAAGTTTGCTAACAGCACCGCCTCGAGAGTGACGCTAGCACATGCGAGGGCTATTAGTAGCGACTGACCTCCTCCAACTCAGTTCTGTGAGCCGGAGAGGCAAAAGTGAAAGCAGAGAATATAGATAGCGAGGCAAGATAGCCGAGGGATAGCAAAGCAAGGAAGAATGAACTGAAAAGGAATAAGCCGATGGAGGAAGGACAGAGGAGATAAGAGTATCCTAGCCTAGGGACTGTAGGGCCTCCTTACCTGGGCGATTCTAGGAGGAGAGATAAGTAAGGAAATGAGAAATTAGAAGAAAGAGAAGAGAGAGATGGGATGTTGAAGAGACCAGAATGCCCAACGAGCATAGTTAGCTTACAGCTGAAGGCTCGACTAAAGGGGAAGCAAGAATCCCCGGAGATAGAGCTGAAGAGAAGGTTCACCAAACCCGCTAGACAGGCTCAGGAGGGCATAGTCCTCATCCTCAACATGCCATTGTTCTTGATCCGCCTGGGCTCCTGGCCGGAAGGCCTTTAACTGGAGGACACCAAGGAGGGAAGAATAAAACCCGCAGCATGACAGCGCTGCTCAGGGGTTTAGAACGGAGAATGTAAGCCTTCAGGCGTTTTAAGATAGAAAAGGGCTCAGACTGACTGGCCAAGGCAGGCCAAGGCTTAGGCTGGCTGGGATTGGATATGGTCAGCACTGCTCTTCTGTAAAAATTGTCCAGGAGGACACTTAAAGGGAGAAACCAATATGCAAACTAGCGAGAAGGATAGCCTACCTTCTCATTTCTCTTCTAGTTTGTTTCCCCTTTTTTTTTTTTACAGATAAAATTTTTTAGACTAGATGCATGACCCCAATACCAAGATGCCTATAGCAGTCGAAGAGAGTTCCCTCAGCATTTTTCCCCTTCTTTTTTTTTGCAAAAGAAAAAAGGATAGACGTGCCGTTCCTCTGCTCTGCAAGGCAAGAATAGGGAGGGGGTGATTTGATTTCAGGGCAACTATCTGGAACACGGATTGCAGGATCGAAACTGAATAGCCTGAGCCAGGCCAAAACCCCAGAGGTATCTCGCCAGAAGAATGGCAAGAGATAGTTGTGCAGTCTGATCACCAATGCAATCCACTAGATGGCCCATGAATCTTAGAGTAAGTAATTTTCTGGAAAATTAGAGCCCCCCAAGAAGATTTTTTTTTTTGAAAAATTGAGAATTTTTCCTATATTTTAAGAAAATTTTTTTTTTTTTTTTGAGAGAGGAAGGAGACGGAGGTGGGAGAAGCCACAGGAAGAGGCCACTGAGGGATGGTGGGCGGGTGTAAGTAATGAATGGAAGGAAGATACAAGAGAAGATCAAGAATTACGGTAAGTGCACTTTCCTATCTTCCCTTGTCAATCTTCACCATTCATTACTTCCTGTGAGTATCAAGCTCCTCTTCCCTGGGGGAAGAGGCACACCCTGTTGGTGAGAAACAGAAGGAGAAGACCCTGGCTTATTCAGAAAGCCTAAGTGGGAGAAGAGCTAGGAGGTGCCTCCGAGGACGAGGAGACGGATGGAGCCCTGTAAAGTCTCCTAGCTCTGGATGAGAAAAGACGGGTCCCCGGAAGGCGGGCGCATCACCCACGCGGGCCAGGGGTGACAACCTGGAAAAAGCGAGCCATGCCGTCCGCCTGATGCAGATCGCTGTCCCACAAAGCCTGGAAGCCACCTCATTGGCGTCATAAGATGCCCTGCTGCTTGGTGTCTTGCCAGCTCCAGGGCTACAGCGGAGGAGCAACGCTTGTCTGGTTTGCTCCGTGTCAGGTATAGATGCCAACAGCTGGGACATCATCGACCACAGATGCCGTTGTAGGCAGCGGTGAGCCTGATGTGATGCAATACATGCATTTGCCGAGAAGAAGAGAACACTCTTCGCCCTAGCGGTCGAACTGGAGAGAGTCCGAATCGGTGGGATGGTCGCCAGGCAACAGCGCCCAGAAGGAGTATCCAGGTATACCAAACCTGAGGACGGGTTGGGAAGGAACCTAGAGACTCAGAGGGCACAATACCTATGCTGGCAGTCCGGGGCTGGGAAGAAGCGGCAGGAACTGCCAGGACCGGATAGACGCCTCCTGGAAGAGGATAGGCCAGGAAGGTACCACCAGATGCTGGGCACTGAATTCACCAAGGAATTCACTGTCTCCCGTTCGGTATTGTCTCTCGAGCATGGGAAATCGGAGATCCTCACCATCCTCGAGAGGAAACGCTGATATTCTGGTGAAATCAGCATCGGAGGACAGATGAGAGGGTTCCTCTCCTCAGAGGAGGAGACAGATGATGGGGAACTGGAATGTCCAGAGGATTTCTGCGCGTGGGGAGAGTCGAAGACCCGCTCATGCATGTATCTAACATATGAGGAAAGGCAGCCGCAGAACTCTGAACTGCTCCCAGGATAACGGACCCGAGGGACCGACATGGCCTGGAGCGGGTGGTGAAGGCAGAGAGATGGGAGAGGGGCACCTCCGAGGAGGCAACTGCTCTGCGAGGGCTCTGGAATCCGGGAAAGGAGCCCTAGTAGGAGGGATCCGGATATCAAACCAGGCACGAAGCGGAACTCTGGGCAAGCGGAGCCTGGAAGAGCCCTGGGGAGAAACTCCCCTGTGGCCGGCGCCCGGGACTGCATGGATCCAGAAGGGCAGTCCGCTCGCGCCCGCCAGAGGACACCCTAGAACCCTGGGGGAGGGTGGGCTTTGCACTCGGCTCCTGGCCACCCCCTAGGTGGCCAAAGAAGACCGCAGCAGGCCGCCTGCCCTCAACCCCTCAGTTCCAAGGGGCCCTCCTCCTCGACTGCAACGTCCCCTGTCCCTAGAGGAGGCAACAGCACCCCGAGGTGGCTGTCACGAGGCCTCCAGAGAGGAGCCTCCTCTCGTCACCCCACGCCTGCCCCCGGACTCTCGCCACCCCAGCCGAGGAACCCTCAGGAGACGACGAAAGAGGGACAGAGGAGGAGCCGCTCTGCGCCTGGTACCCCTAGCACTGAGGACCCAGATTCCGAAGAATGGGGGTGCCAGGATGAGTCCCATCTGAGTCATGCGTCCTCCGAGGAGGGACAGAAGAGACCAACAGGACCCCGATGCTGGCCACCCAAGGGTTCGAGCCACAGGGGCATGACGGCCCCGGTACCAAGTCTGACGCCTTTCGCCCCCCACGCCGGCAGCAGCCCTAGCCCCACACTGGCGGCTCCGGCGGGTCCGGCACCGCCGGGGAGGCAAGCGCGGCGTCAAGGAATGGCGGCACCGTCGTGGCGCCGCCATATCCATCGGCACCGTGAGCGATGCCGAGGCCGCCGGCACCGCCAGCGAAACGCGCTCAAATCACTGGCGCCCTGAAACGGCGCCCGGAATAAAGTAAGCGCCCACAAGCAGCGCCGCCTCGCATCACGGTGCTGCTGGCGGGCGCCGGGATCAACAGCACTGCTTGATCACGGCACCGCGAATGGCGCGGGATCAACGCAGCGCCGTGGTAGCGTCGAGGAGTCCACGAGCGGGCCCAGCCAAGGGCCTCGACACGAGAGCCTGCACCTCGAAGTGACTGCCAGGCGGTGTCAGCGCTGCGGCCCGGGGAGGGCTCGGCGTCCCCAACACGAGGAAGGGGCCTCCTCCTCGGCAAGATAGGATGAGGGAGCCCCTCCTCCTCCGGACCGTATAGGCCGGGGAGGGACCCGGAGAAAGGCCTAGAGATCTCGCCCGAGATTCCCTATGGCAAGCCGTCCCAGTCGGAAGGGGCCTTGCCGGAAACTTGAACACGCGGACTTCGAAGGCCGTGACGGTCCATCGAGAAACAGGCGTCGCATGCTAATCCATATCATGGTTGGGTCCCAGGCAACGGCGACAAACGCCATGCCGGTCCGGGGCGGAGAAATGCCGCCACAGGAGCACCCGACGGAGGGGCGTGGCCGCCTTGACAGTTTAATGCTTACTCAGAACCGGACATAGCGTGAAATAACGAGGATCAAAACACAGTAGGAAATACACCCGGTGGCGAAAGAAGAAAGAACAGTCTTACCGTATCGTGCGAGTGTCGGAAAAACACGAGTCAGTAACTACTACCAGATAAGTACTGGGCGCTTTGCGTGGGCAGGTGCTGCCTCGGCGCGGGAGAAACAGAACTGAGTTGGAGGAGGATCGGTCGCTACTGAAGCGGCCCCTCGCGCATGAGCGCATAGCGTCACTCTCTCGAGGCGGTGCCGTTCAGGCAAACTTTAAAAAAAAAAAAAAAGCTCCCGTGGCGGGTGCGCGCCTCCAGCTTACACCCAGGAAGTAATGAATGGTGAAGATTGACAAGGGAAGATACTAGAGGACGAAAAGAGGAAGCCAGAGTGACAAGGGACTGAACCCTTGACAGAGGGAGAAATGCTCTTGCCTGAATAGTGTCCAGTTCCACCCCTATGAATGTGAGGATCTGGGCTGGTTCCAGGACAGACTTTTCTAGGTTCAGGATAAACCCCAAAGAGTCTAGAAGCTTTCGAGTCACCTCTAGAGCGGACCTGACTTGGTCTGAGGACTGGCCTACCACTAGCCAGTCGTCCAGGTATGGGAGTAGAATGATGCCCTGCCTTCTGAGGAATGCCACCACCACTGCGAGACACTTGGTGAACACCCTTGGTGCAGATGTTAGGCCGAAAGGCATGGCTCTGAATTGATAATGACCTGAGGGCAACTTGAACCTGAGGTTACTTCTTGTGGGAATGTCTGATAGGTATGTGGAAGAAGGCATCCTTGAGATCCAGAGAGGCTAGCCAGTCTCCTGGTCTCAGAGAGGGAAGAATTACTCCCTGAGTCACCATTTTTGAATTTTGGTTTTGTTAAGTGTTTGTTCAGGTACCTTAAATCCAGAATGGGTTGCCACTCCCCTGTCTTTTTTGGGGGTAAGGAAGTACATGGAGTACAGTCCTTTCCCATTGTGACAATGAGGCACCTTCTCTACTGCTTGCAGAAGCAGAAGAGAGGAGACTTCTGCCTCTAAGGCCTTTGTCTCCAAGGGAGAGGGAGGACTGAAGGATCTTGCTCTCATTTTTGGGAACTTTTTGAAACTGAGAGCAAGTCCCTGGCTCTCTACTTCCAGGACCCATTTGTCTGAAGTAATAGACTCCCAGGCCTGGGAGTAGTAAGCCAGCCTGCCCCTACTGGCACTGGGGAGGTGACCCTGACCGATACCTCAGGTGTCTGCCTGGCAGGGGGCTTAGACTGAGTGGATGATGGGGTCCTGGCCATCCCACGTCTGCCTCTTCTCCTAAAGAACCCCCTCTGCTGGAAAGAAGAGGAGGAGGCCTCAGTTTGGTAAAAAGGCCTGTGAAAAGGCCTGCCCCTGCCCCTAAACTGCTGCCTCTGAGGAGTGGTCTGCTTTTCTTTGGCTGCAGCACTCCTACTGGTGGTCCTGTATTCATTCATCTTCTTCATGTAATTCTCTGGTCCCCAAAGAGAGAATTACCAGTTACAGGAAAATCCATGGCCTTAGCCTGGGTATCCTGTGAGAGGTTGGTACACCTAAGCCAAGCAAATCTCCTCATGGAGACAGATGTAGCCATGACCCTAGAATGAACATCATTTGAGTCTACAGCAGCATGGAACTGCACCTTCAATGCCTCAATACCATTCGCAGCCACCTGCTCCAGCTCCTTGGCCAGCTGGGGAGGGGCATTCCTAGCCAGCTCCAGAACCATATCCCACATAGACTTCTGGTACCTGGCTGTATATGCCACATAATTCGATTGCCTGAGTCCCAAAGAGGATGCCAAGTACTGTTTTTTTGCCATGGCATCCACTTTCCTGGAATCCTTATCTGGGGGGTGAGATGCCAGGGGAATGTTAGCCTTGTCACAGGCTGCAGCCTGCACTACCCCAACATGGCTGCAATGATTTGAAAGGAATTCCCCCCCAGGACCTGACAAAGCATACCTCCTGTCCATTCTTTTTTCCACAGGAGGAATGGATGTGGGAGACTGCAACATTTTTTTTGCCTGCTTCCCCAAAGATTTATGTAAAGGAACAGACACACTCTGACTCTGGGAAATCAATCATCTCCGCAGTCAGGTTCCTCCTGATCCTTTTCAGCCTCTTCCACAGGAAGCTGAAGAGTCTCAGCCACTTTCTTGTAAAACAAGAAATGGGAAGGGGACACAGAAAGCCTAGAAGGAGAAACACTGGCGGGCCTGTCTGCGGAGATGTCAGGCTCTACTGGCTCATCTAGGCCTTCACATTCCTCTTCTTTATAATCTTCCTCCTCCTCCTCCCAATCGCCCTCATAGTATGCTTCAGGGTTTTATCAGAAGCAGCTACTTCTGACCAAACCGATCGGCTCTGAACTGATGCCAGTTCGGTCGGAACCGAGCAAAGCGATTGAACTATTGTGATCGCTTTCGCTATTTCTTCAGTGGTTGGAACATGGGGTGTAGGATCCGAACCGGCTGCTTTTCACTTTCTTTATGATGGAACCAACTCCGCAGATTCGGCTCTCCTTTCCCCCGAAGAGGTATCGCCCAGGTCAGTGGGCATCTCTTCAGGTTTGGCCACAACTGAACCGGCCATCCGGATCAGCAGACTTCTCGGCCTCCCTTTCCTTTAGCCTACCCAAACGTTTTTCCAAGGTGACTTTCGGAAAGTTTTTACAAATTTGGCAGTCTTCCTTGAGGTGGTCAAACCCCAGACAATACACACATACCAGGTGAAGATCGGCCTTAGCAAAGGCCTCCCCACACTTGAAACAGTGCTGAAACCCAGTGGGACCGGTTTTTTTTTTGGGTTTCTCAGACATGCTGAAAATCAAAAAAGTCACCCTTTACAGCATTTAAGCCAGGTAACTAAAACCTATTGGTTCCAACCATGCCACGGGTCAGTTAAAAAAAATCCCCGGAAAAACAGTTTTTTTTTTAGAAACCGATAAGTACCGGTAAAACCACAATTTCTGTTAATAATCAGAAAAAAAAAATAGTTTTGGTTCTAAACCCGACCGGAAAAGAACCGAAGAGAAAAACAATTTCTAACAGTAAAAACAACACTACCCACTACTATCTACTTACTGTACTGGGACAGAGGTAAGAATACTGAATAAACAACGAACTATGGTTGAAACAACCGACCGATTCGAACTTTACCGAACCGGAGCGCAGGAGGAATCTCCGGAGCGACTACACAGACAGGAGTAAGAAATCTGACGGTTAGACTTTAGAGTACCACAGACAGAGGTTTCAAACTGAGCTCGTGCTCAACGTTCTATGCTTTGGCATAGAGTTAACCCTTTACTCTCCGGAGCAGTTCAAGTGCTGGGGCTAACTGCATACAGTCAGAATACAGCAAGACTTCATGGTGTTTGACTAATTGATCAGAAACTCTATGAAGACACATATTTACTACATTTACAACTGGCCCCTTTAGTATGGCTTTATACCTTTGTAATCTTTCCACCGCTGAAATTTGCGAAGCGCTTCAGGGAGAGGGTAAGCACATTAGAAGCTCGGTGAATAGTAAATCTCTTTGAGGCAGGAACCATTTTCTTGCATCTAAAAAATAAAGAAGTTACATTTAAAGGTAACCTTACCTACTATCGGAGTGCTGCATTTTACAACCATCTACTGTACTCCCAGATTTTGTTTTTGCTTGTGTGTTTATTATGCTCCCTCTCAAAAAGGAACAGCTCTCCTATGGCTGCCTGCATGCTGCAAACTTCTCCCAATAAAGGGTCAACATCTAGCCATCACACTTGTCTTGGCGCTTAACTCTTATCACTTATAACTCTAAAAAAAGAATATTTACCCATTGTAATAGTAGATCTTTGAGAGAATCTTCTCTATTGAACAACATCACATAGAACTGTAAGTTGTGTGCATCAGAACCACCCAGAAACTTTTTGCAGGCTCCCAAGTCAATGCACCTCAGCGGCACCTATATAATGTCAGCATTACCAGCAGGCCTCAGTTCCCTGCTGGAGACAAGCTTGGAGGATCATCGAACTCTCAGGGACTGAAGCAACCAGGACCACACAGGGTACACAAGAGAGGACATGGAAACCAGAGTACAGATGACATAATGGCATCAGAGAATAGAGAACAGCTTGCGACAGCAGACAGTATAGTCACCCTTCACCTGATAAGGGGCAAAGGAGAGAGGGAGAACTGTGGCTCAATGGAGGAGATGCTCTCGAAGATCTACTGTTACGGCAGATACTGTAACTATTCTATCTTCTTCGAGGATATCTCCCTCCATTGAGTTACATCATGGAACTATTTCCAAGCAGTATTAAGCACAGAGGGAGGACTGCAGGACCGACTGATCCTGAGTGAGAAGGCCTTGTAGAACACTGAGGCTAAAGCTGGCACGACAATGTCCAGACTGTAGTATTTAGCGATTGTATGAACAGCACTCCAAGTGGCGGCGGCAGCACAAATGTCAGCAGCAGACACGTTCTGAAAACAAGCCACTGAGAAAGCCACTCCTCATGTGGAATGAGCACGTACAGAACCAAAAAGCTAATTACCATGCTTCTGGTAACAAAACGAAATGTAACTGGCCGGCCATTTGGACAGGCCTTGTTTAGAACTCAGTGAGCCCACCATTCTAGGGGCCAAAACAATGAACAGTTGAGAGAATTTTCTTGAATTCTTAGTACAGTCCAGGTACCAATGCAACATCCTACAGATGTCCAGCGTATGAAAACGACGCTCCCCACTACCTGTAGGAGTGGAAAAGTAAGCTGAAAGATCTATGGTCTGATTTAGTGTTCTCCAGACACAACCTTCGGAAGAAAATGAGAATTGGTGCGTAATGTGCCCCAATCCTTGCGCAAAATAATAAAAAATGATACACGGAGGATCTGCAACCAGAGCCTGTAACTCCAAGATGCAACTTGCAGACTTTATAGCAATTAGAAACAGTGTCTTCTAAAACAGTATTAAATCCAAAAAAAATCAGCACTGACAAACGTTTCAAGATCAAAACAAGATTTATTCTTGTAACAAGTCCTTGTGAATACAAATTCAAGTACACCATAAATACAAGCTCAGCACACCATGCCTGTTACAGCAGCAGTGAATCCGACCTACTAATTGCCCCAATTAGGCAATCAGTTGGTGGGACTCACTGCTGCTGTAACAGGCACGGTGTGCTGAACTTGTATTCACAAGGACTTGTTACAAGAATAAATCTTGTCTTGATCTTGGATCGTTTGTCAGTGCAGATTTTTTTGATTTTATACAACTGGATTTTATCTTGCACGTCAAGATATTGGAGCTGCTTTTTATTGATTTATCTTCTAAGAGAGGAAGCGCATATCGCACGTAGCCGCAAGCTCAAAGGGAGGTGTAGTGAGGGTCTCCAAGACCAGAGTCCCATACCAGAATCGGGTCTCAGACTGGTGGGTGCAAAAAGAGGATGCCTCTTAGGAATCTCTGGGAAACCTCTAACTGGGCCACTGTCGTACCTTCACAGAGGGTATGAAAGGCTGACAAAGTACCCTTGTGGATCTTTATGGAGGAATACCTTAGTCTGCAATCCTTCAGGGACAGCAGGAAGTCCAACAGTTTTGGAACTGGACATGAAGAAAAAATTACTCACCTTAGTAATGTTTTCTCTTCTAATGGAGTCTTGCTATATTGTAGACATTAGCAGTTTGTTCCAGCTCTAGAACTGCCCCGGAGTGAAATGGTTAAAACCATTCCAAAATAGAATTTTGGCACGAGAGCAGCTCTATCTGTGTCATTTCAAACTTGAACTGTCAGATCTTACGAGCCAAACTCACTAAGGTCTGTGTGAAGCTGTAACCTACACTAGCCAAATGGCTACCTAAATAATAACAACCACTGATGGTCCCAACACCCAAGACTCAAGTCAGGGGACCAGAAATACTAACACCATTCTAATAATATGAAAATGGAACATAAGTATAATAAAACACATACCGCAACGTACACATACACACCCCAAAGTCCCAAAGGGGACAAAATGCTAACAGGACATAAGCAGTGCCCACACTAAGTTGCCCGCACCCCACCAAGTAGAGGTTCTGAGAGGGGCAGGTTGGGGAGGTCTATAATAAGCAAGACTCCATTAGAAGAAACAACATTACTAAAGTGAGTAATTTTTCTTCAAACAACATGAAGTCTTGCTATATTACAGACATTAGCAGAATACACAGCAGTACCTCCATGGAGGAGGGCAGAACCTACTTAGGGAATAGGCTCTGAAGAACAGCTGTGCCAGCGAGCATCTCTCCTGGCCTGGACATCCAGGGAGTAATGCTTGGTAAAGTGTGTACCGTTTTCCAAGTAGCAACCTGGCAAATCTCTAATAAAGGGATATCTCTGGCAGCAGCTAGAGACGCAGCTGTACCCTGGTAGAATGAGCCCTCAAACCCGAGGCTCTGCCTTTCTATAACAAAATTGGATACAAAGACAATCCACCTGGCTATTGATCTCTTAGTGGCAGGTTGCCTTTCCCAACTTCACCATAGGTAAGGAAAAGTTGGAGGATTCGAACCTGTGACCTTTAGTGCGCTCTATATAATAACTAAGAGCTCTCTTAACATCCAGGCTGTGCAACCTTCTCTCACCCGAAGAGGAGTGATCAGTGAAAAATACTGTAAGGGAGACAGATTGATTAAGATGGAAATCTGAAACCACCTTAGGCAAACACTTCATATTAGTCCTAAGGACTACCTTATCCCTGTGGAAAGAAATAAAGTCAGTCTCCACTGACAAGGCTTGCAATTCACTTTCGTCTGGCAGAAGTGATAGCCCTACAAAAACAGTTTTCAAGTTAGGTACTTAAGCTCTGCAGAAGACAGAGGTTCAAAGGGGTTGCATTAACTGGGCAATGCAAACATTAAGGTCCCAAGCAGGGGCGGTTCCGAAAAGGAGGATTAGTATGGAGTAATCCTTAAAAAACTTGGAAAATACAGGATGAGAGGAAAGAGGGATGACTTTCCTGCTGACACAAAAGCAGACACAGCTGCCAAATGAACTCTCAGGGTAGCTGGTCTGAGACCCAAGGAATTAAGATGTACCATGTAATCTAACAAAATGGGCAATTCAGCAGATTCTGGGAAATATTTTCCCAGCACACCAAATGGAAAACCTTTCCATTTAGAACTATAAGTAGCCCTAGTGGAAGGCTTTCTGGAAGCCTTTAGGATCTCAAGAACACCCTGAGAGAGGTGTAAATCAGCAACTCTAACCCTCAACAGCCAGGCCTTGAGGTTGAGGATTTGAGGTCCGGATACCAAACCCTTCCCTGGGCACAAGTCAACAGATTGTGATTCCTGGGGAGGCACAGGGGAATATGGACCGTCAGAGACAGAAGGAGTGGGTACCAGGGCTGCCTGGCCCAATCCGGGGCAATCAGAATCACCCTGCAAGGCTGAGATCTGATTTTGACTAGTACTTTGAATAGGAGAGGAAGGGAAAGCATAGAGGAACCCCCTCCCAATCCAGAAGAAGGGCATCCAGGAACTGAGCCCAGCACTGGAGGCCTGCAACAGAACAGAGGAAGTTTGTGATTGTCTGGGGCTGCAAAAGATCTATCTGAGGATGCCCCACCTGGCAAAAACTATCCCCAGCACTTGAGGATCCAGGGACCATTAGCCAGTGGCCCTGGGAAATCCTGCTGAGGGCATCCCTAGGACATTGTCCTTCCCTGGAAGATGAACTGCTATGAGGGAAGTGTTCAGGGAATAGGCCAGAGACCACAACTTCATTGCCTCGGTGCACAAGGCAGAAGACTGAGTGCCCCCTGTTTGTTGATGTACCACATTGTTGTGGTGTTGTCTGTTCTGACTTGTATCACCTTGTCGTGGACAGATGCAGAAAAAGCTTGAAGAGCTAAAAAGACAGCTCTGAGTTCCAGCAAATTGATGTGAGCAGAGATTCCTGAGGGACCAAACTCCCTGAGTGGAAGGTGCCCATGTGGCTCCCAACCCGAAGGAAGCATCTGTAGTGAGAGTCAGAAGTCGTGAGAAGAGGAAATGAAGGGACCCCGCTCTTAAATTGCTCTGATCCTGCCACCACTGGAGAGCTAGGATCAAGGTTGAGTCACTGGGACCAGCTTGGAAGGGGTCTCTTCTCTGAGACCAAAAGGTTCTCAAGTGGAACTGAATGTCTCTCATCTGAAATCTGGCTCCCTGCACAACAGCTGTGGATGCAGCCATGTGCCCCAGGAGCTGCAGAAAGTGTCTTGCTGGTCGAGAGACCTGCAGAGTGAAGGAAGAGGCCAGAGCCACTAAATTCCCTTACCCTTTCTGGGGGTTGAAAGGCTCTGCTAGCTTGTGTCCAATTCTGCCCCTATAAAGGTGAGTACCTGGACTGGTTCCAGAACCGACTTTAGTAGGTTTAGCAGAAAACCCAGGAGGTGAGAAGCTGCTGGGTGACCTGCAGGTGAGATTTTACCTGTTCTGGGACTGGCCTACAATGAGCTAGTCGTCTAGATAGGAAAAACAGCAATCCTCTGCCTCCTTAAGTGGGCCACTGCCACTGCTAGACACTTGTGAATACCCTTGGAGCAGAGGTAAGGCCGAAGGGCATTGCTCTGAACTGGTAATGACCTGAGGGCACTTGAATCTGAGGTACTTTCGATGGGATCTTCTGATTAGGACATGGAAATAGGCATCCTTGAGGTCCAGGGAGGCTAGCCAGTCCCCTGGCCTTAGGGAAGGTAAAATCATTGCCAGAGTTACCATTTTGAACTTTGGTTTCAAAAGATGCTTGTTCAGATATCTGAGATCTAAAATGGGCAGCCATTCTCCTGTCTTTTTGGGGTAAGGAAGTATCTGAATACAGACCCCTGCCCTGATGCAGGAGGAACCCTTTCTACTGCTCTGAGAGCTAACAGGGATGAGACCTCTGTTTCCAGAGCGAGGGTCTCTGAAGCACTTGCAGGTAGAAAAGTCTGCTTCTCAACTGGGAAACTTTTGAAGCTGAGAACCAGACCCTGGCTTACTACTTCCAGAACCCACTTGTCTGAGGTTAAAGACCCAATTCTGACTGAAGTAAGCCAGCCTGCCCCCACTGGTACAGGAGAATCGGCCCTGGGCACCCCATCAGGGTGCCTGTTTCATGAGGAGCTTTAAGCTGGGGGTGGGAGCAGGTCTGCCCGGCCCTCGTCTGCCCCTGCCTCTGAAGAAGCCCCTCTGAGCATAGGCAGAGGAGGGTCTGGTAGAAAGGCCTGTGAAAAGGCCTATCCCTATCCCTGGGGCATGCCTTTGAGGAGTGGCTTGCACTTTTAGCCTGGGCACTCTTGTAAGTAGTCCTATATTCATCCATCTTTCTATGTAATTCTGTCTGCTCTCCAAACAGAGAATTTCCACCACAGGAAAACCATAGCCTTAGTCTGGGTATCCTGTGACAAACTAGTACACCTGAGCCAGGCCAACCTCCAAAAGCTACAGATGTGGCCATGACCCTAGAGGAAACATCATTAACATTCACAGCAGCATGAAACTGAACCTTAGAGGCTTCAATGCCATCAGCAGCCACCTGTTCTAGTTCACTAGCCAGCTGGCCATGGGCCTGCTTGGCCAACTGCATAACAGTATCCCATCTAGATTTCTGATACCTAGCTACATAAGCCATATAATTTGCTTGCCTGAGTCCCAGAGAGGCTGCCATATACTGTTTTTTTTTTTTTTTTTGCCATGGCATCAATCTTCCTGGAATCCTTGTCAGGAGGATGTGAAGCCAAGGGAATATTAGCTTTATCACAGGCAGCAGCCTGAACTACCCCAACATGACTGCATTGCTGAAAAGGAATTCTGTATTAGGCCTGACAATGTATACCTTCTGTCCATCTTTTATCTACAGGAGGCACAGAATTAGGAGCTTTAAAATTTTAATTGTTTGTTTTCTAAAAGACTTATGTAAAGGAATAGACAATCTCCTAGACTCTGGAATATCCATCATTTCTACAAAATCAGGCTCCTCTTGCTCATCCACAGCCTCTTCTAAAAGGACTGGAGGCTTCAGCAACTTTTATAAAACATAAAATGAGATGGGGACTCAGACAGCATGAGGGAGATTCTAAAGGTCTGTCTGGGGAGATGTCCGTTCAATGGGCACACCCAGACCTTCCCAGCCACATTCATACTGTTCATAATCCTCCCCCCTCCTCTGGTTCATAAAATTCCTCAATATCATAATCCTGAACCACTGGGACGGAAGAACCGACTTTTACCAGATAGTGGTGGTTCGAGACGGACCCTGAGACAGTGACTGGACAATCTGTATGGCTTTTGCTATCTCTGCAGCAGTTGGAGAAAATTTTGGACTCCAGACCTGCTGATTTTCTTGTTTTCTTTACTGGAATTGGTTCCTCAGAACCAGCTTTTCTTTGCCGAGAAGTCTGGCCCTGGTCAGAGGGCACTCCCTCTGGTTCGGTTGGCACCGAACCGGGCTGGCCATCCGGGTCAGCGGACTTTTTGGCCTCTCGTTCCCTGAACCTGCCCAATCTTTTTTCCAGGGTGGCTGCAGGGAAATTTTTACATACCTGGCAGTCTGACTGGAGGTGGTCAAACCCCAGACAATAAACACATGTGGTGTGTGGGTCAGCCTTGGCAAAGACTTCCCCACAAACATCACAGTGTTGAAACCAATCAGGCCCGGTTTTCTTTTGGGTTTCTAGACATAATGCCAGCCTAACCAAAAACTTGCCCTTTTAGCGGCGGTACCAGGCAAGACACCCTTATCGGTTCCTAACCGTGTCAGGTATTGGAAAACGTAATAAATCCGTTTTTTAGAACCGATAAGAACCGGGAACCGCACTCTAAAATAGTAACTTTAGTTTTAAATGAGTTTTAAACCCACTGATCGGTTCAAACCGAACCGATAACTTACAAGTTCCACACAGACAAAACCTTCATTTACTTACGGTTACCACAGATAGAGCTTGAACGAACGGTTTTGCAGTTAAAATAAAACTATTCTCGGTTAAATCAAACCGAAAACACTTTTAAACCGAGAAATGAACCGAGCAGAAGGAGAAATCTCCGGAGCGACTGTTCACTAGTAGGATAAAGAATCTGACAGTTCAAGTTTGAAATGACACAGATAGAGCTGCTCTCGTGCCAAAAGAAAAAATTACTCACCTTAGTAATTGCTTTTCTTCTCATGGAGTCTTGCTATATTATAACAAAAGCAGTCAGCCACTGCAGCTGAACTGCCCCGGAGAGGAAGGAGCTAACTCCAGAGGATCTGGAGTTCTACAGCGTGAGGGCGCTGTGCCAAAGCTCTATCTGGCAAGTTTCAAATGAAACTGTCAGATCTTTATGAAGCTAAACTTAAACAACAAGTCTGTGTGGAAAACTCTACACTAGCCAAATGGCTACCTACTACTAGTAATAACAATATAAACAACAAAAGAAACACCAATAGCCATAATAACAATGAATAATGGTATTATAGTTCGTTTTACCACCCTTGACAAGCACCAATAAGAACCCCCTTCCCCAAGACTCAAGTCCAGGAGGCGGTCAATATATATAACCTAACAGAAACAACCTAGTTCCTAACCCTAAAGGAAAGCGGGTAAAGGAAACAACTACAATGGCATGACACAGTGCTTGCACTAATTTGCCACCCCTACCCAAGTAGAAGTTCTGAGAGGGGCAGGGAGGGTGGTTATAATATAGAACTCAAGAGAAGAAAAGCAATTACTAAGGTGAGTAATTTTTCTTCAAACACCATGAAGTCTTGCTATATTATAACAAAAGCAGATTACACAGCAGTACCTCCATGGAGGGTCAGAACCTACTTAGGAAATAGGCTCTGAAGCACAGCTGTGCCAAGCAAACATCTCTCCTGGACTGGACATCCAGGGAATAATGCTTGGTAAAGTGTGAACTGTCTTCCAGGTAGCAGCTTGACAAATCTCCAGAATGGGAATGTCTCTAGCAGCCGCTAGAGACGCAGCTGTACCCCTGGTGGAGTGGGCCCTCAGTCCTGAGGGGGGTTCTCTACCTAGTTTTTGGTAACAAAATTGGATACAAGAGACAATCCACCTTGCAATTGTCCTCTTAGTGGCAGGTTTCCCTTTGCCAACTTCGCCATAAGTAAGAAAGAGTTGGAGGGATTCGAACCTGTGACCTTTGGTGCGCTCCAAATAGTAGCTTAAGGCTCTTTTGACGTCCAAGCTGTGCAGTCTCCTCTCACCTGAGGAAGAATGCTCAGTGAAAAATACTGGGAGAGAGATGGATTGATTCAGGTGGAAATCTGAAACCACCTTAGGCAAAAACTTTCTATTAGTCCTGAGGACTACCTTATCTCTGTGGAAAGAGATAAAATCTTCTTCCACTGACAGGGCCTGTAATTCACTTATGCGTCTGGCAGAAGTGATAGCCACTAGGAAAACAGTTTTCCAAGTTAGATACTTGAGCTCTGCTGAGGACAGAGGCTCAAAGGGAGGTTGCATTAACTGAGCAATACAAACATTCAGGTCCCAGGCAGGAGCTGGTTCCCGAAAAGGGGGGTTAGTATGAAGTAATCCTTTAAAAAACTTGGAGAACACAGGGTGAGAAGAAAGGGAGGCAGGCTTCCCTGCTGACACAAAAGCAGAGACAGCTGCCAGATGAACCTTCAAGGTAGCTGGCCTAAGGCCTAGGGAATTTAAATGGACCAAATAGTCCAGTAAAATGGGAAGATCAGCAGATTCTGGAATAATCTGCCTCTCAGAGCACCAGATGGAAAACCTCTTCCACTTAGAATTATAAGTGGCCCTAGTGGAAGACTTCCTTGAAGCCTTTAAAATATCCATGACACCTTGAGAGAGGTGTAAATCAGCAAATTCTAACTCCTCAAGAGCCAGGCCTTGAGATGGAGGGATTTGAGGTCCGGATACCACTCTCCCTGTGCACAGGCCAGCAAGTCGTGGACTCTGGGCAGGCTCAGGGCAGGGTGGACTGTCAAGGACAGAAGCAGAGGTACCAGGGCTGTCTGGCCCAATCTGGGGCAATCAGAATCACTTTGCAGGGTTGAGATCTGATTTTCACTAGCACCCTGAAAAGAAGAGGAAAGGGGAAGGCATACAGGAACTTCCCCTTCCAGTCCAACAGAAAGGCGTCCAGAGGGACTGAGCCCAGCACTGGAGGCCTGCAACAAAATAGAGGAAGTTGGTGGTTGTCTGGGGCTGCGAAAAGATCTATCTGAGGTTGCCCCATCTGGCAAAGACAGACCCCAGCACCTGTGGATTCAGAGCCCATCCGTGATGGCCCTGAGAAATTCTGCTGAGGCATCCACCAGGACATTGTCCTTCCCTGGGAGATGAACTGCTATCAGGGAGGTGTTCAGGAGTAAGCCAGAGACCACAACTTCATTGCTTGGTGCACAAGGCTGAAGACCGAGTGCCCCTGCCTTGTTGATGTACCACATTGTGGTGGTGTTGTCTGTCCTGACTTGAACCACTTTGTTCTGGACAGAAACTGAAAACACGAAGAGCTAAAAGACAGCTCTGAGTTCCAAAAGATTGATGTGGAGCAGAGATTCCGAGGAGACCACACTCCCTGAGTGGACAGGTCGCCCAAGTGAGCTCCCCACCCTAACAGGGAGGCATCCGTGGTGAGGGTGAGGGAGTGGGAAATGGGAATGAAGGGAACCCCTTGTCTTAGATTGCTTTGGTCCTGCCACCAGTGGAGGGCCAGGATCAGAGTTTGAGTCACTGGGACCAATTTGGTAAGGGGGTCCTTCCTTTGAGACCAATAGGCCCTCAAATGGAACTGAATGTCCCTCATCTGGAATCTTCTCCCTTGCACTACAGCTGTGGAAGCAGTCATGTGCCCCAGGAGTTGCAGAAAATGCCTTGCTGGTCGAGAGACTCTGGGGTAAAGGAGGATGCCAGGGCCATGAGTCTGTCTACCCTTCCGAGGAAGAAATGCCCTGGCTAACTTTGTGTTCAATTCTGCACCTATGAAAGTTAGGACCTGAACTGGTTCCAGAACTGACTTTGGTAAATTTAGCAGGAATCCAGAAGTGAGAAGCTGCTGGGTGACTTGCAAGTGGGATTTACCTGACCTGGAGACTGACCCACAATGAGCCAGTCGTCCAGGTAGAGAAACACAGCAACCCTTGCCTTCTTAAGTGAGCCACTACCACAACGACATTTTGTGAATATCCTTTACGAGAGGTAAGGGCCGAAAGGCATTGCCCTGAACTGGTAATGGCCTGAGGGCAGTTCGAACCTGAGGTACTTTCGTGAGAAGGCCTGATCAGGACATGAAAATAGGCATCCTTGAGGTCCAGGGAAGCTAGCCAGTCCCTGGCCTTAGAAGGCAATATCATTGCCAGAGTCAACATTCTGAACTTTGGTTTCAAAAGATGCTTGTTCAGGTACCTTAAATCTAGAATGGGCCGCCATTCTCCTGTCTTTGGGGTAAGAAAGTATCTTGAATAAAGCCCCTTGCCCTGATGGCAAGGAGGAACCCTTCCACTGCTTTGCAGTCCAGAAGAGAAGAAACCTCTGCTTCCAAAGCAAGGGCTTCTTGAAGGATTGCAGGTGGAAAATGTCTGGCTCTCATCTTTGGAAAGTGTTTGAAGCTGAGAACCAGACCCTGGCTTATTACCTCCAGAACCCATCTGTCCGAAGTTAAGGACAGCCAGTTCTGGCTGAAATAAGCCAACCTGCCCCCCACTGGTACAGGAGAATCGGCCCTGGGCACCCCATCAGGGTGCCTGCTTAGCAGCAGCCTTAGGCTGAGGGGAAGGGGACGGTTTACTTGTGCCTCGTCTACCCCTGCCTCTGAAGAAACCCCTCTGCGCAACAGCAGAGGAGGCTTGAAATTGGTAAAAAGGCCTGTGAAAAGGCCTGCCCCTACCTCTGGAAGCATGCCTTTGTGGCGTGGCATGCCTCTCCTTAGCCTGGGCACTTTTGTAGGTAGTTCTGTATTCATCCATCCTTTTCATATAGTTTTCTGTTTGTTCCCCAAACAGAGAGTTTCCCACTACAGGAAAATCCATAGCCTTTGACTGAGTATCTTGGGACAGATTAGTGCATCTGAGCCATGCCAACCTAGGAAAGCTACAGAAGTGGCCATGACCCTAGAGGAGACATCATTAACATCAACAGCAGTATGAAAATGAACTTTAGAGGCTGCATACCATCAGCAGCCACCTGTTCAATTCACTAGCCAGCTGGCCATGGGCCTGCTTGGCTAACTGCAATTGTGTCCCACCTAGATTTCTGATATCTAGCTACATAAGCCATATAATTTGCCTGCCTGAGTCCCAAAGAAGCTGCCATATACTGTTTTTTGCCATGGCATCAATCTTCCTGGAATCTTTATCAGGAGGATGTGAGGCCAGGGGATATTAGCCTTGTCACAGGCTGCAGCTTGTACCACACCTACATGACTACACTGTTCAGTGAGGAAGTCTGTATCAGAGCCTGACAAAGCATACCTTCTGTCCATTTTTTATCTACAGGAGGGACAGAATGAGGATTTTTAAAATCTTTGTTTGCTTCCTAAATGACTTATGCAAAGGAATAGACAACCTCCTAGACTCTGGTATATCCATCATTTCTACATAATCAGGCTCCTCTTGCTCATCCACGCCTCCTCTAAAGGAAGCTGGAGGGTTTCTGCAACCTTTTTGTAAAACATAAAATGAGAAGGGGACTCAGACAGAATAGGAGGAGATTCTAAAGGTCTGTCTGGAGAAATGTCCGGTTCAATGGGCACGTCCAGACCCTCCCAGCCACACACATATTGATCAAATTCCTCCTCCCCCTCCTGTGGTTCATAAAAATCCTCAACATCATACTCCTGAACCACTGGAACTGAATGAACCAACCTTTTACCAACTGTTGGTGGTTCGACAGGTCCCTGAGACAGTGACTGGACAATCTGAATGGCTTTAGCTATCTCTGCAGCAGTTGGAGACACAATTTTGGACTCCAAACCTACTGATTTCCTTGTCTTTTAACTGGGACTGGTTCCTCTGAACCAGCCTTCCTTTGCCCAAAGAAGTCTCGCCTCGGTCAGAGGGCACTCCCTCTGGTCCAGTGGGTGCTGGACGGGCTGGCCATCCGGGTCAGCTGGACTTTCTGGCCTCTCATCCCTGAGCCGGCCCAATCTCTTCTCAGGGTGGCTGCAGGGAAATTTTTACACACCTGGCAGTCTGACAGGAGGTGGTCAGCCCCAGACAATAGACACAAGTGGTGTGTGGTCAGCCTTGGCAGGCTTCCCACAGACATCACAGTGTTGAAACCCAGTGGGCCCGGTTTTTCTTTGGGTTTCTCAGACATAATGCCAGCCTATCCAAAACTTGCCCTTTGATGGCAGTGCCAGGCAAGACACCCTTATCGGTTCCTAACCGTGTCACGGTATTTGAAAAACCTATTAAAATTCAGGTTTTTAGAACCGATAAGAACCGGAACCGCACTCTAAAACCAACCAACACTTTAAAATGTTGAAATAAGCAAACCGATCGGTTCAAAACCGAACCGATAATTAACTTTCCACACAGACTTTAAATTCAGTACGACGTTTACTAGATAGAGCTTTTTAACAAATGCGGTAAAATAATAATCTTTGCCGGTTCAAATGAACTCTAAAAATACTCCTTGAACCGAGAATGAACCGAGCTGAAGGAGCTGATCTCCGGAGCGACTGTTCAGTGAAGCGGAGTAAAGAATCTGACAGTTTCATTTGAAACTTGCCAGATAGTGCTTTGGCACAGCGCCCTCGTGCTGTAGAACTCCAGATCCTCTGGAGTTAACTCCTTCCTCTCCAGGGCAGTTCAGCTGCAGTGGCTGACTGCTTTTGTTATAATATAGCAAGACTTCATGGTGTTTGAATTCTATTTTGGAATGGTTTTAACCATTTCACTCCGGGGCAGTTCTAGAGCTGGAACAAACTGCTAATGTCTATAATATAGCAAGACTTCATGTTGTTTGAAAAGGGATTTAGCACATGTCTAGTACTCCAAACAGTAAAACACTTCCATTTTTGTGAAAAAGTGTACCTTGCAGTTGGCATTCTGTGTAGAGAGCGTATGAATGAGCTCCAACCTGTCGACTGATGTAGTACATCACCGACATATTGTCTATGTGAATCAACAGCTGATTCCCTGAAAAGAGGGTGACAAAGGCCTATAGGCCACGTAGAATAGCCCTTATCTCCAGAGTGTTGCTGTGAAGCACTGTATCCAGTGGCCCTATTGGTCCTGGATCCAAAAGGGGCCCAGATGAGCCTGAGGCATCTGTGTTCATAACCAGCAGTGAGATCAGCCACAGGAATAGCAACCCTTTCTCTAGGTTGAATGTGTCCAGCCACCAGGGGAAGGAAATGGAAATTACGTACCTACCGTAATTCTTGATCTTCTTGAATGAAATCTCCACCACTCATTCACACTAATGGGAGTACGCCGGAGGCGCTAGGACCCAATGGGAGCAAATTTTTTCAGGAGGGCAGGCGTTGAGATGGAGCCGTGTGAGGAAGCGGCACCATGAGCTCCTGTGCAGTGCGACTCATCTCGGCCTCGACCCTCCAACAGCCTCCGTACCCCCCAGGAGGTGCAGTGTAAATAACCTAGAAGGACTAGCCTAAAAATCGGACATAAGATGGTCCGAATGACCCGTGTAAGAAGGGTCAACAGTAAAGTCTTCACGGCCCAGCCATTGAGAGAGTGAAGACCATAAACAGAGAAGTGAGCTTGGGGGATGGTGGGTGGGCGTGTGAATGAGTGGTGGAGACTTCGTCCAATAAGACCAAGAATTACGATAGATATGTAATTTCCACATCTTCCTGGACATAAACTCTCCACCACTCATTCACACTAATGGGAGAGTACCGAGCGAAATAATCCCTTGAGACGGGCAGCAGGAGATAAAGAGCTCACATGCTTAGGACAGAAGTCCGTGTTGCTTCCCCTATACGTAGCACTGGTCAGGCCACATTTAGAGTACTCGTCCAAGTATGGTCACCATTCAAAAAGGAAGATATCAGAAAGGTGGAAGCAGTACAACACAGATTTACAAGGCTTATACCAGGACTTAAATCAATACCTTATAAATAAAGGCTGAAACTTCTCAATCTATATACTCTACATTATAGAAGAATAAGGGGAGATCTGTGTATGTTACACAAAGTAATTAGAGACAATACTTTAATGAGGGAACTAGGACTTAGTTTCAATGTTGATAGGGTCAATAACAGAAAGCACTCAAAACAAATACGTCTGAATAAATGGAACACTGGAAGATATTGGTATAGCCAAAGGGTTGTTACTCTCTGGAATAGTCTTCCACAAGAAGTGATAGATAGTGAGGACGTAAATATCTTCAAAATAAGTCTAGATAATGCAATAGACGATGAGACAAAATTTGGTCTATAATATTTACTAATGGCAAGTAAAAAGGACGGAAGTCTATTACAGCTTGTATTACCTATGAAATCTATGAAAAAAAAAAAAAGAATGCCCCTGCCAAACGACAGATGTCATCTGGCATGGACATCCAAGGCGTAGTGCTTAATGAAAGGATGCACGGATCTCCAGGTAGCCGCATTGCAAATATCTGCAATGGGCATGTTACGGATTTCTGCCAGAGATGCTGCGATTGTTCTGGTAGAGTGAGCGTACACTCTGCCTTCCAACCTGACCCATAGAATAGCAGTGTCGAAGGCATGCCACCAGCCACACTGAAATGCATCTAATAGCAACAGGCTGACCCAGCAGGGTGTCGCTGAAGGAAACAAACAGTTGTTGAGCCTTGCGAATTTCTTTCATTCTATCTAGATAGAACTGCAACGCTCTTTTAACATCCAGTGAATGAAGAGTACACTCCCCCTTCATTCTGGAAGTTCGTAAAGTAGGTAGGAAGGACTAAAGGTTGGTTTAGATGGAATTCTGAGACAACCTTAGGGAGAAACTTAGGATGAGTCCTAAGAACTACTTTGTCCTTGTGAAATACAGTGTATGGGCGGTCTGTGACCAATTCATGTATTTCAGAAACTCTACGTGCCGAAGTAATGGCTACCACGAAGGCAGTTTTCCAAGTGAGAAACTTCAACTCGCAAGTAGCAAGAGGCTCAAACAGTTTATGAGTGAGCATGTCTAGCACAAGGTTAATGTCCCAGGCTGCAACTGGATGTCTAATAGGAGGTCTATTATGCAGAATACCCCCCAAGAAACCTCTTAACCACAGGCAACTGAGCCAGTGACATGGAAAGTACTGGCTCATGATATGCCAAAATGGCACAAAGATGAACTTTGACTGTGGAGTATTGCAGACCTGAGTTTGAGAGGTCTAAGAGATGCTCCAAGACTTTATTCAGTAGGCAGGAAAACAGGTTCCAAGAGGATTTTGCACACCAGATAGAGAAACGCTTCCATTTAGCTGTGTAAGGTTTTTCTAGTGGCCGGCTTACGAGCAGTCAACAGAATATAGAAACACAGAAACATAGAATTTGACATCAGATAAGGACCGCTTGGCCCACCCAGTCTGCCCATTTCCCTACCTACTGGATAAGCTGCAGATCCCAGTTAACCAGCAGCCTACTTCTTCCTACCCCCACCCCCTAGAATGGCCTTATGACTGTCCCATGCATGTTTGAATTCCACCACTGTTTTTGACTCCACAACCTCCTCTGGAATGCCGTTCCATGCATTCACAACCCTCTCTGAAAAAATACCTTAAATTACCTCTGAGCCCCCATCTTCAAATTGTGCCCCCTTGTTCTTGCACACCTCTTTTTTTGAAAGATGCTACCCTCTTGGACTTTGTTGATTCCCTTGAGGTACTTGAAAGTTTCTATCATGTCCCCTCCCTCCTTTCCTCGAGGCTATACATATTAAGGTCCTTCAGTCTCTCTTCATATGTCTTCCAGTGCAGACCCTGTACCATTTTAGTTGCCCTCCTCTGGACAGCTTCCATCCTGTCTATGTCTTTGTGGAGATTGGGTCTCCAGAACTGCACGCAGTACTCCAGATGGGGTCTGACCAGCTGTCTGTACAGAGGGATAATAACTTCCTGTTTTCTACTGGTGATGCCTCTCCTATGCATCCCAGTATCCCCCAGCCCTCCTTGCTGCCCTCTCACATTGCTTGCCCACCTTTAGGTCATCTGATATGACTACCCCAGGTCCCTTTCCATTTTTGTTGTTGTTAGTATCTCACCCCCCATTGTGTACTCTTCCCCTGGGTTTCTGTTTCCCAGGTGCATTACCTTGCACTTCTTAGCACTGAATCCAAGCTGCCATACATTTGACCATTCCTCCAACCTTGCCAAGTCCCTTCTCATCCTTTCCACCCAACTTTGTGCATCAACTCTGTTGCAGATCTTTGTGTCATCTGCAAAGAGACATACTTTTCCTTCCAGTCCCTCTGCAATGTAAGCTATAAAGACATTGAAGAGGACCGTCTAATACTGAACCTCGGTACCCCACTAGTAACCCCCTTTCTTCAGAGTGGACTCCATTTACTATTACTCTCTGTGTCCTATTCTCCAGCCAATTCTTTACCCAGGCTGTCATCTTGGGACCCACTCCCAGGCTGGCTAACTTGTATATTAATCTTTTGTGTGGGACTGTGTCAAATGCCTTGCTAAAGTCTAGGTAGACCATGTCCACAGCCCCTCCCTGATCTACTACTTTGGTTACCCAGTCAAAGAAATCTATCAGATTTGTCTGGCATGACCTTCCCGCTGTGAATCCTTGCTGCCTTGGGTCCTGTGCCCCTCTGGCCTCTAGATACTCGACAATTCTTTCCTTCAGAAGTGATTCCATCATTTTCCCTATCACTGAGGTTAAACTAACAGGTCTGTAGTTTCCTGCTTCTGCCTTGCTCCCACTTTTGTGAAGGGGAATCACATCTGCCCTCCTCCAGTCCTCGGGTACCACCCCATTCTCCCATGATTTGTTAAATATCTGAAACTCCGTGAGAAACATTGAACCTATTCACCTCTATCTCTTCAAGAGTCAAGCATGAAGGTGAAGCGACCGCAGGTCGGGATTGACCACGGGACCCTGGGTCAGAAAGTTCGTCTGGAGGAAGCGTCTTCGGGGTTCGAGAGTCTGTTGAGTAGCGGAAATGAAAATTATGTACCTACCATAATTCTTGATCTTTCTGTGTATCTTCACCATTCATCACTAGTGGGTACTGTGCCAGAGCCAGGACCCCACGGGAGACTTTTTTCTTAAAACATGGGCAGAGTCGACACAGCCCTGGATGTCGCCGTTCCACGTGGCGCTCGAGGGTTGGCCGTTGGCTGCTGTCGACTCCACCTCAGCCCCAGTTTTGAAACGCCGGAGAGTGTAAGGAAGGGTGGGTGGGTTGAGGCAAGAGAGCCTAAGGGATAGATAAAAGGAAAGGAAGAATAAACCAAAAGGAGAAATAAACGACTGAGAGAACAGAAGGAAAAATTTAAAAAGGAAATTGGGGAGAGGAGGGGGCCCCAATCTCTGGAAGAAGGAGGAGGAGGAAAGGGAGGAGAGGTAAGGAGAGGGAGGGGGGGGGAAGAGTAGCACACCCCAAGGAGCGATATGCACTCTAACGTATTTAGAAGACTATAGTCCAGCCTTGGACTAGAGACCAGACAACTGAAGGTGCAGGCTGAGGGGGTGTCTCAAACTCTCCCCTCTCCCTCTCAAAATGGGAAAAATTAAACACAGCCAAAGGCATAAGGGACAAGAGTTCCAATATGAAACTCCAAATAAAGACACTTGGGTAAATGGGAGGGGGGGGAGAGGAGAGGGCTGCCTCACCCCCAAACACCCCAGAAGGGGAGAAGAGAAGAGAAAAAGGGAACCCTCTCCCCCAATCTCCAAAAACCCCCTAAGGGTTTTACCCCTGTGTGTCTCCACAGTCCCCTCCAGCCTAAGCACAAGGAAGAGGAGAGTGAGGAAAGATAAGACACACAGGGGGAGGGAGGAGAAAGTCCAGAGACTGAGGCCCACAGTGGGAAGGAGGGTGGGATTTAGTGATGAATGGTGAAGATACACAGAAAGATCAAGAATTACGGTAGGTACATAATTTTCATATCTTATCTGTGTCAATCTTCACCATTCATCACTAGTGGGTGAGCACCGAGCCCCACCGAAGGAGGCCCTGAGCACCCTAAGGGACTAAGTGCCTTAGCCTCCAGTGGGTGAGACACCGAAGGGGAGAACCCTTACAGGCCTGGGACTGGTCTGGGTGAGACAGGGATCCCCCAGTGGGGGAAGGAGGGTGCCCCGAGAGCCTCTGTCTCACTCTTTGAGAGAACGGATGGGTTCTCCGGCATGCAGAGTAAATCACCCTATGCTGGACCAGAGGTGATAACCGGGATAGGCAAAGCCATGCCGTCCGACGAAGGCAGATCACTGTCCCTACCACTCTGGATGCCACCTCACTGGCATCATACGATGCCCTTGCTTGGTGCCTTGCTAGCTCCAGGCCCTGCGCAGAGAGGGCAATGGCTTGCCTGGTTTTCTCCGAGTCAGGAATTGAGGCTAGGAGATGACCTAGCCTAGACCACAAGAACCTTTTGTAGTCTGCAAAGTGGGCCTGATGTGCTGTTATAGACAGAGACATCCATGAACACTCGTCTCCCCCAGCAATCAAAATCTGCCGAAATCGAATCCGGGGGGCGGTCACGGTAAGGAGCGCGAGGCCCCAAGGGGATGTCCAGGGAGGTCAAGCCCAAAGGAGGATGAGGCAGAGAACCTGGAGACCTAGGGGGAACGCAATACCGCTGGCGTAAGTCCCTTGGGGCTGGAATGGTGGATAAGGGACGAAGCCAGAGCTGATGTGATGCCTCCTGAAAAGGAATAGGCCAGGCGGGATTCACCAGGTGAGCCGCACTGTACTCACCTAAGAAGGCGTGCGTCACATCCTCGGGATTGCTGACTGGAACAGGGGTAAGATGAAGCTCATCTAACATCCTCGCAAGGAAGCGCTGATAGGAGGACAGATCAGACGCTGGGGAGATGTGGACCGAAGGTTCCTCTCCCTCCGTAGAGGGAGAAGAGGATGAAGATGAGCTTCCAGGTTCAGGGTCCGGCTGCACAGGAGTGTGGTGGAACACCTGCTGGTCCAGAGCATGGAGATAGGTGGGAAAACGTGCAGAAGAACCTCTGAACTGTTCCCAAGTGAGAGGTCCGCGAGGACCAGGAATACCTGGGACCACCGGGGATGGAGACAGAGGCTCGGGGGACATACTCCTGGCAACAGGAGAACGGTCACTGTCAGGGCAGGGGGCCAACAGGAAACCCTTCGCAGGGAGGGGGACCCGAAAGCCGCCGCAGCTAACAGTCGTTCAACTGGGTTGGAACAGTCAGAGCTGTGCCCAAAGGAAGAAATCTCCCTGTGAGATAACTGGGACCATACGAGTCCAGAAGGACAGCCCCTGACCTCAGAAGTTAAAGTTCCTCTTGGGGACTCCTCCAGGGAAAGGCATGAGCCCGCGCTTTGGCTCCTCCTAGAACCCAGCTGGGCTCTGAGGAGGGCACGCCGCGGCACACCTCTACCTCTCAACCCTTCAGAATCAGAGAGGGACCTCGTTCTCGTAGCCACCAGCCTAGGTAGCTGGCAACTCCAGGTAGCCTCCGAGAAATCCACCCAGGGAACCGTAGCCTCCCGCTCCTGGTCAGCCCCAGGCTGCCCCAAACTTGGGCTGTCCAAACACACCAAGGAGGGGGTGCCGCAACTGAAGGAACACCAGCACCATTGGCTGGTCAGACCCCCTGACCCTAAGGTCCACTGGTGACAACTGACCCCCAGAGGGAGGCTGAGTGGGGGCCGAAGTGCTGGAAACAGAGGGGTCCGAAGATTCCGAGGAACCTGGAAGCCAATCTGGATCAAACACAGAGTCCGCCTCTGAAGAGGCAGGCTCCGAGGTCCGGTGCCAGACAACCCCCCGAGCCCCTCCAGTTCCTGGATCCCGAAGGGGACACCTTGGGATTTGGCGCCGCCAACAGCGCCAGAGGAAGCACAGAACCCACGCCCGCGCCGACACTCCACCCCGGGCGCCGCAAACAGCATCGGAGTTGGACGCGACTCAAGCACGGCACCGTGCTCCCCCGCACCACAGGTTACCAAACGCGGCATCGAGCCCGACCCCAACACCTACCCCACGCCGCGAGTGGCACTGCCGGGCGTCAACGCATGCTGTCAAGATAAACACTTTGGCACCGCCAGCAGTGCCGAAGGCAGGGCCGACTCCCAACTGCAGCGCAGACTCCATCCCCAAGGACAGTGACAGTGCCGGCTCGAGCCCCGTCGATGAGCCGGGCCCAGAACAAGGCCCAGAAACGTTCAAAACACCACCCTCGACACCGCTGAGAACTCAGACGCTGCAAGCAGCATCAGAATCGACAGCGACGCCAAGAGAAGGTCCGACGACATCCGCACCACCGCACTCAAAGCCCACGGCACTGTGGGCGGCGCCGGGGCCAAGACCAGTGTCGCGAGATGACACCAAGGACAATGCCGACTCAGCCCTAAAGGGCCCAGAACGTGACACAGCGAGAGCCTTCGCCACCAAAGAGGCGACTCGCTGATGCGGTGCTCCCAAATGACCCTGGCCATTTGGCCTCCTGGCACCGTGGAAGAAACCACGCAGTGGCAAGGCCAGAAGAGGCGGGGTTCCCTCCTCCACGGGTCGATAGGACTGGGATGGGGACCCAGAGGAAGGGCTGAGAATCTCACCTGGCCCGCAACCGCAAGATCGACCTCCGAAAGTCAGCGGCGTACGTCCGACTTTCAACACGCAGTTCTCAATGATACGGTGGTCCATGGAGAAGCAAATGTCGCAGCTATCCATATCATGGTCGGGGCAGAGGCAGGAATGGCAGAGATCATGCTGGTCCGTCACGGAGTAAATTCGGCCACAGGGGCACCGACGCATAGGGTGCCACCCCGCATTAGACGTCTTCTTGCCCCCTCGGACGAGACATGACCGAAAGGAAAATAAACTGTAAACAGTACTCGATGCCGCTTAATAAAAGGAAAGATCTTACCAGTACTTGAAGAGACGTCAAGCAGGTGAGCAGAACCAAGCCAACCGAAGTTTATTACACGCAGAATAAACGGACTATGTCGCAAAATATACGAGTCTCACACACGAGGTCCACACTCAACGTGGGAGAGAAAGAACTGGGGCTGAGGCAGAGTTGACAGCAGCTAACGGCCAACCCTTAAGCGCCACATGGAACGTCGGCCTCGAGGGCGGCGCTAACTCTGCGTCGACTCCGCCCATGTTTAAAATAAAAAAAAAAAAGTCCCCTGCGGGCTCCTGACTCCGGCACAGTACCCACTAGTGATGAATGGTGAAGACTGACACAGATAAGATCCATATCTGTCGAGGCCAGAAGGGGGCAATGAGATTAATTCTGCCCCCGAGACTCCAATTTGAGCAGTACCCTCTGAATTAGGGGAAGAGGAGGAAAATGGTATAGAAAGCGTTTTGTCCACCGCAGCCTGAACACATCCTGACAAAAAATGCCAGGTTCTGGATTTCTGGAGCAGAAGAGAGGCAGTTCTGCGTTGAGTGGGGAATGCAAAAAGGTCCAGGTCTGGAGTTCCCCACTCTTTGAAGAGTGACTCAACGACAGTTAAGTCGAGAGACCACTCGTGAGGATCCGCCTCTGTTCTGCTGATACGGTCTGCCAGCTCATTTTGTACTCCTGTAAGGTAAATAGCATGAATCGGAGCCTTGTGCTCCAGGAACCATTGCCACACTCTCATTCCTTCCTTGCATAATGGGTAAGAGTGCGCACCGCCCAGTTTGTTGAAGTATTGCATCATTGCCTTGCTGTCCATTTGAAGGAGAATGTTCATGTGACAGAGTATGTCCTCCAAAGCTTGGACTGCAGAGATGATGGCTTTCATTTCCAGGACATTTATGTAAAGTTGAGAGACAACCTGAGTCCACGTACCCTGGGTGTGAAGATCCTGGCAGTGAGCTCCCCAACCCATCAGAGATGAGTCCGTGGTAATGGAGATCTGATGATCCAGAGGGGCAAAGGGATATCCTTCCAGAAGGTTGTCCTCCTGAGACCACCAGGTGAGCGATCTCTTCAAGGGTTCCGTCACCTTGATGAGAGAGGACTGAGGGTGGGTGGTTGGGGACCACTGAGCACTGAGCACCCACTGAGAGGTTCTCATGTGTAGCCGAGCCAAGGGTACAGTGAACACCGAGGATGCCATGAGACCCAGCATCCGTTGCATTGAAATAGCTCAACCGAGCTGTGCTTTCTGATGTATCGGGCCATCTGCAAGATATCGCTCCTTCTGTCCTCTGGAAGAAAAGCCTTAGCACAAGAGGTGTCCAGAAGAGTTCCTATGAAGAGGAGCTTCTGGGAGGGCTGCAACTGTGACCTGTTGAGGTTCAGTAGGACTCCCATGGACGTGAGGAAGTCTGAGGCCGTGGCCACAGCCTCTAAAGTCTCTTGCCTGGAGGGACTCGCTAGAAGCCAGTCGTCCAGATATGGGAACACTTGTATTCCGATTTTCCTGAGGTGCGCTCTGAGAATTGCACAACACTTTGTAAAAACCCGAGGCGCCAAAGATAGCCCAAAGGGCAGGACTCTGAACTGATAGTGTTGACCCAATGTCACGAACCTTGGGTATTTGTGGTGCTTTGGGTGTATGAGAATGTGTTGGTAGACATCCTGCATGTCCAGGAAGGCTAGCCAATTGTGTCAATGAATCAAAGGCAGCAGGGTACCAAGTGATATAATCTTGAACTTCTCCTTGTGAAGGAACTTGTTTAACTTTTTGAGATCCAGAATGGGGCACATGTCGACGGTTTTCTTTGGGACTAGAAAATAATGGGAGTAGAAACCTTTGTTTAGTTGATTCAGCGGAACTACTTCCACTGCTCGGTTGTTCAGAAGGCCTTGTACCTCGGAAGCAAGAAGGTCCGACTGTACTGCTGACTGCCTGGGCTGTCGTTTGGGAGGAAGATCCAGAGGGGTTTCTGAAAAATTGAGAGAGTACCCCCCACGGATTATCCAGAAGACCCATTTGTCTGATGTTATAAATTTCCACTGGTTGTAGAACTGAGTCAGACGTCCTTCTACTGCTGAGGAGGGGTCCCCCTCAGGCAGCTGAGGTGGGACCTGGGCCAGAAACTCAGAAGGTGGCACTGGGCGCTTTGGGCCCTTGTGCTTTCTGCTGCACTTTCTTTTGTGGTTGAGGGTTCTGGTTTTTGTTAAAACCTCCTCTGCCTCTGCCCTGACAGGACTGACGGTTGTGAAACTGTCGCTTGTTGCCACCGCCTCAGGAGGGGGCAGGCGCAGGTCTGGCTGCCTTAATGGCATACCTAGTTTTCTGTGTGGCCTCCAGTGCTTGCTCCACCTGAGGTCCGAACAGATACATACCGTCAAAAGGTAAGGCCATTACCTGCTGATGGGCATCATTCGTGAAGCCTGAAGTACGCAGCTAAGAGTGGCGATGGCTGCAGATTCCAGCCACCGCCGCTCGGGAAGCAGTATCAAAGGCATGCACTGCAGCTTTAACCTGTTGGTTATTGGACTTGATACCCCTAGTTATGGTATGAAGTAACTCTGAGCTAACCTCCGATTCGAGCAGAGTTTCTACCATTGCTTTGAGCAAATGCCAAAGGACATACTTATATTGAGAAAAATAGCCCTGGTAGCTGGCAATGCGCATACCCAGGGTTGAGGCAGCAAAGACTCTTACCTAAGGTGTCTATCTTGCGAGATTCTTTGTTTATAGGTCAGGCTGTAGATTCCTGAGGTAAGATAGCCTTATCATTCTCTGCCAGGACTACAATGGCATCAGCAAAGGCTTGTGAGGCCAAAATGGGGCGATCCTTGGGAGGGGCATACTTCCTATCTATGGACTGGGCCACGGAAGAAATGATAGCTGGATTCTTTCACACCATCTGTGAAAGCTTCTCGAAGGAGGGCTGTACCGGAGGGTTTAAATCCATAGGGATTTCTGGGACATGAAGATATTGGAGACACAAAAACTTCCCAGGATCGATTTCTGTAGTCTGGAGAGAAAGAGTAGAATTTAAATTCTTGAGCAGAGACTTAAATGAAAGGTCTTCAACAACAGGCTCTGCAGGAGGATTGATCCCTGCTCCCAGTGCAGTGTCATCAACATCATCACCCAGGCGAAGATCTGGGTCAGGCTCAAAATCATCTCCTGAGGGATTGTATAGACAGGAAAGGAGTGAAAATCAGGAAGAAGAGGAAAGAATAGGAGTCGAAAACCCCTGAAGACTGGACAGCGCCACACTCATACACGACGTGGAAAAGGGAGCCAAAAACAAGGAGGGAGGCGCCACAGCACTGGCAAAGAGCGCAATGCCGACAGAGCCGCCGGTGAAGACAGATCCCACGGTGCTGTGGACTGTGCCGACAAAGCCCACGGCACCGCGGACAGCGCCGACAGAGCCTGTGGCACCACGGATGGTGCTGACAGAGCCAGCAGCGGCACAGACGGCGCCAACAGAGCCCCCGGTGCTGCAGATGGAGCTGACAGAGCCCACAGCGCCGTGGACAGTGCCGACAGAGCCAGCAGCACCACGGACGGCACCGACAGATCCCGCGGCACCGCAGACAGCGCCAAGAGAGTCATGGGGTCTAAAAACTGTGATTTGAAGTAAAGGGTAAAATGGCAGGAGATAGAGGCATTGGTGTGGACCCTGTGCCGCAGCCATGGGAGGATAAACATCCAAGCACAGGTCAGACAGGCACCGAAGGGCACTGTAAGCTAGGAAGGCCCTGCCCACTCGTGGCCCTCCGAAACCGAATGTCCCGGGCGCTCGTGTCGGACTGACTGGCTCGGCAACTGGACCAACCTCCGGCCCACTGCTCCATAAGAGCAGCCCACTGGTGAAACTGCTCATCAGAAGCTCCTCCAATAAGCAGAGAGAAGCTCCGGTGTCGAAGAGGTCGGCCACCAGAGACAGAAACCAGCGACTCCGACAGAGATGGAGACCGGTGCCTGGCCCTAATAACCGACCATCTACGCTTGATCGCACTGCAGAGGGCAACCTCAAGTGATGTTTTCTTCTTCAACCTATGTGTCAAGAAGAACTCGAGGCCAAACGGTGCCGAGAACAGGACCGCTTCCTTTATGCCTTCGCGGGGACCACCCTTCTCCCTGAGCATTGGACCGTCCGTTGTTAGACTCCCCTCCAGGGAGGGCGGCGGACCGGACCTGGCCCGGCTGACTGAACAGCTTTCATACGAAGTCCCCCTACCGTCACCTGACCCGCTCATGGTCGTCTCCTTCAATGGAGGGCTGAAGACTTCTCTTGTATAACTATTAAAATTAGAAATATAATCGGTACTGATTCAAAATAATCTACAAAACAATAAACTGAACTATTGTTACTAATGAAGTTTAACTCCCGGCGGGCGAGCGACGTCATCACTGAAGCGCACTCGATGGGAGGAAAAAAGGAACTGAGGCGGTTGAAGGGTCAACGTTGAGATAGTCCTTACCGCACGCACTGCCATGGGTCCGCCTCGCAGTTCCATCTCGCACCAGCCCTAATGAAAAGGTTTGCTCCCGCTGGGTCTTAGTGCCTCCGGCGTACTCCCATCAGTGTGAATGAGTGGTGGAGACTTTAATGTCCAGGAAGATCAACAAAGAGAAGTGACCCATATGAGGTGCTCCAACTTGTCTAAATGCTGAGCCCAATGTGCCCAGAGAAACCACTGTGGGATTCTCATATGGAGGCAGTCCAGTGGAACTGTCTGGATGGCAGCAGCCATCAGACTGATTAGTCTTAAGAGACAACGGGCCAACACATAATTGCTGGAAGTCACTAGCTGTGCCTGTGCCACTAATGTCATGGCATGGTCCAAGGGCAGAACGCCCAACCCACACCCATGTCCAGAACAGATCCACTATACTGGAGTCATTGGCAGGGAGTAAGGAGCAACTTCGGCTCACTGACCAACATGCCCAGTTGATCAAACAGCTGTATGGTGCGAAACAGTGTGCACACTATTGCTTTCCAGGACGGAGCACTTAATAGCCAATTGTCTATGTATGGAAAGACATACAGATTCTCCCTTCTGAGGATCACTGCAGTTGCTGCAAATACTCTGGTACAGACAAGTGGTGCAGAGCTAAGCCAAAGGGAAAAACACAAAATTGGTAGTGAGAGTCCTGAAGCATGAATCACAGATTCTTTCTGTGAGATTTACGGATCTTGACATGAAGGTAAGCAACCTTCATGTCCAGTGCGACCATCCAGTCACTTTATAACAGCAGCGGTAACAGGGGCTAGGACACCATTCTGAACTTCTTGTATTCTATGTACATGTTCAGGTCCTGAAGGTCTAGGACAGCCTTTAAATCCCCTGTCCACTTTGGAACCAGAAAGTACTGGAAGTAGAAACACTGGTTCACTTCTGCTGCCAGGACCACTTCTACAGGCCTTCTGTGGAAGAGGGATTGAACCTCTTCCAGCAGCACGGCAAAATGACCCAGAGGATACCGGTTTGGCAAAGGGGGAGTAAAGGGAAGAACAGTAAGGATCTCTAGGGCATGCCCTTCTTGAACCACTTCTAGAACCCAAGCATCTGTTGTGATCTCCACATTTTTCTAAAAAGAGGGTGATATAGCCAGCCCAGTGGCACTGAGAACTGAGGCGCTGGTGCCTTACCTCGCGCTACGCTGGCGACCCGTGTTCGGGAGTGAGCACAGGCCGTCGGGGGTCAGCAGGGGAGGAGAAGGATTGAGCGTCCGAAAGACTGCTCTCCTTCTCCGGGGAGGGGGAGTTTCTGGTGGTCGGCGTTTGCTTGCCCCCAGCGGAGGCTGGAGGACAGGGTGCCGTACCACAAGCTGGGGAGGAGTCGGGCCAGATGCCTGGAGGAAGCGCATGCGAAAGCATGCACGCTCCCCTCCGTTGGTGACATTCCACAGCCCCGACTCCTGGGGAGAAAACAAGGAGGAGAAAAAGAACGCTGTCATGCAGGATGGCGGAGGGCGCCTTGCAGGCTCTGCCCCTGGCTAGCCACAGCGCTGGCCAACTAAATCCGGACTTCGGGGGGGGGGAGTTGGGGACCCCCCCCCACTGACCCTGCTGGGGGGGGGTAAGCCCTGGGGTCAGGTCAGCGCTGGCTGGTAGACACCAGGGGACGGGGCTGGAGACGCCCTCCTGAGGGATAGCTGGCAGCAGGACAGAAAATAAGTAAAAAGGAAAAAAAGAGGGTGATATGGTCCCCCACTAAACCCACGCAGTGAGGCTAGAGGCAACAAAGGAGCATCAGAAGGTAACAGGGGCTCCAGTAATGGTCTGACCTTTCTGTAAGGCAGGGATAGGCACCAGCGGGCAGGTCTGTGGCCTAGGAGGTAGAGAGCTGAGGCCGCTGTGATCCACGGCCGGAGCCCTTGGAATGACCTCTGCCAGGACAGGCACAAGGCCTATGAAAAGAACCATGACCCCTTCCTTTTGTTTTGGGGTTCAAAGTGTGCAGGGACCTTAGAGTCATTCTTGAAATCTGCAGATCCCTTAAAGTGTTTTTCAACATTATTCCAAAATAACTGCTAGCCTCTGAAAGGAGCATTCATTACTGACTGTTGCGCACTGGGTGGGGGGGAAGACAGCCACGCTAAGGCAGGAGTGGCTTCTTATGCAGACACCTGAGGCATCAGCCCTGGCAGCCGCATCAGAAGCATCGTATGCAGCCGGCCCACTGCTGCAGTGATAGAGATACCACTTGCAGCACTGTTGACCTGGTTTCAGGAATGAGCCCAGGCCATCAAAGGGTCGAATGGGGTGGAGGAAGAGGTAGGATCACGTGTCCCACTGGATGCCCTCCTCCTTCAGAAAGGGAGGGTGTTGCAACCAGCTGCACTACCGCCGCATTGGTGACCATGGGTGGCGATGCAGGAGTTCAGCAACTGACAGGGAGGGACCCTCGGACCGAGCACACGGACTGGCTGTGCCAGCTCTGCCAGCAACCAACCACACTGCATGTTCCTAGTGGGGTGGGCAGGACAAAAAGAAAATGGGAAAATCAGGTACAGGACAGAGAGGATGAAGCCTCAGCCTGCCCACCATCAGGACCGAGCCACCTTCCTCCGGGGATACCATGTCTTCATCTCCACCGTGGGTTACTAGATGGATAGCAGGGAAGAAATGCGATGGAGTTAAAGGCTTACCCGGCCCTGGGGGGTAAGCTAGGGTGGGGGCAGCACAGGCAGTGGTGTGTCGCGGGTGGGCTGGTGTTCCCAACCAGATAGGTGGCAGGTTCTCGGACGGACAGTATATGGGCAAGCTAGCTTGGGTGGAAGGAGGTCCCTGCCTGGCCCAGAGCAGTTGAAAAAATATGTTTAAAAAAAAAAAAAAAAAAGAAGCATCATATGCTGGTCTCACAAGATGTTTACTTGCCTCTTGGCCTTTAGCAATTGTTTGATGATCCAATATCTTGTCCTGGCACTCAGGCAATTTTGCAGCCAGAATGGCCATAGTCTTCCACAGGCAATTCTAATATTTAATCATGTATGCCTGATAGTTGCCAATCCTGAGGTCAACGGCAGCTGAAGCAAAAGTCCTTTTATCCATGACATCCAGCTTCCTTGGCTCCTTGTCTGAGGGCAGGAAGCTCAAGTGTTTAGGCACTTTTGATCTGTCATGAGCAGCCACTATAACCACAGAGTTGTTTCAGGCTGTGATGCACAGTATGGCTTAGCAGTATGGGCAGGGTATTGTTCATCTGCCATTTTAGGAACAGCAGGCAGTTGTGCAGGCCTATGCCAAGCAGCCAATGTAGCATCCTCAAGTGCTGACTATGCGGGAGGGATAACTCGTAGAGATTTCTCTTAAGAATCCTCTTCCTCAGCCTGGAACCCCAATTTGTCCTGCACCATTTTATGTAAGGACTGAAATGAGGCATCTTCAGGGGGAGATCATGGTGTACTCACCAGACTTCCTTCATAGCAGGAGGATAGAGTGTTGCTTGATCCAACCACATCAATAATCTTCCCTTCTTCCTCTACCTCCACCTCCTTTTCCATGTATTCTGGATTATATTCCAACCCATTGTCAATGTCCACCATTATTGGCATTGGGTTGACGAAAGGAGGAGGAAATGAAGGTGAGACAGACAATGGATAACCAGTCGACGGTGGTCCATCTGAACCCAGCCGTGAATCACGAACAGAAAATGGAAGCATCAATGGAACAACTGACAATAGGACCAGCCAGAGGCATCTACGATGCAATCATCGACAACAGCAGCATTATTCGACAGAACAGCTCAGTGTGACAGGGCTGAGTACGGCCCTGTCCCAGTTGTTATGGAGAAAGTTTAAGTGCAAGGATCTGTTTTGTCCTTTCCTTTTCTATCCCTTCTCTGTCTGGTTGCGCAACCAAATTTTCTTGCGAGACCTAGGACTTTTTAATTCAAGTTTATTGCATATCTGGGCATTATTACATATCTCTCGTCATTTCACAGTTAATACATTCATCATTTCTTACAGTAAAGGACTCATTTATCTTATACAGTATTACACTAACATTAGATCTGGTCCAGCAAGCCATTGTCTGACTCAATTCTATGCTTTTTATCATTTAAATTCTTTCTTTTGGTGTTTTTATACATTCTCTATGTTTAGTGCATCTCATAATTCTCTTCTATTTTCCCCCCTCCACCTTCCTTCTCAGCCCATTCCACCGCTTCCTTCTTCTCTTGTTACTCCATTTCCCTGCGTCAGGACCCAAGGTGTCCATCTACTGACGAACCTCGTTGTTCTGAAATTTATTTTATGTGTCAGCTCCTCCATTCCCTGGCTCTCCTGTACAATCTCCACCCACTGTTGGATGGTAGGGGGGTCTGAACCGAGCCACTTCCTTGTAAATGCTTTATGGGCCGATGTCAGCATTATGTTCCATAAGTAGATCCTATCCCCTCATCTTAATTCTCTTGGTAGGACCCCAAGTATCAACTGCTTTGGGCCTACACATGTCTCCCCAGTATTGGGTCAGTCTTGGACATGACCAAAACACATTCAGTTGGTCCACCTTCACGTCTTGGCACCCTCTCCAGCAAGTCGGCGGGCAACTCCTGTCCCATTTACTCTTAAAATGTGGGGTTATGAAAAATCTCATTTGAATCTTCCATTCGAATTCCCTCCACATCGGTGAATATGTGGTTTTATAAATTTGAGCATGGCTATTTTCCCATTCCTCATCAGTGATTGGTTTGCCTATCTCTAGCTGCCATTTATTTTGTGCACCTATAGCCTGTCTGCCCCTCCTATCTCTCAGTGCCCTGTAGATGGCGGACACATGTCCCCTTTGTCTCTGTGAGGACAATATCTCCTCCATCACCCCCCTCAGGTTGAGCGGAGCCTTGTCTTGAATCTGGCGACCCTGCAGTGTTTGTATATATGTTCTGATCTGGAGGTATCTAAAATGGTCAGCCTGCCTAAGTGTATGTCGTTCTTTAAGTGTAGCAAACTCCGCCACCCGAGCTCCATCAAGGAAGCCTCCCAGAGTGTGGAGACCCAGTCTCTTCCATCTTCTGAAAGTGAGGTCTTGTTGTGCTGGGAAGAATCCTCTGTCCCAGGTGAACCACCTCACAGTCCATAGGTCTCCAGTAAGTTTGTGTTTAGACCAGAGCCGCTTCAGGGCCCATAACGTGTTTCTTATTGTAAATGGAAGTGTGTTGGTATCCTGGCATGGAGTGTCTGGCATTGCAGCCCTGGCCCCCAGGAGCAACCCCTCCACAGAGATTAATTCCAGTGTTTTCCAGCAAGAGGAGTAGCCCTCCGTGGACCACAGCAGGGCCCAAATACACCAGGCTGCCAAGTAATAATCTTCTAGGTTAGGAAGATTCCACCCCCCCCCAATGTTTTACTAGATTGCATGATCTAATTCTTGACTCTAGGTCTCTTATAGTTCCAAATGAATTAGGAGATCACCCCCTGCCAGATTTGAGACTGATTATGGTGAATTTTTATTGGGAGACATCTAAATAGGTATAGAAATTGTGGCAGAATATTCATAGTGACTGACTGACAACTTTCGAATAAAGGGGCAGATTCAGTAGACCCCATTTATTAATGTCATGTCTAGTTTGTTTGATTAAGGGTTCAAAGTTGAGGGCATATAGGCTCGGCAGATTTTTGGGTATTTGGGTACCCAGATATTTTATTTTGTGAGCATTCCATTTCAGTGGCAGCAATTGTTGTATGTTCGTGGCGGGGTTATAATGCGAGACCTAGGACTTGATCACTCCGACAGTCTTGCAATTCTCTGCCTCTCACTATCTCTCTGCCCTCACTTGCTGTTCTGTCTTTTCTCCCCCTCTTGCATATCTGCCGATATAAAAATATATGTGAATGCTTATGTGTCAAACTTTATGTAAAACTTGGATCCCTTCGTTTGAAATGTATATAGTTATAATGTTCAAATGACTGCAAAAAGATATTTGGAACGCAAGGGGTTAACCTGAGATGCAATTTTTAAGCCTTTTGCAGAAAATGTAAACAAGAGGTCAGTTCTGGGTCACAATGTTCTTTTTGCTGCACCAGCTGAAACACTGAAATAGACAAGAACATTGGAAACTTATAACACTATGCGAGAAGCATGCTAGTTTCTTAACGAGCTCCTGCACAGACTTGTATAAAAGAGCTACAACTTCTTGCAAAAGAGAGACAGAGACTGGAAATGGAGCAGAAACCCAGATGGACTTTCTCTGTTTATACTGCCTTTGTAAATAGTTATGCTGAACAATTTTATTTTTTTTATTTAGCTGTTATTAATAATAAAACTCTTGTGAATTTTACAACTGGTCCTGGTTTTCCTATGCTTCCTGACCTGTGCCTCGATGACACACACACATTGTTTGGTAAAATGCCTGTATATCGATGGAGCCCAAAGGGGTTGTCGATGGCTGAGATGTTGACAGGACAGTGCTCGATGGCGGAAGAGGCTGCAAGTGCCCAACTGGGGAGAACAAGCTGATGTTGGACCCCGACCTTGCTGTCTGTAAGACAGGTGGGGGGGGAGAGACGGCAGGACCCAGAGCCATAGCCAGGGCCCCGTCTTTCTCAAGTGACTTACCCCAACTTCGTGATGAATGGGAACACTCAGGAGAAGCTTATTTTCCCTCTTGGTACTTCTCTTTGTCAGCATGACGGTGTTCATTCACCAACTATGATGACTTTTCTTTTCTCTTTGATGATTCAGGAGTGGCTGCTATCGACCTCAGAAATCAACAAGTCAACGGTGAGCTGGAAACAGGAGAGGGTGGTGACAGTGAAGACGCCTATGCCGCAGCCAGTTTCTCCATTTCTTGTACAAGCAGACCATTTTCAAAAGCTTTCCTATGACATCTCCTGGTTGCCTGGTTAAAGCCTAGGCAGATTTTGCATGCTTTAATGCTGTGGTCTGTACCAAGGCAAGGGATACATATGGAGTGATCACCGTCATTGTAAATTTTAACGGAGCTGAAATGGTAATAGCAGAACAGTTCTTTGTCCATTTGTGGCAAAAAATGTAGTTTAAAATAACTAACAGAAGTAAATACAGTGCCAGCGAAATACTTGCAGAAATTTGATGGTGTTTTTCAGCAGTGGCGCACCAACGAGCGGTTGACAGCAGGAGAAAAAAAATGAAGCATGCTGGGGACGTTGACGTTATATACACACTGACAGAAAATGTTAATATGGGCAGCCCCAGCCTGTAAAATGTTTCTGGGTGGTCCTGACTCTGACAGCTTACAATTCCATGATATGGCTCAATGGAGGGAGATATCAAAGAAGAAACAATTACTTACCATAGTAATCTTGTTTCTTCCCAGTAATAGTCAGGTATTCAGAACTTCTCCAGTGTCCCTTTAAAACTGAACTGCCCGGAGAGAATTTGGAATGCTATGCAAATGATGGAACCTTTGCGCGTGCTATTTTCAAATGCCGTCTTGAACTAACTGCCTAGGTTCTAAACCCTCAGATTTCCTTGGGGCCTGGAAAGACCGGCCTCAAAAAACTATATATAAAACCTTAATAATTAGAAATGGAATAATAATGGAATAACACCCACACGCCCCCAAAACTGGAGGTCATAAAATGCAACAATACCCCTGAATGTCAGAAATCACCTGAAGGGGAAAAACAACAAAATGAACCCAAATCACAAACAATAGTGCCTGATTGTGGCACCTATAAAGTAGGTCACAAAAACATTCCCAGGAATGCAGAGACTACTGGTTCTTGAAGGGGAGGCAGGATGGGAAGTTCTGAATACCTGAGTATCACTGGGAACAAACAAGATTACTGTGGTAATTTTTTCTTCTAACCCCAGTAATACTCAGGTATTCATAACTTCTGCAGACTAAGAGGCAGTACATTTGGAGGTGGGCACAGAACCTACTTTGGAAACAGACTCTGCAGGACTGCTGTGCCAAACCTGGCATCACTCCTGGACAGGATGTCTAAACTGTTAATGCTTTGTAAAGCTGTGTACTGTTTTCTAGGTAGTTGCTTTACAGATGTCCACTAACAGGACATCCCTAGCAGCTGCTATGGTAGCAGCTGTGTCCCTTGTGGAATGGGCCCTCAATCCTGTTGGGGGTTCCCTTCCCACCTTAGAGTAACAAAACTGGATGCACTATACTATCCAGCGAGAAATGGACCTTTCAGATGCTGGGTTACCCTTTCCCACATCTCCACAAGTCAGGAACAGCTGTTTTCTGTTCTGCCTATGGTCCTTAGTGGCTGTCGTGTAGCAACTAAGAGCTCTCTTAACATCCAGACTGTGGAGCCTCCTTTCACCAGAAGTAGAGTGCGCAGTGAAAAAGACAGGCAGAGTAATGGTTTGGTTCAAGTGGAAATCAGAAACCACTTTAGGGAGAAATTTCCTATTTGTTCTCAGGACCACTTTGCCCCTGTGGAAGGAAATATAGGCCTGGTCTATGCAGAGAGCCTAGAGCTCGCTGATTCTTCTAGCAGAAGTCACTGCCACTAGGAAAACTGTTTTCCATATGATATATTTTTGATGAGCTGAAGACATAGGCTCAAAAGGAACCCCCATGAGTTTGGCTATACATACACTGAGGTCCCATGCTGGCACTGGCTCCCTGTGACGGAGGTGCAAATGGGAAAGGCTCTTAAAGATAGGGTCCGAGGCAAGATAAATGATTTGCCTTGCTGAAATGTAAGAAAAAAATTACTCACCTTAGTAACTGTGTTTCTTCTAATGGAGTCTTGCTGTATTCTGACATATGCAGTTAGCCTCAGCACTTGAAGTGCCCCGGAGAGGAAAGAGTTAACTCTATGCCAGAGCATAGAACGTTGGGCTCGAGCTCGGTTCAAACCTCTGTCTGCAGTACTCCAAACTGTAACCGTCAGATTCTTACGAGCTAATACTAACTAACTACACCTCCTAAGTGGAAACTGTAAATAAAATAGCCAACAGGCAACAAATGTTTGGGTCCCCCAAAGACTCAAGCCGAGAACCCAAAATAATAACCAGGTAGTGAACCAACATATAACTACAAAAACAACCTAACTATAACCCACTCCCCCTTTCTAAAAGGGAGGCGTGTCAAGTACACTCCTGTGGTGCAACACTGTACCCGCCAACCCACTTACCAAAACCAGGTTCTGAGAGGGGAGGCAGGGAGGTCAGAATACAGCAAGACTACATTATGCAGACTACCAAGCAGTACCTCCAAGGAGGAGGGTACCGAATCTATTTTGGGAATAGGCTCTGCAGTACTGCTGTACCGAACCTAGCATCACTCCTAGCCTGGATATCCAGAGAGTAATACTTGGTAAATGTATGGACTGTTTTCCAGGTGGCTGCTTTGCATATTTCTAATAAAGGTATATCTTTGGCGGCAGCCAGAGAAGCAGCTGTACCCCTAGTTGAATGAGCCCTCAGGCCTGAGGGGGGGGTATTTTGCCTAGCTTTTCATAGCAGAACTGTATACAAGAGACAATCCACCTTGCAACAGTTCTCTTAGTAGCAGGTTTACCCTTTCCCACTTCACCATAACTGAGAAACAGCTGAGAACAGTCAAACCTAAGTGCCTTAGTATGCTTAATGTAGTAGCTAAGTGCCCTCTTAACATCCAAACTGTGTAATCTTCTTTCTCCTGAAGAAGAATGATCAGTGAAGAACACAGGAAGAGACATGGACTGGTTCAGATGAAAATCTGAAACCACCTTGGGTAAGAACCTCCTATTGGTTTTAAGGACCACCTTATCTCTATGGAATGAGATAAAATCCTGCTCCACTGACAGAGCTTGTAACTCACTAATACGCCTGTCAGATATGATAGCTACCAGGAACACAGTTTTGCAAGTCAAGTACTTTAGTTCTGCTGAAGCCAATGCCTCAAAAGGGAGTTACATAAGCTGAGCAATGCATACATTAAGATCCCAGGCAGGGGTAGGGTCCTTAAAAGGAGGGTTGGTATGAAGTAAGCCTTTAAAGAACTTACAGAAAATAGGGTGAGATGCCAGGGAGGAAGCCTTCCCCACTGACAGAAATGCAGAGACAGCTGCTAAATGCACTTTCAGAGTGGCTGTCCTGAGACCTAGGCCATTGAGATGAACCATATAATCTAGAACAGTAGCCAGATCAGCAGTGTCTGGTAAGACATCCTTATTGGAGTACCAAATACTGAATCTCTTCCATTTAGAATTAGAAGTTTTTCTGGTGGCGGGTTTTTAAGAGGCTTTAAGAATATCCAGAACCCCCTGAGACAGGTGCAGACTTGCATACTCCAACTCTTCAAAAACCAAGCCTTGAGGTTGAGAGACTGAAGACTGGGGTACCAGATTCTCCTCTGAGAGGAGGTTAACAGGTTGTGTGTCTTGGGAAGAGATAGGGGAAGATGGACTGCTAGGGACATCAACAGGGGATGCCAAGGCTGTCTGGTTCAGTCTGGTGCAATCAGGATCACCTTGCACGGTTTTGACCTGATCTTCACCAGGACTTTGAATAACAGGGGAAAGGGAGGAAAGGCATAAAGGAATTTGCCCCCCCAATCCAGAACCAGAGCATCCAGGGGAATTGTGCCCATGACTGGAGGTCTGCAACAGAAGAGAGGAAGTTGCTGATTGTCTGGGGCTGCAAAGAGATCTATCTCTGGAGTGCCCCACCTTGAGAAGACTACTTTCAAAATGAAGGGGTCCAGGGCCCATTCGTGAAGGCCCCGAGATATCCTGCTCAGGACATCTGCTAGCACACTGTCCTTCCCTGGTAGATGGACTGCTACCAGAGATGCCTGCAGGGCATAAATCGGAGACCAACTTTTCATGGCTTCTGTGCACAAGGCCATAGACAGAGTGCCTCCCTGCTTGTTGATGTACCACATGGTAGTGGTATTGTCTGTCCTGACCTGAACCACCGTGTTCTTTACCGAGTCTGAGAAAGCTTGGAGAGCCAGGAATACTGCCCTGAGTTCCAGAAGACTGATATGAAGTAGACTCCTGAGGGGACCACACCCCTTGTGCTGTGAGGTCACCTAAGTGAGCTCCCCAGCCCAGGAGAGAAGCATCTGTGGTTAGCACCACTGACTGAGTCTGACTGATCAATGGGACTCCTTGCCTGAGATTGTCCTGATCCAACCACCATTGGAGAGCTTGGATCAGAATCTGAGTCACTGGAATCAGTTTGGTTAGAGGATCTTTTTTCTGGGTCCGAAAGGATCTCAGATGAAACTGAATGTCCCTCATCTGAAATCTGGCTCCCTGTACCACTGCATTGGAAGTTGCCATATGGCCCAGGAGCTGAAGAAAATGTCTTGCTGGTCGAGACACCAGAAGGTGGAAAGAAGAAGAAGCAAGGTCTGTAAGGGCCTTTGCCCTTGCCAGAGGAAGAAACGCCTTTGCTTGGACAGTATCCAACTCTATCCCTATGAAGGTCAGGTGTTGTACTGGTTCAAGAACTGATTTTGGTAGATTGAGGAGAAATCCCAGGGAAGTGAAGAATTGTTGTGTCACTTGCAGGTCTGACTTGACTTGGTCTGGAGATTGTCCCACAATGAGCCAATCGTCCAGGTATGGAAAAATGGAGATGTTTGGTCTCCTGAGACAGGCCACTACTACTGCTAGGCATTTTGTGAACACCTTTGGAGCTGATGTTAGTCCAAAACGGCATTGCTCTGAACTGATAATGGCCTGAAGGCAATTCGAACCCGAGGTACTTTCTGTGGGAGCACCTGATGGGAACGTGAAAGCAGGCATCCTTGAGGTCCAGGGAGGCTAACCAATCCCCTGGCCTCAGAGAGGGAAGAATTACTCCCAGAGTCACCATTTTGAATCTTGGCTTGACAAGGTGCTTGTTTAGGTATCTTAGGTCTAGGATGGGCCGCCACTCCCCTGTCTTTTTGGGGGTAAGGAAGTATCTGGAGTACAGATCCCTGCCCCTGTGTGGAGTAGGAACTCTCTCTATGGCTCTGAGAGCCAGCAGAGAGGAAACCTCTGCCTCTAGGGCAATGGTTTCAGAGATGTTTGTAGGTGGAAAAGACCTGACCCTCAGTTTGGGAAATTTTTTGAAACTGAGGGCCAGTCCCTGGCTTACTACCTCCAGGACCCACTTGTCTGAGGTAACAGACTTCCAGGCCTGGAAGTAGTAAGCCAGCCTGCCTCCTACTGGAACAGGGGAAGTCAACCCGGGCTGACACATCAGGGTGTCTGCTTGGCAGGAGCCTTATACTGGGAGGAGGATGCAGCCCTGCTCATCCTCCTTCTGCTTCTCCCTCTGAAGAACCCCCTCTGAGGAAAAGGAGAGGAGGCCTGTGCCTGGTAGAAAGGCCTGTGAAAAGGCCTGCCCCTGTCCCTAGACTGCTGCTTCTGAGGAGTTGCCTGCCTTTCCTTGGCCTGTGCACTCCTGTAGGTGGTCCTGTATTCATCCATCTTTTTCATGTAATTCTCTGTCGACTCCCCAAACAGAGAATTACCCACCACAGGGAAATCCATGGCCTTAGCCTGGGTGTCCTGTGAGAGGCTAGTACATCTGAGCCAAGCAAATCTCCGAAGAGACACAGATGTAGCCATGACTCGTGATGACACATCATTTGAGTCCACAGCAGCATGAAATTGGATCTTAGATGCCTCAGTCCCATCAGCAGCCATCTCCTCCAGCTCACTGGCTAACTGGGGCGAAGCCTGTTTAGCCAGTTCCAGAACAGTAACCCATCTGGACTTCTGACATCTGGCTGTGTAGGCCATATAATTTGCCTGCCTGGGTCCCAAGGAGGATGCCGAGTACTGTTTTTTGGACATAGCATCCACCCTCCTAGAATCTTTATCTGGGGGGTGTGAAGCCAAAGGTATATTAGCCTTGTCACAGGCTGCAGCCTGCACAACCCCAACATGGCTGCATTGTTGGAACAAGAACTCTGTACCTGAGCCTGACAGCATATACCTCCTGTCCATTCTCTTATCCACAGGAGGTAAAGAATTTGGTGTTTGGAGAATTTTTTGTGTCTGTTTGCCAAGAGATTTATAGAGGGAAATAGACAGCCTTTTGGACTCTGGGATGTCCATCATTTCTACAAAATCAGGCTCCTCTTGTTCCTCAACAGCTTCAACCAGAGGGAGCTGGAGGGTCTTTGCCACTTTTTTGTAAAACAAATAGTGGGATGGGGACTCAGAAAGCCTGGGAGGGGAAACATTAGAAGGCCTGTCTGGGGAGATGTCCAGTTCAATGGGCTCATCCAGACCTTCCACACCATCATCATCATCGTCGACATACCCTTTCTCCCCCTCCAAATCAGGTTCATAATACTCATCTGGACAATATTCTGGAACCGAGGAACTCGACAACCGAGCGCTCACCGAGAGGCGCCGGATTGGATGGAGCAATTCTACAATACTTATCGCCCTGGCTATCTCTTCAGCAGCTGGACGTTGCGGTTCTGGATCCGAACCGGCCGATGTTCTCTTTTTCTTTGACGGAATCAACCTCTCAGGATCGGCTCTCCTTTTGCCCGAGGGAGTATCGCCCAGGTCAGCGGGCACTCCCTCAGGTTCGGTCGGAACCAAATAGGGCTGGCCATCCGGATTAGTGGACTTCTTGGCCTCCTTTTCCCTCAGCCTACCCAATCTCTTATCCAGGGTGGCCTTCGGAAAATTCTTGCAGATTTGGCAGTCTGAATTGAGGCGGTCAAACCCCAGACAATAAACACAGGTGGTGTGAGGGTCTGCCGTAGCAAAGGAATCCCCACACTCACTACAGTGTTGAAACCCAGTGGGCCCGTTTTTTTTTCTTGGGTTTCTCAGACATGGCCAGACTAACAACTTGCCCTTTATAGCTTAAAAGCCAGGTAAGACCCCCCTATCGGTTGCAAACCATGTTACGGGCCATGGAAAAAATGTTTAAAATTCAATTTTTTTGAAACTGATAGGAACCTCACACTAAAAAATTAAGAAATAAAACCAACTAAACACAATCGGTTCCAAACCGGACCGATCAACAAGATTTTATAATTTCTACAGAAATTACACAAATAAAACGAAGTCCACTACCTACTATACTTACTATACCACAGACAGGGATTTGAAGCCGAAAGAAAATAAGCAAAAAATGGTATTTAGTCCGACTGACTTTGCCGAACCGAGCAAGTGAAGGAGCAATCTCCAGAGCGACTGCTCAGCTAGGCGGAGTAAAGAATCTGACGTTTACACTTTGAAGTGCTGCAGACAGAGGTCTGAACTGAGCTCGAGCCCAGCGTTCTATGCTCTGGCATAGAGTTGACTCTTCCCTCTCCGGGGCAGTTCAAGTGCTGGGGCTAACTGCATATGTCAGAATAGGTCAGAATACAGCAAGCCTTCATGTTGTTTGAAGCAGATGCTGCAGCCAAATGTACCTTCAGGGTACTGGGCTGAAGGCCCAAAGAATACAAGTAAGATAGATAATCCAGCATGGCTGGTACCCCAGCCTGTGTTGACACAATATTCTGGGTGGAACACCAAACAGAAAACCTTTTCCATTTTGCAGCAGGTTTTCTTAGTGGAGGGTTTCCTGTAACCCCTCAAAATGTCAAGGACACCTTCAGAAAGGTTTAAGCCTACATATTCTAGGTCCTCAAGAGCCAGGCCTTGAGCCTGAGGGATCAGAGGTTCCGGTACAGGAGACTCCCCTGACTGGAGGGTAACAGGTTGTGCCTTCTGGGAAGGTGTATCGGTTTGGCCACAGACATGGAGAGCAGTAGACAGTACCATGGCTGCCTGGGCCAGTTTGGAGCTATAAAGATCATGGATGCTGACTGGGACCTGAGCTTGAGCAAAACCCTGTACACCAAGGGGAAGGGAGGAAAAGCATACAGATGTTTCCCTGACCAATCCAGAATTAGAGCATACAGGGGGCCTGTTCCCCGCAACAATATTTTGGCAGGTGGCAGTTCTGGTGGAATGCGAACAAATCTACCTCTGGAGTGCCCCACCTCCTGAAAAATCACTCCACCACTTGCGTGTTCAAAGTCCATTCGTGATGGGCCTGGTTGATCCGACTCAAGGTGTCTGCCACAGTATTGTCCTTGCCAGGCACATGAATGGCCTGTAGAGAAACTCCCAAGGAGTAAGCCAGACTCCATATTTTCATGGTTTCTGTGCAGAGAGGGTTTGACCATGTCCCTCCCTGCTTGTTTATGTAGTATATAGTGGTGGTATTGTCTGTTCTGATTTGTACCACCTTTCCCTGTAGCAGTGGCGTGAAGGCCTTTAGTGCCAATAATACTGCTCTGAGCTCCAGCAGGTTTATGTGCAGGAGTGACTCTGCACTTGACCATGTGCTTTGTGTGGTGTGATCTCCCAGGTGGCACCCCACCCCAAACGCGATGCATCTGTTGTGTGAATTACTGATGGGGGCTCTTGTTGAAAAGAAACTCCTCTCAGACTGGTTTCCTCTTTCCACCATTCGAGAGCTTGTAACACTGTTCCTGTTACTGGAATCAATTTTGAAAGAGGGTCTCTTCTCTGGCACCAGTAAGCCTTGAGGTGAAACTGGATGTCCCTCCATTTGGAATCTGGATCCCAGCACTGTGCCAGTGGCAGCTGCCATGTGGCCCAACAGCTGAAGAAACTGTCTTGCAGTGTTTGGTTTGTTCAGGATGAATAAACCCGCTATCTGCTGGAAACTCCTTACCCTGTCCAGAGGCAGGTATTACTACTATCTTCTGTGTTTTAATTTCAATGGAGAAGATTTATTGCACCTCCAGAAGTACAGGACATTGTGCTGTTATATTTTGGATTAGTATCAGAGGTGTGTTGCACCTTGTCCTTGCACTCCGTGTACTGTGAGCGCTGTGAAAAAAAACCTTTTGTTTCATCCAGAGGCAGGTATGCCCTGCCCTGCAGGGTATTTAACTCGGCTCCTATGAACTGTAATACCTGAGCAGGCTGAAGGACAGAGACTTTTTTAGATTTATCAGGAATCCTAGAGACTCCAAGAGCTCTTGGGTGAGCTGCAGCTGCTCCCTGACTTGCTGGGGTGATTTTCCTACCACCAGCCAGTCATCTAGGTACGGGAAGACTGTGACACACTGCTTTTGAAGGTGTGCCACTACCACTGCCAGACACTGTGAACACCCTTGGTGCTGAAGTGAGACCAAATGGCAGGGTTGAGAACTGATAGTGACCTGAAGGGAGTTTGAGGTATTTTTTGTGAGACTCCCTTATGGGGATGTAGAAATAGGCATCTTTTAGGTCCAATGAAGCCAACTAGTCTCCTTTTTGGAGGGTTGGCAGGATCAGTGCCAGAGTTACCATTCTGAACATCAGTTTTGTTAGGTATCTGTTTAATACCCTGAGGTCTAAGATGGGCCACCACTCCCCATTTTTCTTTGTGGTAAGAAAGTATCTTGAATAAAATCCCTTCCACTTTAAGTGGGTTGGTACTGGTTCCACTGCTTGTGACAGAAGCAGTTTTCGAACCTTTATTTCCAGGATTTTTCTCTCTGCATTTTAGGATGGCTTGAAAACTTGGGTCTTAAAGGTGGGAGGGATTTGAAAGTTGACAATCCCTGACACATTACTTCCAGGACCCACTTGTCTGTGGTGATGTTTTTCCAAGTATGAAAAAGTGAGCCAGTCTGCCTCCTACAGACAGTAGGGAGGCAGCCTGTACAGACACATCAAGGTGCCTACTTTGCTTGAGGCTCAGCTTGGGATTGGGAACCACGTCTGGAACCCCTACTACCCCTGCCTCTGAAGTATCCCTGCTGTAGATACTGTTGGTACTGAAGCATAGCCATGGCCTGGAAAAGGGGCCTGCTTTGAAAGGATCAGCCCCTGCCTCCCCTTCCATAAGGTCTGGTGGATGGGGAGGCTTTATTTTTTGCAGAATTGCTTCTGTAGGTGGCCTTGTATTCATCCACCTTTTATATATATGCCTCCGTCTTTTCCCCAACGTACTTAAGTAAAATTTATTTCTCAAGCGCCTTTCAAATATCAAGGCACTGTACAATAAAGTAAACATTCGATATAACAATAATAACATTTTAAAAACCATCAGAAAAGGCCTGATAAAACAAATATGTTTTAAGCTCTGATTTAAAACTCGAGACAGTCTGGCATTCCCTCAACCAACGAGGTAGAGAATTTCACAGGGTAGGAGTAGCATGAGAAAAAGAATGTGTCCCAGATGTTTTTAACCGAACCCTGGGAACCTCTAGCAATCCCTCGTCAGCGGATCAGAGTGAGTGGGAAGGGCGATAGGGAGTAAGAAGCTCTTGCAGGTAACAGGGTCCCTGTTCATGTAGGGCTTTGTAGGTCAGTAAACTGACCTTGAAGGTGATCCGCCACTGTATCGGCAGCCAGTGCAGTTTGCGCAGCACAGGCGTTATATGACTAGACCTAGATGTACCAGTCAGTAGCCTGGCCGCCGCATTCTGCATTAGCTGCAAGCGACGGATATCAACTCCTGGAAGCCCTAGGTAGAGGGCATTGCAGTAATCAAGAGTGAGTTTTCCTCCAATGGGAAGTCCAATGCCTTGGTTTGCGTATCCTGGGTAAGATTTGTGGATCTTAGCCAACTGATATTTGGCTGCTTCCAAACCAGATCTGTCTGTTTCAGCTAAGTCAGCTGAAAGAGGAGACTGTGCCTTGTCTGACACAGCAAGGACCAGCTGCTAAAGAGATTTTTGGTATTGTGCAGCATAGGCCTGGAAGTTTGCTTGCCTGATAGCCAAGGAGGCCAAAAGGTAACCCTTCTTGGCCATGCTATCAATTTTCCTTGAATCTTGGTCCAGGGGGTGGGATGCTAATGGAACCATTGCCTTGTCACAGGCTACCACTTGCACCATCCCTTGGTGGTCAGAGTGAGAACAAAAATTTAGCACCCTGACTTTCTGATACTTTTTATCCAGCCTCCTATCCAGAGGTGAAGCAGTATTAGGTGTTTGTAAAATCTTTAAGGCATCCTTCTTAAAGAACTTGTTAACAGGAAGAAGAAGCTTTCTTGTGGGTGTCAGCCCCAACATTTCCATATATTCAGCTTCTTCTTCATCCTCAATCACCTCACTTGTGGGGATGTCTAATGCATCTACTATCCTTTTTACAAAAGTAAAGTGTGAGGAAAATTCCTCTGATGCCCTAGCCAACCCCTGTAAAGCCTGGATAACTCGGAAGGCCTGTGCAATCTCATCAGCAGTTGGCATTTTTATTGCAGGTATAGAAGTCCCCAAAGAAAAAATTACTCACCTTAGTAATGTTGTTTCTTCTAATGGAGTCTTGCTATATTATGACAATTGCAGTTTGTCCCACCATTAGAACTGCCCCGGAGGTGAAATAGTTAAATTCCATGCCAGGCATGGAACTTGGAGCGCAAGCTCGGTTAGAGAAGCTCTGTCTGTGTAATTTCAAACTGAAACTGTCAGATCTTTACGAGCAAAACTCACTAAGGTTCTGTGTGGAAGCTGTAACCTACACTAGCCAACTGGCTACCTAAATATTAACACATATTAACACATATTCCTGGTCCCAACACAAAGACTCAAGTCAGGGGCCAGAAAATAAGATAAGAAAAAGATAAAACAAAACACAACACCCCAAAACCCCCCAAGAAAAAAGGGGGTGGAAAAAACATAAAATGGGCATAAGCAAGTGCCCACACTGTAGTGCCCACCCCATACCCAAGTAGAAGTTCTGAGAGGGGCAGGCTGGGGGGAGGTCATAATATAGTAAGACTCCATTAGAAGAAACAACATTACTAAGGTGAGTAATTTTTTCTTCAAACAACATGAAGTCTTGCTATATTATGACAATTGCAGACTACACAGCAGTACCTCCATGGAGGAGGGACAGAACCTACTTAGGGAATAGGCTCTGAAGCACGGCTGTGTTAAACCGAGCATCCCTCCTGGCCTGGACATCCAGGGAGTAATGCTTGTGAAAGTATGTACTGCTTTCCAAGGTAGCTGCTTGACATATCTCTAAGATAGGGAGTCTCTGCCAGCAGCTAGAGACGCAGCTGTACCTCTGGTAGAATGAGCCTCAGGCCTGAAGGGGAACCTTCCCAGTTTTGATAACAAAATTGGATACAAGAGACAATCCACCTGGCAATGGATCTCTTTAGTGGCAGGTTTCCTTTTCCCACCTCACCACAAGTGAGAAAAGTTGGAGGATTCAACCTGTGACCCTTGGTACGCCTATATAGTAACTTAGGGCTCTCTTAACATCTAAACTGTGCAATCTCCTCTCACCAGAGGAGGAATGGTCAGTAGAAAACACTGGAAGGGAGACAGATTGATTAAGATGGAAATCTGAAACCACCTTAGGCAAAAACTTCCTGTTAGTCCTGAGGACTACCTTATCCCTGTAGAAAGAAATAAAGTCAGTCTCTACTGACAAAGCTTGTAACTCACTTATGCGCCTGGCAGAAGTGATAGCTACTAGGAAAAACAGTTTTCCAAGTTAATACTTAAGCTCTGCAGAAGACAGAGGTTCAAAAGTTGCATCAACTGAGCAATGCAAACATTAAGATCCCAGGCAGGGGCCGGGTCCCTAAAAGGTGGATTAGTATGAAGTAATCCTTTAAAAACTTGGAAAATACAGGGTGAGCGGAAAGGGAGGGCTTTCCTGCTGAAATAAAAGCAGAGACAGCTGCCAAATGTACTTTCAGGGTAGCTGGTCTCATGCCCAAAGAATTAAGATGGACCATATAGTCCAAAACAATGGGCAAATCAGCAGATTCCGGGGAAATATGTTTCCCAGAACACCAGATGGAAAACCTTTTCCACTTAGAGTTATAAGTAGCCCTAGTGGAAGGTTTCCTAGAAGCCTTCAGGATTTCAAGAACACCTTGAGAAAGGTGTAGGTCAGCAAATTCTAACTCAAGAGCCAGGCCTTGAGGTTGAGAGATTTGAGATTCGGATACCAAACTCTCCCCTGGGCACAGGTTAACAGGTTGTGATTCCTGGGGAGACACAGGGGAAGATGGACTGCTAAGGACAGAAGGAGTGGGTACCAGGGCTGCCTGGCCCAATCTGGAGCAATCAGAATCATCCTGCAAGGCTGGGATCTGATTTTGACTAGCACCTTGAATAGGAGAGGGAAGGGGAGGCGAAAGAAACTTCCCTTCCCAATCTAGGAGAAAGGCATCCAGGGGACTGAGCCTAACACTGGGGCCTGCAACAAAACAGTGGAAGTTGGTGATTGTCTGGGGCTGCAAAAGATCTATCTGAGGGTGCCCCATCTGGCAAAAACTATCCCAGTATTTGGGGATCCAGAGACCATTCGTGATGGCCCTGGGAAATCCTGCTGAGAGCATCTGCCAGGACATTGTCCTTTCCTGGGAGGTGAACTGCTATGAGGGAAGTGTTCAGGGAATAAGCCAGAGACCACAACTTCATTGCCTCGGTGCACAAGGCCGAAGACCGAGTGCCTCCTTGCTTGTTGATGTACCACATTGTAGTGGTGTTGTCTGTTCTGACTTGTACCACTTTGTTCTGAACAGATGCAGAAAACACCTGAAGTGCTAGAAAACAGCTCTGAGTTCCAGCAAATTGATGTGGAGCAGAGATTCCTGAGGGGACCACACTCCCTGGGTGGAGAGGTCGCCCATGTGAGCTCCCCAACCCAGAAGGGACGCATCTGTAGTAAGGGTCAAGGAGTGAGATTTGGGGATGAAGGGGACCCCTAGTCTCAAACTGCTCTGATCCTGCCACCACTGAAGGGCCTGGATCAGGGTTCGAGTCACTGGGATCAACTTGGAAAGGGGATCTTTCCTTTGGGACCAGAAGCTCTCAAATTAAACTGAATGTCCCTCATCTGGAACCTTGCTCCTTGCACTACAGCTGTGGAAGCAGCCATGTGTCCTAGCAGCTGTAAGAAGTGCCTTGCTGGTCGAGAGACCTGCAGAGTGAAGGAGGAGGAGGCCAGGGCCACTAGGTTCCTTACCCTTTCTAGGGGCAGGAAGGCTCTGGCCTGCTTTGTGTCCAATTCTGCACCTATAAAGGTGAGAACCTGGACAGGTTCCAGAACTGACTTTGGAAGGTTGAGAAGAAAACCCAGAGAGGTGAGCAGCTGCTGGGTAACTTGCAGGTGTGATCTGACCTGGTCTGGAGACTGACCTACAATGAGCCAGTCATCTAGGTAGGGAAAGATGGCAATCTTTTGACTTCTTAAATGAGCAACTGCTACTGCTAGACATTTTGTGAATACCCTTGGCGCCGAGGTAAGGCCGAAGGGCATTGCCCTGAACTGGTAATGGCCTGAGGGCAGTTCGAATCTGAGGTACTTTCGGTGGGAGCTTCTGATGAGAACATGGAAATACGCATCCTTGAGGTCCAGGGAAGCTAGCCAGTCCCCTGGCCTTAGAGAAGGTAAAATCATTGCAGAGTCACCATTTTGAATTTTGGTTTCAAAAGGTGCTTGTTTAGATATCTTAGGTCCAAGATGGGCCGCCATTCTCCTGTCTTTTTGGGGTAAGGAAGTACCTGGAGTACAGACCCTTGCCCTGGTGTAGGGGAGAAACCCTTTCTACAGCTCTGAGAGCCAGAAGGGTTAAGACTTCTGTTTCTAAGGCAAAGGTCTCTAGAGGATTTGCAGGTGGAAAAGATCTGATTCTCATCTTTGGAAATATTTTGAAGCTGAGAACCAGACCCTGGCTTACTACTTCCAGGACCCACTTGTCTGATGTTAGAGACTCCCAGTTCTGAACGAAGTAAGCCAACCTGCCCCCTACAGGTAAAGGAGAATCGGCCCTGGGCACCCCATCAGGGTGCCTGTTTGGCAGGTGCTTTAGGCTGAGGGGTGGGAGCAGGCCTGCTTGCACCCCGTTTGCCTCTCCCTCTGAAGAACCCCCTCTGAGCATAAGCAGAGGAGGCCTGGGTTTGGTGAAAAGGCCTACCTCTACCCCTGGGGGTCTGCCTCTGAGGAGTGGCTTGCCGCTCCTTGGCCTGAGCACTCTTATAGGTTGTCCTATATTCATCCATTTTCTTCATATAATTCTGTCTGCTCCCCAAACAGAGAATTTCCTACCACAGGAAAATCCATAGCCTTAGTCTGGGTATCCTGTGACAAGCTAGTACACCTGAGCCAGGCCAACCTCACGAAAAGCCACAGATGTAGCCATGACTCTAGAGGATACATCATTAAAATCCACAGCAGCATGGAACTGCACCTTGATGCCTCAATACCATCAGCAGCCACCTGTTCCAGCTCCTTAGCAAGCTGGCCAGAGGCCTGTTTGGCCAAAGCCATGACAGTGTCCCATCTAGATTTTTGGTATCTTGCCACATAAGCCATGTAATTTGCTTGCCTGAGTCCCAAGGACGCTGCCATGTATTGTTTTTTAGCCATGGCATCAATCTTCCTGGAGTCCTTGTCAGGAGGATGTGAAGCCAAGGGAATATTAGCTTTATCACAGGCTGCAGCCTGAACTACTCCAACATGACTGCATTGCTGTGAAAGGAATTCTGTATCAGGACCTGACAAAGTATACCTCCTGTCCATCTTCTTGTCCACAGGAGGCATAGAATTAGGAGCTTTTAAAATTTTTATTGTTTGTTTCCTAAATGACTTATGTAAGGGGATAGACAATCTCCTAGACTCTGGGATATCCATCATTTCTACAAAATCAGGTTCCTCTTGCTCATCCACAGCTTCCTCCAATGGGAGCTGGAGGGTTTCAGCAACCTTTTTATAAAACATAAAGTGAGAAGGGGACTCAGAAAGCGTAAGGGGAGATTCTAAGGGTCTGTTTGGGGAGATGTCCGGTTCAATGGGCACACCCAGACTCTCAAAGTCACATTCATACTGTTCATAAACATCCTCCCCCTCCTCAGGTTCTTAAAACTCTTCTAAATCATATTCTTGAACTGGTGGAACCGGCCGAACCGACCTTTTACCAGACAGTGGCGGTTTGGACGGAACCGGAGAAAGTGACTGGACAATTTGTATAGCTCTTGCTATCTCTGCAGCAGTTGGAGAAGAAATTTTGGACACCACACCTGCTGATTTTCTTGTTTTCTTTGCTGGAACTGGCTCCTCCGAGTCAGCTTTACGTTTGCCCGAGGAAGTCTCGCCCTGGTCAGAGGACACTCTGCTGGCCATCCGGGTCAGCGGACTTTTTGGCCTCTCGTTCCCTGAGCCTGCCAACTCTCTTATCCAGGGTGGCTGCAGGGAAATTTTTACAAATCTGGCAGTCTGAATTGAGGTGGTCAAACCCCAGACAATATACACATGTGGTGTGTGGGTCAGCCTTGGCAAAGGCTTCCCCACAGACACCACAGTGTTGAAACCCAGTGGGCCCGGTTTTTCTTTTGGGTTTCTCAGACATAATGCCAGCCTAACCAAAAACTTGCCCTTTTAACGGCAGTGCCAGGCAAGACACCCTTATCGGTTCCCAACCGTGTCACGGGTCGTGGAAAAAACCGTAATGAAATCCGTCTTTTTTAGAACCGATAAGAACCGGGAACCGCACTCTAAAAGCTTTTAAATACTTGATTTTTAAAGTTTTAAAACAACCTGATCGGTTCAAACCGAACCGATAAACATTTACAAGTTCCACACAGAAATAAACCTGTCTATTACTTACAATACCACAGACAGAGCTTGAACCGATCGGTTTGCGGTTAAAATAATAATACTCGCGGTTGAATTTAACCGAGAAAACACTGTTTAAACCGAGAAATGAACCGAGCAGTAGGAGAAATCTCCGGAGCGACTGTTCAGTGAGGCGGAGTAAAGAATCTGACAGTTTCAGTTTGAAATTACACAGACAGAGCTTCTCTAACCGAGCTCGTGTTCCAAGTTCCATGCCTGGCATGGAATTTAACTATTTCACCTCCGGGGCAGTTCTAATGGTGGGACAAACTGCAATTGTCATAATATAGCGAGACTTCATGTTGTCTGAATGCTGCTTAGCTGGGGGTTCTGCGTGCTTTGTTTTCTTGGATTTTTTAGAGGGATCCGGAAAGTCAGCTGGTTCAGCAAGCCTCTTTGGAACTGCTTATGTACCAGTCTCAGGGGTGGCAGTTACAGCTGTTATTAAAGTGGTTTCACCCACAGAAACAGAGGGTGTCGGCTGGTCAGAGCTTGAGGGACCCTTAGGAACAGACAGTTTTTTCTTGAGCCTTTCAAGTCGTTTTTCCACAGTTTTTTCAGGAGAAGTTTTACAACAGTGTCTGTTTTTAAATGTTCAAAACCCAAGCAGACAACACATAAATTATGTTTGTCTGCCTTGGCAAAAATCTCACCACAGTCGGTACAAGGTTTGAAACAGAGTTCAACGGTTCTTCTTTTAGGTTTTTCAGATATTCTCTGGGTAAAAAATACCCAAAACAAATAACTGCTAAATAAGATAGATTTTAAAAACTTATTTAGTGCTTGAGGTTGGTTCCTGAACCGATGAGAAACTGATCAGAATCAGGAACTGAACCGAAAAATGAACCGGAGCTAGTGGTTCAAGAACCAAGATTAGTGGTTCACAAATTAAATATTTTAAAACAAATGTAAGTTAAACTAATGGAGTTCCTTAGTCAGGGCACTCCGATAAACACAAAATAAACCCCGGTTCCCCACTGGTTATACCAAACCGGGAGAAACCGAAAAAGATATTATTTAAATACAAAAACATCGGTTTAGCTCATATTAACAACTAGCAAAGGCAGCAAATGAAAAGGAGAAAAATACCTATGTATTTTTTTAAGTTTTATCGTGTCAGGACAGGTAGATGAGGAGAGGATCTCAGAGCTTCTGGTCTTGACAGGCAGAGAGTGAAATCTGAGAATTTAGGACCTAGGCAGTTAGTTCAAAGCATCTGAAAATAGCAGATTCTATCATTTGCATAGCATTCCAAATTCTCTCCGGGCAGTTCAGTCTTAAAGGGACACTGCAGAAGTTATGAATACCTGAGTATTTACTGGGGTTAGAATATCTATTTTGGTGCAACTTCCTGCAATTTGGCATGATCGGAAGACCTAAAAAGAAAATGGGGCCTACAGGATTTAATGAGTGTAGAACCTGTGGGCACTGCTTGGCAAAATCAGATGGCTACGAGCTTTGCTTTGACTGTTTGGGCCCAGATCACAATTTTGAAAACTGTGAACCTGGCAAAGGCTTCTGCCCTAAAACAAAGTAAAAAAGGGCAGCTAAACTGCAGTCATCATCTGCACCAGCCTCCACAACACCTTCACAAGAATGCTCTCCTGCAAAACGATAACTAAAACATTGGAGAAATGTACCACAGGGGGTAAAAGTATACTTCAGATGGCTCCTCTTTTCTGCAGCGCTCTCTGGCACCCAAGGAGAGTGAAAAATGCTGCAAGCACTCCTCTACTGAACAGCAGTCCGCACTGGCAACCAAGAAAACTAAAAGAACTACTAAGCCATCTTTAAATGAAAGCTGTGGTTTGCAGAGGCTCTCCGCCGCTGCAAACTTTACCCTCCGGTTTAGGCATGTGCTTCAATGCAAGCGCATGGTGCAGCGCCGCACCTTTACAGTAAATGGCGCCTCCTAAGCATCCACAGCACTTTTGGGTAGCGGACTTTTAAAAACTAAATTAAACCACTTTCCTACGGCAGAAAAATACAGGTTACTCACCTGTAACAGGAGTTCTAGGAATGGTATATGTTGTTCATCCACACTTATTGGCAGGTATCCTTGCCGCTTTAAATCTTGCCGGAAGGTCTTCAAGCTTGGCTCCTCCCACCCACCGGGTGGTATAACTCTTGGCTCCAACCCATGATGCCAGATCTGGCTCCTGGAAGCTCAGGTTGTGCGTCAGGCCGGGAGGTCAGAGTTGCAGGATGAACAACATATACCATTCCTAGAACCCTGTTACAGGTGAGTAACCTGTATTTCTAGGGACATGGATATGTTGTTCATCCACACTTATTGGCAGACTCCTAGCAGTTCTCCGGGAGGAGGGAGGCAAGACGACACCCCCAATACTTACTTGGGAAAGAGAGACTGAGAACTGAGGCCCCAAAACCAGCATCCCGGCGTGACTCAAGGTCGATGTGGTAATGGGTAATGAAGGTGTTTGCTGACTTCCAGGTAGCAGCCTTGCAGATTTCCTGGATAGGGACGCCCTGGAAGCAGCCACCGATGCAGCAGTATGGCGGGTAGAATGAGCTCTTATCCTCTGGGAGGCTCCATGCCCGCCAACTTATAGCAGAGATCTATGCAGAAGGTGACCCACCTGCTTATCGTCCGCTTGGCTGCAGGTCTGCCAGATGCGGCTTCAGCGTAGGTGACAGACAGCTGGCGAACCTCTCCCGAATTTCAGCGTGCGCTCTTTGTAATAGGCGAGCGCCTAGGGTCCAAAGTATGGAGCCTATATCGCCTCCGAGGTGTGATTGGGGTAGAACACCGCAGAGTCAACACCTGGTTAAGGTGAAACTCCACACCACCTTCGGAAGGAATTTCGGGTGGGGGCGAGGACAACCTTGTCCCTGTGGAAGACCAGATAAGGAGACTCGATGGAGCGCCTGGAGCTCTCCCATCCTTCTGGCTGACGGATAGCCACCAAGAAGGCGGTCTTCCACGACAGGTGAGAGAGAGCACACCTGTGCATAGGTTCGAATGGCTTGCCCATGAGCTTTGCCAGTACCAGCAGTAGATCCCACGGAGGTGGAGGTTCTCGCACTGGAGGGAAATGTGATCAAGGCCTTTGAAAAAGCGCCAGACCACCTTCTCCTGCGCACCGACTGCTTCCAGCCCGCGCCTGGAAGCAGAGATGGCTGCCAGGTGCACCCTTAGGGCGCCGACCTAAGCCCTTGATTAGAAAGGGACCATAAATAGTCCAAGATGCTTGCCAAGGAACAGGAGGAAGGGTCCAAGCCCTTGGTTTCACACCAAATGGAAAACCTTTTCCATTTGAAGGCATAGCATTTTCTGGTCGACTTACGGGACGCCCAACTACATTGAGGACCCCGCCAGAAAGACCCAAGGCCTGGAACTCTAGCTGCTCAGGAACCAGGCCGTCAGGTGCAGGGATTGAAGGTCCGATGGAACACCTTCCCCTGATTGACTGAGAGCAGGTCCGGTGAGCTGGAAGCTGCCGCGGAGTCCTGGAGCTGAGACTGAGGAGATCTGGTACCAGAACTGGCGAGGCCAGTCTGGGGCTATCAGAATCACCCGCGCCTTGTCCCTCCTCGCTTGAGAAGCACCTTGTGGATCAAGGGAAATGGGGAAAGGCGAGAAGAGGCCCGGGGTCCACTGCCCTCGAGAAGGCATCCCCTGCAGCGAGCCCCGCTGAGGGGGCGGGCATGGAACAGTCTCAGCTCGCTGCCTCCTGGAGGCAAACAGGTCCACCTGAGGTGTGCCCCAATGGGAGAACAGATGTTGTACTACCTCCGGCAGGAGAGACCACTGTGGGATGCAGCCCCATCCGCTCAGGGCATCGGCCAGGGTGTTGGAGGCTCCTGCCACATGAATGGCTAGGAGATCCGCCCAGGCTGCGCACGAGTGACCAAATGCGGAGAGCTCTTGCATAGAAGCATGGAGCGCCGGCCCCCTGGCGGTTTAGACAGTACATGGTCGTGGTGTTGTCCATCTGACCTCGACCACTGACCCCGGAGGAACGGAGCAAAGGTGGTGAGAGCTAGCGGACCGCCGGAGCTCCAGCAGGTTGATGTGGCATCGGGACTCCCGCGGGGACCAGAGGCCGTGGGCCCGGTGTTCCCCCAGATGGGCACCCCAACCCATCAAAGGCATCGGTCGATAGAGAGACCGTCGGCTCGGGGCGGACGAACGGGATGTCCTCCTGCAAATGACCTGGAACGATCCACCACTGGAGAGCGTTCCACATCCCCTGTGTCACCGACACAAGCAGGTCCAAAGGATCGCAGCGTTGTGACCACTGGCTGGCCAGTCCCCACTGAAGGGGACGCATGTTCCAGCGGGCCCAACGGACCACGCTGGTGCAGGCCGCCATGAGACCCAGGAGGCGCAGGAAGTCCCGGGCAGGGCGCATTGCCCAACCAGAAATGATTGGGCAAAGGAGGAAAGAACCTCGGCCCTGTCCGCTGGAGCCGCTCTGGCTCGAAGAGAGTCGAGCTGCGCCGATGAATCAGAATCACCTGCTTGCTCGAGTTCGACTTGGCCTCGCTGATAAGGAGGCCCAGTTGAGAGCAGACCTGAGGGCCAGATCTCTGACCACCCGCCTCCTGCCTGGAGGGAGCTGCTATCAGCCAGTCGTCCAGGTAAGGGTACACCCGGACCCCCTCGGCCGCAGGGAATGCTGTCACCACTGCCAAGCATTTGGTGAAGACCCTGGAGCTGGAGATGTCAAGGGCATGGCTTGAACTCGAGAGGGATCCTTCCCTGAAGCTGAAGGAATCTCTGGTGAGACGGACGGATAGGGACGGAAAACGCCGTCCTGCAAGTCCAGAGAGCAGAACCACACGCCGCGTTCCAAGGATGGTATTATCTGAGCCAGAGTGACCATCCTGAAGGTTCGAGACCTTAGGAACTTGTTTAGGTCGTGTAGGTCGAGAATGGGGCGCCAGCCCCCCGTCCGTTTCGGAACCAGGAAGTACCTGGACACAAACCCTGGGTCTGAAGGAGGGTCCTCCACCTCTCTTATCACCTCCTTCTGGAGGAGGAGAGCGATGTCGGCTCGACGAGCCGCCAGCGAGGCTGGGGACCCCGAAGCCCCCCGAGGGGCGATGGCTCTGAAGGGCGGTGCCTGCTCGAATTCTAGAGGCAGGCCTCTTCCCATCACCTCCAAAACCCACCTGTCCGTGGTAACAGCGGACCAGGCGGAACGGAAGTGCCGGAGCCGTCCCCCCACGGGGACCTAGGTGGCGACGGGATGGGGCGACACCCCTCAGCCCGTCACTGGGCAGGCTTGAGGAGGGACCAGCCGAGGGACCTCCTGGGCCTTTTCCTCCTGCCTCCTGTTAGAGGAAGCCGGCGTGCTTGGGTTTGGGATGCCAAGGCCGAGCCTGCTGGCCCTGACGTGCTGGGCGGGCGCTGGGCGAGAAGGACGAAAGGGCTTAGGCTGTGGTTTGCGCCTTTGTCCTTCTAACGGAAGAGACCGAGTCCAAGGTAGTATTGGACTCCTCGATCCTCTGCAGGTGACCTTCCACCCCAGGGTCAAGAGGTCAGTCCCCAAAAGGGAACATGCGCCAACTTGTGCTGGGTATCCAAGTAAAGGTGGATATCCTCAGCCAAGCCGCCGACGCATAGCCCACCATGCCACATCGACCTGGCACATGAGTCCCCAATATCCAAAGCAGTCTGGAGCGTTGTTTGGCCACTGCCCTGTTCCTGGTCCCGCACCTGCTTGACCGTAGTCTGCAGATCCGGGAGATGAGGAATGACTCATCCAGGAGCCCAACAGGGCATGAGAAAATGTGCCATGAGGACGGCTGAACTGGCCTGACGGCGACCGAGAGAGGACAGCATAGACTTTTGCCCGACATAATCCAATTTCTTGGATTCCTTGTCCGGAGGTTTGTCCACATCCCTGGGCGTGCCGGCGAGCGGAAAACGCTGTTGGTAACCAACCCTCAGCAGAGGGTGCTCCAAAACCGGACAGGGAACCGGTAGGGACCGTGATACTTCCTGGCCATCCTGGCCAAGGCGCAGGACAGGAAGCAGGGCGCTAAAGCTCCAGGGCCGGACCACTATGGCCTCGGCTACCGGAAAGGCCTCCTGCGAGAACCCCGTCCAGAATCTCCGTGAGGGGATACCTGGCCCATTTGGAAACGGGTTCGAGCTTCATCCCGGTGGACTCCGAGATGAGCCGAAGCAGTCCTAGGAAGGACGACGGGCTATCGTCCATTGACTGTCCTCCTGAGGACTCCAAGTCCAGTCGCTTGGAGAAAAAGGAGGAATTATCCTCGGACTCGGACGAGTCCTCGAAGAGCTGCCTCTGGCCTGAGCCACCCTCTACCTGCCGAGGTTGGTCGGGAGTGAGGGTAACCGACAGCCGATGGGGTAGACCCTTAGCCGACCGAGAATCCCTGGTCGGAGCCCCAAATAGTGGCTGTGGAGGCGGAGGTTCCACCGGAATCGATGGAGCAGCTGGTTTTGGCCGAACAACCGGCCTGGGTACAGGCTCCTCGGGTAAGTCGAGGGGTTGTGTCGGCCGCTCCCGTGACAGCCACTTAATGGCCGGGGAGGCGATCAGTCCGGCTTACTCCCGGTCAGGAGGAGCTGTTGCCACATGAGGTCCTCGTACCGTCGACGTAACTTACGCCGAAGCCTCCCCTCGTCCGAGGAGGAGGACGAGGACGAGCGGCGACGCCGCTTACCGTGGTGCCGAGACCGAGACCGCCTATGACGGCGGGATCGGCTGGACCGCGAAGAAGTCCGAGACCGAGACCGAGCTCGGCTCTTCCGAGGTCGGTGCGGGGAAGTGTCGGCAGGAACCGCACCCTTCGCCCGGTGGTTCATCCGAGGGCTCCGGAACCGAGGCACAGGCAAGCCCACGGGATCCTCAACTCCCCCCGTGGGGACCGGGGAGAGAGGAATCTCGGCTTCTATAGGCGACAGCCCGTCCAACGGGTCGAGAAAAATCTCGACTTCGTCGACAGGAGTCTCAGTCAACTGACCTGACGGGAGCACCGTGAGGCCAGTGGCCGAAGCCGAGCGGTCGACCGAAGTCGACGGTCGACGACTCGGGGAGAGGGACCTTTCCCGCTCCCAAGAGCGTCGACGGAGGGATTTACCTTTGTCCCTCTTTTTGGACCGAGAAAAAGGTCCAGCAGACGTTGGCCCTTCTCCCTAGTGGAGAGGGACAGACAAAGCTCCTTAAATGAAGCTGTGTAGGAAGAACCCAGAGAGAGCGGGATAAATGCCGCGGCCGAGGAAGATACGGCCCGCGCCGCCTCCTCTTCGAGGGCGATCATCTGCTCGAGCTGATCCGCCGAGCCCGCCGCCATGACACCGGCCGACCGGGCCTCCTTAGACTTCACCGAGGGAAACGCTTTTGGACGGCCCAGTTGCAATCGGGCAGCACGGTTCCTCGAGGACGAGGGCCGAGAAGGAAGAGCACAGGTCGCAGTCCCGCGGGTCGCGCTCAAGGCCTAAACAGTAGACACACGTGGAGTGTGGATCCGTCCGAGACATCTTCTTGATTCCCAGGGGCATCTCCGAAACCGAGTCGATTTGTCCATCGCAGCCGCTAGGGATCGAGACCAAGTCTTTAGCAAAACTTTCAAATTCGCAAAACGGAAGAAATAGGAACTAGTCGCAAACGCAGAGCGTTAAGGAGGGAACCTGAGCTTCCAAGCGGTAAGGAAGATCTGGCGTCATGGGGCGGAGCCGAGAGTTATACCACCCGGGTGGGTGGGAGGAGCCAGCTTGAAGACCTTCCGGCAAGATTTAAAGCGGCAAGGATACCTGCCAATAAGTGTGGATGAACAACATATCCATGTCCCTAGAAACGCCTCTTTTTCAACTAAGCCTAAACCGGAGGGTAAGGTTTGCAGGGGCGGGGAGCCCCTGCAAACCACAGCTTTCCTTTAAGTAGGGATCCCAGCTGGGAAAACTCAAATGTTCCTGATGGCATCCGTAAAAAACATGAAAAGCTTTGCTTGAACAGATATGATTTTAGCCCCATTCCTAAATACCTCCACCCAGAAGGAACCCTGCAAACCGCCAGGAGGGTGCTCCACATGACAGGCACAGCAACAGTGAATGGCTTATCCCCCAACTGTTTCAACTAAGATTTGTAACAGCCAGCAGACTCCTGCTGGTGGAGTGGAGAGGTTGGACCACAGCATATAAAACCATGGGATCTTTCAGGTAGCCGGGACCCAGTCCATGCAGGGCTCATTTTTTTTGGCAGTTAATTATTTTCATTTATTGTTCAAACTGACAAATACAGAGTACACATAAAAAATGAAAAGATCACATATACAGTAATACATAACTGCATTACAATTAACAGCTACAGCAGTCCTGAATGGCAAATCACACGGTATAAATCAATGCAGTGCATTTTAAATAGACAACCATTTACAGCATTTAACATCAGTAACCAGGAAACACTTCAGCATACCCATTATATGCCTGTGAGGCAGTATAGTGCAGTGGTCTAAGGCTCTGAGCTGCAAATCTGGTGACATCCAGTAGACCAGACCTGGGTTTGAATTCCACAGCTTCCACTTGCATACTGTGTGACCCTGAGCAAGTCACTTAACTTCCTTGGGCTCCCAGGTCGCACCTGGAAACAAGCTCCGGCTTAGTGTGCCTTTCCTGGTTGAACAATTTCCCCTTTCCTATATGAACCACATGTTGCTCGCTTTTATGTCACATAAATTATTTATTATACCCTCTCTATTATATTCCTGGTCCCATAATAAATATTCCAAGTGTCCTGGCCTACCTGAATGGGGGAGAGGGGAGGATACACCCTGATCATAAAAAAAAAAAAAAAAAAGGACGTCTATGGTAGCCCTTATGCTAAGGTACCTTCCATTAATACCCTTGATTATGGTTCCCTGATGCTTCAGGTGGTTCTCTTCCTGATTAATAACACAGCACAGGAGCTGTGTGTCCCTTCTTTCAGTTTGGCCCCACTCCCTTGGCCAGTATCTGTGTGGCATGAGCTGTCAGTGGGCCCTCGACCTTACCTTCTTCCATACAGGGCATTCTACATTATCAAAGCAATCCTGAAAGTGGAGTACAATTGACCTGGAAGCCAGTGCAGATCACGGAGCACCAGAGTGACGTGCTCAGAGGTTTGAACTTCAGCAATCTATCTGGCTCCTATACTAACATACTAAGAAGCCAGCAGATTAAGCCCTATGGTCTATCAAGTCTGCTCGATAATCAGTGCCTTCCCAGGGCACCGTTGTTTGTCCCTCCCTCCCTACAAGGTCCCCAAGCGGGGCTCTGGGATGCACCCACCACCTATACCTATCCCAGCCTTTCTTGAACCCCTCCACACACAATTGCTGCAGCCACCAAGTCCCCAGGCAGTGCATTCCAGGGCTCCACCACCCTCTCAGTGAAGTAGCATCTCCTCAGTCTCCCCTTCCAGCTTCACTGAGTGACCCCTGGAGGCCCCCACCTCCCTCAGCTGAAGCACCCCCTCAAGGCTTACCTTGTGTATTCCTTTGAGATGTTTGAAGACCTCTATCATATCCCCCTGTTCCTTCTCTCCTCCAGTGAGTACTGGTTGAGCTCCTCCAGCCTCTACTCATAGGGCCTCCACCCTAGTCCCAGTATCATCCTGGTCACCCTCCTCTGGACCCTCTCCAGAAAAGCAGTGTCCCTCTTTAAATAGGGACACCAAAACTGCACACAGTATTCAAGGTGTGGTCTAACCAGGCAATTGTACAGCAGAAGTAGCACCTCTCTACTCCCTGAGGTTATCCCCCCGGCTATGCACCCCAGCATTTTATTTGCTTGGGCCGCAGCCCTTCTACACTGCTCTGAGTTATTCATTTTAGCAGCCACAACCACTCCGAGGTCCTTCTACCCTCCCCCCGGTGTATTTATGAGCCAGGTTTTTGGCCCCCAGGTGTAGAACCCTGCATTTCCCAGCACTGAACTTTATCTTCCATGCTCTTGATCACCTCCTCAGAGCCTCTAGGTCCTCCTGGAGAGCCAGCTTCCCCTCCTCCCCTTCCACCACCACCCACAGCTTTGAGTCGTCGGCATGGAGGCTCATCCTACACCTGATACCACTTCTGATGTAGGAGATACAGGCATTAAACAGGAGTGGGCCCAGTACCGACCCGAGGGACCCCATTAATGACTCTCCTAGTGGATGATACCTCCCCTCCACACTCACCTTCAGTACACACCCCACGAGCCAGCTTCCAATCCACCTGACCATCAGCCCCCCCATATCCTCCAGCTTCCTCAGTAGCCTGGGATGTGGCACAGAGTCAAATGCCCTGAATTCCAGAAAGAGGACATCCACTGGCCTGCCCTGATCAAGTGCACTAGTCACCCTTTCATAGAACTCCACCAGGTTGGTCTGATATGCTCTGCCCTTAAGAAAGCCATGCTGGCAATCATCTAGGTGACCCCATGCCCTTAGAACCCCCTCCAGCCTCTCCTTCAAGATGACCCCCCCATCACTTTGCCCACCTCGATGTCAGGCTAACTGCCATAGTTTCCCGGCTCCTCCGCGAGCCGCCTTTTAATAGGCACGATATCAAGGGTTCTCTCCTGTAATATCCCATTTAAACATATATTATTAAAAAGCATTACAACTTACTTGCTACATTTGTAAGCATTTTCTCCATCTAGCTGTTCAGGTTTGACAAACTGTTCCAGGGCTTTGCTGATATTCTGTGCTGTCTACAATAGTACATAAGGGAAAATTAGTAAGAGTCAACACAATTCAACTGAAGAAAAGCAAGAAGAGATTCGGCAATGCAGACAACTGTTTGCCTTTTTACTGGCTGTAAACACTTATATTTTGCAATAACACCAGAGTTAGAAAAAGAAAAGCAACCAGAAAAAAATGACTCATCATAGTAATGATATTTCTTCTAGAGGGTGTGTTTGTGAGTCATACAAATAGCAGCATCTCAGCCCTGAGGCGATGCCCTGGAGTTGGACCTTTAGAATGTTTTTAAAGCTCAAGCGTTACAGTATGATTACCCTTCCCCTGACATTCCAAGAGCAGATTCACAGCTGAAGAGCAGAAGAGAGCAGTGATCATTCTTCTAATGCTATGCATTGAGAAATGCAAATGCAATAACAAATGACACTGTGAAAAAGGAAAAATTACTCACCTTAGTAATGTTGTTTCTTCTAATGGAGACTTGCTATATTCTGACTATTGCAGTGATATCCAACCTTTGAACTGACCCGGAGAGGAAAGAGTTAACTTTCCATGCAAGGCATGGAACGCTGAGCTCGAGCTCGGTTGAGACTCTGTCTGTTGTTGTTTGAACCCAAACCGCCAGATCTTTACGAGCTATACTCACTGGGCGTCCTGTGTGAAACTGTAAACTCACACTAGCCAACTGGCAACTAAATTTAATAAAAAGATGTTTTGGTTCCAAGGCAAAGACTCAAGTTATGAAACCCAAAAAACAAAACAACAAACACACCCAAAAATAAGAGGGTGAAGAGGGCACCTCTAGGGTGCCAACACTGTTCCTGCCCACCCACATCCCAAAACCCAAGTTCTGAGAGGGGAGGCCGGGGGGAGGTCAGAATACAGCAAGACTCCATTAGAAGAAACAAAATTACTAAGGTGAGTAATTTTTTCTTCAAACAACATGAAGTCTTACTGTATTCTGACTAATGCAGACTACCAAGCAGTACTCCATGGAGGAGGGACAGAACCTACTTTGGGAACAGGCTCTGAAGCACTGCTGTGCCAAACCGAGCATCACTCCTAGCCTGGATATCCAGAGAGTAATGCTTGGTGAAAGTATGTACCATTTTCCAGGTGGCTGCTTGACAAATCTCTAAGATAGGGAATATCCCTGGCAGCAGCCAGGGAAGCAGCTGTACCTCTAGTAGAGTGAGCCCTCAGGTCTGAGGGTTGGATTCTACCTAATTTTTCATAGCAGCATTGTATAAAAGAGACAATCCACCTGGCAATAGATCTCTTAGTGGCAGGTTTTCCCTTACCAACCTCACCATAAGTGAGGAACAATTGGAAGGAGTCAAACCTGTGACCCTTGGTGCGCTCTATGTAGTAGCTAAGGGCCCTTTTCACATCCAGGCTGTGTAGCCTCCTCTCCCCAGAGGAGGAATGGTCAGTGAAGAAAACAGGAAGAGACACAGACTGATTAAGGTGGAAATCTGAAACCACCTTAGGCAAAAACTTCCTATTAGTCCTGAGGACCACCTTATCTCTATGGAAAGAGATAAAATCAGGCTCCACTGACAGGGCCTGTAACTCACTTATGCGTCTGGCAGAAGTAATGGCTACCAAGAGCACAGTTTTCCAAGTCAAGTACTTAAGCCTGCTGAGGACAAAGGCTCAAAAGCGGTTGCATAAGCTGAGCAATGCAAACATTAAGGTCCCAAGCAGGGGCAGGGTCCCTGAAGGGAGGATTGGTACGCAGCAATCCCTTGAAGAATTTACAGAATACAGGATGAGCTAAAAGGGAAGAGGGATTGCTTGCTGACAAGAAGGCAGAGACAGCTTCCAGATGCACTCTAAGTGTAGCTGGTCTGAGTCCTAAGCTATTGAGATGAACCATATAGTCCAGGACTGTAGGCAACCCAGCAGACTCTGGAGAAATATGCTTACCAGAGCACCAAATAGTAAACCTTTTCCATTTGGAGTTGTAAGTCTTTCTGGTGGAAGGCTTTCGAGAAGCCTTTAGAATATCCAGAACACCTTGAGAGAGATGCAAATCAGCAAACTCTAACTCTTCAAGAGCCAGGCCTTGAGATTGAGAGATTTGAGATTCGGATACCAAACCCTCCCCTGAGAACATGTTAACAGGTTGTAATTCCTGGGAAGAAACAGGAGAAGGTGGACTGCTAAGGACAGCAAGAGAGGGTACCAGGGCTGTCTGGCCCAGTCTGGAGCAATCAGAATCACTTTGCAGGGTTGAGACCTGATTTTGACTAGTATCTTGAACAGGAGAGGGAAGGGGGATAAACATACAGGAATTTCCCTTCCCAATTGAGAACTAGAGCATCCAGGGGGACTGAGCTCAACACTGGGGGTCTGCAGCGAAAAAGAGGAAGTTGGTGATTGTCTGGGGCTGCAAAAAGATCTATCTGTGGAGTGCCCCATCTGGAGAAGATCACCTTTAAAATTAGGGGATCCAGGGACCATTCGTGATGGCCCCGAGATATCCTGCTGAGAGCATCTGCCAGGACATTGTCCTTCCGTGGGAGGTGCACTGCTATCAGAGAGGTATTCAGGGAATAGGCCAGAGACCACAACTTCATTGCTTCTGTGCACAAGGCCGTAGACCAAGTGCCCCCTTGCTTGTTGATGTACCACATTGTGGTGGTACTGTCTGTCCTGATCTGAACTAGTTTGTTCTGAACAGACTTGGAAAAGACTTGAAGTGCTAGAAACACTGCTCTGAGTTCTAAGAGACTGATGTGAAGCAGAGATTCTTGGGGTGACCACAACCCTTGGGTAGTCAGATCCCCCAAGTGGGCTCCCCAGCCCAAGAGGGAGGCATCTGTGGTAAGGATTAGAGAATGAGATTGAGTGACAAAGGGAACTCCTGCCTTAGGTTGTCCTGATCCTGCCACCACTGCAAAGCTTGGATCAGGGTTCGAGTCACTGGGATTAGCTTGGTCAGAGAATCCTTTCTCTGGGACCAGAAGGCTCTTAAGTGGAACTGAATGTCCCTAATTTGAAATCTTGCTCCTTGGACCACTGCCGTAGAGTCAGCCATGTGGCCCAGGAGCTGCAGAAAATGCCTTGCTGGTCGAGACACCTGAAGGGTGAATGAAGAGGCCAGTGTCACAAGGGACCTTGCCCTGTCCAGGGGAAGGAAGGCTCTTGCCCTTATTGTATCCAGCTCCGCCCCTATGAAGGTGAGGAGCTGCACTGGCTCTAGAACTGACTTTGAAAGATTCAGGAGGAATCCTAGAGAAGTGAGCAGTTGCTGAGTTATCTGTAGGTGTGACTTGACTTGGTCTGGAGACTGACCCACTATGAGCCAGTCGTCCAGGTATGGAAAGATGGAGATCTTTTTTCTCCTTAGGAAAGCAACCACTACTGCTAGGTGTAACCCCCACCCCCCTGCCTTTTTGCCAAAATGACAGGTGGCATGCTGTTGGGCTGGCAGCAATACTGGTGGGACCTGGTCTGGGAGGATGAGGTTACCCGGCACAGGGGACCTAGGTTTGGCTACTCTGCACAGGGGCACCCAAGTAAATCCAAACACAGGAAGCAATAACTGCAATGTCCAGAACCAGGAATGGGATTTTTCAGTGTGGCTTTTATTCACAACTAGCTGAACACAACAAAGCATAGATGGACCCCCATGGGGCTACGTTTACTGATAATGCAGATTAGAGACTACAAGGTGGTCCACTGGAAGAATGAACCAATTCTATTGTTTTCAGGCTCTGGACCCACCAGGCACACAGCCCGGACTTGCACATGCTTTGGGTACACAGCCCGACTGGCCTGGCTCCCCTGCCGGCCACTTGACTGACGGTCCACTGGAAGAATGAACCCAATTTACTTGTTGTGGCTCCCCACACCACTTAGAGTCTGCGACTCCTAGAGAGATTTCCTTCTTACTTCTTCTGACTCCCATCTCACAGAGAGAATTCTTTACCCTTGTTGTGGCTTCCTACACCACTCTAGAGTTCATGTACTCCTAGAGAGATTTTCCCATTTGCGACCCACTGCTCTGCAATTTCTCATCACTGCTGCTTACGAGGCAAGTAGCAATCACAGCAGAAATCCGTAGAGGTGGACCTGGTTACTAAAGATGGAGGGTGTTCCCACAGCCCATACCCGGCCATTTCTCTGGACAAACTGAAACTTCGAAATGTAGATTAAACGGTGGATGAACTGTCGCACCCCCTCTACAATATTACTTGACTTCACACAGCACTTTAGCTTTTGACACTACTCCATTTGCTTGTCCTAGTACTACAGGCCTCCCAAATGTAGTTCAAATCCGAGATTTCTTCACATTTCCCAGGCTGAAGAAACACAATTTTTGCCCTCTCAAATTAGAGCAAAACACTCACCCTTTTGTTGCAGGTGCCCCACAGGCTAAGTACAACTCTTCACACTTTTCAAACGCAAACTGAAACTGTAATAGGCAGCTTCTTCTTTCAGCAGAAATTAGGGATTGCCCCTGGAATCTACATGGGATCTCACCTCGGAGGGGGGGCACTGAGACCTGGACAGCGGTCTCCACCACTTGAACACTGGACACTCACTCCTTCTCTGACAGAAGGTAAACAGGAACTCCCTTCCTACTTGAAGACAAACTGGAACTGAACTACTTTGAAAACTCCCAACGTTCTATCTCACTCCCTCTGCTGCAGATTCCAATGTGGCTTATGCAGCTGCGACAGTTCTATTGGTGATGTCATCTCTCAGTCTCAGCTGAGACTGAGAACAGAGTGAGACAGTGTGAAACCCATTTAACTGGAGTTTCACAAACTGCCTTCCCTGCCTACCACTAGGTCTTACTGGGATTCTAGTAACCCCGGGTAACAAGGGGTTACACAGGCATTTTGTGAACACCCTTGGAGCTGATGTTAGGCCAAAGGGCATTGCTCTGAATTGATAGTGGCCTGAGGGCAACTCGAACCTGAGGTACTTTCTGTGGGAGCATCTGATGAGAATGTGGAAATAGGCATCCTTGAGGTCCAGGGAGGCTAGCCAGTCCCCTGGCCTTAGAGAGGGTAGAATTATTCCCAGAGTCACCATTTTGAACTTTGGTTTTAAAAGGTGCTTGTTTAAATATCTGAGATCCAGGATGGGCCGCCATTCTCCTGTCTTTTTGGGGGTTAGGAAGTACCTGGAGTACAATCCTTTTCCCCTGTGTAGGGGTGGAACCCTTTCTATGGCTCTGAGAGCCAAGAGGGAAGAGACCTCTGCCTCTAGGGCAAGGGCCTCTGAAGGATTTGCAGGTGGAAAGGATCTGGTTCTCATCTTGGGAAACTGTTTGAAGCTGAGAACCAGTCCCTGGCTTACTACTTCCAGGACCCATTTGTCTGATGTTAAAGACATCCAGTCCTGGACAAAGTAAGCCAGCCTACCCCCTACGGATAGTGGAGAATCGGCCTGGGCAAACTCATCAGGGTGCCTGTTTGGCAGGGGCTTTAGGCTGAGGGGTGGTAGCAGGCCTGCTTATACCCTGTCTGATTCTCCCTCTGAAGAACCCCCTCTGAGCAAAGGCGGAAGAGGAGGCCTGGGCTTGGTAGAAAGGCCTATGAAAAGGCCTACCCCTGCCCCTGGAATGCTGCCTCTGGGGAGTGGCTTGCCTTTCCTTGGCCTGAGCACCCCTATAGGTGGTCCTGTACTCATCCATTTTCTATGTAGTTCTCTGTCTGCTCCCAAACAGAGAATTACCAATAACAGGAAAATCCATGGCCTTAGTCTGGGTATCCTGCAGACAGGCTAGTACATCTGAGCCAAGCCATCCTACGAAGGGCCACAGATGTAGCCATGACTCTAGATGAAACATCATTGGAGTCCACTGCAGCATGAAATTGCACCTTGGATGCCTCAATACCATCTGCAGCCACCTGCTCCAGCTCCTTGGCAAGCTGGTCAGGGACCTGTTTAGCTAGAGCCATCACAGTGTCCCATCTAGACTTCTGGTATCTAGCTGTGTAGGCCATATAATTAGCCTGCCTGAGTCCCAAAGATGCTGCCATGTACTGTTTCTTTGCCATGGCATCAATCCTCCTGGAGTCCTTATCTGGGGGGTGTGAAGCCAAGGGTATATTTGACTTATCACAGGCAGCAGCCTGCACTACCCCAACATGGCTGCATTGCTGGGAAAGGAACTCCGTATCTGAGCCTGAAAGAGTACACGTCTTGTCCATTCTTCTGTCCACAGGAGGTATGGAATTAGGAGTCTTTAAAATTTTAAATGTCTGTTTCCCAAAAGACTTATGGAGGGGAACAGACAGTCTCCTGGACTCTGGGATGTCCATCATCTCAACATAATCAGGCTCTTCCTGATCCTCTATTGCTTCCTCCATATGAAGCTGGAGAGTTTCAGCCACTTTTTTGTAAAACAAAGTGGGAAGGGGACTCAGAAAGCCTAGGAGGAGAAACACCTGAAGGTCTGTCTGGGGAGATGTCCGGGTCAATGGGCACATCCAGACTTTCATAATCACCATCACTATCCTCATACTCTCCCTCCTCCTCCTCCTCCGGTTCATAAAAATCCTCTAAATTATAATCCGGAACCGGATGAACTGACCGAACCGAGCCCCTAACCGATGGTGCCGGTTCGGTCGGAACCGAGTTAGCGACTGAACAATCCTTATCGCTTTAGCTATTTCATCAGCGGTCAGAGAAAGAACTTGTGGATCCGAACGCTGACTTATCCTTTCTTTTCTTTAACGGAACCGACTCCTCAGAGTCGGTTCTCTTGCCAAAGAAGTTTCGCCCTGGTCAGAGGGCACTCCTTCTGGTTCGTGGAACCGAACCGGCTGGCCATCCGGTCAGCGGACTTCTGACCTCCCTTTCCCTCAGCCTACCTACTCTCTTTTCCAGAGTAGCTGTGGGAAAACTTTTGCAAATCTGGCAGTCTGAATCGAGGTGGTCAAACCCCAGACAATAAACACAGGTGGTGTGGGGGTCAGCCTTAGCAAAGGCTTCCCCACACACACTACAGTGTTGAAACCCAGTGGGCCCGGTTTTTCTCTTGGGTTTCTCAGACATGGCCAGTCCTAACCAAACTTACCCTTTTTTCCGCAATCCGCCAGGCAAGACACCCTTATCGGTTCCTGACCGTATTATGGGTCGTGGAAAAACGAATGAAACTGCTTTTTTAGAACTGATAAGGACCGTTACCACACTCTAAAAAGCAGAACAAACTTTTTTACAAACCTGATCAGTTCAAACCGAACTGATCCGATGTTTACAAGTTTCACACAGAAACTAATAATAATAAACCTATCTAGTACTCACGGTACCACAGACAGAGACTGAACCGACAGGTTAGATAGAAGAAATTCGGTTGAACTGAGGGGGAAAAAAAACGACACTTTAACCGACTAAATTGAACCGAGCGAAGGAGAAATCTCTGGAGAGACTGTTCAGTGAGGCGGAGTAAAGAATCTGGCGGTTTGGGTTCAAACAACAGACAGAGTCTCAACCGAGCTCGAGCTCAGCATTCCATGCCTTGCATGGAAAGTTAACTCTTTCCTCTCCGGGTCAGTTCAAAGGTTGGATATCACTGCAATAGTCAGAATACAGCAAGACTTCATGTTGTTTGAAACTACAGTTACAGAAGAACTTACTGTAACAGTAGATCTTCGAGAAGAGCTCTTGCAGCAGGCAATAAACATAAGGACTAAGCCGCCAGGCGCCAGGACCCCATAGAAACCTTCTAGCCAGCAGTCTTCAGTGGGGGACCGCCCCCGATGTCAGCCCACCCTGTCAGTCAATGGTATAAAGGGGGCGGTCCCCAGACCCATCTCAGTTCTCCCGGCAGAGACCCGGAGTCTAGAATGAAAGAAGAACCAAGTAGGCTCTTGCCAAAAGGAAAGGCAGAAGTAAAACCCAGGGGGAAGGAGGAAGGGAAAGCAAAGCCTGCTGCAAGAGCTCTTCTTGAAGATCTACTGTTACGGTAAGTTCTAACTGTACTATCTTACTTCAAGTAACAGCTCTTGAAAAAGGCAATAACCTGAAGGACTGAGTCCCAAGCAATCAAGGGAGAAGGAAAAGACTAGCATGGCAGGAGGCAGAGAAAAAAGCCAACAAAGGTTTAGGAGAGCAGGCCCCGAAGAACTGCAAGGCCGAGCCCAGTCCTACACCTGGAAGCCACATCCAAGCTGTAATGTTTGATGAATGTGTGAAAAGAGCTCCAGGTGGCAGCTGCGCAAATGTCTGCAGTGGAAACATTCCTCAACGAGGCAAAAGGGGTGGCAACTCCCCTGGTGGAATGGCCCTTAACCAGGCCCGGTAAAGGCTTTTTGTATTTTTGGTAACAGAAAACTATGCAGTTAACTAACCACTTAGACAATGTCTGTTTAGTAAATGGTGCTCCCGGAGTTTTGGGAGCAAACAATACAAACAACTGGTCAGTCTTCCTTAAGGGACCAGTAAGGTTCAAGTAAAAACAAAGTATCCGGTGGACATCCAGAGTATGGAATAATGCTTCCCCCGTTAAAATACTGTGTGGTAGACAGGGCAGGTGAATGCCCTGGTTCAAAGTAAATTTGGACAACACCCAGGGCAAAAAAGAGAACATTACTTACCATAGTAATCTTGTTTCTTCTAAGGGAATCTTACTACATTCTGACAACTGCAGTATGGTCTCACCATAGGACTGCCCTGGAGCCAAAATGGTTAATAGAACCAATGCTAATAGTGGAATGTTAGGCTCAAGCTCGGTTTTCAAATCAGTGTCTCTGGCTGCACTTCCTGCAACCGTCAGATTCTTATGAAGCATGCAGAAGCTAAATACTAACTATCCAACTAAGTTTACTACCCCTAAATACCCCTATTAGGGAAACAGAAACTCCAAACAACAGGAGGCATCTCTAAGACTCAAGTCAACAGATGCCCAAAAAACTAATAGGTACCCACAGGTTTCCAACATCAGTGATACAGGAGTGAGCAGAGCCCTGTAGGTCGTAGCAGGGGAGGAAGGGTTGGAGCTCAGAATACAGGGGGGGCGGCTCAGAGGTAATTTAAGGAAGTATTTTTTCACAGAGAGGGTTGTGGATGCATGGAACGGCCTTCTGGAGGAGGTTGTGGAGTCAAAATCAGTGGTGGAATTCAAGCATGCATGGGACAGTCATAAGGCAATTCTAGGGGGTTGGGGTAGGAAGAAGTAGGCTGCTGGTTAACTAGGATCTGCAGCTTATCCAGTAGGTAGGGAAATGGGCAGACTGGGTGGGCCAAGCGGTCCTTATCTGCCGTCAAATTCTATGTTTCTTGGTTAAGTAAGATTCCCTTAGAAGAAACAAGATTACTATGGTATGTAACGTTTTCTTCAAACTCCAGGAAATCTTACTGTATTCTGACAAATGCAGACTACCCAAGGAGTGCCTTTGGAGGCAGGCAGAGGACCTCTTTAGGAAACAGGCTCTGCAGAACTGCTGTGCCAAACCTGGCATCACTCCTGGCCTGGTTGTCCAGACAGTAGTGCTTGGTAAATGTGTGAACTGTTTTCCAGGTAGCTGCATTACAGATTTCCAGAAGAGGAATGCCTCTGGAAGCTGCTACAGTTGCAGCAGTCCCTCTAGTAGAATGGGCCTTAAGCCCCTGTGGGGGCTGCTTACCCACTTTGTTATAACAGAATTGGATACATGAGACAATCCATCTCGCTATGGATCTCTTTGTGGCAGATTTACCCTTGCCAACCTCTCCATAGGGTCAGAAAGAGCTGGGTTCTATCCCCTCTGTGACCTTTTGTGTGCTCTAGGTAGTAACTAATAACCCTCTTGACACCCAAGCTATGTAGTCTACGCTCACCTGAGGAGGAATGATCAGTAAAAAAAGACTGGCAGGGTGATGGACTGTTTAACGTGAAAGTCAGATACCACCATAGGAAGAAATTTATTATTTGTCCAGAGTACCACCTTGTCCCTGTGGAAGGCCACATAATTGGGCTCCATGGACAAAGCCTGAATCTCACTAATCTTTCTGGCAGAAGTAATGGGCACTAAAAATACAGCCTTCCAAGTCACGTACTTAAGGTCAGCTGATGCCATGGGCTCGAAAGGAGGCTGCATAAGCTGTGCTATGCAAATGTTTAAGTCCCACACAGGGGTAGGGACTCTATGAGGAGGGTGCAAATGCAATAGCCCCTTAAAAAAAACTTTCAGAACACTGCACTAGAGGCCAAAGAGGATGGCTTACCTGCTGACAGGTGAGCAGACACTGCAGCCAAATGCACCTTCAAAGTAGAGGTCCTGAGGCCTAGGGAATGAAGATGGGTGAGATAGTCAAGAACTACTGATAAGCCAGCCTGGGTATGGTCTAAGCTTTTGTCCCTGCACCAGAAAGAAAATCTTTTCCACTTAGAAGTATATATTTTTCTGGTAGCAGGTTTTTAGGATACTCTAAGGACCTCCATTACCCCCTCTGAGAGATTCAAATTTGCACACTCTAGGTCCTCAAGGACCAGGCTTTGAGTCTGAGGGATCGAAGATCCTGCCCTGGGAGAAGGTCAGCAAATTGTGCCTCCTGGGTAGGCTGATTGTCTTGACTACCGAGAGGGACAGAACTAGAGAATACCATGGCTATCTGGCCCAATCTGGAGCAATGAAGATCATTGTGGCTGGCTGGGACCTGAGCTTGTTCAGGACTCTCAGCAACAATTGGAAGGGAGGGGAGGCATATAGGAACTTCCCTGTCCAATCCAGGATCAATGCGCCCAGTGGTACTGTGCCCTTCAGTGGAGGTCTGCAGCAGTACAGAGGGAGCTGGTAGTTGTCTGGGGAAGCAAAGAGGTCTACCTCTGGAGTGCCCCACCTTCTGAACACCAACTGCAGTACTTGCCTGTTGAAGGACCATTCGTGATGGTTCTGATTTATTCTGCTCAGTGCATCTGCCAGCACATTGTCCTTCCCTGGAAGGTGGATTGCTGAAAGCAAAATTGTTCAGGGACTAGGCCAGGGTCCATATTTTCATAGTGTCTGTGCACAGGGGTGTGGAACTTGTGACTCCCTGTTTTTTGATGTAGTACATAGTAGTCATGTTGTCTGTCCTGACCTGGACCACCTTTCCTTGCAGAGTGCTGGCAAATGCCTGAAGTGCCAGGAACACTGTCCTCAGCTCCAACAGGTTGATGTGCAGCAACGACTCCTGTTTGAGCCAAGTACCGTGGACAGTATGCTCCCCACCTTAGTAGGGAAGCTTCTGTAGTGAGCACCAGAGATGGCTGCTCTTGGAAGAATGGAACCCCCTGTCTGAGGTTTTCCAGATCCTGCCACCACTGGAGTGCCTGCACGAATGTCTGAGTGACTGGGACCAGCTTTGATAACCTGTCTCTTTTCTGATGCCAGTAAAGCTTGAGGTGATATTGAATATCCCTCATCTGAAATCTTGCTCCTGACGCTGTGGCAGTTGAGGCTGCCATGTGACCCAACAACTGGAGAAAGTGCCTGGCAGGTCTGAGGCTGTGAGGCTTGAAGGAACCTACCAGCTGCCTGAGTGTCTGCCCTCAGCTGAGGAAGAAAAGCCCTTCCTCTGACTGAATCCAGTTCTGCTCCTATAAACTCCAGGAGCTGTACTGGCTGCAGCACTGACTTCTGCTGGTTTATCAAGAAACCCAGGGGCTGTAACAGTTCCTGTGTTAAGGCCAGAGACTGCTTGACCTGCTGAGGAGACTGCCCCACTAAGAGCCAGTCATCCAGGTATGGAAGAACTGCCACTCCCTGCCTTCGTAGATGTGCCACAACCACAGCCAAGCATTTTGTGAATACCCCTGGAGCAGAAGTAAGGCCGAAAAGCATTGCTCTGAACTGGTTGTGGCCTGATGGAAGTCTGAACTTGAGGAACTTTCTGTGAGACTGCCTTATTAGGATATGTATGTAGGTAGGCATCTTTTATATCCAGAGATGCCAGCCAGTCTCCTTGCCTTAAAGTTGGCAGAATCGTTTTTAAGGTGACCATTTTGAATTCAGTTTCAGTAAATGCCTGTTCAGGTGTCTGAGATACAATATGGGTCACCACTGCCCTGTTTTCTTGGTTGTGAGGAAGTATACCGAGTAAAGACCCTTTCCTTTCTGTAAGAGAGGAACTGGCTCCACTGCTCCTAATGAAAGCAGGTTTAACACCACCTCCTTTTCCAGTAAAGAGCGTCTCTGAGAGGGAGGAAGGTTGAAAAACTCTTGCTTTCAGTGTTGGTCTGAGTTTGAAACTGAGTGCAAGACCCTGACCCACTACCTCCAGGACCCACTGATCCGTGGTGATGGAGTGCCATTCCTGCAGATAGTGGGTCAGACTGCCCTCTACTGGACCTGGGGAAGTGACCCGAGCAGATCCCTCAGGGTGTCTGCTTATTTTGAGCTGCTGACTGGGTGCTGGGGCTAGTTCAGTTGGTGCCTCTCCTGCCTCTGAAGTAGCCTCTCTGCTGCTGATAATGTGGATAGGCTTGAGGTTGGAAGAATGGCCTGTAAGGTCTGCCCCATGACCCCTGTCATGCTGCTTTTGGGGGGTAGGAGCCTTATCCTTAGCAGCGGCACTTTGGTATGCTGCTTTGTATTCATCCATCTTCCTCATGTAAGCCTCAGTCTGCTGTCCGAACAGAGACAAAGGCTCACATGGGAAGTCCATGGCTTTGGACTGGGTATCTTGTGTAAGATTGGTAGTCTGTAGCGTAGCCAAGCAAATCTCCTGAGACACACTGAGGAAGCCATCTGCCTGGCTGCAGTGTCATTTCTATCCACTGCCATTCTGAATTGAACCTTGGAGACCTCTACCCATCTCTTGGCAGCTTCCTCCAAGTCTGCTGCCATTGGTACTGGCACAGATTTTGTAATCTCCAGCACAGTGTCCCAGAGTGTCCTTTGGTACCTGGCAGCATACGCCATGTATGAAGCTTGCCTAATTGCCAGGGAGGAACCCAGATATTGCTTCTTTGCAACAGAATCCAGCTTTCTGGAATCTTTGTCAGGAGGGTGTGATGCTAGGGGAATGCCTGCTTTATCACAGGCTGCTGCTGTACCACACCCTCATGGCTAGGGTGACCGAACAGGGACTCGGACCCACCCTTAGCCACCCAATATTTCTTATTCACCTTTCTATCAACTGGTGGAATAGAGGCTGGAATATGCAGAATTTTCAAAACCTGCTTCTTCAGGGACTTGTGTATGGGCAGTAAAACTCTTTTAGGATCCTGAACATCCATTTTATCTCTATAGTCCTGTTCCTCCTCCTCATCAGCTGATTCCTGTGTGGGGAGGTCCAGGGACTGAGCCACCTGTTTTACAAATTTAAAATGAGAGGTAAAGTCCTTGGTTCCCTTGTCAGGGGAGTCAGGATGATGAGGATCAGGTGAAATATCCGGATCAATGGGTTCATCAAAGTCCTCACCCTCATCATCGTCAGCAACATCATCATCATAATCCTCAGCAGAAGTGTCCGACTCGGGTTCCAAGGAACCAGGAACTGGAGTGAAACTTGAGGCATCCAATCATGGCCATTTCGGAACCTGAACCAAGGTTGCCGGTTGACGCGACTGAATTATTCTAATAGCATTTGTTATTTCAGCGGTTGGAACCGGGTACTTGTTCTGGTTCAACCGCTTGAATGTTTTTCTTTTCTCTTTTCTCCTTCTCTTTCATGCTGCTGCCAGGTTAGCGGCAGGGTCAGCAGGTCTCTTTTTGATCCAAGAACCATTACTCTTGTCAGAGGGCTGATCCTCCGGTTCTTTCTGGCCAGAAATCTGTTTGTCTGCAGCCAGTTCAGCAGCCTTACTAACATACTAAAATGCCAGCAGAATAGGCCTAACGGTCTTTCGTGTCTGCTCGTTTGGTCAGTCCCCAACCTGGGTGCTGACCTTGCTGTCCCCCTCGCCTTCTCTGGCTTCTCCCTTCCCAGTTCCGGATATTCTTGCTGCATTGGATTTTGCTTCCAGAACCCTTCCCCTGTACCTGTCCCACCCCCTCTTGAACCCCTCCACTGTCTCTGCCTCCACCAGCCCCCTAGGCAGTGCATTCCATGGCTCCACCACCCTCTCAGTGAAGTAGCACCCCTCCTTTCTCCCTGAATCTCTCCAGCTTCCACCCATGCCCTCTAGTGGCCCCTTCCTCCTTCCTTCAAGCACCCTGACTGTTCCTCCCCTATTTACCCTCTTCATGTACCTGAAGACCTCTATCATGTCCCCCGTCCCTTCTCTCTTCCAATGTGTACATATTTAGCTCTTGAGCCTCTCCTCATAGGTCCTGTCCCCAAGCCCCAAATCATTTTGGTTGCCTCCTCTGGACCCTCTCCAGGAGGTTAATGTCCCTCTTAAGTGTGGCCTCCAAACTGCACGCAGTACTCAAGGTGCGGCCTCACCAAGCAGTTATACAGAGGGAGTATCACTTCCTCCTCTGGAGGTGATCCCCTAGCGATGCATCCCAGCATCCTGTTGGCCTTGGCTGCTGCCCTCCTACAAGTCTCAGAGTTGTTCATCTTGACATCCACCACCACCCCTAGGTCCCTCTCAGCCATCGAGACTTGTAGCATTCCCCCAGGGTGTACACTTGGCCTGGGTTTCTGGCCCCCAGGTGGAGTACCTTGCATTTCCCTGCATTGAACCTCAGCTTCCACTTTCTAGACCATCTTTCCAGAGCCTCCAGGTCCCCCTGTAGGGCCACCCTCCCCTCCTCCCCATCCACCACCGCCCCCAGTTTTGAGTCATCTGCAAAGAGACTCATCTCACTCCTGATTCCTGTCCTTATTTCAGATATGTAGGCATTGAACAGAAGGGGCCCAAGGACTGATCCCTGTGGGACCCCACTAATGACCCTCCTTGGGGATGAGACTATCCCACCAACTACGACCCTCTGGGTCCGGTCCTGGAGCCAATTGCCTATCCATCTGATCGTCTGGTTCCCCACCCCCATTTCTCCCAGCTTATCCAACAGGCCCACGTGAGGAACAGAGTCAAATGCCTTGCTGGAGTCTAGAAAGAGGACATCCACTGGTCTACCCAGGTCCAAGGCACTTGTCACCCAGTCATAGAACTCCACCAGGTTTGTCTGACACGATTTCCCGGATGAATCCATGCTGTCTATCGTCCAGGCACCCTGATTATCCAGGTCCCCCCAGCCTCTCCTTGACAATGCCCTCCATCACCTTGCCCACCACCGAGGTCAGGCTGACAGGCCTGTAGTTCCCTGCCACCTCCCTTGATCCCCCTTGTGGATAGGCACTATATGCGCCACCTTCCAGTCTTGGGGCACCCACCTCTGTCCTCAGAGAGATGGTGAAAAGCTCTGCCAGGGTTTTGCCAGGACATCTGCAAGTTCCTTCAGCACTCTGGGATGTAATTTATCCGGCCCCGTGCTTTCTCCGTCTTAAGGAGCTGAGGGCTTCCTCACTCTCTCTGCTGTGATTTCCACCTCCGTACCTCTTCTCCCTGCTTAGCCCTCCCCCACCTGCCAGTGATGCCTCCCCTCCCCAGACCTGCCGATCTGTAAGGGTCCCCTCCTCAGTATCTCTGTCTCCTCCCATGTATGATGCAGCACCCCATTTTCCCTGGTGAAAACTGAGGTGAAGTACTCATTTAGTACCTCAGCCTGCTCCCCGGTCTTGTGCCCATCTCCCTGATTTAATCCTGCTAATCTGCCCCTTCACCCTTCGCTTTTCCCCAATGTATCTAAAGAACCCTTGTTCCTCTCCACTTCCCTGGCCAGGTTCTGCTCCTTCCTTGCCTTAGCCGCCTCACCACTCTAGTGGCCCTTCTAGCCATCAGCTCGTACTCCCCTCGATCCCTTTCACTCCTTGAGCACTTGAATTGCTTATAGGCTGCTTTCTTTCCCCGCACCACCTCCTGGACCTCCCTGGTCCACCAACAGGGTTTTTGGGCCCTACTGCATTTTCGTCTTACTCTTGCACAGGTGCTGGTAGCATCCTGCACCCCTCTCCTGATGATTTCCCACCTACTATCAGCGTCCATGTCTGACCCAATCCCATCCAAATGCTCCTTAAGGATCCTTCCCATTTCCTTAAAATCCACCCCCCTGAAGTCGGTTACTTCCGTCTTTGTGCAGCCTTCTACCCTCCTAGGTCCAGGCAGAACCAGACCGTGGCATGGTCACTCCCCGCCAATGGGTCCCTTACCTCCAGGCCCCCAATCTGGTCACTGTCTGCCAGACCACATCCAGTACCTGCCTCCCTGGTCGGTTCCCTCACCTGCTGAGTTAGAACGCTGCCTTGAAAGACATCCAACAACCTCTGTTCCCTGGTCACAGAGGATGTCATAGTCTCCCAGTCTGTTCCTGGCATGTTTAAGTCCCCAACACCACCACTGCTCCTCTGCCCAGTCTGCAGTGTCTCCAACATCTGCCACCAGACTGTCCTCCAGCTCCTCCGCCAGGGCAGGGGTCTATACACCACTCCTATTTTTACTCTCTTGCCCCCCCTTGTTATCAAGGTGACCCAAATCGCCTCCACGGTTCCCTCCGCCTCCTCTACTCCCCCTATGCCAATGCAGTTTTTGACTATCATTGCTACCCCTCCTCCCCTTCCCTCCCCCTGTCCTTCCTGAACATAGTGTATCCTCCAGGTTCAGGTCCCAGTCATGTCTTGCAGTGGCCCAAGTCTCAGTGACCACTGCCACATCCACTGCTCCCTCAGTTAGCATCGCCTGGAGCTCAGGCATTTTATTGCCCAAGCTCCTGGCATTTAGCAGGACTACCTTCCACCCTTTCCCTATAGTTCCATTTCCCCTGCTCGTGTTCCCATGGGGATTCTGTTTTCCCTGGTCTGCACTTTGCCAGTTGGCCTTTTCCTGCAATCTTCCTGGTCCCCAGGGGGGTGGAGAAAGAGTCCCTCCTTTATCGGCACCCCCTTGACAGCCTTTTCTCCCATCCCACCCCCTTCACAAGTTTAAACCCCACTTTTCACCAATGAACCCCTCTATTTTCAACTTAAGGATTCCCCTCCCCTCCAAATTGAGATGTAGTCTATCTCTAGCATACAGCTCCTTATCCTCCCAGGTCTCCCCCCAATCCCCCATCAACCCATACCCTCTGGCCTCACACCACCCCTGAGCCACTGGTTTATCTCCCATTTTCCTTTTGTGTTCCCACTAGCCCTTGGCACTGGCAGGATTTCTGAGAAGGAAACTGTGCATCCTATGTCATGACAGACCCTGGCAGCTCCCTGAATCTTGCCTGTATCTCTAGCTCGCTATTTCCCTCAATGTCATTTGTACCCAGGTGGACCAGTATGTCTGGGAACCCCACAATCCTTTGCCAGCTGATATACCTCGTGCTTAGCCCTGTGCACCGTTAGTCCAGGGAAGCATCTTGTTCTAACTGGCCAGGCTTCTCCTCCCTATCCCATTTGATACCCTGATCATAGAATCCCCAGCAGGAGCACTCTGACCACTCCTTTTCCTCCATTCCCCCTTCCATGTCCCTCATCCTTTCTACAGGCCCTCCACCCAGCTGGCTCCTTGTTCCTCCCCTATCTGGGTGCCACATGCCACCCCTCCTTATTTACCATGGCCACCCTCCCTCCAATCCTATGCTCTCCTCCTCCTGAGTATCCTTCTGTTCCTTGCTAATTCCCCCTCACTGCTCGTAACTGGTCCTTCTCCCCCATCTGCTAAACTAGCCTGGCTCATCCTCCCTTCCTTCCTGTCTCCATTTAGTTCCTCCTTGCTCGTCATGCTCCCCTGGCCTAAACCCTCAGCTCCCTTTACTGAATCCTCCTTGTACTTCTGGTCCTTCTCCTTTACCTTTCCTCCCAACTGGTCCTTCTCCTTATGCTTTCCTCCCTCTTCCCCCTGCCCCTCCTGCTCTGATTCACTGCTCCCCCCATTCTCCTGCATTCCAGGTCCCCCCTGTTCTTCCTGCTATCTGGCCCCTGCCTCCTGCCTCCCACCCCACTCCCTTTCCATCTCTAACTACCCCTGTTGTGGCTACATCACCCCCCTCATCCTTGAGCAGAAGAGAATTGAAGCGGTTACTGAGTGTAAGTCTGATCCACCTCCCCGCCTTGCTTCCTTCTGTCCAGCCCTGGCCATCTGCCTACTTCCCTGAGAATGTTGTCCCTCCGTCCCCCCTTTGTGAGGGCCCCCAGTTACCTGCCTGCTTCCTTGGTAGTGTCCTTTTGGACCCCCTCTGCCAGGTTCCCTATGTGACCCCTAAGTATTCTCCTGCACTCCTTTCCCTATGCCCCCACCCCCAGTGCTTGGTGCAACCCTGTGGGAGATTCCCAGCCCCCTTTCCCAACCATACCACCCCCTTCCCCAGCTTTCTCCTAATCCCCGCAACCTCCTCCCTAAGCTGTGCTAGCTGGTAGCACACTAGGCAACCACTGAACTTCCAAGCCCAGTCCAGTATCATGGCTGCTCCACACCTCTGCACCCCACCACCCTCCCAAAGATGCCGGCCCTAATGATGTGTGGTTCCATCCCCTTCCAAATAGGTTTCCTTGGTGAGCCACCAGGTTCCCCCTAGTCCAAGATACCCTACTGCCTAATCAGGTCACCCACTAATCTTACAGACAGTTCCACTGTACACCAGTAACCCTTGTTACTAGGTGCAGTACAACACGTAAACTTATAAGGGAAATGAACAACTCCCCAAAGCTCCTCTCTCCCAGCCTTTAAATCCTACCCCCAGTGGCTAGAACTACATGAGCTGCACCTGCAGCCTTTTCCTCCAATTGCAGGGCAGGTGTTCCCTAGTCATGAACTTCTGGGGAGGGAGGGGTGGGGAGGCGGTCTTGGGCAGACACCTGACTCGAGAGAGAGTGTATCAGCCCTGTGTCTCCCCTCCAAGCCCAGCAGCCAAAGAACCAGGCCCAAGCAAATCCCACCAAACAGGTTTTAAATCAGAAGAAATAGGCCTCTACCAGCGCAGCCTGTTACACAGTGAAACATCCACAAAATGAGCCCCACTTACAGCCACCAAATCAGTTTACAAACATCCAGCAGCACCCAAAACAATACCCTGCTAGCCCCTTAGAAGTAAGAAAGAAAAGAACTAACCTACCAAGTAAAATCCACAAGAACCCTGTGAAAACAACAACAGCAGCTACTGTCCTGGAACACAACTGATCCTGTCCCCTTCCAGTTCTTTCTGAGAAGACAAAGCAGCTAACACCTCAATCTGATTCAGCTCTGCCTCCAGTCAATTGACTTTAAACTTTGAGACATCTTTGAGCCTTCTGAGACATCTTCTCCTGCAGTCATTTTAAGCGCCTCTCAAGTGTCGACCGAGGGACGTTTTTACAGATATCGCAATCCCCTTTGAGGTGGTCAAACCCCAAGCAAAGTACACAAATAAAATGAGGATCTGCTTTTGAGAATGGTTCTCCAAACTCTGTACAATGTTGGAAACCTGTGGGGCCCGTTCGCTTCTTGGTCTGTGACGGTGATCGGTTCTAAAAAAACAAACTAGACTGAGAATTAACCCGGTAAATTTAAAGTATGAAAAAAACGCCTTACCGGATGGTAACCAGTAAATTTAACTTAAATAAAGACACAAAATAATATTGGTTTCTTCCCGGTTGGAAGAACCGAGGAGGAACCGAAAAGACTTAGCAAAACTACACTATCTAACTCTTCCTGTGAACCAAGGACAGTGCTTCAAAAATCCAAATAAAGTAAACATACTTTAAAATAAACCGAGAAAATAACCTCGTCCGTTAGAGTGAAGGAGAGTGCTCCAGAGACATCTTACTGAGGCAAGCAGAGTAAAGAATCTGACAGTTGCAGGAAGTGCAACCAGGGACAGTGATTTGAAAACCGAGCTCGAGCCTAACATTCCACTATTAGCATAGGTTCTATTAACCATTTCGGCTCCAGGGCAGTCCTATGGTGAGACCATACTGCATCTGTCAGAATACAGTAAGATTTCCTGGGGTTAAATGAAAATTATGTACCTACCATAATTCTTGATCTTCTCTTGTATCTTCACCATTCATTACTGCTGGGTGTAAGCGGAAGGTGCGCACCTGCACGGGAGCTTTTTTTTTTTTGGGGGGGGGGGGTCAGCACCAATGGTGCTGCTCCAATAAAGCCAACGCATTGCGTGGTGCAGGAGGGTTGGCCATTAGGCGCCGTAAACTCCCCCTCGTCCACCCCAGTTCTGATCTGCCGGAGAGGATGAAACAAAGGGGGATAGAGAAATCCAAAGAAGAAGCAAGAGAGCCGAGGGATAGGAAAAGGAAAGGATATAAACTTAAAAAGGAATAAGCCGACCAGTGGACAGAGGAAATAGAGCTTCTCTAACTGGTCTTAGGGTCCCAGCCCTGGGTGGCGGTGGCACAAGAAGGAAAGGAAGACGTTCATACGCTGTCATCTCAACCCCTCGATGGAAACACATGCCGAGTTGTGTGTGGTTGACCATATTTTATTTTATATAGTATATGTTTTTTTTTTTTTTTTTACACTAGAGTGACAGACCCCCACTGAAGTGAAAACAAAAAATCTTGCCATTTCTTTGTTCTACACTCATATCAAAATCAAATTTCCAGACTTTCGAAAGCTAAAAGTTGTGACTTTGGGTACTGGGTGGTTAGCAAGTAGCTAAGTGTAGAATAAATGAGAAATTTAAAATTGTATGACCTTTGAACTGTGCATAACAACTGTTCGGAATGCGAATAACAACAGTTTAGAATGCGCACAACAGTTTAGAATGTGCTTAACAACGATTTTGAGCAGGCTGATTTTTATACATAACAAAGAGTAACTATATATATATATATATATATATATAAATATATATATAAATATAAATATATATATATATATATATATATATATATATATATATATATATATTTTTTTTTTTATAATGGGGTGAGTGATAAATGAGTGTGATAAATCATATTAGTTCACTGGGGTGTGATAAATGTAAGAACTGACATTTATCACACCCCCAAAACCCGCGCTAAACCTGCAAAGTCCTTCGCCACTCGTGAGTATTCAGAGGTCACTCTAGAGGAGTGAAGATATTTTCCATATCGCACTCGTGCCCATCATGTATCCCATATATATATATATATATATATACACACACACACACACACACACACACACACACACGGAGACCTTTGCCATGCCAAACCAGAAGACCATTGGCTTATTTTTAGGCTCAAAAACCTGCGAGGTATGAAGACACAGATGCAAAGATCCTGTCAACTTTAGGGGCCACTGGACCTAGGTCCAGAAGAGAATTTGAGATGGGCCTGGATAATATAAAGCATGGTGGGGTGTGATCTCCCCCCCCAACCCACATTCAGGATGGAAGTCCTGAAGCATGGCCCTCTCTCATCTTACCACCTGAGGGCTTGGCCAAGGGGAAAACACCCTAAACAGGACAGGACTCTGTCCAGAATGTCCCCAATAAGCAAAGGGACAGTGAGAAAGAAGAAAAGAGGGGGGAAAAGTCCCTAAGGGTCCCCCCACGGAATGCACTGACGAAGTCCACACCCTTAAACAGGCTGACAACGGACCAACACAGCCATGCTAGACATGGAATGGAACCTACAGTGCACCCCACTGAGAATCCCAGGGAGTTCTCTCCAAGGCCAGGGCGAAGACCCTACATGCCGCCTTTCTAGGTTGGGCGCTCTGTGACTTTAGAGAAGGAAACAGAGGGCCCTGAGGTACCAGAGGGACTCTGCCCCCAAACGGCCTTGAAGAAGGGGAGGGTGAGCAGGGCGGAGGCTGTGCCCAGGCGCTAAGGCCCATCAGGGGAAGGTGGGTGGGAATCGTAATTTTCATACTTCCCTTGTCGGGGTCTCATCATTCATTACTGCTGGTGAGTACCAAGCCCCAGAGGGGACCTAACACTGCCCTGAGGGAACAGACTCCCTCAGCCTCCTGCAGCGGAGATGCAGGAGGTGGAGACCCTATAGCCATACCAGACCAACATGGCTAAGGTTGGTCAGGGCGAGAGGTACTGGCCCAAGTGGACAAAGACACCTATGATTCCTCCTTGCCCTGCGGAAAAGCCAGGTCCTCCAGAAGGCGGAGGAAATCACCCTACGCCAGACAACGGGTGACAATCTAGACAGGCGAAGCCTTGCCGTCCACCTGATGCAGATTGCTGTCCCTGCCAGTCTGGAAGTCACCTCACTGGCATCATTCAATGCCCTTGCTTGGTGCTTTGCAAGCTCCAGACCCTGTGCAGATAGGGCAATGGCGTGCCTAGATTCCTCCAAATCAGGCAAAGATGCTAAAACCTGCGCCAACATTGACCACAGGTGCCTGTTGTAGGCAGTGTGGTGAGCCTGATGTGAGCTGATGCAGAGTAACACACAAGCTGAAGAGAAAACCCTTCTTCCCCACCAGTCGAACTCAGTGGAATCCAGCTCCAGTCATGCGCCGGGTGTTGAAGCCAGGAAGGAGTGTCTAAAGCAGTGAGCTCCGAGGGAGGGTGAGGCAAAGAAGAAAAAATTACTCACCTTAGTAATGTTGTTTCTTCTAATGGAGTCTTGCTATATTATGACATATGCAGTATAACCCCAGGTTAGAACTGCTCCGGAGGTGAAAGAGTTAACTTTCCAGGCAAGGCATGGAATCTTGAGCGCGAGCTCGGTTGAACACTCCGTCTGTTGAAGCTCAAACGTAAACTGTCAGATCTTTACGAGCAAAAACTCACTAAGGTTCTGTGTGGAAGCCGAAAACCTACACTAGCCACTGGCTACTAACTACAAAAACACATTTTTGATCTTGATCCCAAAACAAAGACTCAAGTCAGGGGATTCAAGAAGGAAAAAATAAGCATAACACCTAAGCACCCTAAGAAAGGGTGAACATAAAGTGGGCATCTATGAAGTGCCAACACTGCACTGCCCACCCACATCCCAAAAATAAAAGGTTCTGAGAGGGGCAGGCTGGGGGGGAGGTCATAATATAGCAAGACTCCATTAGAAGAAACAACATTACTAAGGTGAGTAATTTTTTCTTCAAACAACATGAAGTCTTGCTATATTATACACACATGCAGACTACACAGCAGTACCTCCATGAAGGAGGAGGGATGAACCTTACTTGGGAAATAGGCTCTGAAGCACAGTTGTGTTAGAATCGAGCATCACTCCTAGCCTGGATATCCAGGAGTAATGCTTAGTAAAAGTGTGAACTGTTTTCCAGGTAGCTGCTTGACATATCTCTAGGATAGGGATGTCCCGCAGCAGCCAGAGACGCAGCTGTACCTCTGGTAGAGTGAGCCTCAGGCCTGAGGGAGGAACCTTACCCAGTTTTTCATAGCAGAATTGGATACAAGAGACAATCCACCTGGCAATGGATCTTTTAGTGGCAGGTTTCCCTTTACCAACCTCACCATAAGTGAGGAACAATTGGAGGGATTCGAACCTGTGACCCTTGGTACGTTCTATATAGTAACTAAGGGCTCTTTTGACATCTAAACTGTGCAATCTCCTCTCACCAGAGGAGGAATGGTCAGTGAAGTACACAGGAAGAGACATGAATTGATTAAGGTGGAAGTCTGAAACCACCTTAGGCAAAAACTTCCTGTTAGTCCTGAGGACCACCTTATCTCTATGAAAGGAGATAAAATCAGGCTCCACTGACAATGCTTGCAGCTCACTTATGCGCCTGGCAGAGGTGATGGCTACCAGAAACACAGTTTTCCAAGTCAAGTACTTAAGCTCTGCTGAAGACAATGGCTCAAAAGGGGGTTGCATAAGCTGAGCAATGCAAATATTAAGATCCCAAGCAGGGGCAGGGTCCCTGAACGGAGGGTTGGTGTGAAGCAACCCTTTAAAAAACTTGGAGAACACAGGGTGAGCTGAAAAAGAAGACGGCTTACCTGCTGATCAGAAGACAGACACAGCTGCCAAGTGCACTTTTAGAGTAGCTGGTCTCAGGCCCAAGGAATTCAAATGCACCAAATAATCCAGGATCGTGGGCACGCCAGCAGATTCTGGGGAAATATGCTTACTAGCACACCATATGGAAAATCTTTTCCATTTTGAATTATACGTAGCCCTGGTGGAAGGCTTCCTAGAGGCCTTCAATATATCCAATACACCTTGGGAAAGGTGTAGGTCAGCAAACTCTAACTCTTCAAGAGCCATGCCTTAAGATTGAGAGATTTGAGCTTCGGATACCAAACTCTCCCCTGGGCACAGGTTAACAGGTTGTGATTCCTGGGAAGACACAGGGGAAGATGGACTGCTAAGGACATGAGGAGTGGGTACCAGGGCTGCCTGGCCCAATCTGGAGCAATCAGGATCATCTTGCAGGGTTGACATCTGATTCTGACTAGCACCTTGAAAAGGAGGGGGAAGGGGGGAAAGCATAGAGAAACTTCCCTTCCCAACTGAGCAGGAAGGCATCCAGAGGGACTGAGCCCAACACTGGGGGCCTGCAGCAAAAAAGGGGAAGTTGGTGATTGTCTGGGGCTACAAAGAGATCTATCTGAGGGGTGCCCCATCTGGCAAATACTACCTCCAGTACTACGGGATCCAGTGCCCATCTGGTGATGGCCCTGGGAAATCCTACTGAGAGCATCCGGCTAGGACATTGTCCTTGCCTGGGAGGTGAACAGCCATGAGGGAGGCGCTCAGAGAATAAGCCAGAGACCACAACTTCATTGCTTCGTGCACAAGGTCAGAGACCGAGTGCCCCCTTGCTTGTTGATGTAACACATTGTAGTGGTATTGTCTGTTCGGATCTGAACAACCTTGTTCTGAACAGATGTGGAAAAAACCTGGAGTGCTAGAAAAACTGCTCTGAGTTCCAGCAAATTGATGTGGAGCAGAGATTCCTGAGGGGACCACAGCCCTTGGGTGGAAAGGTCGCCCATGTGAGCTCCCCACCCCAAGAGGGACGCATCTGTAGTAAGGGTCAAGGAGTGAGCCTGGGGAGTGAAGGGAACTCCCTGTCTCAGATTGCTCTGATCCTGCCACCACTGAAGGGCCTGGATCAGGGTTCGAGTCACTGGGATCAACTTGGTTAGAGGGTCTGTCCTTTGAGACCAAAAGGCTCTCAAATGGAACTGGATGTCCCTCATCTGAAATCTTGCTCCCTGCACTACTGCTGTAGAAGCAGCCACGTGCCCCAGGAGCTGTAGAAAATGCCTTGCTGGTTGAGAGACCTGCAGGGTGAAAGAAGAGGCCAGAGAGACCAAGGTCCTTGCTCTTTCCAGAGGGAGGAAGGCTCTGGCTTCCTTTGTGTTCAGTTCTGCGCCTATGAAGGTGAGAAGCTGGACAGGCTCCAGAACTGACTTTGGAAGATTGAGAAGGAAACCTAGGGATGTCAACAGTAGCTGGGTTACTTGTAAGTGTAGTTTGACCTGTTCTGGAGACTGGCCTACCATGAGCCAGTCGTCCAGATAAGGAAAGATGGCAATCTTTTGCCTTCTTAAATGAGCAACTGCTACTGCCAGGCATTTTGTGAACACCCTCGGGGCCGAGGTGAGGCCGAAGGGCATTGCTCTGAACTGGTAATGGCCTGAGGGCAGTTCGAATCTGAGGTACTTTCGATGGGAGCTTCTGATGAGAACATGGAAGTAGGCACCCTTGAGGTCCAGGGAGGCTAGCCAGTCCCCTAGCCTTAGAGAGGGTAAAATAATTCCCAGAGTCACCATTTTGAACTTTGGTTTTAAAAGGTGCTTGTTTAGATACCTGAGATCCAGGATGGGCCGCCATTCTCCTGTCTTTTTTGGGGTAAGGAAGTACCTGGAGTACAACCCTTTGCCCTGGTGTATGAGAGGCACCCTTTCCACAGCTCTGAGAGCCAGGAGGGAAGAAACTTCTGCTTCCAGGGCAAGTGCCTCTGATGGGTTTGCAGGTGGAAAAGACCTGGCTCTCATCTTCGGAAATTCTTTGAAGCTGAGAACCGGTTCCTGGCTTACTACTTCCAGGACCCACTTGTCTGATGTTAAAGACTTCCAGTCCTGGACAAAGTAAGCCAGCCTGCCCCCTACCCGTAGTGGAGAATCGGCCCTGGCCACCCCATCAGGGAGCCTGTTTTGCAGGGGCTTTGGGTTGAGGGGTAGAAGCAGGCTTGCTAGAACCCCTTCTACCCCTTCCTCTAAAGAACCCCCTCTGGGCATAAGCAGAAGAGGAGGCCTGGGCTTGGTAAAAAGGCCTATGAAAAGGCCTGCCCTGACATGCTGCCTTTGAGGAGTGGCTTGCCTTTCTTTGGCCTGTGCACTCCTATAGGTGGTCCTATATGCATCCATTTTCTTCATATAATTCTCTGTCTGCTCCCCAAACAGAGAACTGCCCACAACAGGAAAATCCATAGCCTTAGACTGAGTATCCTGTGACAGGGCAGTACATCTGAGCCAGACCATTCTGCGGAAGAGACACAGATGTAGCCATGACTCTTGATGAAACATCATTAGAGTCTACTGCAGCATGAAATTGCACCTGGATGCCTCAATACCATCCGCAGCCACCTGCTCCAGCTCCCTGGCAAGCTGGTCAGGGGCCTGTTTTGCTTAGGGCCAGGACAGTATCCCATCTGGATTTTTGATACCTAGCTGCGTAAGCCATATAATTTGCCTGTCTGAGTCCCAAAGATGCTGCCATGTACTGTTTCTTTGCCATGGCATCCATCCTCCTGGAATCCTTTTCAGGAGGGTGAGAGACTAGAGGAATTAGCCTTGTCACAGGCTGCAGCCTGCACTACCCCACATGGCTGCACTGCTGGGAGAGGAACTCCTATCAAGAGCCTGATAAAGCATACCTCTTGTCCATCCTTTTATCCACAGGGAGGATAGAATGAGGAGTTTCAGAAATTTTACTGTCTGTTTCCTAAAAGATTTGTGCAAGGAATAGACAGTCTCCTGAACTCTGGATATCCATCATTTCCACAAAATCAGGCTCTTCTTGATCATCAACAGCTTCCTCAACAGGAAGCTGCAGAGTCTCAACTTTCTTGTAAAACAAAAAATGAGAGGGGACTCAGATAGCCTGGGAGGACACCCTGAGGGTCTGTCTGGAGAGATGTCGGTTCAATGGGCACATCCAGACTTTCAAAATCACACTCCTCTCTCATCCCCTCCTCCCTTCCTCCAGTTCATAAAATCCTCAAAATCATAATCTTGAACTGGGGAACCCGTCCAGACGGCTTCCCTAATGTTGTCGGTTCAGATGGAACTGGGAAAGAGACTGGACAATTTGAATAGCTTTGCTATTTCCTCAGCAGTTGGAGAAAGAACTTTGGCCTCAAACTAGCTGACTTTCTAGTCCTTTTAGTTGGAACTGGCTCCTCAGAGCTGGCTCTTCGTTTGCCAGTACGCCTTGGTCAGAGGCACTTCCTCAGAGTTCGGTTGGAACCGAACCGGGCTAACCATCCGGGTCAAGCGGACTTTTAGCCTCCTTTCCTGAGCCTACCAACTCTCTTTTCCACGGTGGCAGCAGGAAAATTCTTACAAATCTGGCAGTCTGCATTGAGGTGGTCAAACCCCCAGACAATATACACAAGTGGTGTGTTAGGTCAGCCTTATGAAAACTCCCCCACAGAGCCACAGTGCTGAAACCCAGTGGGTCCGGTTTTTCTTTTGGGTTTCTCAGACATGATGCCAGCCTAACCAAAACTTGCCCGTTAATGGCAATCCGCCAAGCAAAACTCTCTTAGGTTCCCAACCGTGTCACGGGTAAATGGAAAACCCGTAATAAAATCCGTTTTTTAGAACCGATAAGAACCCGGAACCGCACTCTAAAGGACTAGAAAGTAATTTTAAACCCAATCTGATCGGTTCAAACCGAACCGAAAAGACGTTTACAAGTTCCACACAGAAGAAAATAAACAAAAGCCTATCTATTACTTACAATACCACCGACAGAGCTTGAACCGACGATTGCGGTTAAATTTCGGTAAATAAACCGAGAATTACACTTTTAAACCGACAAATGAACTGAGCAGCAGGAGGAATCTCCGGAGTGACTGTTCAGTGAGGTAGAGAAAAGAATCTGACAGTTTAAGTTTGAGCTTCAACAGACAGAGTGTTCAACCGAGCTCGCGCTCAAGATTCCATGCCCTGCATGGAAAGTTAACTCTTTCACCTCCGGAGCAGTTCTAACCTGGGGTTATACTGCATATGTCATAATATAGCAAGACTTCATGTTGTTTGAACCAAGAAACTCTGGGGGAGTGCAATACCTCCTCCTCCTGCAGTCCGCTGGGGCTGGGGATGAGGCGGCTGGCGACTGCCAGGTGCGGACTGACGCTTCCTGGAAGACACCACCAGGTGGTTAGCACTGAAGTCGCTCAAAAGGAGCATGTCTCCCACTCTGTATTGCATCTTACCACATGGGAAATGTAGAGCTCCTGAACTAACCTTGAGAGGAATCGCTGATGTTCGGTGAAATCAGCGTCAGAGGAAAGGTGGATGGAACATTTTTCTTCCTCAGATGAGGAAGCCGAGGAGGAAGTAGAGGAGCTCGGATGCTCAGAGTCCTCCTGCGGCAGTGGAAACAGGCAAAAGACCTGCTCATCTATGGCTCTAACATACCTAGGGAAGGCTGTCACAGTGGCCCTGAACTTCTCCTAGGCTAAGGGTCCCATAGGGCCCACATGGCCTGGGAGAGGGAGAGGTGTCTGCAGAGGGATTGGGGATAGGTGCCTAACTGAAAGTGCCCGGCCTCTGCCGGGGCTCTGAGACCTAGCAGTAGATCCTTCCACACGGGGGGACCCAGGGGTCAATCCAGTCAGCGGACACTGTCAATGTGAAAACAAAACCTGGCTGAGCCCTGAGGGAGACTCTCCCCTGTGGTGGAACTGGGATTGCATGGATCCATAAGGGCAACTCCCAGCGCTGCTTACTAAGGGTGCCCCTGAAATCTCAGAGGAGGAGAAGAAGCAGGGCTCGGCACTGTGACCCCTCCCCACCACCCGCAGGGTAGTGGAAGAGGGCCCCCACACTTTACCATGGCCTCTCAACCCCTCGGACTCTGAGGATGCCATCTTCCTCAAACCCAGTGTGAAGAGGGTCCTACAATCTTGCAGGCCCCCAGGGGAGACCGCAGAAGAGGGGGTCCCCGTCCCAACCGTGGTAGCCAGGGCAGCAACAGGGGTGGCAGCTGTCTCGGTCCCCAAGGTTGAGACAGTCGTCCTAGGCACTGCGGCACCGCTGTCTGCCACAGAGCCCCTGACACCGGGGTCGATGTGGGAGCTCGCAGAGACCGCGGACTCCAGGGAGCCCGGGAGATGAACACTGGGCCGCCTGGTGTCGTGTCCAAGAGGGCTCCCTGACTCCGATGAGTCGGGGCGTAGTCTGGATCGACCAGCGATCATCACTCCTCCAAAAGGAGGTGCCACACATACCACCAGACCTAACGACCCCTGAAGCTCCTCTGCCAATGGCACCGAGCACACCGCCACCGGACACAACACTTGTGGCGCCCACCTAATCACCGGCACCATGAACAGCACCAGGATCCGAAATGGCGCCGGGCCCAGCAGCCGTGGGCAGCAACAACGGGGGAACCTGCACCTCCAAGGAGGTGACTGCCGTAGTGGTGCTCCCAACCCGGCCCCACAGGGAACCAAGCCGTTTCTCCAGCACCACGGAAGAAACCTCCTCGATGGCAAGGCTGGAATCAGAAGAGAAGGTTTCCTCCTCACCAGGTCATATAGGCCCATGAGGGGACTTAGAGGCAGGGTTAAGAGTTCTCACCATGGCATCCCTAGAATGATGCCGTCCTCCGAAAGTCGTCGGGGCCCTGCCGACATTAAACACGCAGATCTCAAGAACACGGCAGTCCATGGAGAAACAGGCGTCTCAGTTGTCCATATCGTGGTTGGGACCCAGGCAACGAAGACAGACATCATGCCGGTCCACAACAGTTTGAGAAGTACTCTCTGAAGAATGGAGAAGGGAGGGAAGGCATAAAGAAACCTCCCTGTCCAGCACAGGGACAATGCATCTTGCCAGAAAACTCTAGGCCCTGGACCTAGCGAGCAGAAATTGGGTCGTCTGGTGTTGAGAGGGGACACGAAGAGGTCCAACTCTGGTCATCCCCATCTGTCAAACAACTGCTCTGTCACAGACTGAAGTTGCTCCCACTCATGGGCCTTGGACCAAGACCTGCTTAGGTGGTCGGCCAAGAAGTTTTGGATGTCTAGAACATGAACAGTGGGTGAGTTCTAAGCGGTGTTCCAGAGCCCAATACCTGACCCTCAATGTCTCCCTGCAGAGATGGTAGGAATGAGTCCCTCCCTGCTTGTTGATGTAATACACTGCAGACATGTTGTCGATGTGAATGAGGAGAGGGCCCAGTGGGAGGTCGGTCTGAAACGCTTGCAAGGCATTCAGGACTGCTCCCATCTCCAGTACACTGATATGCAGGGATTGCTCGTCTGGGGACCAGATCCCCGGGGTCTACCTGTCCACCAGATAAGCACCCCTATCGAATCTCACGGCCTCGGTTGTCAAAACTCGCCTCAGGGGCTCCTGTCGAAAGAGGACCCCCCTGGACAGGTTGTTGGGGGTCCAGCCACCATGACAGGGTCAGACGAAAAAATTACTCACCTTAGTAATGTTGTTTCTTCTAATGGAGTCTTGCTATATTCTGACATATGCAGTGAGTCCCAACCTTCGAACTGCCCCGGAGATGAAAGAGTTAACTTTCCATGCCAGGCATTGAATGCTGAGCTCGAGCTCGGTTGAGACTCTGTTGTTCTTCAAACTCAAACCGTCAGATCTTTATGAGCTAAACTCACTAAGGTCCTGTGTGGAAGCTGTAAGCCTACACTAGCTAACTGGCTACTACACATAAAACACATTTTTTGGTCCCAAAACAAAGACTCAAGTCGGGAGACCCAAAAATGAAAAACACAACACCAACTCACCCCAAAAAAAGAAGGGGTGAAAACAAAAAGGTGGGCACCTACTAAGTGCCAACACTGCACTGCCCACCCACATCCCAAAAAACAGAGGTTCTGAGAGGGGCAGGCAGGGGGGAGGTCAGAATATAGCAAGACTCCATTAGAAGAAACAACATTACTAAAGTGAGTAATTTTTCTTCAAACAACATGAAGTCTTGCTATATTCATTTATATGCAGACTACAAAGCAGTACCTCCATGTAGGAGGGACAGAACCTACTTAGGAAATAGGTTCTGAAGCACAGCTGTATGAAACCGAGCATCACTCCTAGCCTGGATGTCCAGGGAGTAATGCTGGTAAAGTGTGAACTGTTTTCCAGGTAGCTGCTTAGCGTATCTCTAGAATAGGGATGTCCTGGCAGCAGCCAGGGAAGCAGCTGTACCTCTGGTATAGTGAGCCCTCAGGCCTGAGGGAGGAACCTTACCCAGTTTTTCATAGCAAAATTGGATACAAGAGACAATCCACCTGGCAATGGATCTTTTAGTGGCAGGTTTGCCTTTACCAATCTCACCATAAGTGAGGAACAGTTGGAGGGAGTCAAACCTGTGACCCTTGGTACGCTCTATGTAGTAACTAAGGGCTCTTTTCACATCTAAACTGTGCAGCCTCCTCTCGCCAGAGGAGGAATGGTCAGTGAAGTACACTGGAAGAGACATAGATTGATTAAGGTGGAAATCTGAAACCACCTTAGGCAAGAACTTCCTGTTAGTCCTGAGGACCACCTTATCTCTATGAAAGGAGATAAAATCAGGCTCCACTGACAAAGCTTGTAATTCACTTATGCGTCTGGCAGAAGTGATGGCTACCAGAAACACAGTCTTCCAAGTCAAGTACTTAAGCTCTGCTGAAGATAAAGGCTCAAAAGGGGGTTGCATAAGCTGAGCAATGCAAACATTGAGGTCCCAGGCAGGGGCAAGGTCCCTGAATGGAGGGTTGGTGTGAAGCAATCCCTTGAAAAACTTGGAGAATACAGGGTGAGCTGAAAGAAGAGGGCTTACCGCTGAGATAAAGCCGACACAGCTGCCAGATGCACTTTCAGTGTAGCTGGTCTCAGACCCAAGCTATTTAAGTGGACCATATAATCAATGACTGTGGGCAGATCAGCAGATTCTGGGGAAATATGCTTTCCAGAGCACCATATGGAAAATCTTTTCGATTTTGAATTATAAGTAGCCCTGGTGGAAGGTTTTCTAGAAGCCTTCAGGATATCCATTACACCTTGGGAGAGGTGTAAATTAGCAAACTCTAACTCACCAAGAGCCAGGCCTTGAGATTGAGAGATTTGAGGTTCGGGTACCAAACCCTCCCCTGAGCACAGGTTAACAGGTTGTAATTCCTGGGAAGACACAGGGGAAGATGGACTGCTAAGGACAGTAGGAGTGGATACCAGGGTTGTCTGGCCCAGTCTGGAGCAATCAGGATCATCTTGCAGGTTGAGATCTGATTTGACTAGCACTTTGAACAGGAGAGGGAAGGGGGGAAAAGCATAGAGAAACTTCCCTTTCCAATTGAGAACTGAGGCATCCAGGGGGACTGAGCCCAACACTGGGGGCCTGCAGCAAAAAAGGGGAAGTTGGTGATTGTCTGGGGCTGCAAAAAGATCTATCTGTGGGTGCCCAATCTGGAAAATATCACCTCCAAGACCAGGGGGTCCAGTGACCATTCGTGATGGCCCTGGGAAATCCTGCTGAGAGCATCTGCCAGGACATTGTCCTTGCCTGGGAGGTGAACTGCCGTGAGGGAGGTGTTCAGGGAGTAAGCCAGAGACCACAACTTCATTGCTTCGGTGCACAAGGTCAGGACCCCAGTGCCTCCTTGCTTGTTGATGTACCACATTGTGGTGGTGTTGTCTGTTCTGACCTGTACAACTTTGTTCTGAACAGATTTGGAAAACTTTGAAGTGCTAGAAATACTGCTCTGAGTTCCAACAGACTGATATGGAGCAGAGATTCCTGGGGACCACAACCCCTGGGTGGTGGAGTTAGCCCATGTGAAACCCCACCCCAAGAGGGAGGCATCTGTAGTAAGAGATTAAGGAGTGAGACTGGGTGACAAGGGAACCCTTGTCTTGAGACTGTTCTGATCCTGCCACCACTGTAGGGCCTGGATCAGGGTTGGAGTTACTGGGATCAATTTGGTCAGAGGGTCCTTCCTTTAGACCAAAAGGCTCTCAAATGGAACTGAATGTCCCTCATCTGAAATCTTGCTCCCTGCACTACTGCTGTAGAAGCAGCCATGTGCCCCAGGAGCTGTAGAAAATGCCTTGCTGGTCGAGACACCTGGAGGGTGAATGAGGAGGCCAGAGAGACCAGGGTCCTTGCCCTGTCCAGGGGAAGGAAGGCCCTGGCCTTCACTGTGTCTAGCTCTGCACCTATGAAGGTGAGGAGCTGGACAGGCTCTAGACTGACTTTGGAAGATTTAGAAGGAAACCCAAAGAAGTGAGCAGTTGCTGAGTTATCTGTAAGTGTAACTTTGACTTGGTCTGGGGACTGGCCTACTATGAGCCAGTCGTCCAGGTAAGGGAAGATGGCAATCTTCTGCCTTCTTAGAAAAGCAACTACTACTGCCAGGCATTTTGTGAATACCCTTGGAGCAGAAGTGAGGCTGAAGGGCATTGCTCTGAACTGATAATGGCCTGAGGGCAGCTCGAACCTGAGGTACTTTCGATGGGAGCTTCTGACGAGAATATGGAAGTAGGCATCCTTCAGGTCCAGGGACACTAACCAGTCCCCTGGCCTTAGAGAGGGTAGAATAATTCCCAGAGTCACCATTCTGAATTTTGGTTTTAAAAGGTACTTATTTAAGTATCTGAGATCCAGGATGGGCCGCCATTCTCCTGTCTTTTTGGGGGTAAGGAAGTACCTGGAGTACAACCCTTTGCCCTGGTGTAGGGGTGGAACCCTTTCCACAGCTCTGAGAGCTAGGAGGGAGGAGACCTCTGCCTCTAAGGCAAGTGCCTCTGATGGGTTTGCAGGTGGAAAGGATCTGGTTCTCATCTTTGGAAACTGTTTGAAGCTGAGAACCAGTCTCTGGCTTACTACTTCCAGGACCCATTTGTCTGATGTCAGAGACTCCCAGTCCTGGACAAAGTAAGCCAGCCTGCCCCCTACAGATAGCTGAGAATCGGTCCTGGCAACCCCATCAGGGTGCCTGTTTGGCAGGGGGTTTGGGCTGAGGGGTGGAAGCAGGTCTGCTTGTACCCCATCTGCCTCTCCCTCTAAAGAACCCCTCTGGGCATAAGCAGAAGAGGAGGCCTGGGCTTGGTAAAAAGGCCTATGAAAAGGCCTGCCCCTGCCCCTGGGAAGCTGCCTTTGAGGAGTGGCTTGCCTTTCCTTGGCCTGTGCACTCCTATAGGTGGTCCTATACTCATCCATTTTCTTCATGTAATTCTCTGTTTGCTCCCCGAACAGAGAATTACCCACAACAGGAAAATCCATGGCCTTAGTCTGGGTATCCTGTGACAGGCTAGTACATCTGAGCCACGCCATTCTTTGAAGTGCAACAGATGTAGCCATGACTCTGGATGACACATCATTAGAGTCTACTGCAGCATGGAATTGCACCTTGGATGCCTCAATACCATCAGCAGCCACCTGCTCCAACTCCTTGGCAAGCTGGCCAGGGACCTGTTTTGCTAGGGCCATAACAGTGTCCCATCTGGATTTTTGATACCTAGTAGTATAGGCCATATAATTGGCTTGTCTGAGTCCCAAGGATGCTGCCATGTACTGTTCCTTTGCCATGGCATCAATCCTCCTGGAGTCCTTGTCCGGGGGGGTGTGAAGCCAAGGGAATGTTTGCCTTATCACAGGCTGCAGCCTGCACTACCCCAACATGGCTGCACTGTTGTGTAAGGAACTCCATGTCAGAGCCTGACAATGTATACCTCTTGTCCATTCTCTTATCCACAGGAGGTATAGTGTTAGGAGTCTTTAAAATCTTAAATGTCTGTTTCCCAAAAGATTTGTGCAAGGGAATAGACAGCCTCCTAGACTCTGGGATATCCATCATTTCCACATAGTCAGGCTCCTCCTGGTCATCCACAGCTTCTTCCATAGGAAGCTGGAGGGTTTCAGCCACTTTTATAAGCAGATGAAATGGGAGGGGACTCAAAAAGCCTAGGAGGAGAAACCCTGAAGGTCTGTCTGGGAGATGTCCGGTCAATGGGCACATCCAGACTTTCAAATCCATTCACTTTCCTCATACTCCTCTTCCTCCTCCTCCGGTTCATAAAATTCCTCTAACTCATACTCTTGAACCGGTGGAACCGGCCGAACCGAGCGCCTGCCTGATGGTGCCGGTTCGGTCGGAACCGTGGAAAGCGACTGGACAATTTTGATCACTTTGGCTATCTCTTCAGCAGTTGGAGAGGAAAGTTTTGGCCCCACACAAGCTGATTTTTCTTTTCTAGTTCTTTTAGCCGGAACCGATTCCTCAGAATCGGCTCTCCTTTTGCCCGAAGTCTAGCCCTGGTCAGAGGGCACTCCTTCTGGTTCGGTTTGAACCAAACCGGGCTGGCCATCTGGGTCAGCGGACTTTTTGGCCTCCCTTTCCCTGAGCCTACCAGCTCTCTTTTCTAGGGTAGCTGCAGGAAATTTTGCAAATCTGGCAGTCTGCATTGAGGTGGTCAAACCCCAGACATCAACACAGGTAGGTGGGGGTCAGCCTTGGCAAAGGCTTCCCACACACACACTACAGTGTTGAAACCCAGTGGGTCCGGTTTTTCTTTTGGGTTTCTCAGACATAGTGCCAGTCCTAATCAAACTTACCCTTTTATGGCAATCCGCCAGGCAAGACCCTCTTATCGGTTCCCAACCGTGTCACGGGTCGTGGAAAAAAACGTAATAAAATCCGTTTTTTTTTAGAACCGATAAGAACCGGTAACCACACTCTAAAAGCACAATTTAAGATTTTTGAACAACTTGATTGGTTCAAACCGAACCGATAAACCGTTTACAAGTTCCACACAGAATAGAATAAAATAAAACCTATCTAGTACTCACAAATACCACAGACAGAGACTGAACCGACAGGTTACGGTTTAAATTCGGTCGAAAACCGAGAAGAGCGGTACTTTAACCGACAAACTGAACAAAGCAGAAGGAGAAATCTCCGGAGCAACTGTTCAGTGAGGCGGAATAAAGAATCTGACGGTTTGAGTTTGAAGAACAACAGACAGAGTCTCAACCGAGCTCAAGCTCAGCATTCCATGCCTGGCATGGAAAGTTAACTCTCATCTCCGGGGCAGTTCGAAGGGTGGGACTCACTGCATATGTCAGAATATAGCAAGACTTCATGTTGTTTGAAGAACAAGATCTGAAAGAAGAACTCTCTGTTCCCGGTCATCTGATTTTTGGTTCCATTACACCCTGAGTGTCCACTGAGGGACTCTCATGTGTAAGCGAGCCATGGGAACGGTGGGTATGGCCGCTGCCATATGGCCAAAGAACCTTAAGTAGACTTGGGCTGGGATATGGAGAGCTGAGGAAACCATTTGAGCCTGTCCTCGCAGGTGATCCACCCTGTCTTCGGGGAGAAAGGCCTTGCCCTGCACTGTGTCAAGAACTGCTCCAATGAACTGGAGTCTCTGAATGGACCATTGGGACAACCTTGGAAGATTCAGGGTGATCCCCAATTCTCAGAAGAGGGTAAAGGTGTCTCCGAGAGTGTGAAGCAGCTGATCCTTTGTGGGAGCTGTCAGAAGCCAATCGTCAAGGTAGGGAAAGACGTAATGGCCCTGTCTTCTGAGGGCTGCAGCCACCACTGCTATGCACTTGGTGAAGACTCTGGGATCAGAGGATAGGCCAAACGACACAGCTCAAAATTGATTGTGTCACCCCTGGAAGAGGAAACGCAGGTACCGTCTGTGGGGCGGGAACACTAGACTGTGCAGGTACACATCCTGCATATCTGGAGAGCAGAGCCAGTCTCCCTCACACAGGAGGGGAATTAGCCCTGGCAGAGTGACCATCCTGAACCTCCTGTATTTGATGTAATTGTTCAGAAAACTGAGATCCAGGATGGGGTAAAGGTCCCTGGTCTTTTTGGGAACAAGGAAAAAGTGGGAATAAAATCCCTTTCCTCTTTGGTTCAGGGGGACTGGCTCTATGGCCCACTTTTGTAGTAAGGCCTGAATTCTCCCTTCGATAAGGGAGATTTGAGAAGGAGGATAATGGGAGGACGATGGTGGGTTTTCTGGTGGCCTCTCCAGGAACTCCAAGGTATGGCCCCTCTCTATTAGTTGGAGGACCCATGCACCTGTTGTGATTTTGCTCCATCCCTCAGTACAGAGGGAGAAACGACCCCTACTGTTTCCCCCATGATTCCGCTGAGGGTCGGGCAAGGAGTACTAGCATTGGCTCTGGGTGTGGGCAGTGTGGCCTGGGGGGGGGGTCTTAGAGGCTCTAGAGGTGGAACCCCCAGGGGTCTGGGAGGTTGCTTTACATTTGAAGACTCCTTTGTGCTGGGGCTGATTTCTGGGCTGTTGGTCTGAGGGCCTACGAAAGGGCTGCTTTTTAAATGGCTTCTGGTTAGTCTTATACATCTTTTGTACAGACCAGATAGCCTTGCCCAAGTCCTGGAGACGGGTGATTAATTTTTCTGCCTTGTCTCCAAAGAGGACAGAACGCTTGTAAGGGAGGTCCAGGATGCTCGCCTGCAGGTCATGGGTAAACCCAGAGATACTGAGCCACGCGTGGCGCTGGAGACAGATACCAGTGGCGGCTGCCCTGACAGCCATGTCTGCAGTGTCATACGAGGCACATAAGACATGGGTGCCCACAACTGACCCTGATTTCAGAAGGTACAGGAGCTCGGTCTTTTGAGCTGAGTTGGGAAGGGTCTGAGCTATTTCCAGTCCCTTTTCCCACAGGGCGTTTTGGTACTGTACCATGTGGATGAGGAAGTTAAGGGATCTTATGGAGCAAGTGGAGGAAGAAAATACCTTCTTGCCCAATTGGTCGATGGTTCTAGATTCCTGGTCGGGAGGCTGGTTACTTAAATGTTTAGGCCTCTTAGACCTGTCGTGGGCTGCTGTGATCACCATCAAATTAACTGTAGGGTGGTCAGCCAAGAATGGCTCCTCTCTGGGTGCCCAGGGGTAGCATCAAGCATTTAGTGTGGTGTACTCCTCTGAAACAGAGGAGCACACTTGATTGAACTTGTGCCATTAAATATGTGCTCCTTCAGACCGTAATAGTGCTCCTACCCATGTTTATATTTATGATCAATTTCCTGACAATAAATCATCAATTGTTAGTACCAGAGGTTCAGTGGTACTTACTAGTAATTAACAGTCCTACATTACATTACATTGTATAAAACTGACATGAACAAAACCTATAATTATATTAATGATTTCAGCAGTGAGCTCTGATGGTCTGTTAAACCTTAGTGGGAACAAGTCTATAGGGGACACTGCCTCAAACTGGTGGTGGTGGGGAGGGGGGGCTCGCTTCACGAAGGACATAAGGAGACACTTTTTCACTGCAAGGGCAGTGCCAAAATGGAACAAACTGCCGGAGGAAGCTGGCTCCCTGAAGACTGTAGACAGCTTCAAGAGAGGCTGGGACAGGGTAAACGGGTAAAATTACATGGAATGGGGGGGAAGATGGGGAGGAAGAGGTGGAAGGGGGAAGAGGATCGCAGAGTAGTTATTTTGGGGTCTGCAAACTCAAGCAGACTGGATATACTATACAGCCTTTTTCTGCTGTCAGTTTTGGTATCTTGTAAAGCTGGCTAAATAAACAGAATTACTTTAATTTTTTTCACCACATGACTGAGGAGGAAGAGCCCAGGAAACCTAAAGAGATGACGTCAAGTCTATTTTTCTGTTATGCTGCTTCACTGTGCTTTTGTAATTTGTAAAACTACTTGGAAATCGCTACACATGATAATACCACCTACACCTGGCCAGGCTTACCGTACTGCCTTTCACCATCAAAGTATGGGCAATCTTTTCCATAGGTCCAACTGGTACACTTACCTAAATGTTCTTTTCACCAATACAAGTCAGGAGGCCCAGCTAAAGGAAAATGTTATTGGCTCAATTCAGAATCTTCCAGCATGTGCTAGCGGGTAAGCACCAATTTTGACTCTGAACCTTTGCTCACCCTGTGCGGATGGCCTAGTCTGGTCTGTTCAGTTCAGACTCTACTTCCTCTGCTCCTGCCTAAATGTCCACCTTTGAGTAACCTCAGCATGCAGACAGAGGTCAGAGACAACTGGTCTCCCAGCCAAAAGTCCCACACCAATGTTTTTTTTTTTTTTTTTGCACCTCCCCTTCTTCCTGGCTGCCCACTCCTTTGGGTCTCTATTGCCCCTCCCGCCTGCCCCTACTCCCACACTGGCTACCAACCTCATATGGTGGTCCCCCCGGGTAACCCGGTGTATCCCTTCGCCGGACGGGTCCCCCCTCCTCCGAGGGGAAGCCACCAGCGGGGGTGACCAGCGCTACTTCATTTTTGGCCCGGGGTACCGCTGAGGTGTGTCAGTCGTGGGATCGGCAGCAGCGGAGGGCAGAGAGACCGTCATCCGGCCAGCCAGGAAGCGTTTTTCCCTGGTTTTCTGTGGAAGTGACGTTCTGACATCAAGGCATACGCCGACGTCTATCCCTCCCATGAACACCGAGCCCGGTCGTCATTGCTGTGCTCCCAGCCTCCTCCAGGAGCCAGCATGCGCCGGTGCGAATCCCCACCCTCCTAGATGCTCATCCTTCTCCCCCCTCTTGGCCCTCCGGCGACCCGAGTCCATCCCTGAACCCGGGTCGCCGGCGTCGCAAACTGAAATCCAACCGCTGCGCCGACGGGCCAGCTAGCCAATGGTTTTGGATAAAACTGTCTGTCCTGCACATACCTAGAAACATATCATACTGTAGTTGAATGATTAAATTTTGTTATTGTGTAATCTGTTTAGCTTGAGACTTTTGTTCCGCTCCCACTGTATGTTTTCCCACCCTTCCGACATGGAACCTTTGTAAATGAGTGGTTTCCTGCTCAAAAGTATTATTTATAATCCAAGATTGAAATAAATAGATGAATAAGGGCCTCTGGGCTCACCCAAACTGCCCGGTTTTGTTAACCTTCATTTTTTGCTGTAGACCCCAATTGATCTAAAGCGCAATCCCCCCCCCCCACACACACACACTTCCTTATCCCTATGATTCCCTTGTGCCTGTCCCAGGCATTTTTGAATCCCATCACTGTTCTTCCTCCACCACTTCCGCTAGAAGGCTGTTCCAACCACCATATCGGTGAATGAGTACTTCCTCACATCCCTCCTAAGTTTACCCCCCCCCCCGCTTCTTATTATACCCCCTGGTCCAGTGCACATTTTTTTTTCTAAAAAATGCTCACCTCCAGTACCTTATTTACCCCTGTGAGGAATTTAAACTTCTCTATCATATCCCTTCTCTCCCTCCTCTCCTACAGGCAGAACACACTGTATTTAGCTTCTTCAGCCTCTCCTCACAGGGCTTTTGATGCAGATACTGTACCATTTTGGTAGTCCTCCTCTGGACCGCCTCCACTCTGTCTATGTCCTTCTTGAGATGTGGTTTACCGAACTGGACACAGTACTCAGGTGGGGTCTTAACAGTGATCTATATAGGGGTAGCACCACCTCCCTCCTCCTGCTAGTGATACCCCTTACTGTGCACCCCAGCATCCCACTAGGCCTTCCGACTGCCTTGTCACACTTGAATGTTTCCAAAAGAACGCTCCTGTGCACAGAATTTAGCAGGCAGGTGCAAGCTAGTGGGTTGCCAGCCCGATAACAACAAAAGTTCCAATAATGGTATGCACTCCTGAAGAAGGACTTGGAACTGTTGCCTTGTCACAGTGCTTGGCCATCTGTAGGTCATCCGATACAATTATCCCTAGGTCTCTTTACTGCTTGGTCTTTGTCAGTATCTCTCTGATCATACTGTACTCTATTCCTGGGTTTTTATGTGCCAACTGCATTATTTAGCACTTTTTTGCATTAAAGAGAACCGGTCCCAGCACTGATCCCTGAGGTACAACCACTGGTCACCCTCCTTTCCTCGGAGTGAACTCCATTTACCACTATCCTCTGTGTCCTATACGCTAACTAGTTTCTTACCCAGGTTAACACCTTATTACAGACCCCCAAGTTAACCAGCTTGCTTACCAGTGTAATGTGATCAGGATGTCCCTGCTTCTACAGTAGCTGAAGCTGCAGAAGGGAGGTGCCAGTCTACATCCAGCACACTGAGACTGAAGTCCCCACCAGCAACATCTCTTTTGTTTTCCACCATTCTGCAACTGTTCCTGACATTTCTTTGTTTGAGTCCTTCCCCTGTGCCAGAGGCCTGTAGATCACACTTGTCTGAACAGTGGTTCCGATTTCTGACGGGAGAGTGACCCACAGCATCTCGGCCCCCGCCCCACCCCCTCAATTCCCTGTATTTCTGTTGTTTTTAGGTTTTCCTTCACATAAAGCACCTCCGCTCTCCTTTCTTTCCTCCCTGTCCCTTCTGAACATCGTGTAGCCTGATATGGCCTTGTCCCACTCATGGCTGTCAGTGCACCTTGCCTCAATAATGGCCACAATATCCAGGTCGGCCTCTGCCATGATGGCCTCTAGTTCTGGGATCTTATTTCCAAGACTTCTAGCATTAGCACATATGGCCTTACAGATTTTGTTCTATTCTTATCGCTTCCCCCTTTTTCCTTATGTTCCCCCATCCTACCTCTTCTCTTCTGACTGCTTTGCTTTCCCCCTTCCTCCTTTGATAACCCACTCCTACCTTGATTAAATTGCACCGTGGTGGGACTCTTCCCCTCCCCCCAGGATCTCCCTACATTCTACCCAAGCCTGCTGTTGGGGAGTGGGCAGTTTCTGCCCCCCCCCAACCTATCGCTGGCTAGTTTAAACGTTCATCAAAGTAACATTTAAACCGTCCACTGAGAACTGTGGATCCCCTCCTGAATGGATGCAGGCCATCACCTCTGTATAGGCTCTAATCTTCCCAGGTGGGTCTCCAGTCCCCAGTGTAGCAGTACCCCTCCTCTCTGCACCATTCGTTCAACCACAAGCTGAAGGCAGTGATGTGGAGCTCCCTTTTTCTTCCCCTATCCTAGTCAGGCAGCACCTACGTAACAGCTACAGAGTGTGCTACCTGTCTAAAAGTCCTTCCCAGTTCCCTAAAATTCTGCACTGTACACACAATATGAACTCTACTCACATCGGCAAAAACATATTAAAAAGATGGAGTGATTGGGTATACTTTGTTTGAATGGATCTAATGAAATTAAAATGAGCGCAAGTTGTTCTGGGGCATGTACCTGAGTCCCACAGCCGTGTACAATAATGCAAAATGGACCATGCTCCTAGTACTCCCGCAGGAGCATGATGGCACTAAATTTTGATCTGAAAAATGTGGTCCTAATTTAAACAAATGCGCTCTGAGCATGGAGCACACCCTTATAGCTACCCATGTGCCCTGTATAGCCGATCAGATTTTTTAGAGGCAGCCAAGGTAGAGGATGGGTGATCCCAGGTGAGTCTTGTTAAGTCCTGGAAGGTATCCACCAGGGGAGGAACCACCAAAGGCTTGGGTTCCTTTTGCCTCAGGTATCTGGCTAATCTCTATCGTTCAGGGTCCTGGTCCTCCATTTCCCATCCACTGGAGACCTGGATGTGCCTCATAACATCTAAAAATGACGGGTCATCTGGAGGCGACCTAGGGGTGTCCTTGCTCTTTGGTTCTGGAGTCTGTAGCCTGGGTTCTGCCTCCAGGTCCGGCTCTGGATTTGGTTCCGGCATGACAACCACCGGCTCCACAGGTTTTGGTGGAAGTAGGTCCCCCTTGATTTCATTCCACCAGTAGTGGAATAAATCTTTTACCTCACTTAGAGGAATATGGGGCCCAGAAGGATCGGCGGGTGTCTGAGGTACTGCCAGGGCTGGCGCTGGCTTATTCGGTGCTGGGGTACCAGGAAACGGTCCCACCGGTGTCTGTGGAGCTGGCTTCAGAAGGGCTGGAGTTTGGTGGTCAGGCGCCTCCTCTAGCTGAGGGTTAGCTGCGTAGGAACCTCCCTTTGATGAGGTAACTACATCGAATGGAGACGTCTGGCGATGGGATCAATGTTGTCGGGTCCGTCAGTGTGGCTGATGTCTGGGTAGGCGTCAGCTGGCAGTGGTCTGGAGCAAATGCAGCCACTGGCTTAGTTGGAGCTAGCGGTGTAGATACCGGGGATCGATGGGGGTGGCGGCGCTGAAACTTGGGATGAGGTGCCTGCCCATGACGATGGTGTGCCTCGGCCGAAGACTTAGCAGAGACCGACGATGGGACCAGTCGGGCAGGAGCAGAGGCCTGGCTGCCTGTCTTAAGACCGGTCCCAATCGCTGAGGTGGAGGTGGACGCTGGAGGTATGGCCTTCACCCTCGGGGGGGGGGGGTCAGTGCAGGAACAGAGTCCTGGGCCCTGACTTACCTGCGCCTGACGTCAGTACTAAGGCGGAAGGGTTTCACCACCAGATGCCCAGAGGGGTTGAGGGCAGGCTGGGATGAATGGTCTGACCCCCTGTGGGAGGAGGAACCCGAAGAAGACTTTTTGTGATGGGGAGACCTGGAATGGGAACGAGTCCGGGCCTTCTCCCTCTCCTTGTCTCAGGACTTATGCTTCCTTGAGTCCTCCTCCTTTTCTTTATGTGACTTCAAAGATGAAGTCGAAATCAAGGAGGACGAAAATACAGGTTACTCACCTGTAACAGGAGTTCTAGGAATGGTATATGTTGTTCATCCACACTCTCTGGCAGGTATCCTTGCCGCTTTAATTCTTGCCGGAAGGTCTTCAAGCTGGCTCCTCCCACCCACCCGGGTGGTAAAACTCTCGGCTCCGCCCCATGACGCCAGATCTGGCCCACTGGAAGCTCAGGTTGTGCGTCGAGGCTGGGGAGGTCGGGTGGGTCGTGTGGATGAACAACATATACCATTCCTAGAACTCCTGTTACAGGTGAGTAGCCTGTATTTCTAGGGACATGGATATGTTGTTCATCCACACTCTCTGGCAGACTCCTAGCAGTTCTCCGGGAGGAGGGAGGCAAGGCGCACACCCCCAATACTTACTTGGGAAAGAGAGATTGGAGAACTGAGGCCCCAAAACCAGCATCCCAGCGTGACTCGAGGTCGATGTGGTAGTGGGTAATAAGGTATGTGCCGACTTCAGGTAGCAGCCCTGCAGATATCCTGGATAGGGACATCCTAGAAGCAGCTACTGATGCAGCGGTATGGTGGGTAGAATGAGCTCTTATCCTCTGGGAGCTCCATGCCCGCCAACCTGTAGAGAGCTCTATGCAGGAGGTGATCCACCTGCCTATCGTCCACTTTGCTGCAGGTCTGCCAGGTAACGGCTTCAGCGTGGGTGACAAACAGCTGGCGAACCTCTCCCCGAACTTCAGCCGTCCGCTCCTTATAGTAAGCGAGCGCTCGTCTAGGGTCCAAAGTATGGAGCTTATACTCGGCCTCCAAGGTGTGATTGGGGTAGAACACAGGCAGAGTCAACACCTGGTTAAGGTGAAATTCTGACACCACCTTCGGAAGGAATTTCGGGTTGGGGCGCAGGACAACCTTGTCCCTGTGGAAGACCAGGTAGGGAGGCTCAATGGAAAGCACCTGGAGCTCTCCCATCCTTCTGGCTGACGTGATAGCCACCAAGGCGGTCTTCACGACAGGTGAAAAGATCGTACCACTGCATTGGTTAAATAAACGCCCATGAAACATGTCAGTAGATCCCACAGAGGTGGAGGTTCTCGCGCCGGAGGGGAAATGTGGTCAAGGCCTTTGAAAAAGCACCCGACCACCTTCTCCTGTGCCACCCACTGCTTGCCGGCCCGCGCCTGGTAAGCAGAGATGGCTGCCAGGTGCACCTTAAGGGTCGTCGACCGAAGCCCTTGCTGAGAAAGGGACCACAGGTAGTCCAGAATGCTTGCCAAGGGGCAGTCGGAAGGGTCCAAGCCCTTCCCCTGACACCAAATGGAAAACCTTTTCCATTTGAAGGCATAGCATTTCCTGGTCGACTCCTTATGGGACGCCTCAATGACGTTGAGGACCTCGTCGGAAAGACCCAAGGCCTGGAACTCTAGCCGCTCAGGAACCAGGCCGTCAGGTGCAGGGATTGAAGGTCCGGATGGGATACCTTCCCCTGATTGACTGAGATCAGGTCTGGGCGGGCTGGAAGCCGCCTCGGGAGCCTGGAGCTGAGGCTGAGGAGATCTGGATACCAGAACAGCGGGCCAGTCTGGGGCAACAGAATCACCCGCGCCTTGTCCCTCCTCGCCTTGAGAAGCACCTTGTGGATCAAGGGAAATGGGGAAAGGCGAGAAGAGGCCGGGTCCACGCCTCGAGAAGGCATCCCCCTGCAGCGAGCCCTACTGAGGGGGTGGGGGGTGGGCATGGAACAGACTCAGCTTTGCATTCTCCCTGGAGGCAAACAGGTCCAGCTGAGGCGTGCCCCAGTGGAAGAAGAGATCTTGTACTACCTCCGGCAGGAGAGACCACTCATGAGACGCAGCCCCTATCCGGTTTAGGGCATCGGCCAGGGTGTTGGAGGCTCCTGCCACGTGAATGGCTAGAAGATCCGCCTCCAGGTTACGCACTAGGGACCAAATGCGGAGAGCTTCCTTGCATAACAGCAAGGAGCGCGTCCCGCCCTGGCGGTTCAGATAGTACATGGTCGTGGTGTTGTCCGTCTGGACCTGAACCACTTGACCCCGTAGAAACGGAGCGAAGGCGGTGACAGCTAGACAGACCTCTCGGAGCTCCAGCAGGTTGATGTGGCATCGGGACTCCCGAGGGGACCAGAGGCCGTGCGTTCGGTGTTCCCCCAGATGGGCACCCCAACCCATCAGAGATGCGTTGGTTGAGAGACCGTCGGCTCGGGGCGGACGAACGGGATACCCTCCTGCAGATGAGCTGGAAGGATCCACCATTGGAGAGCGTTCCACATCTCCTGGGTCACTGTCACGGGCCGGCCCAAAGGATCGCGGCATTGTGACCATTGGCTGGCCAGTCCCCATTGAAAGGGACGCATGTACCAACGGGCCAACCGGACCACGCTGGTGCTGGCCACAATGAGGCCCAGGAGGTGCAGGAAGTCCCGGGCAGGGCGCAATTGCCCAACCAGAAATGATTGGGCAAAGGAGGCCCTGTCCGACGGGAGCCGTGCTCTGGCTCACAGAGAGTCGAGCTCTGCCCCAATGAACAGAATCACCTGCTTTGGCATGAGTTCCGACTTGGCCTCGTTGATGAGGAGGCCAACCTGAGAGCAAACCTAGAGGGCCAGATTTCTGGACTGCTCCGCCTCCGGTCTGGAGGGGGCTGCTATCAGCCAATCGTCCAGGTAAGGGTACACCTGGACCCCTCGGCGCCGCAGGAATGCTGTCACCACTGCCATGCATTTGGTGAAGACCCTGGGGGCTAGGGAGAGGCCACAGGGCATGGCCCGGAACTCATATAGGGATCCCTCCGCTCTGAAGCGGAGGAACCTCTGATGGGATGGACGGATTGGGACATGAAAGAACGCGTCCTGGAGGTCCAGGGAGCAGAACCACATGCCTCGTTCCAAAGATGGGATTATCTGAGCCAGAGTGACCATCCTGAAGGTCCGAGACCTTAGGAACTTGTTCAGGTCGTGCAGGTCGAGAATGGGGCGCCAGCCCCCGTCCGTTTTGGGACCAGGAAGTACCTGGACACAAACCCCGGGTCTGGAGGAGGATCCGCCACCTTCCTGATTACCTCTTTTTCGAGGAGCAGGGCAATATCGGCCCAGCGGGCTGACAGCGAGGCTGCAGATCCCGTGGCCCCCAGAGGGGCGATGGCTCGAAAAGGCGGAACCTGCTCGAACTCCAGAGGCAGGCCTTTTCCTACCACCTCCAACACCCAGCGGTCCATGGTGATAGCTGACCAGGCGGAAAGGAAGTGGCGGAGCCGTCCCCCCACAGGGGGAACCCAGGGGGGAGTGACGAGGTTGGGGCGGCAACCCTCAACCCATCACTGGGCAGGCTTGGAGGAAGAACCGGCCGAGGGACCTCCCGGGCCTTTACCTCCTTGTTTCCTGTTGGCGAAAGCCGTCGGCTTGGGTTTGGGATGCCAAGCGCGAGCCTGCTGGCCCTGTTGCTGGTGCTGCTGGGCCGGTCGAGGAGCAGGGACCGAAGGACGAAAGGACTTCTGCTGCTGACGGCGGCCTTTGTCCCTCTGGGTGGAGGTGACCGAGTCCAGAGTGGCATCGGACTTCTCGATCCGCTGGAGGTGTCCCTCCACTCCAGAGCCGAAGAGGTCAGTCCCCAAGAAGGGGGCGTCTGCCAACTTGTGCTGGGTATCCGCCGTGAAGGTGGATATCCTCAGCCACGCCCTGCGTCGCATGACCACTGCAGCCGCTAATGACCTGGCACAGGAATCACCTATGTCCAGAGCAGTCTGGAGCTGTTGCTTCGCCACCGCCCTACCCTGGTCCCGCACCTGGCGGACCGTGGTCTGCAGGTCAGGCGGGAGATGAGGAACGACCTCATCCAGGGAGCCCATGAGGGCGTGGGAGAAGTGTGAACTCATCACAGCCAAGCTGGCCTGTCGGAGGCCGAGGGAGGATGCAGCGTATACCTTGCGCCCGGCAAAGTCCAGCTTTTTGGACTCCTTGTCGGGGGGCTTGTCCACATCCCGAGCATTACCAGAACGCTGGAAAATGCTGTCGGTGACTAACCCTTCAGCAGAGGGGGTGTTCCGAGAAACCGGGCAAAGAGCCGGTAGGGACCGCATACTTCCTGGCCATCCTGGCCGAGGGCGCAGGACAGGAAGCAGGCCGCTGCCAAAGCTCCAAGGCTGGGCCGACAATGGCCTCCGCCACTGGAAAGGCCTCCATGGGAGAATCCCCTCGGTCCAGAATCTCCGTCAGGGGATACTTGGCCCGTTTGGACACGGGCTCGAGCTGCATCCCGGTGGACTCCGAGATGAGTCGAAGCAGACCCAAGAAGGATGATTGGCTATCATCCACTGACTGGCCCCCGGAGGACTCCAGATCGCACTGCCTGGAGAACAGGGAAGAATCGTCGTTGGATTCCCGAAGAGTCTGCAAAGAGCTGCCTCAGCCCTGAGCCACCCTTCACCTGCCGAAGACGGTCGGGAGTGAGGGTGACCGACAACCTATGGGACAGGCCATGACCCGACCGAGAATTCTTGGTCGGTGCCCCCAACTAAGGTTGTGGAGGTGGAGGTTCCACCACAATCGGTGGACCAGCTGGTTTCGGCCTAGCAACCGGCCCTGGGGTGGGCAACTTGAGTGGTTGCTTCGGCCGTTCCAGCGACAGCCACTTGATGGCCAGGGTCTTGGCCGGGGTCGGCTTAGGCCCGGATAACAGCAACTGCTGCCACATCAAATCCTCATAGCGCCGGCGCAACTTGTGCCATAGCCTCTCCTCACCCGAGGAGGAGGACGAGGAAGAACGGCGTCGCTGCTTATTTCGCGTAACGGGATCGAGACCGCCGATGTCGAGGGAACAGCTGGACCGAGAAGAGGTCCGAGACCGAACCCCGGGGACCGGGGTGGGTCTGGGAAGGGTGGGGATACCCGCCTTTCCCTCGCTCGGAACTTTAACCAGGACTGCGGTCCCGAGAGCAGGCAGATCTCGGCATTCACCGGGGAACCGTGAAGTAGGGTTGTTGGCTTCTCCAGTCGACAGCCCGTCTAACGGATCGAGAAAAATCTCGACTTCATTGACGGGAGTCTCGGCAGGCTGGCCTGAACGGGGCACCGTGAAGCCAGCAGCCTCAGCCACAACCTCGACCGAAGTCGACTGTCGGCTGCCCGGGGAAGGGGACCTCTCCCGCTCCCACGAACGCCGACGATGGGACTTACCTTTCGATTCCCTTTTCTTGGGCCGAGAAGAATGTCCCGAAGGCCCCTCTCCTTTCGTGGAAAGGGACTGGCAAAGCTCCTTGAACAAAGCTGTATACGAGGAACTCAGAGACAGCGGGATAAATGCCGCGGCCGAGGAGGAAAAAGATGCGGCCTGGGCCGCTTCCTCCTCGAGGGCGATCTGCTCGAGCTGCTCAGCCGAGCCAGACACCACGGACACCGCCCAACGAGCCTCTTTGGATTTTACCGACGGAAAACGTTTCTCGGGGTGTCCGAGCTTCAAACGGGCAGCACGATCGTCCAGCACATTGGCCGAGAAAGAACGGTACAACTCGCAAGCCTGCGGGTCGAGATCTAGGCCTAAGCAGTAGACGCACGTGGAGCGCGGATCTGTCCTGGACATTTTCTGCACGCAAGGGCATCTCCGAAAGCCGGGAAAAGATTTGTCCATCGCAGCCGCGAGGGAAAAAGAAGACCGAAGTTTAGAAAACTTCAAAATCAATTTCGGACGAACCGAAGAATTAGGATCCAGTCTAAAACGAAGAGCGCTAAGGAGGGAACCTGAGCTTCCATGCGGTAAGGAAGATTTGGCGTCATGGGGCGGAGCCATGAGTTTTACCACCCGGGTGGGTGGGAGGAGCCAGCTTGAAGACCTTCCAGCAAGAATTAAAGCGGCAAGGATACCTGCCAGAAAGTGTGGATGAACAACATATCCATGTCCCTAGAAAGGGACTCTTCCCCGAAGGTTATTTTTTGCATGCCGGCAAGCTGCTTCTCAAGAAGGTAAGCCTTGAGGGCCTTCTGGCAGCGGATGGGAGTCCTCTGGTTGAACTACCTGCAGTGGTTACAAGCCGCAGTATCGTGGTTCTCGCCTAGGCAGAGAAGGTAGGCCCTGTGGCAGTCTTTCAATGGGATCTGCTTGCCACACGCACACTTCGATCTGCGTCACTCGACAGAAGAAACGGACGTCAGCGAAGAAGACGTAGAACAGAAAGAAAATTCTGTTAGAAATCCGAGAAGCTGATGCAAATGTGTCAACGGTGGGAAAAGAACTAAGGTGGGGCTGTTGTTGGGGCGGGCTGTCGTCGGGGGTGGTCCCCTGCTGAAGACTGCTAGCTAGAAGGTTTCCATGGGGTCCTGGCGCCTTAGTCCTTAAGGTTACTGCCTTCTGCAAAAGCTCTTACTCAAAGTAAGATCTGTAGAAACCGCAAAGTTTGAAACTGCAAAATGCTCCAGCAAGAACATTTTTTTAAACATTTGATCTGACTTGACCTGAAGAACCGTTTTTATGCAGATTCTAGAATGGGAAGTACGGAGGGCTTGCAGGACCCACACCCTCTAGAAGAAACTATGGTGAATATACAGGTTACTCACCTGTAACAAGAGTTCTAGGAATGGTATATGTTGTTCATCCACACTTATTGGCAGGTTCCTTGCCGCTTTAAATCTTGCCGGAAGGTCTTCAAGCTGGCTCCTCCCACCTACCGGGTGGTAAAGTCTCAGCTCCGCCCCATGGCCTTAGATCTAGCCCGCTGGAGAGCTTGTCTATAGGTCAGCCGGGAGGTCGGGTAGTCAGGATGAACAACACATACCATTCTAGAACTCCTGTTACAGGTGAGTAACCTGTAATTTAGGACATGGATATGTTGTTCATCCACACTTATTGGCAGACTCCTAGCAGTTCTCCGAGGAGGGAGGCAAGGCGCGACACCCCCTACTTAGGTAAGAAGACCGGAGAACCGAGGTCCTCACCAACATCCCGGGCGTGACCTAAGTCGATGTGGAAGGGGAAATCAGTATATGCCTGCTTTCAGGAGCCCTCATGGATATCCTGGACAGGAGTATCCTCGGAAGCAGCCACCGATGCAGCGGAATGGCAGGTAAATGAGCACTTATCCTCTGGGAGGCTCCATGCCCGCCCACCTATGCGGAGACCTATGCAGGAGGTGACCCACCGCACATCCGTCATCAGCAGGCCTGCCTGCTGCGAGATGACAAACAGCTGGGCGTAACCTCTCCTGAATCTCAGCCCTACGCCTCCTGGGAAGGCGAGCTAAATAGGGTCCCAATGGATCCTATATACGGCCTCCAAGGCGTGAATGGGGTTGAACCCCGGCAGAGACAATACCCGGTAGGGAAAGAGACTCCGACACCGCCTACGGAAGGAACTTCGGGTGGGGCGCAGGACAACCTTGTCCCTGTGGAAGACCAGATAGGGAGATTCAAAAGAGCCTGGAACTCCCCCATCCTTCTGGTTGGCGTGGAAGCCCCAAGAAGGTGTTCTTCCACAACAGGTGGGGAACTCACACCTGTGCAAAGGTTCGAACGGCTTGCCCATGAGCTAAGCCCATACCAGCGAAGATCCCACAGAAATGGGGATACTCTCCCCAGAGGGGAGGTGTGATCGAGGCCTAGGAAAGCGCCAGACCACCTCTTCTGCGCCGACTGCCTTCCAGCCCACGTCCGGAAGACAGGGGTGACCAACAGAAGCACCTAGAGGGTCGTCGACCGAAGCCCTTGTTCAATAAAGAATGGACCGCAGATGGTCCGGAATGCTCGCCGAGGAACGGGAGAGGGGACCAGGCCCTATCCCAACACCAAATGGAGAACTCTTCCATTTGAAGGCGAGCATGTTTGGTTGACTCCTGGCAGGACGCCTCGAAAACGTCGAGGATCTTGCCGGAGGACCCAAGGCCTGGCCCCTAGCTGCACAGGGACCAGGCCTTCAGGTGCAGGGATTGAAGGTTCAGAAGGAATACCTTCCCCTGAAAACAGAGATCAGGACTGGGCAGGCTGGAAGCCGCCTCAGGAGCCTGGGGCTGAGACTGAGGAGAGCTGGATACCAGAGCTGGCAAGCCAGTCTGGGGCTACCAGCATCACCTGCGCCTAGTCCCTCCTCGCCTTGCCCGTGGGTCAAGGGAAATGGGGGAGAGGCGTAGAAGAGGACTGGGGTCCGCGGCCTCGACGGCATCCCCTACAGCAAACCTTGCTGAGGGGGCGGGCATGAGACAGTCTCGGCCTCGTATTCTCCCTGGAGGGAAATAGGACCACCCGAGGCGTGACCGGGAGGGAGAAGATCCTGTGCTACCTCCGACAGGGAAGATCACTCGTGAGGCGCAGCCTATGTCCAGCTAAGGGCATCAGCCAGGGTGCTGGAGGCTCCTGCCATCGAATGGCTAGGAAACCGCCTCGCGGCTGCGCAAAAGACCCAATGCGGAGAACCTCCTTACGCAGAGGCAAGGGGCTTGTCCGAACCTGGCAGGATAGGTAGCACATGGTCGTGGTGTTGTCCGCCTGGACTTAAACCACTAGACCCCGCACAAGCGGAGCGAGCGGTGCAAGCTAAGCAGACCGCCTGGAGCTCCAGCAGGTAGGAAAGACATTGGGACTCCCGAGAGGACCAGAGGCGGAGCACTCTGTATTCCCCTTGATGGGCACCCCCACCCATCCGAGATGCATTGGTCGGAGAAGACCGTCAACTCGGGGCGGACGAACAGGATGTTCTCCTGCAAGAGCTGGAATGGTCCGAAGGAGAGCGTTCCCTAACCCCTGGGCTGTTGTCACGGACTGGTCCGGAGGAACGCAGCACTGTGACCGCTGGCTGGCCAGCCCCCACTAGGAGGACGCATGAACCGACGGGTCCAAACAGACCACGCTGGAGCAGGCCGCCGAGGGGCCCAGGGGGTGCAGGAGGTCCCGGTCAGGGCGCAACTGCCCAGTCACTAGGTAAGGGAGGAAGAACCTCAGCCCTGTCCGCCAGGAGCCGAGCTCGGACTCAAGAGTCGAGCCTTGTCCCGAAGAAGGATCACCCGCTAAGACACGAGTTCCAACGTGTCTCCAGTAAAAGGAGACCAGTCTGAGAGCAACCTAGAGGGACAGAACTCTGGACCATCCCTCTTCCGCCTGGAAGGGTTGCAGTCAGGCCGCCAACCGGGTGGGGTTACGCCCGGACCCCTCAGTGCCGCAGGAGCACTGCTGAGCAGAGACCGAAGGGCCTGGCCTGGAACTCGTAACGAGATCCCCCGCTAAAGAAACAGAGGAGTCTCCCAAGAAACAGACGGAACAAAGTGTAAGTACGTCCTGGAGGACCAGGAAAGAGTCACACGCCTCGATCTGAGGATGGGATATCTGAGACAGAGAGACCATCCCGACGTGTGGCTAAAGAATGGGGCGCAAGCCCCCGTCCGTTTGGGACCAGGATACCTGGACAGGAACCCAGGGTCTGAAGGAGGATCCGCAACCTTCCTGCTCACCTCTATTTAGAGGGCCAGGCAAGTCGGCTCAGCGGGCCGACAACGAGGTTGCGGACCCCAATGCCCCTGTGGGACAACGGCTCGAAAAGGTGGTGCCTTTTTATTTTTATTTATTTAGCTTTTGTTGACCAGGTAAGTGCACTAGACAAATCCTGCCTATTTTCAGGCACGACCCGGGGGAAGGGGATACAGATGAATGCCAACTGACCTTGAACCAGATTAAGCTGTTGGTGGTATTTTTTTAGTGAATGAGGGAAATTTGGCCAGGACACCGGGAAAATTCCCCTACTCTTTGATAAGTGCCATGGGATCTTTAACATCCACCTGAACTACCACCAATCCAGGCAGATGGGACCTCGGTTTAACGTCTCATCCGAAGAGCGGCACCTCAGAAATGCAGCACCCCTCTCATGCTGCATTACAGTGTCAGTACTGGGATATTAACCCAAGTGCCAGATGTGGGAACTGAACCCACAGCCCTCTGATCTCCCGGCCTCAGAGGCGAGTGTACTACCTACTGAGCCACTGACACTGCTCGCAATCCTGAGGCAGGACCTTCCCTTAGCACCTCCGACACCCCGAGGTCTGGCAAAACGGACCAGGTGGGGGAGGGGCGGAGCCGTCTTCCCACGGGGGAACCCGGGTTGGGGTGACAGGGCCGGGGACAGCGCCCCTCAGCCTGTCACTGAGCAGGCTTGGAGGAGGGATTGGCCGAGGGAGCTCCTGGGCCTTACTCCTGCTTCCTTTTAGAGGAAGACGCTGGCTTGGGGTCAGGACGCCCAGAGCAAGCCTGCTGGCCCTCATGCTGGAGTTGATGGTCCGGTCGAGCCGCAGGGGCCGAGGGGCAAAGGGGCTTACGCAAAGGCTGCCGGGAGCCCTTGTCCCTCCGGGCGGGGGGTGACAAGAGTCCGGAGTGGCATCGGACTTCTCGGACTCCTGGAGGTGTCCCTCCACTCCAGGGCCGAAAAGGTAAGTCCCCAAGACAGGGATATCCGCCAACTTGTGCTGGGTTTCCGCAGGGAAAGAGGATAACCTCAGCCACGCCCTGCGGCATATGGCCACTGCGGCCGCTAACGACCTGGCACAGGAATCACCTAAGTCCATAGCAGTCTGAAGCTGCTGCTTCGCCACCGCCCTACCCTGGTCCCACACCCGCCGGACCGTGGTCTGCAGGTCGGCCGGGAGATGAGGGAGCACCTCGTCCAGGGAGCCCAAAAGGGCGTGGGAGACGTGCCATCAGTGCGGCCGAGCTGGCCTGTCGGAGGCCTAGGGAGGACGCAGCGTAAACCTTACGCCCGACGTAGTCCATCCTTTTGGACTCTTTGTCGGGGGGGCCTATCCACATCCCGCGGCGTTCCCATAACACTGGAAAACATTATCGGTAACTAGCCCCTCAGCCGAGGGGTGCTCCGAGAAACCGGGCAAAGAACCGACAGGGATGGAGTACTTCCTGGCCATCCTGGCTGAGGGCGCAGGACAGGAAGTAGGCTGCTGCCAAAGCTCCAAGGCTGGGCCAACAATGGCCTCGGCCACTGGGAAGGCCTCAGAGGGTGAACCCCCTTGGTCTAGAATCTCCATCAGGGGATAAGAGGCCCGTTTGGACAGGGGTTCAAGCTGCATCCCGGTGAATTCCGAGATGAGTTGAAGCAGACCCATAAAGGACGATGGGCTGTTGTCCGCAGAGCGTTCCGGAGAGGACCCCAGGCCCTCCCGACTGGGGAACATGGAGGGGTTGAAGTCGGACTCCGAAGGGTCTGCAAAGAGCTACCTCAGGCCTGAGTCACTCTTCGTCTGCCGAGGGCGGGCGGGAGTGAGGGGAACAGACAACCTGCGGGAGGGGTCGTGACCCGACCGAGGTTCCACCGAAGACGGTGGGGCAACAAGATTCGGACGAACAACCGGCACTGGAGTGGGCACCTCAACTGCAGCGAGCGGTTGTGTCGGCCGATCGGGCGGCAGCTGCTTGCTGGACGGGGAATGAATCGGAGTTGATTGATTCCCGGACAATAACAACTGCTGCCACATGAACTCCTCGTAACGTCGGTGCCATCTGCACCGAAGCCACTCCTCATCCAAGGAGGGAGACGAGGAAGATTGGTAATGCCACTTAACTCGGTGCTCTGACCGAGATCACCGAAATTGGCAGGAGTGGCTTGACCGAGAAGAGGACCTCAGACCCTCAAATCCTCAGGGAAACCGAGGGTGGGTTTGGGAAGGAGCTGGAGCACTCCGCCTTCCCTCGGCTCGATTAAAGGGACCGAGGCCTGACGCCCCGAAGGAACAGGCAGAACCTCGGCCTCCGCCGGGTGAACCGGCAAAGGGATGGCGGCTCCAGCAGAGGACAGCCCAGATGACTGGTTGAGAGACTCGACAACGTCGACGGGAGTCCTGGCCAACTGACCTGACGGGGACACCGTGAAGCCAGTGGCCTGAGCCGCACCCTCGACTGAAGTCGAAAGTCAGCCAACAGGGAGGGGGAACTCTCCCGCTCCTGCCAGCGCAGACGATGGGACTTAGCCTGCGACTCCCTTGACCTGGGCTGAGAGGCAGGTCCCGAGGGTCCCTCTCCCTTCGAGGAAAGGGACTGGCGAAGCTCCTTGAATGAAGCTGAATGAGGAGAACTCAAGGAGAGCGGGATAAGCGCCGTGACCGAGGAGGAAGGGGGGGCCAGACTTGGACACCGCCCCCTCTATGGAGGAAAGATGATCGAGCTGCTCAGCCAAAACAGCCGACACGGACACTGCCCGATGAGTCTCCAAGAATTTTTCCGGCGCGGAAAAAGGTTCAGGTCACCCGAGCCCAAAACGGGCCACACGATCCTCCAGGGTGCTGGTCGAAAGGGCACAGCAAAAATCGCAAACTTGCGGATCATGGTCCAAGTCGAGGCAGTAAACGCACATGGAGTGCGGGTCTTTCCTGGAGGAATTAACCGGGCGCCTCCGGGAGCCAGAAAATTAATTATCCATCGCAGCCGCGAGGGAGAAGGTCGAAGTAATAGAAAACTTCTAACTAAATTCGGAGATACCGAAAAAATCAGGAACCAGTCGAAAACTCAGAGCGCTAAGGAGGGAACCTGAGCTTCCAAGCGGTAAGGAAGATCTGGCGTCATGGGGCGGAGCCGAGAGTTTTACCACCCAGGTGGGTGGGAGGAGACAGCTTGAAGACCTTCCGGCAAGATTTAAAGTGGCAAGGAACCTGCCAATAAGTGTGGATGAACAACATATCCATGTACCTAGAAACATTTTTTTCTTCTAGCAATGGGTGTTTTTGTGATGTCATACAAATAGACTACAAGAAGTACTTGGCAGGCAGCATCTAGACCTTATTTAGAAAAAAGGTTCTTAAGCATCGAAGTACCAAAGCTAGCATTTCTTCCAGCTTGAATGTCCTGACAGCAGTATGAAATGAAGGTGTGAACTGTACACCATGTGGCTGCCTTGCACACCTCAAGCAAGGAGACACCCTTAATGAAACAAAGAAACAGAATCTGATAGCACATAAGGACCGCTTGTCCCACCCAGTGTGCCCATTTTTTCCCTGCCTATACCGTCAACTGCAGACCCAACCTGATCTCCTGTTCCACCCCTTGCTGCCCACTAAGATTTCCTTGTGCCTATCCCATGCATGCTTGAAGCCCATCACTGTTTTTGCCGTCACCACCTCCGCTGGAAGACTATTCCAGGCATCCACCACTATTTTAGTGCAGTACTGTACTTCCTCATATCTCTTGAATTTACCCCTTCCAGCTTCATTGCATGTCCCTTTGTTTTTATGCACCTTTTCCTCCAATAAATACACCCCCTCCTGTACCTTATCTACCCCCCGTGAGGTACTTGTAGGTCTCTATCATATGCCCCTCGCTCTTCTCTCTTTCACAGTATACATACTGAGGTCCTTCAGTCTCTCCTCACATGGCTTCTAATGCAGTCCCTGCACCATTTCTGTTACCCTCCTCTGGACTGCCTCCACGGTGTCTATGCTCCTCCAGAGATGTGATCTCCAGAACTGGACAAAGTATTCCAGGTGGGGTCTCACCAGCGATCTATATAGTGGCAGCATCATTATCAGATACGATTACTCCCAGGCCCCTTTCCTGTTTGTTGTCTGTCCACACCTCTTCTCCCAGTCTGTACTCCACCTCTGGGTTTCTGTACCCTAAGTGCACAATTCTACACTTTTTCACACTGAAATCCAGCTGCCATACCCGTCACCACTCCTTGAGTTTTCTCAAGTTTCTGAATATTCTTTCCACCCCCTCTGGAGTGTCCACCCTATTAAGAATTTTGGTGTCATCTGCAAAGAAGCAGACCTTCCCTTCCAGCTCATCTACAATGTCACTTGTAAAGACTGGTTTCAGTACTAAGTCCTGTGGCACCCCAACGGTCACCCACTCCCTTCCCCGTAGTGAATTCCATTAACCGCCACCCTCTGTCGCCTATCCCTTAACCAATTTTTTACCCAGTTCACCACCTTTGGACCCACCGTTAAGCTGCCCAGTTTCCTAACGAGCCTCCTATCTGGAACGGTATCAAAACCCTTGTGGAAATCCAAGTAGGTCAAGTCCACCACCCAGCCTTGATTACTTAGTTAAAGAAACCTATCAGATTTGTCTGACATGATCTACCCACTGTGAATCAGTGTTGCCTCAGGTCTTATAACCAGCTTAATTCAAGATACTCCACAATCTTTTTCCTTTAGAAGTGACTCCATTAGCTTTCCCACCACCGATGTTAGGCTGACAGGCCTATAGTAGCCAGCCTCCTCCATGCTACCGCTTCTGTGAAGCGGGACTACATCTGCCCTCCTCCAGTCATCTAAAAACCACTCCTGCTTCCAGTGTCTTGTTAAAAAGGACAGTCAGAGGTGCAGCCAGTACCTCCCTGAGCGCCCTCATTACCCTTGGGTATACATCGTCTGCCCCCCCTAGTTTTCTCCACCTTCAGATTTGAAAGTCCCTTCAGGACTCTCCCTTCTGTAAAGGGATTTGTGTCTACCCCCCCAGTGACCCTGTTACTTTTATGTAGTCCATCCCCTTCCTCTGACGAGACTGAAAAAAAAGTATTTGTTCAGGATATCTGCTTTTTCCTGAGCCTCCTCTGTGCAGTCCTCTGCCTTTCTTAACCTCACAATCCCTTTCCTAGTCTCCCTCTTTTCACTCATATACCTAAAAATGTCTTGTCCCCTTTTGTTACCCCTTGGAATATTCGTTCTTCAATTTACACCTTTGCAATCCTCACTGCTTTTCCTGCCTCCCTCTGCTTCACCTGTTACACTTTCCTGTCCTCTTCCCATTGCGTCTTTTTATACCTCCTGAAAGGTACCCTTTTAGTGGTCTCTTTATCCTATTGATTTTGCTCACCTCCCTTGCACAGTGATTTGCTGCTTTCACTATGCCTTCTCTTAACTCAGCCCACTGTTCCTCCACCCCAACCAGGTCATCGACCCCTGCTAGGTTGTGTCTGAGGCATTCACACTTTTTTTTTTTTGGTAATCAGTCCTCCTGAAGTCCTGGACCCCAAATCCCAGACCCTCGTCCTTGTGTGGTTCGGTTCCACCGCTGTCCATATGTAGAATCACACTGTACGGTGATTACTGGTCCCTAGGGGACCTCCCACCTTGACAGCTGCAACAGTGAGCACCAGGTCCAACACTGCCCCATCACAAGTGGGCTCCCTGACTAGTTACCTGAGAAATGCCCCCTGCAGGGAGTCAAGGATGTCCTTACTTCTAGCTGAAGGTGTGTCAGAGAGGCTCCAATCTACATCTGGCAGACTGAAGTCCCCCACCAGCAGCACCTCCCCTTTTTCTACCACTGTGCCAATGGCTTCCACCAGTGCCTTAACATTCTCTCCGTGTTGGAGGTCTGTAGATCCCACCAGTGAAAACAGTGGCTCCATTTTCTGTCTCCAGGAGGACCCACAGTATGTCCAACCACGGCACCTCCCCACCACTGTGGATTCCCTGTATCTCTGTCGCCTTGATACTCTACCTTACATACAGCATCGCCCCTCCTCCTTTCCTTCCTACCCTATCTTTCCTGAACTGAGTATAGCTTAGTATGGTCAAGCCCCAGTCATAGTTTCCTGTGCACCACAATTTATTAATAGCCATGATATTTAGTTCTGCCTCCGCGTCTGGAAATTTATTTCCTAGACTTCTTGCATTTGCACACATGGCCTTCCACATTTCGTCACCACTCTGCCTGCTACCCCCCCACCCCCTTCTTATTGCCTTTTTGCCCTGGCTCCTTTTTGTCTCTCTTTTACAGCTCATGTTCCAGCACCCTTTCATTTTAACCATACTGTTTTTTTCTTTATTTTGAACCCTGGGTGATTTACCTTGCCCAGAGTCCTCCCTTCTCTCTGCTTCAATCTGTTGGGGGGGGGGCACAGTTTATGCCTCCCACCACCCCCCTTAGCCACCTTAAATGTTCATCACAGAGAAAAACTGTCCACTGAGGACTGTGATTCCCTTCCCAGTGGGATGAAAGTCATCCTAGTGTATAGGCAAGGTTTTATTTAGCTCTAAAAATTGATTAGCGTTTTGCTCATAAAAGTTCTGAAACATTGTGAAAATGCATAGCACTTGCCTCAATGTGTTTAACAAACATAACACTTCTAGAAAACCTATATAAATGCTTTCTGTACAGTTAGTATTGTCCCAAGGAAAAAAAAACTGCTAATCAATTATTTAAAACCATGGTGTATAGGACATTATCCCTCCGGGCTGATCCTCAGTCCTCAATGTAGCTGAACCCATCCTCTCTACTCCTTCAACCATGAGTTGAAGTTCCTGATGTGTTGAGCCATATCCCCCCTCCCCCCCCCCGCCACAGACAGGCAGCACCCCAGTGAAAGCCACTGAGCGCGCAACCTGCCTAACACCCCTCCCCAGCTTCCTAAAATCCCTGTGCACTATCCCAGCCAGGTAATTTATCCACAGGTGGACAAAGACATCCAGCTCCTCCTCCTGCCCCACCGCCCTAGCAATCTGTAGGATCTGCTTTCCATCCCTCCATGCTGTCTAACACTGTGACAGATGTAACTCTTGTTGAATGTGCATTTAAAGCCATTGGTGGCTCCTTACCAGCTTTATCATAACAGAATTAAATACAACAGACAATCCAACAGGAGTTATTCTATTTTGTAGCTGCATTACTTTTTCCTACCTCACCATACAGTATGTGGCAAACAGTTGCCTGTTTTCAGTTCTGAACTGTTTAGTCCTTTGCATGTAGAAACCTGTAAAGCCATCTCAGTATCCAGGCTGTGAAGTTACTCCTCTTTTACACTGGAGTAAGGCTTTAGAAAGAACACTGGCAACGTTAGACTGATTCATGTAAAATGAGGAAATCACTTTAGGTAAAAATGTTTCATGTCTCCTAAGCACCATGAAACTAGGGTCTGTACAAAGTGCTTGCAACTCACTGACCCTTCTTGAATAAATAACAGCTAGCAACTGCCCTCAGACGCATAAATAATAGCTGTAACTGCCCTCAGACGCATATCCACGTCTCTCAACAAAGCTTCTCGGCTCATCACTGGAGCTCACCGTCTCACTCATATGTGTAACCTCTATGCACAAACTGGCTGGTTACAACTCTCAAACCGCATAAAGTACCAAACCTGCATTATGGCAAAGAAAATAACCATGGGCCACCCCCCGGAGTCCAAGCTCTCCTTTGGCCCAATAGTAACCCTCGCCACACTAGGGGATTTGAATCTAAACTCCTGCAGGTCCCAAGCTGCTGTACAACCCAGAGACAAGGATCCTTTGCTCACATGGCCCCTAGCTGGTTAAATGGGCTCAGCAGTAACATTTCCTCCGTACCTAAGCTTGGCCTGTTCATATCCAGGCTCCACCTACTCCTCTCTGCCTCTAGCACCTGCGACTGTCTCCTTTAATCAGCCCTCCTTACCATTACCCAATCCTTGTCTCAGCTCTTTCTACATAGCACTTCTATTATCTACCCCTAATCTCCTACAACCCCCTCCCCCACCCTCTCCCCCTTTCCACCGCCTATTGTTCTCTCTGTGATGTGACAATGCCTCTGGCTGCTCTTACCTTTTGTGTCCCTGCCATGTCTTGTAACACTATTTACCCCGTCAATGCCTCTGGCTTTAGTTTAACCCAAATGTATATATTCATATTCATGTAAATGATTGTTAACCTGTTATCCTGCCTTTGTTACTCAATTGTCTTTTTTTTCTTTCTTATTGTACTGCAACTGATGTGGAACCTTTGTAAAAAAGCCTTGGTTCAAAGGTACTTGTAATCCTAGATTCAAATAAACAAATAAAATAAAGTATAACCACAGTTTTCCAGGTAAAATTCTTGAGCTCCGATGAAAAATGGAAATTACGTAGCTACCGTAATTCTTGATCTTCTTGGACGAAGACTCCACCACTCATTCATACTGATGGGATCTACGCCGGAGGCACTAGGACCCAGTGTGAGCAAACTTTTTGCAGGAGGGTCGGCGCTAGAGATGGAGCCGCAAGGAGCGGCGCCGCGAGCCTTGGCTCGTGCGGCAATGACTATTTGGTGTCGACCCTCTAACCACCTCAGTATCTTTTTTTCCCCCAAGGAGGTGCAGCATAACTAACCTAGAAGGATAGCCTAACAAAAAACGGACATAAGATAGTCCGGAAGACCCATATAAGAAGGGTCAAGAAAGAAGTCTTTACAGCCTAAAGATTGAGGGAGTGAAGACCAACAACAGAGGTGAGCTCAGGGGATGGTGGGTGGGCGTATGAATGAGTGGTGGAGACTTCATCCAAAAAGATCAAGAATTACGGTAGGTACGTAATTTCCATATCTTCCTGGACATAAAGTCTCCACCACTCAATCACACTGATGGGAGAGTACCGAGCTAATAATCCACTGCGAGGGCGGCAGAAGAGACCAAGAGCTCATGAATTTAGGACAGAAGTCCATTAAGGATGGTTCTGCCAAACAAAATATGTCGCCTGGCATGGATATCCAGGGCATAGTGCTTGACGAAAATATACACTGAGCTCCAGGTAGCAGCACTGCAAATATCTGCAATGGGCACGTTGCGGATTTCTGCCAGAGATGCTGTGACTGCTCTAGTAGAGTGAGCGTACACTCTGCCCTCCAGCTTAACTTGCGCATGGAATAACAGCTGCGAAGGCATGCTACCAGCCATGCTGAAATGCACTGGATAGCGACAGACTGACCCAGCCAGGTCTCGCTGAAAGAAACAAACAGTTGTTGAGCTTTGCGAATTTCTTTTGTTCTATCTAAATAGAAACACAGAGCTCTATTGATATCCAAAGAATGAAGGGGGTACGCTCTCCTTCATTTTGGAAGTTTGCAAAGTAAGTAGGAAGGACCAAAGGTTGGTTTAGATGGAATTCTGAAACAACCTTAGGGAGAAACTTAGGACGGGTCCTAAGAACTACTCTGTCTTTATGAAACACAGTATACGGAGGGTCTGTGACCAAGGCACGTATCTCAGAGACCCTGCAGGCTGAGGTAATGGCCACCAGGAAGGCCGTTTTCCAAGTGAAAAATTTCAGCTCACAGGTAGCTAGAGGTGCGAAAGTTTTTCGAGTAAGCATGTCTAACACAAGGTTAATGTCCCAAGCTGTGACTGGACTTCTGACAGGAGATCTGGTATGCAGAATTCCCTTAAGAAACTTCTTAACCACAGGTAACTGAGCCAGTGACAAGGAAAGTTACTGGCTCATGATAAGCTGAAATGGCACAAAGGTGAACTTTGACTGTACAGTATTGCAGACCTGAATTTGAGAGATCTAAAAGGTACTCTAGAACTTTATTGGGTGGGCAGGAAAAAGGATTCAAAGAGGATTTTGCACACCAGAGAGAAAAACGCTTCCATTTGGCTGTGTAAATTTTTCTAGGGGCTGATTTGTGAGCAGCCAGAAGAATATCTGAAACTCTGCGAGAGACATTGAACCTGTTCACCTCTATATCTTCAGGAGCCAAGCGTGAAGGTGAGGTGATCTCAGATTGGGGTGGACCACAGGCCCGAGTCAGAATGTTCGTCTGAAGGGGAAGCGCTTTCGGAGGGGTTTGACATACTGTTGAGTAATGAAAACCATATTTGTCAAGGCCAGAAGGGAGCAATGAGGATCATTTTGTCCTCCTGGGATTCGAACTTGAGAAGTACCCTCTGAATTAGAGGAAGAGGCGGAAAGACGTATAGAAAGTGTTTTGTCCACTGCAGCCTGAACGCATCCTGAGAGAAAATGCCAGGCCCTGAATTTCTGGAGCAGAAAAGAGGCAGTTTTGTGCTGAGTGGGGATGCAAAAAGGTCCAGGTCTGGAGTTCCCCACTCTGCGAATAGTGACTGAACTATGGTTGTGTTGAGAGACCATTTGGGAGGATCTTTCTCTGTTCTGCTGAGACGGTCTGCCAGTTCGTTCCGCACTCCCGGCAGGCAGACTGCTTGTATTAGAGCCTTGTGCTCCAAGCACCATTCCCACACTCTTATCGCTTCCCTGCATAAAGGGTAAGAGTGAGCACCGCCCTGTTTGTTGATGTAATATATCACTGCTTTGTTGTCCGTTTGAAGGAGAATGTTCTTGTGACAGAGAATGTCCTTCAAAGCCCAGACTGCATAAAGGACGGCTCTCATTTCTAAGACATTTATGTGAAGCTGGGACTCGTCCTGAGTCCACGTACCTTGGGTGTGGAGAGTCTGACAGTGAGCTCCCCACCTCATCAGGGACGCGTCCGTGGTAATGGAAATCTGATGATCCAGGGGAGCAAAGGGATACCCTTCCAGAAAATTTTCCTCTTGCGACCACCAGGTGAGTGACCTCTTCAGAGGTTCTGTCACCTTGATGAAAAAGGACTGAGGGTGAGTGGTTGGGGACCACTGAGTACTGAGCATCCATTGAGAGGTTCTCATGTGAAGGCGTGCTAGGGGTACAGTGAACACCAAGGATGCCAAAGACCCATCATCCGTTGCATCGAGATGCTCGAACCGAGCTGTTCTCTCTGATGTATCAGGCCATATGTAGGATATCGCTCCTTCTGTCCTCTGGTAGAAAAGCTTTCGCAAAGGAGGTGTCCAGAAGTGTTCTTATGAAAAGGAGCTTCTGGGAGGGCTGCAACTGCAATTTCTTGAGATTCAGCAAGACTCCCATGGATGCGAGAAAGTCTGAGGCCGTGGCTATGGCGTCGAGAGTTCCTTGCCTGGAAGGGCTTGCTAGAAGCAAGTCATCCAGATATGGGAACATCTGTATTCGATCTTTCTGAGGTGCGCTGCGAGAATTGCACAACACTTTGTAAAAACTTGCAGTGCCAAGGATAGCCCAAAGGGCAGGACTCTGAAATGATAATGCTGGCCCAAAGCCACAAACTTCAGGTATTTGTGATGCCATGGGTGAATAGGAACATGTTGGTAAGCATCCTGCATGTCCAGGGAGGCTAACCAGTCATGCTGCTGAAGCAAAGGTAACAGGGTTCCTAGCGATATCATTTTGGATTTCTCTTTGGGAAGAAATTTATTCAATTTTCTGAGGTCCAAAATGGGGTGCATACCCCCGGTTTTCTTTGGAATTAGAAAGTAATGGGAGTAGAACCCTGTCTTCTGTTGATCCAGTAGAACTACTTCTACTGCCGTGTTGTTCAGAAGGCCTTGTATCTTGGAGGAGAGAAGTTCTGACTGAAATACTGACAGTTTGGGCTGCCATTTGGGGGGGGAGAATCCGGAGGGTTCTCTGAAAGACTGAGGGAATAACCCTCGCGGATTATCCGGAGGACCCATTTGTCCAATGTTATGGACTTCCACTGGTTGTAGAATTGAGTCAGACGACTTCCCACCGCTAAGGAGGAGTCCCCTTCGGGCAGCTGAGGTGGGACTTGGGCTAGAAACTCAGAAGGCAGCACTGGGCGCTTTGGGCCCTTGTGCTTTCTGTTGCATTTTCTTTTGAGGTTGAGAGGCTTGGTTTTTATTAAAACCTCCTCTGTCTTTTCCTCAAAAGGAATGATGGTTGTGAAACTGACTTTTGTTAACACCGCCCCGCGAAGGGGCAGGAGGAGGTCAAGCCAATTTAATGGCTGACCTAGTCTTTTGTGTGGCCTCTAGAGCTTGTTCTACTTAAGGACCGAAGAGATGCACACCGTCGAAGGACAATGCCATGACCTGTTGCTGGGCATCGTTTGTGAAACCTGAAGTGTGCAGCCAGTAATGACAGCGGGTACAAATGCCCACCACCGCCGCCACTCGGGAGGCAGTATTGAAGGTGTCTATAGCTGCTTTAACCTGTTGGTTGTTGGACTCGATAGCCCTGGTTATGGTTTGAAGGAGCTCTAAATTAGTATCCGACTCCGGCAGAGCTTCAATCATTTGTTTGAGTGAATGCCAAAGAATATACTCATATTGAGAGAAATAGCCCTGGTAGCTGGCAATACGCATACCCAGGGTGGATGCGGCAAAGACTCTCTTACCTAAAGTATCTATCTTACGAGATTCTTTGTTTATAGGTCAAGCTGTAGTAGTCTGAGGAAGGACGACCTTATCATTCTCTGCCAAGACTACAATAGGAACCGCAAAGGCTTGAGAGGCCAAAATAGGTCAATCCTTGGGGACAGCATACTTCCTGTCTATGGACTTAGCCACAGAAGGAAAGAGAGCGGGATTATTACATACCATTTGAGAAAGCGTCTCAAAGGAGGACTGTACCGGGGTAGGGATGTCCGGAATATGAAGGTACTGGAGTCTTAAAAGCTTCCCAGGATCGATATCCATAGTCTGGAGAGAAAGAGTGGAATTCACATTTTTCAGCAGAGACTTAAAGGACAGGTCCTCAACCACAGGCTTTGCAGCAGGATTCGATCATGTCCCTTCCACATCATCACTCAGCCTAAGGTCTGGATCAGGCTCAATATCATCTCCTGACAGTCCAGGAGGGACTCTATGGACAGGAAAGGAGTGAAAATCAGAAGGAAAATAGGAGGGAAAAGGGTTCGGAGTCGAGGAGCCCTGAAGACTGGAAGACGACCCACCAAGTCTCTGTGCCGCCTGGCTCAGCACGGCGCCGACAGAGCCCTTGGTGCCGAGGATGGCGACAAAAAGCCCAACGGCACAGAGGGCAGCGCTGAAAGGCCACACAGTGCTGAGGGTGATGCTGACAAACCCAATGGCGCCGAGGACTATGCCAACAGACACACTTACGGCTAGGACGGCTCCAAGCGACACATCGATGCAGACGGTGCCAAAAACAAGGCAGGGCCCCAAAAATACAGGTTACTCACCTGTAATAAGAGTTCAAGGAATGGTATATGTTGTTCATCCACACTTACTGGCAGGTTCCTTGCTGCTTTAAATGTTGCCAGAAGGTCTTCAAGCTGGCTCCTCCCACCCACCCGGGTGGTAAAACTCGACTCTGCCACATGATGCCAGATCTAGCCGCTGGAAGTCAGGTTGTGCGTCGAAGTCGGGAGGGCGGGTGGGTTGTGTGGATGAACACTCCACCATTCCTAGAACTCCTGTTACAGCTGAGTAACCTGTATTTCTAGGGACATGGATATGTTGTTCAACCCACACTTACTGGCTGACTCCTAGCAGTTCTCCAGGAGGAGGGAGGCAAGGAGCACACCCCCTACTTAGGGAATAAAGACTGGAGAACTGAGGTCCCAAAACCAGCATCCCGGTGTGACTCAAGGTCGATGTGGCAATGGGTAATGAAGGTGTGTGCTGACTTCCAGGTAGCAACCCTGCAGATTTCCTGGATAGGGACGTCCCTGGAAGCAGCCACCGGAGCAGCGGTATGGCGAGTAGAATGAGCTCATATCCCTTTGGGAGGCTCCATGCCCGCCAACCTATAGCAGAGATCTATGCAGGAGGTGACCCACCTGCCTACCGTCTGCCAGGTGTGGCTTCAGCGTAGGTGACAAACAGCTGAAGAACCTCTCCCCGAACTTCAGCCGTCTGCTCCTTATAATAAGAGAGCGCTTCTAGGGTCGAGAGTATGGAGCCTATATTCGGCCTCCGAGGTGTGACTGGGGTAGAACACCGGCAGAGTCAACACCTGGTTAAGGTGAAACTCCGACACCACCTTCGGAAGGAATTTCGGGTGGGGGCGCAGGACAACCTTGTCCCTGTGGAAGACCAGATAAGGAGACTCGATGGAAAGTGCTTGGAGCTCTCCTATCCTTCTGGCTGACGTGATAGCCATCAAGAAGGCGGTCTTTCACAACAGGTGAGAGATGTCACACCTGAGCATCAGTCTGAATGGCTTGCCCATGAGCTTAGCCAGTAGCAGCAGTAGATCCCACGGAGGTGGAGGTTCTCACACCGGAGGGGACATGTGATCAAAGCCATTGAAAAAGCACCCAACCACCTTCTCCTGTGCCACTGACTGCTTCCACGCCCGCGCCCGGTAAGCAGAGATGACTGCCAGGTGCACCTTAAGGGTCACTGACCGAAGCCCTAGCTGAGAAAGGGACCACAGGTAGTCCAGAATGCTTGCCAAGGAACAGGAGGAAGGGTCCAGCCCCTTGCCCTGACACCAAATGGAAAATCTCTTCCATTTAAAGGCATAGCATTTCCTGGTTGACTCCTTACGGGATGCCTCAACAACGCTGAGGACCTCGTCGGAAAGACCCAAGGACTGGAACTCTAGCCGCTCAGGAACCAGGCCGTCAGGTGCAGGGACTGAAGGTCCGGATGGAATACCTTCCCCTGGTTGACTGAGATCAGGTCCGGGCGGGCTGGAAGCCACCTCGGGAGCCTGGAGCTGAAGCTGAAGAGATCTGGATACCAGAAACTGGCAAGGCCAGTCTGGGGCTACCAGAATTACCTGCGCCTTGTCCCTCCTCGCCTTGAGAAGCACCTTGTGGATCAAGGGGAAATGGGGAAAAAGGCGTGAAAGAAGCCCGCGGTCCACAGCCTCAGAAGGCATCCCCTGCACGAGCCCTGTTGAGGGGGGCGAGCATGAAACAGCCTCAGCTTAGCATTCTCCCTGGAGGCAAACAGGTCCACCTGAGGTGTGCCCCAGTGGGAGAACAGATCTTGTACTACTTCTGGCAGGAGAGAACACTCATGGGACACAGCTCCTATCCGGCTTAAGGCATTGGCTAGAATATTGGAGGCTCCTGCCACATGGATGGCATGAAGATCCGCCTCCAGGCTGTGCAAGAGGGACCAAGTGCGGAGGGCTTCCCTGCATAAAGGCATGGAGCGCATCCTGCCCTGGCGGTTTAGGTAGTACGTGGTTGTGGTATTGTCCGTCTGGACCTGGACCACTTGACCCTGTACAAATGGAGCGAAGGCAGTGAGGGCTAGATTAACCACTCAAAGCTCCAGCAGGTTGATGTGGCACTGGGACTCCCGAGGGGACCAGAGGCCGTGCGCTCTGTGCTCCCCCAGATGGGCACCCCAACCCATCAGAGAGGCATCGGTTGATAGAGAGACTGTCGGCTCGGGGAGGACAAACGGGATGCCCTCCTGCAGATGAGCTGGAACGATCCACCACTGGAGAGCGTCCCACATTTCCTGGGTCACTGCCACTGGCTGGTCCAAAGGACCGGAGTGCTGTGACCATTGGCTGGCCAGTCCCCATTGTAGGGGACGCATGTGCCAACGGGCCCAACGGACCACGCTGGGGCAGGCCGCCATGAGGCCCAAGAGGCACAGGAAGTCCCGGGCAGGGCGCAATTGCCCAACCTGAAATGACTGGGCAAAGGAGGAAAGAACCTCGGCCCTGTCCGCTGGGAGCCATGCTCTGGCTCGCAGAGAGTCGAGCTCTACCCCGATGAATTGGATCACCTGCTTTGGCACGAGTTCCGACTTGGCCTCGTTGATGAGGAGGCCAACCTGAGAGCAAACCTGGAGAGCCAGATCCCTGGACCGCTCCACCTCCAGTCTGGAGGAGGCCGCAATCAGTCAGTCGTCCAGGTAAGGGTACACCCGGACCCTTCGGCACCGCAGGAATGCTGTCACCACTGCCATGCATTTGGTGAAGACCCTGGGAGCTAGAGAAAGGCCGAAGGGCATGGCTCGGAACTCGTAGAGACCCCTCTGCTCTGAAGCGGAGGAATCACTGGTGGGATGGACGGATTGGGACGTGAAAGAACGCGTCCTGGAGGTCCAGAGAACAGAACCACACGCCTCATTCCAAGGATGGAATGATCTGAGCCAGAGTGACCATCCTGAAGGTTCGAGACCTTAGGAACCTGTTCAGGTCATGCAGGTCTAGAATGGGGCACCAGCCCTCCGTCCGTTCGGGACCAGGAAATACCTGGATACAAACCCTGGGTCTCGTGGAGGATCTGCCACCTTTCTGATCACCTCCTTCTGGAGAAGCAGGGCAATGTCGGCTCGACGGGCCGACAGAGAGGCTGCAGACCCCGCAGCCCCCCCGTGGGGTGACGGCTCGGAAGGGCGGGGCCTGCTCGACTCCAGAGGGAGACCCTTTCCTACCACTTCCAACACCCAGCGGTCTGTTGGAATAGCGGAAAAGGCGGAAAGAAAGTGGCAGAGCCGTCCCCCCACAAGGGGGAACCCAGGGGGGAGTGAGGCGGCTGGGGGCGACACCCCTCAACCCATCACTCGGCAGGCTTGGAGGAAGGACCAGCCGAGGGACCTCTTGGGCCTTTTCCTCCCGGCTTCCTGCTGGAGGAAGCTGCAGGCTTGGCTTTGGGTGCCAAGTGCGAGCCTGCTGGCCCTGATGCTGGTGTTGCTGGGCCAGACATGCTACAGGGGCAGAAGGCTGACAGGGCTTACGCTGCTGCTGGCGGATTTTGTCCTTCAGGGCAGACAAGACAGAGTCCAAGGCGGCAATGGACTTCTCGATCCTCTGGAGATGGCCTTCCACACCGGGCCCGAACAAGTTGGTATCCAGGAAGGGGACGTCTGCCAGCTTGTGCTGCGTATCTGCCGTGAAGGTGGAGTTCCGCAGCCAAGCTCTGCGGCGCATGGTCACTGCGGCCGCTACTGACCGGCACAGAGTCTCCAATATCAAGAGCAGTTTGGAGCTGCTGCTTCGCCAACGCCCTTCCCTGATCCCGCACCTGCTTGACCGTAGTCTGGAGGTCAGCCGGGAGATGAGGAATCACCTCATCCAGGGATCCCATAAGAGCATGGGAGAAGTGCAGCATCAGTACGGCCGAACTGGCCTGATGGAGGCCTAGGAAGGATGCAGCATACACTTTACGACCGGCGTAATCCAGCTTTTTGGACTCTCTGTCGGGAGGCTTGTCTACATCCCTGGTGTTCCTGGAACGCCGGAAAACACTATCGGTAACCAGCACCTCCGCAAAGGGATGCTCCGAAAAACCGGACAGTGACCCGGTGGAGACTGCGTATTTCCTGGCCATCCTGGCTAAAGGGGCAGGACAAGAGGCTGGCCGCTGCCATAACTCCAAGGCTGGGCCAACAATGGCTTCGGCCACCGGAAAGACCTCCGTGGGAGAATCCCCTCGGTCCAGTATCTTTGTGAGGGGATACTTGGCCCGCTTGGATACAGGTTCGAGCTGCATCCCAGTAGACTCTGAAATTAGCCGAGCAGATCCATGAACAAGGATGGGTTCTCGTCCATCGACTGTCCCCAAAAGAACTCCAGGTTAGGGGGCCTGGAGAACGGGGAACAGTCATCATCAGACTCAGAGGAGTCTGCAAACAGCTGCCTAGGGCCTGAGCCACCCTCCACCTGCAGAGTACGGTCGGGAGTAAGGGTGACCAACAACCGGTGGGAGAGCCCCTGGCCCGACCAAGAATCCTTGATTGGAGCCCCAGATTTAGGTTGTGGAGGTGGGGGTTCCACCACAATAGGTGGTGCAGCTGGTTTTGGCCAAACAACCAGTTCCGGTTTGGGCTCCTCAACAACCGCGAGGGGCTGTTTTGGCCTTTCAGGTGACAGCCACTTAATGGCCGGGGAAGGCGATGGGGTCGGCTTGTTCCCGGTCAGAAGGAGCTGCTGCCACATTAAGTCCTCGTAGCGTCGACACAATTTGCGCCAAAGCCTTTCCTCCGAGGAGGAAGAAGACAAGGACGAGGGCTGCTGCTTTCCTCGGTGCCAAGGACCGAGACCGCCCGGTGTGATTGGGATCGACTGGACCGAGAAGAGGTCGAGAACCGAGACCGTCCGGTGTTTCCGAGGGTGGGTCTGGGAGGAAGCGAAACCCATTCCTCCTTGGCTCAGGAACCTTAACGGGGACTCCTGGCACAGAGCGCCAACAAGTCCTCGGTTTCCACAGGGAACCAGTGAAGAAGGGTTGTCGGCTTCTCCAGTCGACAGCCCGTCCGACAGGTCAGAAAAGATCTCGACGGCGTCGGCGGGTATCTCGGCCAGCTGACCTGGCGGGGACACAGTGAAGCCAGCGACCTTAGCTGCAACCTCGGCCAGTAGAGTGTCAACTCTCCGAGGAGGGACCTTTCCCGCTCCTGACATGCCATGGTGAGACTTGCCCTTGAGTCCTTCTTCTTGGACCGAGAGGAGTGTCGATGGACCCTCACCGTTCGTGGAGAGGGACTGACAAAGCTCCTTAAAAGAAGCCATATAGGAGGAGCCCAAGAAGAGCGGGATAAATGCCGCGACCGAGGAGGAAGAAGATGCGGCCTGGGCCGCCTCCTCCTCGAGGGCGATCATCTGTTCAAGTTGCTCAGCCAAGCCCGCCGCCGCGGAAACCGCCCAACGGGCCTCCTTTGACTTCACCGGCGGAATACATCTCTCGGGGCGCTCATGTTGGAGCCTGGCAGCACAGTCTTCGAGGACATTGGCCGAGAAGGACTTGCACAAATAGCAGGCCTGCGGATCGTGGTCAAGCCCAATGCAGTAGATGCACGTGGAGTGCGGATCGGTCTGAGACATCTTCTGCCCGCATGGGCACCGCCGAAAACCAGGAGTAGATTTATCTATCGCAGCCGTGAAGGAAGAAACAGACCGAAGTCTTGTAAACTTTAAAACTAGATTCGGGTTAACCGAAGAGTTTGGATCCAGTCTAAAAGCAGAGCGCTAAGGAGGGAACCTGAGCTTCCAAGCGGTAAGGAAGATCTGGCGTCATGGGGTGGAGCCAAGAGTTTTACCACCTGGGTGGGTGGGAGGAGCCAGCTTGAAGACCTTCCGGTAAGATTTAAAGCGGCATGGAACCTGCCAGACAGTGTGGATGAACAACATATCCATGTCCCTAGAAATGTATTGTATTCCATTTGGGAAAAAACAATCCAAATTATTCCTATAGTCTAAATCAAACTTCTGAAAGAACTCCTAAAACTGAAGGTGGACAAAGCAATGGGGCCTGATGGAATTCACCCAGGAATTCTAAAAGAATTAAGGAGAGAACTAGTGACACCACTGACTACCATTTTTTAAAAATCATGGGAGGATGGTGTGGTACCGAAGGACTGGAGGAAGGCGGATGTGATTTCCCTTCACAAAAGTGGGATCAAGACAGAGGCAGGAAACTACAGACCTGTCAGTTTGACCTCTGTGGTAGGGTAAGTGATGGAATCACTTCTGAAGGAAATAATTGTTGAATACCTAGAGGCCAGTGGGGCACAGGACCCAAGGCAGCATGGGTTCACAGAGGGAAGGTCATGTCAGACGAATCTAATTGATTTCTTTGGGTGACCAAAGTAGTAGACCAGGGAGGGGCTGTGGACATGGTCTACCTAGACTTTAGCAAGGCATCTGACACAGTCCCACACAAAAGATTATAGTCAAATTAACCAGCCTGGGAGTGAGCCCCAGGGTGGTAGCCTGGGTAAAACACTGGTTGGACAGCAGGACACAGAAGGTAATTGTAAATGGAGTCCATGCTGAAGAAAGAGGGGTTACTAGTGGGGTACCGCAGGGTTCAGTCATTTTTAATGTCCTTATGAGTGACACTGCAGAGGGACTGGAAGGAAAAGTATGCCTCTTTGTAGATGGCACAAAGATCTGCAACAAGGCTGATACACAAGGAGGCGTGGAAAGGATGAGAAGGGACTTGGCAAGGCTGGAGGAATGGTCAGAAGTATTGTAGCTTGGATTCAATGCAAAGAAGTGCAAAATAATGCACCTGGGAAACAAAAACTCATGGGAAGATTACACAATGGGGGAGGGAGGTAGTAACAACAACAAAAATGGAAAAGGACCTGGGGGTAATCATATCAGATGACCTTCAGGTTGGCAAGCAATGTGAGAAGGCAGTAGGGAGGGCTGGGGGGATACTGGGATGTATAGGGAGAGGCATCACCAGCAGAAAGCAGGAAGTTGTTAACCCCCTGTACGGATAGTTGGTGAGGCCCCATCTGGAGTACTGCGTCCAGTTCTGGAGACCCCCATCTCTGCAAGGACATAGACAGGATGGAGGCAGTCCAGAGGAGGGCAACTAAAATGGTGCAGGGTCTGCAAGAGAAGCCATACAAGGAGAGACTAAAGGAGCTTAATATGTATACCCTTGAGGAAAGGAGGGAGAGGGGGGGCATGATAGAATCTTTTAAGTAGGCAAGGCAAAATTTATTCAAAAGACGCCCAGTCCCAGAGGCTCTGGGCGCCATACGAAATAAATAAAACAACATCAAAATAAAAATAAAACATCACAAATTTTTAAACAAAATAAATAATATCAGGTTCTTACTACAATTCATGATTTTATCCCATAAAAGTTTGGGAAAATAGGAGGGCCTTCAGGCGAGCCTTAAATATATCTACAGTGGGAGCTCCCTGACCTCAGCTGACAAAGAATTCCAGAGAACGGGAGTTGCGACACTGAAAGTTCTGTCACCAGCAGATTTTAGCCTTGTTCTATGAATGGCCAGGAGGCCCCCACTAGAGGAACGGAGAGGGCGGGTAGAGAGAGAGCAGGTACCAGAAGGTCCAACATATAACCAGGACCCTGCCCATGTAGGGCCTTATTGGTGAGAAGACCCACCTTACAGAGGATTCTCCACTTGACTGGCAGCCAGTGCAATTCACACAGTACCGGTGTTATGCAGCAAAATTTATGCTGCCCAGTAAGCAGCCTGCGGAGAGATCCCCCTGTGACCCCGAGGTAGAGCGCATTGCAATAGTCAAGTCTAGATGTGACTAAGGCATGTATCAAAGTAGGGAGGTCCAGAGGCCCTCAGCGGAATCAACAAAGTCCAAGAGGGTAGCATCTTTCAGAAAAAGAGATGTGAAAGAACAAGGGGACGCAATCTGAAGATAGAGGGGGGACGGCTCAGGGACAATGTGAGGAAGTATTTTCTCACAGAGAGGGTGGTGGATGCATGGAACAGCCTTCCTGAGGAGATTGTGGGGTCTAAAACTGTGGGAGAATTCAAGAATGCATGGAACAGACAAAAGGTAATTTTTGTGGGGGGCAGGAAGAAATAAGCTGTTGGTTAAAGAGCAGCTTATCCTGTAGGTAGGGAAATGGGCAAACTAGGTGGGCCAAGCGGTCCTTATCTGCCGTCAAAGTCTATGTTTCTATGTAAACTATACTCAAAAGTTCCAACAAAGTAAAATATCTGGGAATAATGATTAATAACTCTGTCACCTTCTGACCATTGTATGACAGTTGTTAGATCTGCTAGAAATATGGTTACTAGAATAAAACGCTCGTTTATGAGCAAATCTGAACAGCTCATTATTCCCCTCTATAAAAGTTATGTTCACCTCCTATCAGACTATGGATCACAGGTTTGGTCGCCCTTCCTAATAAAAGATATCAAACTAGTTGAAAGCGTCCAGAGAACAATAACCAAGTACGTACCCAGACTTAAGGATTGTACGTGCCAAAAAAAACTATTAGAAACAGGACTGCACTCACTAGAAGCAAGGAGACAAAGGGGAGATTTATTATTTCTATTTAAATCACTTCAGAATCAAGATCTTATGGCCGATTGTAATCTTAAATATAGCCTTGCCAGGTGTAACTTAAGATCTCATAATAAAAACTAATGGTGCAGAAAGCGTTTACTGTAAAGAGAGACCGTTTTTATATGATTAGAGCTGTCAAGGCATGGAACAGGCTTCCACAAACAGTTGTTGACATTACTGGTCCAGAAACCTTGAAAAAAACCCTGGATAGGCTTTACTATTTGAAACAATTACTGATTTAATTACCCACTCATGGGAGACATTCTCGATGGGCTTAGTGCCCCCTTATGTTTGTGATTTCGTAGTAATCCTAGTAATAGTCTGAAGAAGCTCCATGTTAGCGTCAGACTCTGAGAGGTTCTTGACTACTGATTAAGAGTGTTCCACAGGGTGTACTCATACTAGAGTGATGGCCCTGGTAACTAGCAATATGCATGCCCAAGGTTGTAGCTGCGAATGCTCGTTTCCCCAAAGTGTCAGTCTTGCGAGATTCCTTATTTATAGGTCATGCTGTCGATGGCTGTAGGAGGACGGCTTTATTGTTCTCCACAAGCACCTCTAGAGCATTCACAATAGGCTGTCATGCCAGTTAGGGTCTTTCCTTGGGAGTTGCGTATTTCCTGTCTATGGACTTAGCCACAGATTGAATATGTGCCAGCCTGGCCCAAACTGCTTCACACAGTCTCTCAAAAGAGGGGGACACAGGGGGTATAAGATTCGTAGGAATATTAGGAACATGAAGAAACTCAAGGCACAGGAGTCTCCCTGGGTCCACTTCAGAGGTTTGAAGAGCTAGCGTGGAACCCATATTCCTACGGAGGGACTAAAAGGAAAGGTCCTTGACCACAGGTTCAGCTGAGACAGAAAATACAGGTTACTCACCTGTAACAGGAGTTCTAGGAATGGTATATGTTGTTCATCCACACTCATTGGCAGGTATCCTTGCCGCTTTAAATCTTGCCGGAAGGTCTTCAAGCTTGCTCCTCCACCCACCGGGTGGTATATACTCAGCTCCGCCCCATGGCGCCAGATCTGGCCGCTGGAAGCTTCAGGTTGTGCCGAGCCGGGAGTAAGAGTGGATGAACATACACCATTCCTAGAACTCCTGTTACAGGTGAGTAACCTGTATTTCTAGGGACATGGATATATTGTTCATCCACACTCATTGTGAAGACTCCTAGCAGTTCTCCGGGAGGAGAGGCAAAAGCCTTTTAATACTTACTTGGGAAAGAGAGACTGGAGAACAGGCCCCAAAACCAGCATCCCGGCGTGACTCGAGGTCGATGTGGTAATGGGAAATGAAGGTGTTTGCTGACTTCCAGGTAGCAGCCCTGCAGATTTCCTGGATGGGGACGCCCCTGGAAGCAGCCACCGCTTGCAGCAGTATGGCGAGGAGAATGAGCTCTTATCCCTCTGGGAGGCTCTATGCCCGCCAACTTATAGCAGAGATCTATGCAGGAGGTTACCCACCTGCTTATAAATCCGCTTGGCTGCAGGTCTGCCAGATGCGCTTCAGCGTAGGTGACAAACAGCTGGCGAACCTCTCCCAATTTCAGCCGTAGCGCCTTATAATAAGGGCCTCTCTAGGGTCCAGAGTATGGAGCCTATATTCGGCCTCCGAGGTGTGATTGGGGTAGAACACCGGCAGAGTCAACACCTGGTTAAGGTGAAACTCCGACACCACCTTCGGAAGGAATTTCGGGTGGGGGCGCAGGACAACCTTGTCCCTGTGGAAGACCAGGTAAGGAGACTCGATGGAAAGCGCCTGGAGCTCTCCCATCCTTCTGGCTGACGTGATAGCCACCAAGAAGGCGGTCTTCCACGACAGGTGAGAGAGAGCACACCTGTGCATAGGTTCAGATAGCTTGCCCATGAGCTTTGCCAATACCAACGAGTAGATCCCACGGAGGTGGGGGTTCCCGCACTGGAGGAAATGTGATCAAGGCCTTTGAGCGCCAGACCACCTTCTCCTGCGCCACCGACTGCTCCCGGCCGCGCCGGTAAGCAGAGATGGCTGCCAGGTGCACCCTTAGGGTCGTCGACCTAAGCCCTTGACTAGAAAGGACCATAAATAGTCCAAGATGCTTGCCAAGGAACAGGAGGAAGGGTCCAAGCCCTTGCCTGACACCAAATGAAAACCTTTTCCATTTGAAGGCATAGCATTTTCTGTCGACTCATCGGGACGCCTCAACTACATTGAGGACCTCGTCGGAAAGACCCAAGGCCTGGAACTCTAGCCGCTCAGGAACCAGGCCGGCCAGGTGCAGGATTGAAGGTCCGGATGGAACGCCTTCCCTGATTGACTGAGAGCAGGTCCGGGCGAGCTGGAAGCTGCCGCGGAGTCCTGGAGCTGAGACTGAGGAGATCTAGGTACAGAACTGAGCGAGGCCAGTCTGGGGCTATCAGAATCACCTCGCCTTGTCCTCCTCGCCTTGAGAAGCACCTGTGGATCAAGGGAAATGGGGAAAGGCGAAAGAGGCCCGGGTCCACTGCCTCGAGAAGGCATCCCCTGCAGCGAGCCCTGCTGAGGGCGGGCATGGAACAGACTCAGCTCGCGCTTCTCCTGAGGCAAACAGGTCCACCTGAGGTGTGCCCCAATGGGAGAACAGATGCTGTACTACCCCGGCAGGAGAGACCACTCATGGGATGCAGCCCCTATCGGCTCAGGGCATCGGCCAGGGTGTTGGAGGCTCCTGCCACGTGAATGGCAGGAGATCCGCCTCAGGCTGCACGCAGTGACCAAATGCGGAGCTTCCTTGCATAGAAGCATGGAGCGCGCCCCGCCTGGCGGTTTAAATAGTACATGGTGGTGGTATTGTCCGTCTGGACTCGGACCACTTGACCCGGAGAGCCGGGCAAAGCCGGTGAGAGCTAGGCGGACCGCTCGGAGCTCCAGCAGGTTGATGTGGCATCGGGACTCCCGCGGGGACCAGAGGCCATGAGCCCGGTGTTCCCCCAGATGGGCACCCCAACCCATCAGAGAGGCATCGGTCGATAGAGGCCCGTCGGCATAGGCGAGCGACAGGATGCCCTCCTGCAAATGATCTGGAACGGTCCACCACTGGAGGCGTTCCACATCCTATGTCCTCGACACAAGCTGGTCCAAGGGATGTAGCGTTGTGACCACTGGCTGCTGTCCCACTGAAGGGGCATGTTCCAGCGGACCCAACGGACCACGCTGGTGCAGGCCGCCATGAGACCCAGGAGGCGCAGGAGGTCCGGGCAGGCGCAATTGCCCAACCGAAATGATCGGGCAAAGGAGGAAAGAACCTCGGCCCTGTCCACGGGCAGCTCTTGGCTCGAAGAGGTCGAGGCTGCGCCCGATGAATAGAATCACCTGCTCGGCTCGAGGTTCCGACTTGGCCTCGTTGATAAGGAGGCCCAGTTGAGAGCAGACCTGGAGGGCCAGATCTCTGGACCACTCCGCCTCCTTCCTGGAGGGAGCTGCTATCAACCAGTCGTCCAGGTAAGGTACACCGGACCCTCGGCGCGCAGAGATGCTGTCACCACTGCCATGCATTTGGTGAAGACCCTGGGAGCTGGAGACAAGCCGAAGGGCATGGCTTGGAACTCGAGGATCTTCCACTCGGAGGGAAAGGAATCTCTGGTGAGACGAATGATAGGGACGGAAAACGCTCCTGCAAGTCCAGAGAGCAGAACCACACGCTGGCGTTCAAGGATGGTATTATCTGAGCCAGAGTGACCATCCTGAAGGTTCGAGACCTTGGAACTTGTTTAGGTCGTAGAGGTCGGAATCGGGGCGCCAGCCCCCGTCTGTTCGGAACCAGGAAGTACCTGGACACAAACCCTGGGTCTGAAGGAGGGTCCACCACCTCTACTACCTCCTTCTGGAGGAGGAGAGCGATGTCGGCTCGGCGAGGCCGCCAGTGAGGCTAGGGATCCAGAAGCCCCGAGGCGGCGGCTCTGAAGGTGGTGCCTGCTCGAATTCAGAGGCAGGCCTCTCCCCACCACCTCCAAGACCCACCTGTCCAGTGGTAACAGCGGACCAGGCGAATGGAGTGCGAGGCCGTCCCCCACGAGACCCAGGATGGTGGCGGGAATGGGACAGACACCCCTCAGCCCGTCACTGGGCAGGCTTGGAGGAGGGACGGCCAGGGACCTCCTGGGCCCTCACTCCCTGCCTCCTGTTAGAGGAAGCCCGGCTTGGGTTTGGGATGCCAAGGCCGAGCCTGCTGGCCCTGGCGTTGCTGGGCCGGCGCGCCGAGGCACAGAAGGACAAAGGGCTTAGGCTGTGGTTTGCGGCCTTTGTCCTTCTGAGCGGAAGAGACCGAGTCCAAGGTGGCATTGGACTCTCGATCCTCTGCAGGTGACCTTCCACCCCAGGGTCAAGAGGTCAGTCCCCAAAGAACATCCGCCAACTTGTGCTGGGTATCCAAGTAAAGTGGATATCCTCAGCCAAGCCCGCTGACGCATAGCCACCGCGGCCGCCACCGATCTGGCATGAGTCCCTATATCCAACGCAGTCTGGAGCTGCTGTTTGGCCACTGCCCTGCCCTGGTCCCGCACCTGCTTAACCGTAGTCTGCAGATCGGGCGGGAAGATGAGGGATGACCTCATCCAGGAGCCCAACAGGGCATGAGAAAAATGTGCCATGAGGGCGCAGACTGGCCTGAGAAGGCCGAGAGAGACATAGCGTAGACTTTTCGCCCGACATAGTCCAATTTCTTGGACTCCTTGTCAGGAGGTTTGTCCACATCCCTGGCGTGCCGTGGCCGAAAACGCTGTCGGTACCAACCCCTCCCGGGGGGGTGTTCAAAAACAGGACAAGGAACGGTAGGGACGCATACTTCCTGGCCATCCTGGCCGGCGCAGGGCAGGAAGCAGGGCGGCAGCCAAGCTCAGTGCTGGACCCACTTGGCCTCGGCCACCGGAAGGCCTCGATCGGAGAATCCCTCATCCCAGAATCTCCGTGAGGATGACCTGGCCCATTGGAAGCAGGTTGAGCTCCATCCCGGTAGACTCCGAGATGAGCCGAGCAGTCTAGAGAAGAACGACGGGCTATCGTCCATTGACCGACACCTGAAGACTCAAGTCAGTCGCTTGGAGAAAAGGAGGAATCATCTTCGGACTCTGAAGAGTCCTCGAGAACTGCCTCTGGCCTGAGCCACCTTCACCTGCCGGAGGTCGGGTGGGAGTGAGAGGTAACTGACAGCCGATGGGGTAGACCCTAGCCGACCGAGAATCCTTGGTCGGAGCCCCAGTGTGGCTGTGGCTGTGGAGGTTCCACCGAGATCCGATGGAGCAGCTGGTTTTGGCTGAACAACCGGCCTGGGTATAGGCTCCTCGGATAGAGTCGAGGTTGTGTCAGCCGTTCGGTGACAACCACTTAATAACAGGGCGGGAGTCGGCTGTTCCGACCGGAGGAGCTGTTGCCTTGCAAGGTCCTCGTACCGTCGGCGTAATTCTGCAGCCTCCCCTCATCGAGGAGGAGGGCCGGGCCAATGACGACGCCGCTTACATGATGCCGAACCGAGACCCAGCCTGTAAGGTGGGATCGGCTGGACCGCGAAGAGGTCGAGACGAGGCCAAGGTCCGAATTTCCGAGGTCGTGCGGGAGGGTGTCGGCGAACGAGCACTCCCTTGAGCTCGGATGGTCGTCCGAGGCTCCGAACCGGAGGCTACAGCCGAGCCACGGGATCCTCAACTCCTCCGGGGAACGGGGAGGGAATCTCGGCTGCTAAAGCGACAGCCATCCAATGGGTCGAGAAAATCTAGAGCTTCATACAAATTAAGTCTCGGTCAACTGACCTGGCCAGGGGACACGTGAGGCCAGTGGCGGCTTGACGGTGATCGAAGCCGACGTCGACGGCCCGGAGGACCTTCCGCTCCCAAGAGCGCCGACGGAGGGGATTTACTCCCCGTCCCTCTTTGACCGAGAATAAGGTCCAGCAGACGCAGAGCCCTTCTCCTTTAGTGGAGAGGGACAGACAAAGCTCCCTAAAAGAAGCCCGTGTAGGAAGAACCCAGAGAGGCGGGATAAATGCCGCGCCCGAGAAGATCTGGCCCCGCCGCCTCCTCTTCGAGGGCTTACCATCCGCCGAGCTGATCACCGAAACACTACCGGGCCATGGACACCACCAACCGGGCCTCCTTGGACTTCACCGAGGGAACGCTTCTCGGACGGCCCAGTTGCAATCGGGCAGCACGGTCTTCGAGGGCGTGAGGCGAGAAAGATGAGCACAGGTCGCAAGCCGCGGGTCGTGTCTAAGGCCTGGCAGTAGACATACACGTGGAGTGTGGATCCGTCCGAGACATCTTCGACCGCATGGGCATCTCCGAACGGAGTCGATTTGTCCATCGCAGCCGCGAGGGATAGAAGACTGAAGTCTTTGCAAATTTTATTTTTAAATCCGCAAAACGGAGAAATAGGAACCAGTCTCAAACGCAGAGCGTTAAGGAGGGAACCTGAGCTTCCAAGCGGTAAGGAAGATCTGGCGTCATGGGGCGGAGCCGAGAGTTATACCACCCGGGTGGGTGGGAGGAGCAAGCTTGAAGACCTTCCGGCAAGATTTAAAGCGGCAAGGATACCTGCCAATGAGTGTGGATGAACAACATATCCATGTCCCTAGAAATTTACTTTCTAGGTAATTGACCGAGGGCACAAAGTTTGAAATCGTGGCAGGGGATAAAAGGAAGGCCCAGCCGGCTCAACACAAGGACGCTGACAAAGGAGCTGTATTGTTTGTGTTGGGGGAAGCGTGGAGCGGAGACCTCTCAGCAGCTGATACTTGAGCGGGCCAGGGCTACAGGAAAGAGCACTACGGGAGGAAGAGGAGCAGAAGCAGGGCGAGCAGGTGTTCCCGGTGGCTGCAGTTGGCGGCGGACCAGGGTAAAAGAGAGGAGAGTGGCCTATCGTGAGAGAGGGTACGAAGTTTGAAATCGCGGCAGGGGATAAAAGGAAGGCCCAGCCGGCTCAACACAAGTACGCTGACAAAGAAGCTGTATTTTCTTCCCACACCACCCACCCCGGCCCCGACCTCTATTAAATAGACAGTGGAGGTGGAGCCTAGGAGGAGGAGTGGCCTGACTTTAGTGATTTTAAAGAACATGGAGAGGTGTTTTTGAACTAACTTTGAAGAGTACCTGATGTGGGTTTATTATGGGCTCATGTGATCCCGCTCCACAAGAGTGGTAGCAGGGAGGAGGTGGGGAACTACAGATCAGTCAGTCTTACCTCAGTAGTGGGCAAGATTATGGAGGCACTCCTTAAGGAAAGGATAGTGCAACACCTGGAATCCATAGGGGCACAGGATCCAAGACAGCATGGGTTTACAAAAGGAAGGTCCTGTCAAACTAATCTCATAGATTTCTTTGACTGGGTAACCAGAGTGGTGGACCAAGGACAGTTGATGTCGCCTACCTTGACTTCAGCAAAGCTTTTGACACTGTTCCACATAGAAGATTGATAAATAAGCTAGGTAGGCTCGGGTGGGTCAGAAGTTGGTCAACTGGGTGGCAAACTGGTTGACTGGCAGAAAACAGAGAGTGGTGGTAAATGGTATACAGTCAGAAGAGATGCAAGTCACAAGTGGGTGCCTCAGGATCAGTCCTGGGGCCAGTCCTATTCAACATCTTCATTAGTGACCTCGCAGATGGACTAGAGGGTAAGGCTTGTCTGTTTGCAGATGACACCAAGATCTGCAACAGAGTAGATGATCCAGATGGGGTGGGCAGAATGAGAAGAGATCTGGATAAACTAGCAAAATGGTCAGAAGAGTGGCAACTGAGTTTAATGCAAAGAGTGCAAAATCATGCACATAGGAAGAGAAACCCTGAAGCCACTTATAGGCTGGGAGGAGTTGCTAGCAGTCACAAAGGAAGAAAGAGACTTGGGCATCATCATCACTGATGACCTAAAATCATCCAAGCAGGCCTCTAAAGCAGGTAGGTAAGGCTAGGGGTGTTAGGGTGTATTAGTAGGGGTATCACATCGTAAGAGGGAGGTAATAATCCTCTGTACAAGACATTGGTTAGGCCCCATCTGGAGTACTGCGTGCAGTATTGGAGGCCACACCTTCACAGGACATTAACCAAATTGAGGCAGTCCAGAGAAGGGCAACCAAAATGGTGCAGGGACTGCATCAGAAGACACATGAGGACAGATTAACGGAGCTCAATATGTATACCCTTGAGCAAAGGAGGGAGAGGTGATATGATCAGACATTTAAACACCTTAAGGGCATAAACAAGGTGAAAGAGTCTAACATGTTTAAATATAAGAAAAATAGCAGGACAAGAGGACACAGCATGAGATTAGAGGGAGGCCGACTAAGGGGGAATGTGAGGAAATTCTTTTTCACAGAAAGGGTGGTAGGTGCATGGAATAGCTTACCACAAGAAGTGGTGGCTATGAATACAGTGCAGGGCTTCAAACAGGCATGGGATAGGCATAAGGGAGCAATACAAATGACTAAAAATAGACAGGTCACTGACAGAGCAAAGGCCGATGGCACATTTATAAGGTAGAAAAAAGAAATGGGCAGACTGGATGGGCCTTGCGGTCCTTATCTGCCGTCAACTTCTATGTTTCTATGTTTCTATATTAGACCTGACTTTGGTGGATTTTATTTATTTTTTTGTGGTTATCGGTTAAGGCTAGGAGATTGTAGGTGCAAAAGTGCTAGTACAGTATTATAAAAGGGGAGAGTGACTAATGACGAAAGACAGAATGGGAATGCAGCCTCAAGTTGCTAGAGCTGGCATCTGTGGGAGGGTGGTTGGATGCACGGGGTGTGGAGCAGCCATGGTACTAGACTGGGCTTGGAAATTTGGAGGTTGCCCAGTATGCCACCAGCTGGCAAAGCTCAGGGAGGAAGTGGAAGGAGTCTGGAGACAGCTGGTAGAGTGGAAAAGGAAGGGGCATGGGGTGGCCGGCAAACATATACAGGGGGTTGAAACTTCAAGCACAAGGAGACGAATGGGAGGTGGGCTGGGGGAGCAGGAGGAGCCCAAGATGTGGGAGTGCCCGTAACACCAGGCAGGGGGAGGGGGGGTCACAGGAGACTGGAGAGAGAGGGGTTGTACGGGGGAGTGGGGACCCAGGATCAGCAGCAAGGGGACCGGGGAGTGGGGAGCGTGAACAGATATTATAAAAAGGGTCTCAAAAATGCTACAATCTGATTGGCTGTTAGGATTCCAACAGCCTTACATTAATCCATGTTATACTGTCATGTACAGCCTGATCACCATGGCACATGGATTCTTCTTTTCAGCATTCCATCCTCTAGCACTGCTCAATGACTGGAATGCTGCATTTCGAGTTTGAGCCAGCATTCTCAAACTGTTGGTGGAAGAACTATTTTATTAAAAATCTCCCTCTAAATGAAGAAAACATTCAAAAAGTATCATTTTAACACTTTTTTTTGGAATAATTTTTTTATAATAGCAATAAGGCACTCTCAGGAGTTAGAGTAACAGTCAGTTAATCACCTCCTAGGGGCAATATGGCACTCGGCTGCACCTTGTGCCACATTACACCCCTAGAGGGTGATTAACAGACTGTTAATCTAACCCCTAGTCATGCCTTATTGCTTAAAAAAAGGGAAAGGACAAAGTGGGGTGGAATAAAACCAGGTAGGAAGCGGGAAAGGGGGGTTCGGCAGGAAAAGAAGTGGAGCAGTGCCAGGCAATAGAGGTCGGGGTACAAGGAAAAGAGAGAAAAGCATGGGGGGGGGTCAAAGGGAGCAATGCACAAGGAAGGGTAGTACAACAGAAGTGCCAGAAAACCAAGAGTTGGGTGAGGGAGAAGAGCAAGTTGGAGAAAGAGAGGATCGAAGAGGTTCAGAGAAGGGTAAGGGCGGCACGAAAAAAACAGAAATCCAGGGAAGGGTACAGATGGAGGATGAGGGGAGAAAGGCTCAGGTAGATTCAGGGGGGAAGAAAGCAAGGGGATGGAGGAAAAGAAATTTGAAAAAAGGAGGGGAATGGCAGAGAGGGGTGTCCAGGAGGAAAAAGGGGATAGAGTCTTAATAGTGGGGGACACTGTTATAAAAGGAGTTACATGGGGGAGAAGGGAAGAGAGAGGGGAAAAAAAATATGGGTGGAGTGCCTACCAGGTATGACGGCTGCCAAAGTTATCCAGTGGATCCCCTCGAGGGGGAAGGAAATGGATAAGAAAACGCATCTGATCTTCCACCCAGGCACAAACGACCTAGCAAACAGCAGCGTGATGGAGGTGCAGGCCAGGTTTATGGCGCTGGCCAGGTTCTGCAGCAATCCGGACTTCAAATCCCTGTCCTTCTCGGAGGTGCTACCTGTACCAAGGGCCAGCATGGAGGCAAGGCAAAATATTGTGGAATTCAATGATTGGCTTGTAGGTTGGTGTGCCCAGAAGGGGTATGGTATGATAGGAGATTGGGGGGGCAACATGGAATGACACAAGCCTATATGCCCCAGATAGGCTGCACCTAAACGGGGAAGGGAAAGCAAAGCTCAAATGTAAACTGGATGATTATGTGGACAGAAGCTACAATTTAAACTAAACGGGGCAGGGTAAAGCCCGGCCGCTGAGGCAGGGGAGCAAAAGCCTACACACTCAGCAAAAGGGTAAAGGAGACAAACATATAGGGAAGGAGGAGGAGGGGCATGGAGGGTTATGTGCACGAATGCCAGAAGTTTGGGTAGAAAAATCCCTGATCTAACAGCAATAATGGCAGAGGAGGGCCTTGACATAGTGGGGGTAACAAGAAAGTGGTGCCACCAGGAGCAGGGATGGGAAATGGAGATACCAGGGTACAAATTATTCAGGAAGGACAGGGAAGGAAAGGGGGGGGGAGTTGCGCTCTATGTAAAGGAGGGTATCAGGGCAGCAGAATTGCAGGGTAAGTGGGGAGAGGCAGAAGGACTCTGGGTCTCGCTGGCAGTGGGGAAGGTGGAATCAGTGCGTATAGGGGTGGTGTATAGACCCCCAGCACAGCACGAATCTGTGGACAGAAGTATGGCTGACGAGTTCGTGAGAATGGCGGCAAGAGGGGAGGTGGTGCTGATGGGGGACTTAAATCTACCGGACGTAGACTGGAATACCCTTTCGGCTGCTTCAACCAGCAGCAGAGAAATATTGGACTCCCTGCAGTTGGCCCTCCTAAATCAACTGGTCAGAGAGCCAACCAGGGAAGGAGCTACGCTTGATCTTGTCCTGACGAATGGGGGGAGGTTGAAAGAGGTATCGGTGGGGGAACATCTCGGTACAAGTGACCACAACACAGTCAGGTTTAAAATAAGGAACACTGCAGAGGTTCACCAGTCTAGGTTAAGGGTCCTGGATTTTAGGAGGACGGACTTCAGGAGAATGGGGGAAATAGTGGAGAGGGCATTGCAGGGGGTGGGGGAATTGATGGAGGTGGAGGCAAAGTGGGGGAAGATCAAGGAAGCTATTGTAGGGGCCACTGACATATGTGCCAAGAGAGAGCGTAAAAATAAGAGGAGGAGAAAAACGCTGTGGTATTCGAGGGCAGTTGCAAAAAAGGTAAGGACAAAAAGGAAAGCCTTTAGGAGGTTCACGACAACTCAGACGGAAGCGAACTGGGTAAAATACCAGGTGTGCCAGAGAGAAGCAGGGGTAGAGGTAAGGGGGCAAAGGCACATACAGAGGAGAGAATAGCGAGAGGGGTCAAAAAAGGGGATAGAACTTTCTTTCGATACGTAAATGAAAAAAGGAAGACTAGGCAGGGGATTCTCCAGTTAAGAACAAAAGAAGGGGTGGTGCTACAAGGAGACAGAGAAAAGGCAGACCTGCTAAACACCTACTTTTGCTCAGTGTTCAAAAGGGAGGAAGAAGGAGAAGAGGGCAGCAGAGCAGGTAATGAAATGGCTGGGGAAGGTGGGGTGGAGATGAAGCTGTTCCTCGTGGAAGAAATATTGGAAGAACTAGGCTGCATGAAGGTGGACAGGGCAATGGGGCCAAATGAGGTGCACCCAAGGGTGTTAAGGGAGCTAAAGGGGGTACTGGCAGGACCCTTGACTGCACTATTCAATCGGTCCCTAAAAACCGGGGTGGTGCCGGAGGATTTGAGGCAGGCAAATGTGGTCCCTCTGCATAAGGAGGGAGGAAGGGAGGAAGTGGGAAGTTACAGGCCCGTGAGCTTGACATCAGTGGTAGGCAAGCTCATGGAGAAGCTAATAAAAGGCAGGATCACCAGCTACCTGGAGACAAATGGCCTGATGAATCCAAGACAACATGGTTTTACTAGGGGCAGATCCTGTCAAACAAATTTGATAAGAGTTTTTTGATGGGGTCACCAAGGAAATAGATCAAGGTAGAGCGGTAGATGTAGCTTATTTGGATTTCAGAAAGGCGTCTGACTCAATGCCTCATGGGGGGCTGTTGTGTTAAATGGCAGGGCTGGGGATGGGGCAGGGGGTAGTCAAATGGGTGGGAAACTGGCTGGGGAAAAGGAGGCAGAGGGTCATAATAAATGGGGTGGCATCAGAGGAAGGCAAAGTCACGAGTGGGGTCCCCCAGGGATCAGTGCTGGGGCCCATACTGTTCAATATACTAGTAGGGGACATCATGGAGGGCCTTGGGGGGGGTGTGAGTATGTTTGCAGACGATATCAAAATCTGCAATAGGGTGGACACTGAGGAAGGGGTGGAAAAATGCAGAGAGATTTGGGGAGACTTGAGGCATGGTCAAAAAGGTGGCAGCTTGAATTCAATGCAGAAAAATGTAAAATCATGCATCTGGGCTACAGAAATCAGAAGGCAGGATACCGTATGGGGGAAGAGAGCTGGAGGAGACGAAGCAAGAAAGGAACCTAGGCATCATTATATCCAGGGACCTGAAGGTGGAAGGGCAGTGTGGGAGGGCAGTGGCCAGGGGGAGTGGAATGCTGGGATGCATCGGAAGGGGGATCACCAGTAGGAATAGGGAGGTCATAGTACCCTTGTACACCCATTTGGTTAGACCACACTTGAGTATGGAGTCCAGTTCTGGAGGTCATACCTGGAAGGCGATGTGGGAGGATAGAGAGGGTTCAGAGGACAGCGAAAAAAATGGTAAAGGGTTAAGCCACCTATCCTAAGAAGAAAGGTTGAGATTTGAACATGTACTCCCTGAAGAAGAGGAGGGAGAGGGGGGACATGATCGAGACCTTCAAGTACCTTAAGGGTATAAACAGGATGCCGGGGGAGCATCTTCAAGATGAAAGGAAGGCAGAGGATGAGGGGCCATGGCCTGCAAGTGGAGGGAGGACAGTTCAGGGGTAACATCAGAAAATACTTTTACTCAGAGAGAGTCATAGAAAAGTGGAACAGACTCCCAGAAGCAGTCGTTGGAGAGGAAACAGTGGAGGGATTCAAAAGGGCATGGGACAACCACATGGGAGTGTTAAGGGGGGAGGCACAGGTCCAAGCAGATAGCTGGACAAATGGGCAGACTTGGTGGGCCTAGTTTGGTCCTTTTCTGCCGTCACACTTCTATGAATCTATGAATCCTCAACACCGTCAAACAAACTCAGATCGTGATCAGACTCATCAAGTTCTGTTTCCACCCCTGAAAGGTCAGGAGCTAATCCTGCTAGATTGAAGCCTGGAACAGGTGAAAGGAACACTGGAGGCATCGGTGGTTGCATCGGCATTGAGGAACTCAGCACCGAAGAATCCTACGCCACATGTGGCACCGAGGGACCCAATTCCACATGCGGCACTGAGGCCAGCGCCAAACATGCCACCGAAGAACTCGACGAGCATGTGGCACAGAGCTGGCACCATACGTGGTGCCAAGGACAGTGCCATATGCAGCACAAAAGAACCAGACACCGCACACGGGAACAAGGTCAAGCACTGCACCGAAGAACTCGAAACCGCACATGGCACCAACATGGCAAAAACTATCAGACCTAGAAGAAAAGGGAGAGGAAAAAGGCACCTGTGCCAGCCCTTGCGTGGAAAGCTGGTGAGGGGGTTAGGCACGTGGACCTGGTGTTGGGAGGCATCGATAACGAGAAGGGAAAAATCTCTGTCAGTGGCACCGAACGCACATCCTCTTCTGACTGTTCGAGCTGCGGCGCAGTGGCTCCAAGACCCAAGGGCCCTGGAATCAGTCTACAGGCAAGGACAACTGAGACAGATGCTGAACCCACTGCTCCATAAGAGCGACCCAGTGGTGAAACTGCTCACCAGAAACCCCACGATGTAGGAAATTCTGGCCAAAGAGCGGAGACCACCAGGGACTCCGGAGAGTTGGGGTGACTCTACCACTCCTCACTACTGAAGGCTCTCGCCAAACCTACCAGAGGCGACCTCAATCGGTACAGTCTCTTCTTCTGCAGGAAAAAAGAACTACTCAAGGTCGAGCGGTGCCACGTTCCCCGACCCGGGATTGGGACCATTTCTTTGTGCTTTCAGAAAGGCTGTCCCCCCACATCCCAGCACCGGACTGCCCATGGTCAGACCCCCCCCCCCAAAAAAAAGGTGGTGGACCAGACACTGCACCACTGTCAGAACAACTTTCCAGCAAAGTCTCCCTACTGTCACCGATACTGTACATGGTCGACCCCGTCGATGGCAGGGTGAGAGATGGTCTTTTCTTCAGAAAATAACTTTTTTACTGTTAAATGCATCTATTAAATGCATACAACTAAATAACTAAGCGAAACTGAATGACTATATAGCTGCTGTTGTATAGATGTGAAGATTTGACTCCCAGCAGGCGAGCGATGAAGTCACTGAAGGGCACTTCACGGCGGGGAAAAAAGGAACCGAGGCGGTGGCGGGGGTCAACACTGAGATAGCCCCACACAAGCGCAAGTCAATCTCATGGTGTTGCGCATGCGCAGTCCTACCTCTGCATCGACCCCTTTGAAGATTTTTGGTTCCCGCTGGGTCCAAGCGCCTCTGGCGTGGTACCTAGCAGTATGAATGAGTGGTGAAGACTAAGTCCAGGAAGATCTGACAGACCCTAAAAACGGTTCTCAATGCCAAAAATATGTGAATTTGCAGTCCAATTAACTGAAACAACGGACCACTATAGAAAAAGATAAAATTCCATTTTCTTTTTTTTTTTTCCTTTTTTGTTTAGGTAAACCCCCCAGTAAAATAAAGCTATCCTACTGAAATGGCTTGGTTCCTTAGAAACGGGAACCAAAGAGCCAGCCATGTAGAATTTGACCAAATCTGTAAAAAGGGTCTAAAAAATTAAACGTAAGCAAATTTGGTAAAATAAAGAATTAATTATGGTTTACAAATGAACCACTAAGCTGAATGTAAGTTTTTTCCCTCTGGTTCCTGTAAATCCTGATAGAACTGGAGAGAAACAAAATCACAAAAAGTCTAACCAAACTACTCTAAATTAGTGTGAAAACAGCACAAAAGAGTAAAATAAAACGGAAATACAATAAAAAGTGGAGTCCAGTGAGGAGAGCTCTTCGGGGTGACTTGTTTCTCAGGCGGAGAAATAGATCTGATGTTAAAACGAGGAATACAGCGCCACTATGCGGCAAAGGTTTGAACAGCATTCCAAGTTCCATAATTCACATACATTCCACTCCGGGGCAGCTCAACCTCCCAGGCTGAATCTGTATTTGTCAAGCAGAGTGAGGGATTCCTGGGGTTTGCAAAACCTAATAGTGTTCAGTACAAGAAGTACCTAGAAAAGCATATCTGACAGGTATGTAAATTTTTTTTTTTTTTATTAATTACAGCTGAAACTTACTTTTTGGCAAAACATTTTTTGTTGCAGTGATGCTTTATATTACATGTATAGTGCTTTGAAACTAGTGAAAACTCTATAGAAATAACTGCTTATTCAATATTCATTTATTTATTTACATTTAGGCTTTATGCCTAATTTTTAAGAGGGTCCCAAGGGACCAAGACAACAGCAAGGGTGATATGCAAGTTACTAACAGGTAGGTTCATGCAGGCCACAATAAAACAGTGGCAATGCTACGCAGCTTGAAGTAAATGAAGTTGTACATTTTTGCTGTATGTATATATACTATGTAAAGATTTTCTTACAGCAGTGAATCTGCATTTGTTTACAGTGTTTACTTGTGTAACTTGTAAAGTCTTTTGAATTGCGGCCCCATTACAAATGAGCATTGCTCAATGGGTTCCAACCCTGAAATAAAAATAAAATGAATTAAATGAAACAAAAGGCTGTAAAACTACAAGTGACTAAAACTGATACTACTAACAAAATAATAAACAGAGAATACTGGATGAGCAATGACGCACAACCAGCCTGTGCTGCCACGGAGGTGTTCGGACTCCCTCTGACCTCGACAGCAAAGCTTGAGAAGTCTGAGGAAATCAGAACTCAGTTGGCAGCTTAAGCTGGTTGTGCACAGAGTTGTACATCCAGCATTTTATACAGGGTATAGTGCAAAAATAATTAAGAACTCATCAGATCCTGCCGTACTCTGGAACCAGAACCGCCACCACATTCCCTTTGAACTGTTTGATGTGTGCATGGCGGTCCCAGAAATGGAAAGCAAGTGTCTTGTGGATTTCTGAATTAGCTAGAATGCTGCTGTACCACAAAAGGGTGCAACCACATTCCATGTCCTAAGAACAGTGGTACAACAATGTTTCAGCTGGCACAGAACTCTATCCAGAGCAAGCTCGCACTACACTCTATAAACATATGTACACAGTTTAGGTGACAAAGCTTGTCTAGGGAACAAAGAGAGAATGGGTGGCTAGGTAGAAGGTGCAGGTAGGAAGAGGGTCTTGGCTGCTGCAGTGGATACTGAGATGGTTAAACATGGTACGCCCAAAGGCGCTTATGGTTGGTGCTTTGATGGTAGTGGGGAAGGAGTTCCAAGAGGTTGGTGCAGCTGTTGCAAAGGCTTTAAATCCAATGAACCTGCTTGTTCTTAGTACCTGCACAAAGCACTTGTACGTCTTGTATTTACTTTTTTCTCATTACAAATTATTTTTTTCTGACTAAAACTTCTGTTTCAAATGCTTAGTAGTGGAAAATACTGCCACCACTCATCAGTAAAGGTAATAACAGATATTTAGATACACAAGCCAGAATTACAGAATGCTCACCTTTATTTCAAGAGGGACATCAAGGTATGGATCAAAAGTGTCCGACACCCCTTTGCAGTTCAAGCATTTTACTGAAAATATAAACTGACTTGTTAATGAAACAGTACATATTGGTAAATAAATCCATACATACACATACATAATCTATAACTTTATTTCTTAACGTAGATAACTTAGAATCTACTACACAAAGGTGCCCAGGGTGTGATTTCCACACTTGTAGATTCTGGCACATTTGCCATCCTCTCCAAGTCCTGACAGCCAGGATGCACTCAAGATGTGTAGCACACAGGGGCCAGTAACTCCATGCCACATCACAGGGTTGAGGGTAACAGGTGCTGGGGCCGAACGGGCCCAAGGAAGGTCTGGTGAGGGGGTCTCAGGTGGGCCTTTCACAGAGGGCACACAAGCATTACTGCTAGGTCCCCCCAGGCATAATGCTGCTGCCCTCCACACCCCTACAGTGGTGTGAAATTTTTTGTCAGAATCATGCTGAAGCACCTACCTACCCCGACCCGGCCACCTGTAAAGGCACGTGGGCAGAGTGGAATCAGGTGTGCAGAAGAACCTTGCATGTGTAGAGGGAGCATTCTGCAGTCATGCCAAAGCTACAGTGGAGTGCAATCATTGTTCAGAATCACACCGAAGCGCCTGCCCACTCCCAACCCGGCTGCATGTAAAAACACATGGGCAGAGCAGAATCAGCTGTGCAGGAGTACCCTGCATGTGTGGAAAGGGCATTCGGCAGTCATGCACGACCCCCAGCTTCTACTGTGTGCATAATCTGGCTTTGTGGAGCGGACCCTTAAAGATTAAAAAGAACACCAATTTCATTTTGCCATAATAAATCTAAGCGACATTGCAAATGAAGAAATGTACTGCTCAACATACCTCGGGACCTAAGATAACCTCCAAAGATTTGATATATTAATGTGGTTGCCTGAGTCTGCCTATCCAGCCTGCAAAAATTAAGTGCAAAAGGTATTAAAAAAAGGTTTTATAATGTTATACCTTACACAGGAAGAAAAACATTACAAGACAATAATTTAAAAAGCAACTTAACCTTTGAGAAAGCCTTCTGTATTTATTTTTCCTTGTTCTTTATTTCTATTGGAATCTGCATGAAAGCAGGATCTGTGTCCCTTAGGACTCGTCTACGCCTGCTGCATAGTCCACAGCTATGGACGTAATCTCCTGAGATCACCAGTATTTTGAAGGCAACAAGACTGTAAGTATATATGTTAGGATTCTACTTTTATCCTCCACTTCCAACTCTCATTCCTGCTCCTGCCATTCAGCTTGCCAGCGCCTCTCAACCTCAGCCTCTCAGAATCTTTCTTCAGTGCGAGTCTTATCTGCCAGGTATGCTACCGCTCTGCGGGAAAGCACCCCCCCCGTCCCAATGGTGGTCTGCAAGCAAGTAGGCTTGCTCTGGCTCAACTAGTTCTGGCACACTCTGGGGAAGAGCCAGGATCAGACTTGCTGAGACAGGTAGACAGGTGACGGTGGGGGGGGTTACACACTAAATCAGGGTCATTTCCTCGTGGCTCCTGCCCTTCTCCTACACCGCACTGACTCCAAAGAAACAGAAACGCGTACTCTGACGACAGATAAGGACCGCTTGGCTCACCTCGTTTGCCCATTTCCCCTGCCTATAGTATCACCACACATCCTACTTGATCTCTGGCCCATTCACCTCCACTCCCCTTTCCTAAGAATACTTTATACCTATTCCATGCATTCCAGGACCCCACCACTGTTTTCGCCCACCCCCTACCACCTCCACTGGAAGACTGTTCCAGGAATCCACCACTACTTCTGTGAAGAAGTACCTCCTCACATATACCCTGAATTTACCCACCCCTCCAGCTTCATATCATGTCCCCTTGTCCTTGCACCTTTTCTTCTGAAAAATACTTCCCTCTTGTACCTTGTTCACCCCCCCCCCGTGAGGTACCCCGCTGCTCATTCTCTCTTCCTCTGAGTGAACTCAGTTTACCATAACCCCCTGCCGCTATCCCTTAACCAATTTCTTACACAGTTTACCACCTCTGGACCCACTCCTAAGTTACCCTACCTACACTAAGGCAAGGGTCCTGGACTTCAGGAGGGCCGACTTTACAAAGATTGGGGAATGCCTCAGGGATGCCCTAGTTGGGGGGACACGACATGGGGCAAAATTAAAATGGGCCATAAGGGAAGCAGAAAACCTCTGCATCAGGCAAGTAAGCAAAACCAAGAGGAAAACGAGATCAATATGGTTCTCTAAAAAGGTGCCTGTGAAGGTAAGGGCAAAAAAGTTAACATTCATGAGGTATAAAGAGACACTGGTAGTCCCGCGGGTGACCACCTCTTGCGGCCAAGCATCTTTCAGATACCGGATGCCCAAACCGTGGAACTCCCTCCCGTCTGACATCAGACATATGCCCCAGTCTAAGCACTTCAGCGCTCTTGTCAATTCCCATTTCATGTCATCATGTGCCTGTGGGTAATTTGGTGTCTATGTTTGCAATAGGCAATTCAGTTTTCTGTTTTATTCTGTATATCACTGTATTACTTGTTTATTTTTATTTTTTCCCATGATTGTACTTGTACCTGCTCAAAATTTGTGAATAACTGCTCCGCTTTATGCTGTCTGTAAACTGGCTTCCTGTTAAGTATGACTTTAATACTCTTGTTTTTGTATATTTTTGGATGTCTCTTTGCTTGTGTATGTACTGCTTCCCTCTGCCCCCTTTCCCCGAGGACGCACCTGGAATTGAGCACTACTGCTCAGTGTACCTTCCTGGTAAAACTTTTAAATAAATAAATAAAAATAGAAGGAGCAGGATAGGGAGGTGTACAACGAGAAGTAGAGGACAGGGAAAGCAGTCATGAGCACAACGTTGCAAACAGAGGAGAAAATAGTCAGACAGCAAAGAAAGGGGATAAGTCATTTTACATATATGCACGAAAAAGAAGGGGAGGGACTGTAAGGCTAAGGAGGGAAAGGGGGGAGTGTGTAGAGGGGAACAAAGAAAAAGGCAGATATCCTGTACAAATATTGTTGTTCAGTGTTCATGGAGGAAAGGGAAGGCGGGGGACCACAGATAAGAGACAGGAGAATCGAAGGAAAGGATGTGGACACTAGTCCATTTAAAGAGAAGAGCATCCTAAAAGAACTCATAAATCTGAAAGTGGACAAGGCAATGGGGCCAGATGGGATATACCCAGGGATACTGAAGGAGTTCTAGGAGGTGCTGGCTGCACCCGACAGTCCTGTTCAACCACTCACTGGAGACGGGAGTGGTCCTGGAGGACAGTAGATGTAGTCCCACTTCACAAAAGTGGTAGCAGCGAAGAAGCTGGCAACTACAGGCCAGTCAGCTTGACTTTGGTGGTGGGGAAAATAATGGAATCACTGCTCAAGGAAAGGACTGTGGAATATCTTGTAACCAGCGACTTACAGGATCCGAAGCATCATGGATTCACTAGGGGGAGGTCATGTCAAACAAATCTGATAGATTTCTTTGATGACCAGGGAAGTAGGTCAGGATGGAGCGGTGGATGTGGCCTACCTAGACTTCAGTAAGGCCTTCGATACCATTCCACACTTGTAAACATGCTGGTCAGCCTGGGAGTGGCTCCAAAAGTGGTAAACTGGGTACAGAATCGGTTGGGGGATAGGAGACAGAGGGGGGTGGTGGTAAATGCAGTTCACTCAGAGGAAGGAAGGGTGACCAGTGAGGTGCCATAAGGACAAACACTGGGACTGATCCTCTTTAAGGTCTTTATAAGTGACACTGCAGAGGGGCTAGAAGGGAAGGTATGCCTTTTTACATATGACACTAAAATCTGCAATAGGGTAGACACTCGGGGGGGGGGTAAGAAAAAATTACTCACCTTAGTAATTGCTTTTCTTCTCATGGAGTCTTGCTATATTAGGACCTTTGCAGTATGCCCATGGCTTTTGACTGCCCCGGAGATGAAATAGTTAACTCCAGAGTAATCTGGAGTTCCACAGCGCGAGGGCGCTATTGAAAGCTCTATCTGGGGTTGTTTGAACCCTAACTGACAGGTTCTTTACGAGGCTAAGCTAACATAGCAAGTCTGTATGGAAAAGCCTTACACTAACCATTGGCTACCTACTAACAGTAGAACCACAAAACACAACAACAATAAAGAAAAACAGAATTACGTATTATTGTTAGGATAACCCTTAATCATTACTAAGGCCCCTCTGCCCAAAGACTCAAGTCCAGAGAGGGCCCAGCTACCAATTAACAAAAAACAGAAACTATCTAGTTCCTAACCCAAGAAAAGAAAGGGGGAACTAGAAGCTAAACAGGCATGACACAGTGATTGCACTAATTTGCCAACCCCATACCCAAGTAGGGATTCTGAGAGGGGTAGGAGGGAGGGTTGTCCTAATATAGCAAGACTCCATGAGAAGAAAAGCAATTACTAAGGTGAGTAATTTTTCTTCAAACACCATGAAGTCTTGCTTATATTAGGACCTTTGCAGAGTACACAGCAGTACCTCCATGGAGGAGGGTCAGAACCTACTTAGGAAACAGGCTCTGCAGCACAGCTGTGCCAAAGCGAAGCATCCCTCCTGACTGGACGTCCAGGGAATAATGCTTAGTGAAAGTGTGGACTGTCTTCCAGGTAGCAGCTGACAGATTTCCAAATGGGAATATCTCTAGCAGCCGCTAGAGATGCAGCTGTACCCCTAGGAATGAGCCCTCAGGCCTGAGGAGGCTCCTTGCCCAGTTTTTGATAACAGAACTGGATACAAGAAACAATCCACCTAGCAACTGTCCTCCTAGTAGCAGGCCTCCCCTTACCCACATCTCCATAGGTAAGGAAGAGCTAGAGGGATTCGAACCTGTGATCCTTGGTACGATCCAAATAATAGCTAAGGGCTCTTTTTACGTCCAAACTGTGCAACCTTCTCTCGCCAGAAGAGGAGTGCCCAGTAAAAAATACTGGAAGAGAAATGGATTGGTTAAGATGAAAATCTGAAACCACCTTAGGTAAAAACTTTCTTTTAGTCCTGAGGATCACTTTATCTCTGTGGAAAGAAATGAAATCCTTTTCCACTGATAAAGCCTGCAATTCACTCATACGCCTAGCAGAAGTGATAGCCACTAGAAAACAGTTTTCCAAGTTAAGAACTTGAGATCTGCTGAATCCAGAGGCTCAAGGGAGGTTGCATTAGCTGGGCAATGCAAATATTCAAGTCCCATGCAGGGTTGGTTCCCGAAAGGGAGGATTAGTATGAAGTAACCCTTGAAAAACTTGGCAAACACAGGGTGAGAAGAAAGGGAAACTGGTTTCCTGCAGAAATAAAAACAGAAACAGCTGCCAAATGAACCTTTAAGGTAGCTGGTTTGAGGCCTAAGAATTCAAGTGGACCAGGTAGTCCAACAAAATAGGCAGGTCAGCTGATTCTGGGGTGAATTGCCTCTCAGAACACCAAAATGAAAATCTCTTCCATTTAGAATTATAAGTGGCTCTAGTGGAAGGCTTCCTAGAGGCCTTCAAAATATCCAAGACACCTTGAGAAAGGTGTAAATGAGCAAACTCTAACTCCTCAAGAACCAGGCCTTGAGATGGAGGGAGTTGAGATCCGGATACCACACTCTTCCATGTGCAAAGGTCAGCAGGTCGTGAGCCCTGGGCAAGGTCAGGGGAGGGTGGAATGAGAGGGACAGAAGAAGAGGGTACCAAGGCTGCCTGGCCCAGTCTGGAGCAATCAGAATCACCCTGCAAGGCTGAGTTCTGATTTTTACTAAAACCCTGAAGAGGAGAGGGAACAGAGGGGAAAGCATAGAAGAACTTTCCCTCCCAATCCAGCTGAAAGGCATCCAGAGGGACTGACCCCAGAACTGGGGGCCTGCAGCAAAACAGGGGAAGTTGGTGGTTGTCTGGGGCTGCAAAGAGATCTATCTGAGGGGTGCCCCAGCTGTCAAAGACTGACCCCAGCACTTGAGGATTCAGAGCCCATTCGTGATGGCCCTGAGAAATCCTGCTGAGGGCGTCCGCTAGGACACTGTCCTTCCCTGGGAGGTGAACCGCTATCAGAGAGGTGTTCAGGGAGTAGGCCAGAGACCACAACTTCATTGCTTCGGTGCACAAGGCTGAAGAGCGAGTGCCCCCTTGCTTGTTGATGTACCACATTGTTGTGGTATTGTCTGTCCTGACTTGAACAACTTTGTTCTGGACAGTTTCTGAAAACCTGGAGAGCTAGGAAGACAGCTCTGAGCTCCAGTAGATTGATGTGAAGCAGAGATTCCTGAGGGGACCAAACTCCTGAGTTGAAAGGTCGCCCAGGTGAGCCCCTAACCCAACAGGGACGGTCCTGGAGAGGGTGAGGGAGTGAGGGACAGGAAGGAATGGGACCCCGAGGACAGGTTGCTCCGATCCAGCCACCACTGGAGAGCTAGGATCAGAGTCTTGGTCACTGGGACCAATTTGGAAAGGGGTCCCTCCTTTGAGACCAATAGGATCTCAAGTGGAACTGAATGTCCTCATCTGAAATCTCACCCTGGCACAACAGCTGTAGAGGCAGCCATGTGCCCCAGGAGTTGTAGAGTGCCTTGCTGGTCGAGAGACCTGCATGGTGAAGGAAGATGCCAGGGCAATGAGTTTGTCCACTCTTTCGGAGGGGAGGAATGCCCTGGCTAACTTTGTGTTCAGCTCTGCACCTATAAAAGTTAGTACCTGAACTGGTTCGAGAACTGACTTTGGAACATTCAGCAGGAAGCCCAGAAAGGTGAGGAGTTCCTGGGTGATTTGCAAGTGGGATTTTACCTGCTCTGGTGACTGACCCACAATGAGCCAGTCGTCCAAGCAGGGAAACACAGCTATCCCTTGTCTTCTTAAGTGAGCCACTACTACAGCTAGACATTTTGTGAAAACTCTTGGAGCAGAAGTGAGTCCGAAGGGCATTGCCCTGAACTGGTAGTGGCCCGAGGGCAGTTCGAACCTGAGGTACTTTCGATGAGAGGCCCTTATTAGAACATGGAAGTAGGCATCCTTGAGGTCCAGGGAAGCTAGCCAGTCCCCTGGCCTTAGGGAGGGTAAAATCATTCCCAGAGTCACCATTTTGAATTTTGGTTTTAAAAGGTGCTTGTTCAGATATCTTAGGTCCAGGATGGGCCGCCAGTCTCCTGTCTTTTTTGGGGTCAGGAAGTACCTTGAGTAAAGACCCTTGCCCTGGTGGCAAGGGGGGACCCTCTCCACTGCTTTGCAGTCCAAAAGAGAAGAAACCTCCGCTTCTAGTGCAAGGGTTTCTAAAAGACTTGAGGGGAAGTGCCTGGCTCTCATCTTGGGAAACTGTTTGAAACTGAGAACCAAGCCTTGGCTTACCACCTCCAGAACCCATTTGTCCGAGGTTAGGGACAACCAGTTCTGGCAGAAATAAGCCAATCTGCCCCCCAACGGTACAGGAGAGTCGGCCCCAGACACCCAGTCAGGGTGCCTGCTTGGCAGGAGCAGCTTTAGGTTGGGGAGAGGGAGAGGGCCTGCCTGTGCCCCGTCTGCCTCTGCCTCTGAAAAATCCTCTCTGCGCAAAAGCAGAAGATGCCTGGAATTGGTAAAAAGGCCTATTGTAAGGCCTGCCCCTACCCCTGGAGGCATGCCTATGTTGAGTGGCATGCCTCTCCTTAGCTTGGGCACTTTTGTAAGTAGTTCTGTATTCATCCATCTTTTTCATGTAATTTTCTGTTTGTTCTCCAAACAGAGAATTTCCTATAACAGGAAAATCTATAGCCTTTGACTCGTGATCTTGGGACAGATTAGTGCATCTGAGCCATGCCAACCCTACGGAGAGCTACAGAAGTGGCCATGACCCTAGAGGAAACATCATTAACATCAACAGCAGCATGAAATTGGACTTTAGAGGCTTCAATGCCATCAGCAGCCACCTGTTCCAACTCACTAGCCAACGGGCCCTGAGCCTGCTTGGCCAACTGCAATATAGTGTCCCATCTAGATTTCTGATATCTAGCCACATAAGCCATATAATTAGCTTGTCTGAGTCCCAAAGAAGCTGCCACGTACTGTTTTTTCGCCATGGCATCAATCTTCCTGGAATCCTTATCAGGAGAATGTGAAGCCAGGGGAATATTAGCCTTGTCACAGGCTGCAGCTTGAACAACACCTACATGACTACACTGTTCAATAAGGAAGTCTGTATTAGGGCCTGACAACGTATACCTTCTGTCCATTTTTTTATCTACAGGAGGGACAGAAAAAGGATTTTTTAAAATCTTAGTGGTTTGCCTCCTAAATGACTTATGTAAAGGAATAGACAACCTTCTAGCCTCTGGAATATCCATCATTTCCACATAGTCAGGCTCCTCTTGCTCATCCACAGCCTCTTCTAAGGGGAGCTGGAGTTTCTGCTACTTTCTTATAAAATCTGAAATGAGATGGGGACTCAGACAATAAAGGGGGAGACTCAAAGGGTCTGTCTGGAGAAATGTCCGGTTCTATTGGCACTTCCAGACCTTCCCAATCACAATTACAATCATCAAAATCTTCCTCCCCCTCCTGTGGTTCATAAAAATCCTCAACATCATAATCCTGAACCACCGGACCTGAACGAGGCCCCCTTTTTCCAACCAGAGAGGGTTCAACAAGTCCCTGAGACAAAGACTGGACAATCTGTATGGCTTTAGCTATTTCTACAGCAGAAGGAGAGACAAAACTGGACTCCACACTAGCTGATTTCTTTGTCTTTTTTGCTTTGACTGGTTCCTCAGGACCAGCCTTTCTTTTGCCCGAGGAAGTATCGCCCTGGTCAGAGGGCACTCCCTCTGGTCCAGCCCTAGCTGGACCGGGCTGGCCATCCGGGTCAGCGGACTTTTTGGCCTCTCGTTCCCTGAGCCTGCCCAATCTCTTTTCCAGGGTGGCTGCAGGGAAATTTTACACACCTGGCAGTCTGATAGGAGGTGGTCAGCCCCCAGACAATAGACACAAGTGGTGTGTGGGTCAGCCTTGGCAAAGGCTTCCCCACAGACATCACAGTGTTGAAACCCAGTGGGCCCGGTTTTTCTTTTGGGTTTCTCAGACATAATGCCAGCCTAACCAAACTTGTCCTTTTTTTCAGGCCTTGCCAGGACAAGACACCTTTATCGGTCCCCTAACCGTGTCACGGTATTTGAAAAACAATTTTAATTGCAGGTTTTTAGGACCGATAAGAACCGGTACCTCACTCTAAATGCAAAGAAAATGATTTTTAAAGCAACTGATCGGTTCGGAGCAACCGATAATGAGTTTCACACAGACTAAAATTATTTTACTTACGGTTACCAGATAGAGCTTAAACCAAACCTGCGTAATTTTAAACACTTTCGGTTAAATGAACCGATAAATTTACTTTAAACCGCAAAAGCGAACCCGAAATGAAGGAGCTGGTCTCCGGAGCATCTGTTCAGTGAAAGCGGAGTAAAGAATCTGTCAGTTTGGGTTCAAACAACCCAGATAGAGCTTTCAATAGCGCCCTCGCGCTGTGGAACTCCAGATTACTCTGGAGTTAACCATTTCATCTCCGGGGCAGTCAAAAGCCATGGGCATACTGCAAAGGTCCTAATATAAGCAAGACTTCATGGTGTTTGAATGAATAGGGATCTAAGAAAGCATGAAGAATGGTTAGAGTGTGGCAATTAAGTTTCAGTGCAAAATCATGTACTTGGGGGACAGAAAGCCAGGGGCAGAATACAAGATAGGGGTAGTGATACTGTCGACCACCAAACAGGAAACAGACCTGGGGATAATCATATCTAATGACCTGAAGGTGGCCAAACAGTGCGACAAGGCAGTGGGAAGAGCCAATGGGATACTATGATACATAGGGAGGGGTATCAACAGCAGAAAGAGGGAGGTGGTGATACCACTGTACAAATCATTGGTGAGACCTCATCTAGAGTACTGTGTCCAGTTCTGGAGACCGCATCTCTGGAAGGACATTGACAGGGTAGAGGCAGTCCAGAGGACGGCAACTAAAATGGTGCAGGGTCTGCACCAGAGACCCTAGGAGGAGAGACAAAAGGACCTCTATACGTACACCCTGGAAGAAAGGGGATATGATAAGAGACTTTCAAATACTAACATACTAAAATGCCAGCAGAACAGGCCTAACGGTCTTTCGTGTCTGCTCGTTTGGTCAGCCCCCACCCTGGGAGCTGAACTTGCTGCCCTCCTCGCCCTCTCTGGATTCTCCCTTCTCAGTTCCGGATATTCTCGCTGCACTGGATTTTGCTTCCAGAACCTTCCCCTGTAGCTGTCCCACCCCCTCTTGAACCTCTCCTGTCTCTGCCTCCACCAGCCCCTGGGCAGCGTATTCAAGGCCCACCACCCTCTCAGTGACAGCACCTCCTCCTTTCTCCCTGAATCTTCCCCCTCCAGCTTCCACCCATGACCTCTAGTTGCCCCCTTCCTTCGAAGCACCCTGACTGCTCCTCCCCTATTTATCTCCTTCATGTACCTGAAGACCTCTATCATGTCCCCCTGGTCCCTTCTCTCTTCCAATGTGTACATATTTAGCTCTTCGAGCCTCTCCCATAGGTCCTGTCCCCCAAGCCCCAAATCATTTTGGTTGCCCTCCTCTGGACCCTCTCTAGGAGTTCAATGTCCCCCTTTAAGTGTGGCCTCCCTCCAAAACTGCACGCAGTACTCGAGGTGCAGCCTCACCAAGCAGTTATACAGAGGGAGTAACACTTCCCTCCTTCTGGAGGTGATCCCCCTAGCGATGCATCCCAGCATCCTGTTGGCCTTGGCCGCTGCAAGTCTCTGAGTTGTTCATCTTGACATCCACCACCCCCAGGTCCCTCTCAGCCATCGAGACTTGTAGCATCCCCCCCCCCCAGGGTGTACACTTGGCCCGGGTTTGTGGCCCCCAGGTGCAGTACCATGCAATTCCCTGCATTGAACCTCAGCTTCCACTTTCTAGACCATCTTTCCAGAGCCTCCAGGTCCCCCTGCAGGACCACCCTCCCCTCCTCCCCATCCACCACCGCCTCCAGTTTTGAGTCATCCACAAGGAGAATCATCTCACTCCTGATACCTGTCCTTATGTCAGAGACATAGGTGTCGAACAGGAGGGGCCCAAGGACTGATCTCTGTGGGACCCCATTAATGACCCTCCTTGGGGATGAGACTATCTGGGTCCGGTTCTGGAGGCAATTGCCTATCCATCTGATCATCTGGTTCCCCACCCCCTTTTCTCCTAGCTTATTCAACAGGCCCCCATAAGGAATAGAGTCAAATGCCTTGCTGAAGTCTAGAAAGAGGATGTCCACTGGTCTACCCAAGTCCAAGGCACTCGTTACCCAGTCATAGAACTCTACAAGGTTTATCTGACACGATTTCCCCGGGACAAATCCATGCTGTCTGTCGTCCAGGCACCCTGACTTTTCCAGGTCCCCCCCAGCCTCTCCTTGACAATGCCCTCCATCAACTTGCCCACCACGGATGTCAGGCTGATGGGCCTGTAGTTCCCTGCCACCTCCCTTGATCCCCCCTTGTGGATAGGCACTATATGCGCCACCTTCCAGTCCTGGGGCACCCACCCTGTCCTCAGAGAGATGGTGAAAAGGTCCACCAGGGGTTTCGCCAGGACATCCGCCAGTTCCTTCAGCACTCTGGGATGTAATTTATCTGGCCCCGGTACCTTCTCCGTCTTAAGGGACCTGAGGGCTTCCCTCACTCTCTCTGCTATGATTTCCACCTCCGCTACCTCATTCTCCTGCTTAGCCTCCCCCTTTCCCCAGACCCGTCGATTGGTAAGGGTTCTCCCCTCCTCAGTATCATGGACTCCTCCCATGTATGATGCAGCCTGCCCATTTTCCTTGGTGAAAACTGAGATGAAGTACTCATTTAGTACCTCAGCCTGCTCTTGTGCCCATCTCTCCCCTGTTTTAATCCTACCAATCTGCCCCTTCACCCTTTGTTTTTCCCCAATGTATCTAAAGAACCCCTTGTTCCCTCTCCTAATTTCCCTGGCCAGGTTCTGCTCCTTCCTTGCCTTAGCCGCCCTCACCACCCTAGTGGCCCTTCTAACCATCAGCTCATACTCCCCTCGATCTCTTTCACTTCTTGAGCACTTGAATTGCCTATAGGCTGCCTTCTTTCCCCTCACCACCTCCTGGACCTCCCTGGTCCACCAGCAGGGTTTTCGGGCCCTACTGCATTTTCGTCTTACTCTTGCACAGGTGCTGGTAGCATCCTGCACTCCTCTCCTGATGATTTCCCACCTACTGTCCGCGTCCATGTTTAGCCCAATCACATCCAAATGCTCCTTAAGAATTCTTCCTATTTCCTTAAAATCCACCCCCCTGAAGTCAGTTACCTCCATCTTTGTGCAGCCTTCTATCCTTCCTAAGTCCAGGCAGAACCAGACCATGGCATGGTCGCTCCCTGACAATGGGTCCCTTACCTCCACAACCCCAATCTGGTCACTGTCTGCCAGGACCACATCCAGTACCCGTGCCTCCCTTGTCGGTTCTCCCATCTGCTGAGTTAGGAATACATCCTGAAAGACATCCAACAACCTCTGTTCCCTGACCACCGAGGATGTCAGTCTCCCAGTCTGTTCCTGGCATGTTTAAGTCCCCCAACACCACCACCCTTTCCCTGTCCAATCAGCAGTGTCTCCCAACATCTGCCACCAGAATCTCCTCCAGCTCCTCTGCCAGCACAGGGGGTCTATACACCACTCCTATTTTTACTCTCTTGCCCCCTCCCTTGTTATCAAGGTGACCCAAATTGCCTCCACGGTTCCCTCCGCCTCCTTTACTCCCCCATGCCAATGCAGTTTTTGACTATCATTGCTACCCCTCCTCCCCTTCCCTCCCCCCTGTCCTTCCTGAACATAGTGTATCCCTCCAGGTTCACGTCCCAGTCATGTCCTGCAGTGGCCCAGGTCTCGGTGACCACTGCCACATCCACCCCTCCCTCAGTTAGCATTGCCTGGAGCTCAGGCATTTTATTGCCCAAGCTCCTGGCATTTAGCAGGACTACCTTCCAGCCTTTCCCTATACTTCCATTTCCCCTGCTCGTGTTCCCATGGGGATTCTGTCTTCCCCTGGTCTGCACCTTACCAGTCTGCCTTTTCCCGCATTCCTCCAACTCCCCCAGGAGGGTAGAGACAGAGTCCCTCCTTTATCGGACCCCCCTCGACAGCCTTTTCTCCCATCCTTCCCCCCTTCACAAGTTTAAACCCCACCTTTCACCAATTAACCCTCTATTTTCAACTTCAGGATTCCCCCCCTCCAAATTGAAATGGAGCCTATCTCTAGCATACAGCCCCTTATCCTCCCAGGTCTCCCCCCAGTCCCCCAGCAACCCTCACACCACTCCCTGAGCCACTGGTTTATCTCCCTAATCTTCCTTTTGTGTTCCCCACTAGCCCTTGGCACCGGCAGGATTTCCGAGAAGGAAACTGCGCGTCCTATGTCATGACAGACCCTGGCAAGCTCCCTCAACCTTGCCTGTATCTCTAGCTCGCTATTTCCCTCAATGTCATTTGTACCCAGGTGGACCAGTATGTCTGGGGAACCCCCACAATCCTTTGCCAGCTGATATGCCTCATGCTTGGCCCTGTGCACCGTTAGTCCAGGGAAGCATTTTGTTCTAACTGGCCAGGCTTCCCCCTACCTATCCCATTTGATACCCGATCACAGAATCCCCCAACAGGAGCACAATGACCGCCCCTTTTCCTCCATTTCTCCCCCTTCCATGTCCCTCATCCTTTCTACGGCCCTCCACCCAGTCGGCTCCTTGCTCCTCCCTATCTGGGTGCCACCTGCCCTCCCCTTATTTACCCTGGCCACCCCGTCCCCTCCGATCTTATGCCTCTCCTCCTCCTGAGTATCCTTCTGTACCTCACTCCTCTCCCACTCACTGCTCGCGACTAGTCCTTCTCCCCCATCTGCTAAACGAGACTGGCTCATCCTCCCTTCCTTCCCGTCTCCGTTCAGCACCTCCTTGCTTGTCGTGCTCCCCTGGCCTAAACCCCCAGCTCCCTTTACTGTATCCTCCTTGTACTTCTGGTCCTTCTCTTTGCCCTTTCCTCCCAACTGGTCCTTCTCCTTGCGCTTTCCTCCCTCTTCTCCCTGCTCCTCCTGCTCTGATCCACTGCTCCTCCCATTTTCCCCCATTCCAGGTTTCCCCCTGCTCCTCCTGCTATCCGGCCCCCGCCTCCTGCCCCCCACTCCTTTTCCATCTCTAACCACCCCTGTCGTGGCTACATCACCCCCCTCATCCTCAAGCAGAAGAAGAGAATGGAAGCGGTTACTGAGCTTAAGGTCTGATCCACCTCCCCACCTTGCTTTCTACTGTCCAGCCCCAGCCATCTGCCTACATCCCTGAGAATGTTGTCCCTCTGGCTGCCCTCTGTGAGGGTCCTCAGTTACCTGCCTGCTTCCTTGGTAGTGTCCTCTTTTGGGCCCCCTCTGCCAGGGTCCCTATGTGTCCCCAGAGTACTCTCCTGCACTCCTTTCCCTATGCCCCCGCTCCTAGTGCTTGGTGCAACCCCGTGGGAGAGACCCTGCCCTCTACCCCAATCATACCTCCCCCCTTCCCCGCACTGTCTCCTAATCCCCGAAACCTTCTCCCTAAACTGTGCCAGCTGGTAGCACACTGGGCAACCACCGAACTTCCAAACCCAGTCCAGTATCATGGCTGCCCCACCACCCTCCTAAAGATGCCGGCCCTAATGACGTATAGTCCCATCCCCCTTCAAGTAGGTTTCCTTGGGTGAGCCACCAGGTTCCCCACTAGTCCAAGATACACCACTAACGACTAATCAGGTCACCCACTAATCCTAGATACAGTCCCACAGTAAACCGGTAACCCAGTTACTAGGTGCAGTACAACACAGTAACTTTATAAGGGAATTGAACAACTCCCTAAGCTCGTCTCTCCCAGCCTTTAAATCCAACCCCCAGTGGCTAGAACAACATGAGCTGCATCTGAAGCCTCTTCCTCCAATTGCAGGGCAGGTGTTCCCCTACAAATGAGCAGAGCTCTGGGAAGGGAGGGTTGGGAGGGTGGGATTCGCTCCTACACCAGACTCGATAGTGTGTGTGTATATCAGCCCTGTGTCTGCCCCTCCTGCCCAAACAAATTTAAAAGCAAACACACACACAAAAAAAAAGGCAGTTAAGACAGACCTCAACTACAATGTCCAACACACCAAAATGGAAGCTAAAACACTACTTTAAATCAATGTACAAACACTCTCAGCAGGTACAAGCCCTTTATCCCACTTCTCTAGCTGCAGACCAACTCAGATGGCAGTTCACCACACCTCTAACAGCACTAGTCCCTGAAATATGATGCCTGCACTTACAGGTCAGAGAGCAACATTTAAAACCACAATCACCAATTTGTCTGTTACACTCTCTTAATCCTGCCCACACAAATTTAAAAGCACACAAAAAAAAATACAGGTATAAAATAAGGTGCAGGAGGGGAGCATTTTTCAGAAAAAAAGATGCTCAAGTACAAGAGGGCATGCTATGATGCTGGGGAGGGGAAACTCAGGGAAAACATGAGGACGTTTTTCTTCACAGAAAGAGCACTGAATGCCTAGAACAGCCTCCCAGCGGAGGTGGTGGAGTGGCAAAACATGTAATGGGATTCAAGAAAGCATGGGATAGGCAAAAGGGAACCTTAATGGTTAGGGAAGGGAGGGCTGTGCCAGAGATAGAAGACATTTCTTTATAGTAACTAGTCAGCAATTTCTCTCAATGTACTGACCAGGTTGATATTTTCCATAACAACCGGTTGGTTGTTATGACATTCATGAGCCATGCCAGTCAAACTATGTTGCTGCTTCATTGGCCAACATTCTGTATGTGGGCGGGGCCAAACAGTCTCACAAACTGCTGGAGAAAAATTGCTGACCTGTTATTATAAAAAATAAAAGATGGGAAGGGTGCTTCATATGAGAATTTAATGCACACCCTTGTTGTGGGATGCTTTGATGGGTTTATGTAGCATCCCACAACTTGGGAGTGTATTAAATTCTCATATCAACCCCTTCCCCATCCATTATTCTCTATATACTTACCGTGATTTCCTTTTCTGTTAGCTCCAACACTGTCAATGGGTAATCAAAACAACTGGGTATTGTGCACCCCTACCAAGAGAAATGGCACAGCCCAAGCTTTAGAATGTTGGGCACATGAGGATTCCAAGCAGCAGCAACTCACCAGTCACTACAGACCTTGCAGTACCATAATAGCTATATATATTATAACCAATTACGTGTACAAAACATTGCTTAATACTGTAAATAAAAAACTGCCTCATCTTCCAGGCAGACATCTGAGGAGGAAAATGCTATCCATTGGGCTCAAGGTTTGGACGATACGGTCCTCCGTGTAAGAAAGAAGAATCAGGCAACAAAGAAGATTCCTCACCAGTCGATCATCTGGAAAACTGAGGCTGACCACACAAGAAGGCTTAACTTTCAGGCAACAACTGGATGCAGTGAGGCTACCTGCAACAAGGAAAACACCCAAAGAGTTAATCAGTGAAGCTGGTAACCTGGTTATATATATATATATATATATATATATATATATATATATATATATATATATATATATATATATATATACACACACGCATACACATACACACACACATATACTATATAAACATAGGGATTTTTAACAAACAGGACCCTCCTAGCATGCAGGATACAATTCTCCTGCAGGAGCCAGGCTCCTGGGAGGGCCCACTGACAATGTTGGTGCTAACAGAAAAGGAAATGACGGTAAGTAAGAGGAAATTTCTTCTTTCTGTAGCGCTCCACATTGTCAATGCGTAATCATAACAACTGGGTTCTAAGAAGCAGTACCCAGAAATACTGGAAGAGGGGAGATTATCATCCCATATGCCAGAAGTGAGCACTGAGAATTACTTGCAAACTGCTGTTTGTAGCACTCTGCGACCAAAACTGTGTCAGCCAAACTCGGAACATTCAAGATAGATGTTTTGTGAACGTGTGGATGGAAGACCACATAACTGCCTTGCATAACCTTAAAAACCAATGCTTCGCCTATCTTACCTAGGGCATCGTCCTAGCCCTGGCGTAGTAAGCCTTGAGGAGAACCAGAGGCCTCTTCTTTACTATAACATTGGCCTAGATAATGCAGGCCTGCATCCTTTAAGCTAGGGTGGCCTAAAAACAGCCTCTTGACCCTGTTTGTCTGTTCCATGAGAACAAACATAACTATCCGACTTTCGAACACAGCCATCTGTTTAAGATAGATCCTAACAGTGCATGATAATCCAACTTGTGCACTTTCTTCTCTTTGTAGTGAGGAGGTAGCAGACAGGAGGATGAAAAGCCTATTTCCTGGAACTCTGGAAGGCCATGAGCACTTTACAGACGAAAGAACGGAACCATTCAAAGTACCACCTGTCCTTATGCCTAACAAGGTATGGCTCCTTAAGAAGAAAATGTGTAGAACACATCCAGTGATATGGATGATAGCAGTTTGAAAAACTCCTTGCAGAGAGCACTCAAAACCCAATTCAGATCCCACAAAGAACCGCAGATCCAGACAACAGAGGTGTCCTACTAACACGCGCCTATTAGGTGCTAGGCAAAAATCCCAGGGTGCTCTGAGAGCCGAAACCTGGCCTCTCAGTGTACTCAATGCCACCCCTTTTGCCATGCCTTCCTGTAGAAATCCAAATTCTGTGGAACAGAGGCTATGGAAGGTTTAAATCCTTCCCTACTGGCCCAAGACAAAAAAAGGTGGCCCTTTCTGAAGCACAGGCTGTGGACATAAGAAAAAATTACTCATCTTAGTAATGTTGTTTCTTCTAATGGAGTCTTGCTATATTATGACTATTGCAGTTTGTCCCACCATTAGAACTGCTCCGGAGGTGAAAGAGTTAACTTCCATGCAGGGCATGGAACTTAGAGCGCGAGCTCGGTTAGAAAAGCTCTGTCTGGAATATTTCAAACTGAAACTGTCAGATCTTTACGAGCAAAACTCACTAAGGTTCTGTGTGGAAGCTGTAACCTACATTAGCCAACTGGCTACTTAAATATTAACACATTTTCCTGGTCCCAACACCAAGACTCAAGTCAGGGGACCAGAAAAAGATAAGATAAGAAGATAAGATAAAATAAAACACAACACCCAAACACCCCAAAAAGAAGGAGTGGAAAACATAAAAAGGGGCATCAATAAGTGCCAACAGTGGACTGCCCACCCCATACCCAAAGCAGAAGTTCTGAGAGGGGCAGGCTGGGAGGGAGGTCATAATATAGCAAGACTCCATTAGAAGAAACAACATTACTAAGGTGAGTAATTTTTTCTTCAAACAACATGAAGTCTTGCTATATTATGACTACTGCAGACTACACAGCAGTACCTCCATGGAGGAGGGACAGAACCTACTTAGGGAATAGGCTCTGAAGCACGGCTGTGCCAAACCGAGCACCCCTCCTGGCCTGGATATCCAGGGAGTAATGCTTGGTGAAAGTGTGTACTGTTTTCCAAGTAGCTGCTTGACATATCTCTAAGATAGGGATGTCTCTGGTAGCAGCTAGAGATGCAGCTGTACCTCTGGTAGAGTGAGCCCTCAGGCCTGAAGGGGGAACCTCACCCAGTTCTTGATAGCAAAATTGGATACAAGAGACAATCCACCTGGCAATGGATCTCTTAGTGGCAGGTTTCCCTTTCCCAACCTCACCATAAGTGAGAAATAGTTGGAGGGAGTCAAACCTGTGACCCTTGGTGTGCTTCTATGTAGTAACTTAGGGCCCTCTTAACATCATGTTGTGCAACCTCCTCTCACCAGAGGAGGAATGGTCAGTGAAGAACACTGGAAGTGAAATAGATTGATTAAGGTGGAAATCTGAAACCACCTTAGGCAAAAACTTCCTGTTAGTCCTGAGGACTACCTTATCCCTGTGAAAGGAAATAAAGTCGGTCTCCACTGACAAGCTTGTAACTCACTTATGCGCCTGGCAGAAGTGATGGCTACTAGAAATACAGTTTTCTAAGTCTGGCACTTAAGCTCTGTCAAGACAGAGGTTCAAAGGGGGTTGCATCAGCTGAGCAATGCAAACATTAAGATCCCAGGCAGGGCAGGGTCCCTGAATGGTGGATTGGTATGAAGCAATCCCTAAAAAACTTGGAAAATACAGGGTGAGCAGAAAGAGAGAGGGTTCCCTGCTGAAATAAAAGCAGAGACAGCTGCCAAATGCACTTTCAGGGTAGCTGGTCTCAGTCCCAAAGAATTAAGATGGACCATATAGTCCAAAACAGTGGGCAAATCAGCAGATTCGGAAATATGCTTCCCAGAACACCATATGGAAAACCTTTTCCATTTGGAGTTATAAGTAGAGCCTAGTGGAAGGCTTCCTAGAAGCTTTCAAGATTTCGAGAACACCTTGAGAAAGTTGCAGATCAGCAACTCTAACTCCTCAAGAGCCAGGCCTTGAGGTTGAGAGGGATTGAGATTCGGATACCAGACTCTCCCTGGGCACAGGTTAACAGACTGTGGTTCCTGGGGAGACAGGGAAGATGGACTGCTAAGGACAGAAGGAGTGGGTACCAGGGCTGCCTGGCCCAGTCTGGAACAATCAGGATCATCTTGCAGGGCTGAGATCTGATTTTGACTAGCACCTTGAACAGGAGAGGGAAGGGGGGGAAGGCATAGAGAAACTTCCCTTCCCAATCAAGGAGAAAGGCATCCAGGGGGACTGAGCCCAACACTGGGGGCCTGCAACAAAAAAGTGGAAGTTGATGATTGTCTGGGGCTGCAAAAAGATCTATCTGAGGGGTGCCCCATCTGGCAAAAACTATCCCCAGTACTCGGGGATCCAGTGACCATTCGTGATGGCCCTGGGAAATCCTGCTGAGAGCATCTGCCAGGACATTGTCCTTGCCTGGGAGGTGAACTGCTATGAGGGAAGTGTTCAGGGAATAAGCCAGAGACCACAACTTCATCGCCTCGGTGCACAAGGCCGAAGACCGAGTGCCCCCTTGTTTGTTGATGTACCACATTGTAGTGGTGTTGTCTGTTCTGACCTGTACCACTTTGTTCTGAACAGATGCAGAAAAAACCTGAAGTGCTAGAAAAACAGCTCTGAGTTCCAACAGATTGATGTGGAGCAGAGATTCCTGAGGGGACCACAATCCCTGGGTGGAGAGGTCGCCCATGTGAGCTCCCCATCCCAAGAGGGACGCATCTGTAGTAAGGGTCAAGGAGTGAGATAGAGGGATGAAGGGCACCCCTTGTCTCAGATTGCTCTGATCCTGCCACCACTGAAGGGCCTGGATCAGGTTCAGTCACTGGGATCAACTTGGATAGGAATCTCTTCTTTGAGACCAAAGGCTCTCAAATGGAACTGAATGTCCCTCATCTGAAATCTTGCTCCTTGCACTACAGCTGTGGAAGCAGCCATGTGTCCTAGGAGCTGTAGGAAATGCCTTGCTGGTCGAGAGACCTGCAGAGTGAAGGACGAGGCCAGGGCCACCAGGGTCCTTACCCTTTCTAGGGAAGGAAGGCTCTGGCCTGCTTTTGTCAGTTCTGCACCTATAAAGGTGAGTACCTGGACAGGTTCCAGAACTGACTTTGGAAGACTGAGAAGAAAGCCCAGAGAGGTAAGCAGCTGCTGGGTAACTTGCAGGTGTGATTTGACCTGGTCTGGAGACTGACCCACAATGAGCCAGTCGCTCAGGTAGGGAAAGATGGCAATCTTTGCCTTCTTAAATGAGCAACTGCTACTGCCAGGCATTTTGTGAATACCCTTGGGGCAGAGGTAAGGCGAAGGGCATTGCTCTGAACTGATAATGGCCTGAGGGCAGTTCGAATCTGAGGTACTTTCGGTGGGAGCTTCTGATAAGAACATGGAAGTAGGCATCCTTGAGGTCCAGGGAAGCTAGCCAGTCCCTGGCCTTAGGAGGGTAAAATCATTCCCAGAGTCACCATTTTGAATTTTGGTTTTAAAAGGTGCTTGTTCAGATATCTTAGGTCCAGGATGGGCCGCCACTCTCCTGTCTTTTGGGGTAAGGAAGTACCTGGAGTACAGACCCTTGCCCTGGTGTAGGGAGAAACCCTTTCTACAGCTCTGAGAGCCAGGGGATTGAGACTCTGTTTCCAAAGCAAGAGTCTCTAGAGGGTTTGCAGGTGGAAAGATCTGATTCTCATCTTTGGAAATTTTTGAAGCTGAGAACCAGACCCTGGCTACTACTTCCAGGACCCATTTGTCTGATGTTAAAGACTCCCAGTCCTGGGAAGTAAGCCAGCCTGCCCCTACAGGTAATGGAGAACCGCCCTGGGCATCCCATCAGGGTGCCTGTTTGGCAGGGGCTTTAGGCTGAAGGGTGGAGCAGGCCTGCTTGCACCCTGTCTGCCTCTCCCTCTGAAGAACCCCCTCTGAACATAAGCTGAAGAGGAGGCCTGGGTTTGGTAAAAAGGCCTGTGAAAAGGCCTGCCTCTACCCCTGGGGGGCTGCCTCTGAGGAGTGGCTTGCCATTCCTTGGCTTGTGCACTCCTATAAGTGGTTCTATATTCATCCATTTTCTTCATATAATTCTCTGTCTGCTCCGCAAACAGAGAATTTCCCACCACAGGAAAATCCATAGCCTTAGCCTGGGTATCCTGTGACAGGTTAATACATCTGAGCCAAGCCATTCTGAGAAGTGCCACAGATGTAGCCATGACTCTTGATGACACATCATTAGAATCCACTGCAGCATGGAATTGCACCTTAGATGCCTCAATAACATCAGCAGCCACCTGCTCCAGCTCCTTGGCAAGCTGGCCATGGGCCTGTTTGGCTAAAGCCATGACAGTATCCCATCTAGATTTTTGGTATCTTGCAACATAAGCCATATAATTTGCTTGTCTGAGTCCCAAGGACGCTGCCATGTATTGTTTTTTAGCCATGGCATCAATCTTCCTGGAGTCCTTGTCAGGAGGATGTGAAGCCAGGGAATATTAGCCTTATCACAGGCTGCAGCCTGAACTACCCAACATGGCTGCATTGCTGTGAAAGAAATTCTGTATCAGGACCTGACAAGTGTACCTCCTGTCCATCTTTTTATCCACAGGAGGCACAGAATTAGGAGCTTTTAAAATTTTTATTGTTTGTTTCCTAAAGGATTTATGTAAAGGAATAGACAATCTCCTGGACTCTGGGATATCCATCATCTCTACAAAGTCAGGCTCCTCTTGTCATCCACAGCTTCCTCCAAAGGAAGCTGGAGGTTTCAGCAACTTTTTATAAAACAGAAAATAAGAAGGGGACCCAGAAAGCCTAGGGGAGATTCTCCAAAGGTCTGTCTGGGAGATGTCTGTTCAGTGGGCACATCCAGACTTTCAAAGTCACATTCACACTGTTCATAATCATCCTCCCTCCTCTGGTTCATAAAACTCCTCTATATCATATTCTTGAACCGTGGACGGGCTGAACTGACCTTTGCCAGATAGTGGCGGTTCGGACGGAACCGTGGAAAGTGACTGGACAATTTGGATTGCCCTGGCTATCTCTGCAGCAGTTGGAGAAGAATTTTGACTCCACCTGCTGATTTTCTAGTTCTCTTGCTGGACTGGCTCCTCAGAGTCAGCTTACGTTGCCAGAAGTCTGGCCCTGGTCAGAGGGACTCCCTCCGGTTCGGTTGGCACCGAACCGGGCTGGCCATCGGTCAGTGGACTTTTGCCTCTCGCCCTGAGCCTACCAACTCTTATCTAGGTAGCTGCAGGAAATTCTTGCAAATCTGGCAGTCTGCATTGAGGTGGTCAAACCCCAGACAATAAACACATGTGGTGTGTGGGTCAGCCTTGGCAAAGGCTTCCCCACAGACACTACAGTGTTGAAACCCAGTGGGCCGGTTTTTCCTTTGGGTTTCTCAGACATAATGCCAGCCTAACCAAAAACTTGCCCTTTTTTCCGCAGTGCCAGGCAAGACACCCTTATCGGTTCCCAACCGTGTCACGGGTCGTGGAAAAAACCGTAATGAAATCCGTTTTTTAGAACCGATAAGAACCGGGAACCGCACCCTAAAAAGCTTTTAAATGCTTCAGAATAAGTTTCAAAACAACCTGATCGGTTCAAACCGAACCGATAAACATTTACAAGTTCCACACAGAAATAAACCTGTCTATTACTTACAATACCACAGACAGAGCTTGAACCGATCGGTTTGCGGTTAAAATAATAATAATCGCGGTTGAATTTAACCGAGAAAAAACTCTTTAAACCGAGAAATGAACCGAGCAGTAGGAGGAATCTCCAAAGCGACTGTTCAGTGAGGCGGAGTAAAGAATCTGACAGTTTCAGTTTGAAATATTCCAGACAGAGCTTTTCTAACCGAGCTCGCGCTCTAAGTTCCATGCCCTGCATGGAAGTTAACTCTTTCACCTCCGGAGCAGTTCTAATGGTGGGACAAACTGCAATAGTCATAATATAGCAAGACTTCATGTTGTTTGAAGAGGGTTTTCTGGCAGCCCTCAAGGTGTTGACTAGTTTCTCAGAGAAACCTATTTTTTTTTTTTTTTAATAAGAGAGGAGCCTCCTCCTCTTAGAAGTCAGTGCATGAGCTGCGTCATTCCTAGATTTTGTCGGTGGAGAATGGGACCCTGACAGCAGCTCTCTATGCACCAGAAGGCGCAAAGGTGCTTTGCTGAGCAAGATTCACTAAGTTCGAGAACGACGGGCTTCTCGGCCATTCTGCAGCTAATAAGAGGCAGCTCCCCCTCAAGCATCATTTATATTTATTATTCTTTTTTTTGTTGCTGTTGTTGTTGTTGTTAACAACTTCGGAAGAAGAGTTAGTAGAGAAAGCATACGTTCTGCTGACGGTCCACTCTTGAGGCAGAGCGACCATTGCCTTCAGCTGTGGACACCGAAAACGACTGAAGAACTTTCTTGGATCTGAGCATTGTGGCTGGATGCAAACAGATCGATCTGAGGTTGACCAAACCAGTTGCACAGGAGTTCAGAAACCTCCATGTTCAACCGACACTCCACGGGTGAATATTTTCATGACTTAGCCAGTCTGCCTGAAGATTCAACTCCCCTGCCAGGTGAACTGCCAACAGGTCGGCGACCTCTCAAAACATCTCCCTGCTTGTGTTGCCTTAATGTTTAAGTACACATGCTTAGCAGCATGGCTGAAACCAAAGGGGAGCTAGGTGAACCGCTTCCATCTCCCGAACACTAATGTGGAGATGCTGTTCCTAGACTGACCAAGTTCCTGGAGTGGGAGGTCAGCTCTGGCCTGCGCCCCCATCCATGTAAGCTGACATCGGTTGTGAGAATTAATTCCAGAAAGCTCCAGTGGAACCTTTTCTCAGATCCTGCACGTCCACTCACCCACACAGAGAGTGATGAAGCTGAGGGGTGAAGGGAAAAACTGGCTGATAATCCTCCAATGAGGGATCCCAGGTCACCAGTAAACCCACTTGATTAGTCCGCATCTGGAAGTGAGCCCACGGGATTAAAACTATCGCTGCCTGTCTTGAGGCCAAGAAACCACAGCAGACTGAGGGCAGATGCCGATGACTGCATCCTGAGCCAGTGGACTTCTACCAATAATGTTTCCTTCTGGGGAGGCAAGAAACCTTCCCTGGTTTCGTGCCAAAAATTACCACCAGGCATTCCAAGACCTGAGACAGCTAGGGAGAGCTCTTTGCCCTGTTCACCCTATCCATGCAACTCTACCACCTCTAGAGTCCCGAGTACCAACCTCTTGACAGGGACATCGGTACACGAATAAGCAGGTTGTTCAATCAGGATAAACATGATGCTCTTCCTGATGAAACTGAGCCACTAGGACAATCAACACCTCCAAGAAACTCATGGACACTGATGTACTGGCGAATAGAAACACCCTTTACTGGAAAGGTTGGCCCAGTATCAAGGACCTGAGATACCCTAAGTAGGACTGATGGATGGGAATGTAGAGGCAGGAATCCATCAGATGTATTGGGGCTTAAGAAGACTCCTTGACTGAGCAGCCCAGTGATGGACCTCAGGGACTCCACCCTGAAAGGTATGTGTCACATAAATTTGTTCAGGCGCTTCGAATGTAGAATGGGCCTGAAGCCCCCCCCCCCCCAACTTCTTGGGGACTATGAAATAAATTTGGTAGGACCCCTGACCTTATTCGATTAGCGGGACCTGTACGATGGCCCGAAATGAGTGAGTGGGTCAGGTTCTCTGACACTATCTGGCCTTAGCGATGTCCTTGAGAACTGAAGCGGAAGAAGCGTCCCTTAATAAGGCATCTGACTTTGTTTTCGGCCCATCTTGAGGAAAACTAAAAGAAGTCAGGGATGGGCCTGTGTGCCCTCTTGTGAGGCACCAGGCTTTTGGTGCTGGGCCTCCTGCACAGTACCTGGCCAGTGTTCCTTTGATACTGTAACCTTGTTACCTGAGTAGGCTCCTCCATTCTCTGAAGCCAAATTCTGGAGAAATGGACTCTGCCCCCCACCCCCACCCCCGGAACAGTCTGCGCCAGCCGTTACCTTGACCCTTTTGGGTTATAGTAGTCTTGCACTGTTGTTTGACACGGGAGACAGTCCTTCTCACCAAATGTCTTAAAATAGCATCCAGGGCAGAATCATACCATAGGCCTCCCTCAAGGGGAGGTTAAACAGTGTAGCCTATGAAGCTTGATCAGTGACCCAATGACTAAGCCACATGGCCCTCATGGCCAAAAACCATGAAGTAGGCTGAGCGGGCTAACATGCACAATTCTCCAGTGTATAACCACCTAGAAAGGTGGAGGCCATGGCCATCAACTGCAAAAAGGCTCACACCTTCAGAGAGGCGGAACAAAACTGGCCAGAGTAGTGACCCGTATGTTGAAGGCTCTGGAAACAATAAAAGAAGCACAAAATGTACAACAGTTGTGTGCCGATAGAGGTGAAAAGTACAGTTACGCAAGAACTTACCATAACAGTAGATCTTCGAGAACAGCTCTTGCAGTAGGTTACACCATTAGGACTAAAGGCAGCAGGCGCAAGGACCCCACGGAAATTTTCTAGCTAGTAGCACCCAGCGGGGACCGCCCCCGACGCTGGCCCCTCCCCCGACGTCAGGCATCATATAAAAGGGGGCAGTTCCCCAGAATCCCCAGTTCTCCCGCCAGAGACTCCCGGCCATTAGATGACATCAGAAGTGGAGATTGAGGATCCGCCATCATAAGGTATTCAGAACGGTGTTAGAAACACCTAATCCTAGAAAAGAGATATGGGAACAACTCTACCTCCAGAGGGGATGGTGGGAGGGAAACTACCTGCTGCAAGAGCTGTTCTCGAAGATCTACTGTTACGGTAAGTTCTTACGTAACTGTACTATCTTACTTCGAGAAACAGCTCTTGGAGCAGGTTACACCATTAGGACTGATTCCCAAACAATACTGGAAATCCCTCGCAGGTAGGAGGAGGCTAGGTAGAGATCACGAGTTGGACTGAAGCCTAGGATAGGAGTCCCTGAAGGACTGCTAGACCAAAACCAGCTCTTCGCCGTGCTGCAACATCCAGGCTATAATGCCTGATAAAGGTGTGCACGGTGCTCCAAGTAGCTGCTGCGCAGATGGCTGCGGTGGACACGTTCTTTATGGCCGCAAAGGAGGTAGCCACCCCCCCCCACCGTGGAATGACCCTTAACCGCGCCCGGTAAAGGTTTGTTACGTTTCTGGTAACAGAACGTGATACAATGGATGAGCCACCTGGACAGAGATTGTTTAGAAACCGGAGCTCCCATCATCCTATGGACAAAGGAGACGAAAAGCTGATCAGATTTACGGTGGTGCCTGGTTCTGGTCAGGTAGTATCTTAGATGCCTATGCACATCTAGAGTGTGCAACAGGGCCTCTCCTCTATTACAGTATTTAGGAAACTACACTGGTAAGTCAATATCCTGATTGAGGGTGAGAGCTGAGACCACCTTAGGCTGAAACTTTGGATTTGTTCTTAGGGACACCATGTCCTGGTGAAAAACCAAATAAGGTTCTTTGCACATCAGTGCGTGAAGTTCAGAAATCCTGCTGGCCGAAGGCAACTAAAAATAACGCCTTCCATGTTAGGAGACATAGCTCGCAATCCGCGGCTGGTTCAAAAGGCGGCAGCGTGAGCTGCTCCAGGACAAAGGGTAAATCCCATGGAAGAACAGGATCCTTAATCGGAAGTCTAAGTTGGAGAACACCTTTCAGGAAGGCTCATGCTGTGTCCAACTGAGTTATGGGATGTCGGCCTATAGGTATATGATAGGCAGAGATGGTACAAAGGTGTACTTTAATAGAGGAGTAGACCAAGCATGCCTGGAAGAGAGACAGAAGGTAGTCCAGGACCGAGCTTTCTGGACAATCCATCAGGGAAAGTCCTCCTGCTTGAGCCCAGAGGCAAAATCTGCGCCATTTCATGGTGTATGTGGCATGAGTGGCCTATTTTCTAGCAGCCGCTATAACATCTGCTACCTCTTGCGAGACCCCGTACCGCATGACAGCTATGTCTCTAGGAGCCAGGCATGAAGGTTCAGAGAGCGAAGGTCCGGATGGACCAAAGAACCTGCCTCCTGGTACAATAAGTGAGAGCTGATTGGCAGAGACACAGGAGGTTCGTGGGACAGCTGGTGTAGCAGAGGGAACCAAATCTGTCTGGGCCAAAAAGATGCGATAAATATCAGCATCGCCTGCTCTCTGTGGAGTTTCAAAAGGATCCTCTGGATCAGCGGGAAGGGAGGAAACGCTTAGAGGAATCTGTCCGTCCAGGAGAGGGACAACGCGTCTCACCAGAAAACACGAGGCCTTGGATCTAGTGAGCAGAAATTGGGCAGTTTTGCATTGGATGGGGACGTGAAAAGGTCCAACTCTGGTGTGCCCCATCTGTGAAACAGATCCTCTACTACTTCTGGAGTAGTTTCCACTCGAGGACTCTGGCCTGAGAGCAGCTCAGGCTGTCTGCGACGATGCTGTACACTCCTGGGACATGAACAGCAGTGAGGTTTGCGCCGTGTTGTAGGACCCAATCCCACACCCTCATGGCCTCCCTGCAAAGCGGGTAGGAATGGGTGCCTCCTTGTTTGTTGAGGTAATACATCACCACGGTATTGTCTGTTTGTAACAGGACAGTACTTGGCGGGATCTCCGAATGGAAGGCCTGCAGGGCATAAAGAACTGCTCTCATTTCCAAGATATTTATGTGGCAACAAGCTTCCTGGGGTGTCCACGTGCTCTGAGACCTGACTCCGTCAAGATGTACTCCCCAACTGAACCCTAAGGAGTCCGTGGAGAGCATCATAATTGGAGACGGCGCAATGAAGGGGACCCCCGCCAATAGGTTCTTTGAATCTAGCCACCACTGCCAATCCTGGATTACGGCATTTGTGATCCGAATTGGAAGCTGCAAATGGTCTTGCTTCTGATCCCACTGAACCCGTAACATCCACTGGGTCACCCGCATGTGGAGATGGGCTAGCAGAACTGTTGTAATGGCCGCAGCCATGTGTCTGAGGAGGCAAAGGACCAGTCTGGCTGGGACAGTCTTCTTTGCCAAGATGTCCCTGATGAGGGATCTGATGTGTTCTGCTTGGTCCTGGGGCAGAAAAGCTCTCCCCTTGACGGAGTCCAGAACTGCGCCTATGAACTGCAGATTCTGTGACGGAACCAGGTATGACTTCTACTGATTGATAATGATGACCAATGTCCTGAACAGGGACTGAGTACAGTGAATTGCGGACATCAGAGCCTCCCGAGAGGGTGCAACGAGGAGCCAGTCATCCAGGTAAGGGAACACGCAGTGGCCTTGTCTCCTTAGAGCCGCCGCTATGACTGCCATGCACTTCGAAAACACCCGAGGTGCCGATGACAGTCCGAAAGGGAGGGCTCAGAACTGATAATGGCGACCTAGAAATTCTAAGCACAAGAACCTCCTGTGCACTCGAGCAATGGGTATGTGCAGGTAGGCATCCTGCATGTCCAAGGATGCTAGGAAGGTGCCCTGCTTGAGCATGGGTATCTAACCAGCAAGGGTCACCATGCCGAAGCGTTTGTAGAGGACTGAAGCATTAAGATCGCTGAGGTCAAGTATTGGATGGAGGTATTCTGCCTTTTTGGGAACCAGAAAGAAGTGGGAATAGTAACTTGCACCTCTCTGGTTCCTCAGTACATGCTCTACAGCTTCTTTTCCCAGAAGCACGAGCACCTCCTGCTGTATCAGCAGTGCGTGCTGACCCAAATAACGGGAAAGCAGGGGAGGTCTTGTCGGTGGGTGGTCGAGGAATTCTATAAAGTGACCTCTCTTTTCCATTTGAAGGACCCACTGGTCAGCAGTAATCAACTGCAACCCTGAAAAGTGGCAAGCGATGCAAGCCCCGACCTTTTCTGCCCGTTGATCCAGAGGAGGGGCGGGGGCCGGGAAGGAGTCATGCTGTGGTGGCACTGCCCCCCACAGGCTGGGCCGGTTTGGCATACCGCTGACTTCGGCCTGGGGAACACTTAGGTTAGGCCTTACAGTGGAAGGTGCCCCTTTGCTGCTGGCTGGAATGTGGCTGCTGTTGTTGTTGCCGGCTGCGAAAACGGTTCTGGTTCCTACAAAAGGAACCAGATTTGGGTCTGTACATGGCCTGTACAGTCCTTACTGCCTTCCCGGTGCCCTGAAGTTTGGTGATTACCTTTTCAGAGGGTTCACCAAACAGGACCTCTCGATTATAAGGGACGTCCAGGATACTCTTCTGTACGTCCGGGGTAAAACCGGAGACACGGAGCCAGGAGTGTCTCCGGAGACAGACGCCTGAAGCTGCGCCCCTGGCGGACGAGTCCGCAGAATCATATGCAGCTCTTAACACTTGGGTCCCCACGTCTGACCCTGTGTGGGCATCGGGTCCGAGGACGTCGCTGGGTTTGGCGAAGGCTCCTGTGGAAGCCTGATGTCCTCACTGTCGCCTGCCTGGTCATCAGGCAACGTCAGGTCCTCCTCTGTAGAGTCCTGGCGACCGGTGTCCACCGGTGATGGGGAGACAGTCTTTGGCTCTGGTGAACGTCTCACTGACGTCGGGTGCTTAGCCGACATCTGGTCCAACGGGCGTTTGACCGATGAAGAGTCGGAAGCCCGCTTCGGGTCTGTCGTCCATTTTAGGGATATCAGGTCCTTGTCTTCCTGAGAGGGGGATCTGGACCCCTAGGAGTCTGGGAGGCCGATCTGGCGCTGGGAGTCCCGGCGTCCCTCTGAGGAAGCTTATTTTGAAGAGGACTTGGACTGGTGACAGTCTGAAGACTTCGAGGAGGCCCGGGAGGGTGTTTAGGAAGCCAAAGGCCTGGAAGTCTTGATGGGACGCAGAGAAGCAGAGGTGCTGCCTGAAGACTTGACCTTTACTGGAGGGGGGCTGAGAGCGAGCCCTGGAGGGAGAGCGGTCTCAGCGCGTGGAGCCTGAGCTGGTGCGCGAGTCCGAGGCCCGGTGAGGGGATCTGGACCTGGCCTTCTCCCGATGCTTGTCCCGGTGCTTATGGGACTTAGAGGTAGACTCACCTCTGGAGGCAGGGTCTTAGTCCATGCTTTTCAACTTTTCTTCCAAGAGGAACCCCTGAAGTGCCTTCTGGAGGTGGATCCGGGTGCGACTGTTGAACCCCTGGCAAAAGGAGCAGGCCTTAGTGTCGTGTTCCCGGCCTAAGCACCGCAGGCAGGACTAATGGAGATCCTTGAAAGGGATCTGTTTGCCGCAGGCACACTTGGAGGGATGTCCTTCTGAAGAAGGAGTTGGAGATGGCGACATTTAGTAGTAAAACTTGAAAGTTCTAGTCGTCATATGCTAGAGGGGGACCGTGAGGCCGATGCTGGTGAGTCGACAGTGGGAAAAGAACTGGGGATTCTGGGGGACCATCCCTTTTAAATGATGCCCAACGTCAGGGGTGGTCCCCGCTGGATACTGCTAGCTAGAAAATTTCCGTGGGGTCCTGGTGCCTGCCGGCTTCAGTCCTAATGGTGTAACCTGCTGCAAGAGCTGTTTCTCCAAGTAAGATCCCCTCCTGCACACGGAGAAAAAAATGGGAAAAATCCAGAAGGGGTCAGATTGTTTGATACAGTTGTAGTTTCATTGTTTTAGGTGTCAACATGGGTATAAAAGAAACAGTGAAACAAGTATACATCATTTATTGTAATTTTTGCTTCATTTTCTTCCACAGATGCAAAAATAAATAGTAAATTACCAATAAGATGACACCCTCTTGAACCAAAAGTACCAAATATGTGGGAAATATTTATGTTTTTATGCATAAAACCATCAAAATCCATGTCATTTTCATAAACCTTTTTTTGAGAGAAGCAGAATGTGGTTGTGAAAGCAGCAAAAGAAAAAAAATATAGGGGTCACCATGATGCTTTTGTTAAATCTTCTTTTTTTTGTTTTTGTTTTGTTTTACCAGGAGAGAGACACTAAGCTGAAAGCTTTTTTACAGGTGCGACCTGGGAACACAAGGAAGTTAAGCGACTTGCTCAGGGTCACACAGTATGCAAGTGGGGGGCTGTAGGATTCAAACCCAGGTCTCCAGGTTTGCAGCTCAGAGCCTTAAACCACTGCGCTATAGTGCCTCCTTTTGAAGTTGCAGTTTCAGAGGTGGTCAGCTCAGGACAAAAAATAATTAAAAATCTCAATAAAAAATAAAACTTGCCAGAAATCTAGTCAAACAATTCAAAAGTATATGCAAAATGACAAAAATTATACTATAAATGAAATAGAATAACCAAAGACAGAAAGACATTTATGTAAATTGCCTTGAATGATGCCACCGGCTGCAATTGTGGGAGCAAATTTCTTTGCTGCGATCCTGTACATATTTGCAGCTGGACATGACATACTAGGATAAATCATTATTCTAATAATGCATTCATGTATTTAAGAATGTGCCAGTAAACAGCCTTGAAAAGGTTTTCAGCAATGTCCGACAATTAGGAATTTGCAACACCAGGAAACGTCCTTAACAGAAATACAAACAACCTTGTTCTTTAGTGGAGGCGCTTCCCACCTTCGAGCTCTTTTCCTTAAAGAGAGCCACCATGAGTAGCATCTGCACCATATCTATCGGTGCCTTACCGCCACAGGATCCAGATAATGCTAAGCTTTCCATTAAGCTTACATTAATTCAAAACCTGCAACGCTAGTAAATTTCTATTCACTGGGTCCCAAGGACTTCCCAGGATTTTGCAGCTGCCCACACTCTGCCCCATGCTCACTAGCGTGATGACGAGATGCCAGTGACAGCAGGGGGCACGCGCCATTATAAGCAATGGGAGGCAACTTTTCCATCTATTTTAAATAATATAATGGCCACTTGGCAATGAAACGTGGGCACCGGTCGTTTTCAAAGAAGGCAGGGTCGGGGTCTGCCTTGACATCTGTTATTGCAGCCTAAGCTCGCTGCGCCGCACCTGGACATGCTTGTGTGGGCTCCCCCTGACCTGAGGGGCCCGAATGGGGTCGGGTGTGACTATGGGGATGTCCTACGGGACATCGGGACTCAAGCTCACTCAGGAGCCACAAAGTAATTTTTCACAATTCTGCTTGCCACTGCCAACTGAACAACCAGGTGCCCCCCCCCCGGCCTAAGGAGCGGCTGAGGAGTGCTGAGCAACACAATGAGGGCAAAAGGAACCCACAGGGGAGGGCCTCATCAATCTTTTTTTCAGGTCTTACATAGTTTCATGATTAATGGGTTCCAAAAAGTCATGGTGCCAGAGAGAGAGAACATTTGCCAAATAACAATTGTGAGGAAAAAATTGAATAATTAGCCCTAATATCTGCTCGGCTAAAAAACTATCCACTGAGCTGTATTAAATGACTTGTTCAGAGTCACACATTATGCAAGCGGAGGTTATGGGAATTAAACACAGGTCTGCTGGATGTCAAGCTCTTTACTCTATGCTATACTGCCAGCCACTGTAGTAATTAAGAGTGCCAAACAACGCTAATAGGCGTGCACACTAACTAGCGGGCACGCCCAGAACATCAGCGTGCTTGTGCGAGTGTGCACGCACCAGCACGTGCACAAGCGCAATGCATTTAATAGGCTATTGTGCTGCGCAAGGGTTTGCAGCACTGGTGCATGCGAAACAAAAGGCAGGAAAAATGGCTTAAAGGAGGAGTGTGCACCCAGTCATTAATGGCAGCTGCGCACATGGGAATAAATGGAGGTCTGTAGAGAGAAAAACCACAAAAACCTCTGAGAAACACCATAATTCAAATTAAATGAGAAAACAACTAGAAATACAAAAATCTGAGGCGGTGGTGGGGGAGGGAACCCACACCAAAATCGAAGGACCCCCACAGAGACTCTACACTCCCATTAAACAAGAGACCATTAAAACACTCTAACAAGGCAGAAAAGGTTCCCAATCCACACAGGGAAATGGGAAGGCAGGTTATTCAATCTGAAAGCCACAGATTAAACAGGCACAATTTTAATTAAGGGGTGCTCTCTGAAAAAGGCAGCCCCAACCTGCTATGCAGAATTGCAGCCCCAAAGTACTGAAATCTTGAGAGAAGACAAAAGTAGCTCTATCCTCTTTGAATGGCACAGCTTAACTGGGGAGTTGCTGCTGCTTAGAATCCTCATGTGCCCAACATTCTAAAGCTTGGGCTGTGCCATTTCCCCGCTAGTAGTATACAATACCCAGTTGTTATGATTACCCATCGACAATGTGGACTGCTACAGAACAAGTAGGGTCTGCGGCATTACAGTAGGTAGGGAAAATGGGCAGACTAGGTGGGCCAAGCGGTCCTTATCTGCCATCAGTTTCTAAGTTTCTGTTACCCAGCTTGCTTACTAGTCTCCTACATAGAAAAAACAGGATACTCACCTGTAACAGTAGTTCTAGGAGTGGTATATGTTGTTCATCCACACTCTTTGGCATGTCCCTTTCCACTTTAAGGATCGCCGGAAGTCTTCAAGCTGCCTCTTCCCACCCACCTGGGTGGTATAACCATCGGCTCCACCCCATGACGCCAGATCTTGGCCCGATAGAAGCCAGGTGTTGTGCGTCTGCAGTCAGGGAGTTCGGGTGAGACCGTGTGGATGAACAACATAAACCACTCCTAGAACTACTGTTACAGGTGCGTAATCTATTCTTCTAGGATCGAGGATATGTTGTTCATCCATCCACACTCTTTGGCACACTCCTAGCAGTTCTCCGGGACGAGGGAGGCAAGGCGCACACCCCCTACTTAGGAAACAGAGATTAGAGAACTGAGGCCCCAAAACCAGCATCCCGGCATGACTCAAGGTTGATGTGGTAATGGGTAATGAAGGTGTATGCTGACTTTCAGGTAGCAGCCTGGCAGATTTCCTGGATAGGGATGTCCCTTGAAGCAGCCACCGAAGCAGCGGTATGGCGGGTAGAATGAGCTCTTATCCCTTTGGGAGGCTCCATGCCTGCAAACTCATAACAAAGACTGATGCAAGATGTAATCCACCTTGCAATTGTCCATTTTGCTGCAGGTCTGCCAAAAGTGGCTTCAGCGTAGGTGACAAACAGCTGGCAAACCTCTCCCCGAATTTCCACCGTCCTCTCCTTGTAATAGGAGAGAGCTCGTCTCAGGTCCAAGGTATGGAGCCTGTACTCGGTCTCCGAGGTGTAATTAGGGTAGTATACCGGCAGAGTTAACACCTGGTTAAGGTTAAACTCTGACATCACCTATGGAAGGAATTTCGGGTGGGGGCGTAGGACAACCTTGTCCCTGAGAAAGACCACGAGATAACAGGAGTCCACCGAAAGCACCTGGAGCTCCCCTGTCTTTCTGGCAGATGTGATAGCCACCAGGAAGGCCATCTTCCACAAGTGTGACAACACACACTTGTGCACTGGTTCGAATGGCTTGCTCATGAGCTTTGTCAGTACCAGCAGAAGATCCCATGGAGGTGAAGGTTCATGCACCGGAGGGGATATGTGATCCAGGCCTTCGAGGAAGCACCCGACCACCGTCGGCTGACCGGCCTGCGCCCGGTAAGCAGACATGGCTGCCAGGTGGACCCTAAGGGTCGATGACTGAAGACCCCCCCTTTGGAGAGAGACCAAAGGTAGTCGAGAATGTTAGCCACAGAGCAGGATAAGGGGTCCAGACTCTTACCCTGACACCAAATGGAAAACCTTTTCCATTTGAAGCATAACATTTCCTGGTCGATTCCTTTCTGGATGCCTCCACCACGGTGAGGACATCCTTGGAAAGACCCAAAGCCTGGAACTCTAGCTGCTCGTGTACCAGGATGTGAGGTGCAGGGACTGAAGGTCTGGATGGTATACCTTCCCCTGATTGAGAGAGAGATCAGGTCCGGGCGTGCTGGAAGCTGCTCTGGGGGCCTGCAGCTGAGGCTGAGGAGATCTGGATACCAGAACTGGTGCGGCCATTCTGGGGCTACCATAATCACCTTCACCTTGTCCCTCTCACCTTGAGGAACACCTTGTGGATCAAGGAAAATGGAGGGAAGGCATAGAGGAGGCCTGGGGTCCATGGCCTCGAGAAGGCATCCCCCTGCTGGCGTGATGGGAGGGGGGAGGGAGCCCCCGCACCATCACTGAGCAGGCTTGGAGAAAGAGGATCCAGGACCTGAACCTTGGTCTCCTTTACAGGCCCTCCGGCCAGGGGCACCAAGCTTGAGCCTGCTGCTGCTATTGCTGCTGCCCTCCCTGATAGGAGGGTTGCTGTCACAGGGGGAAGAGTGCCGAAAAGGCTTCCTCTTCTTCTCCTGCTGTTTCCTGCCCAAAGAACCTTTAGCAGAAGTACAGTCCAAGGCGGCACTGGACTGCTCAATGCACTGAAGGTGATCAGCCACACCTGGGCCGAAAAGGTCGGTGCACAGGAAAGGCACATCAGCTAGTTTGTGCTGAGTATCCGCCAGAAAAGAGAAGAGTCTCAGCCAAGCCCTGCAATGAAAGGCAACTGCGGCTGCCATCGAGCAGGCACAAGAATCCCCAATGTCTAGGGCTGTCTGAAGCTGCTGTTTGACAACAGCTCGGCCCTGATCGACCGTGGTCTGCATGTCCACGGGGAGGTGTGGGAGGACTTCATCCAAAGACCCCAAGAGGGCACTGGAGAAGTGTGCCATGATGACGGCCGAGCTTGCCTGAAGGCCTAAAGACGAGGCCACATACACCTTCCGAGCCGAATGATCCAAGAGTTTGGATTCTTTTTCGGGAGGTCGGTCAGTATCGACAGAACTGCCAGTACACCTTAACACAGAGGCGGTCATCAGACTCTCGGCCGAAGGGTGCTCTGCGAAGCCCAAGAGGGACCCCATGGGCACTGCATACTTGCGGGCAGACGGAGCCGGACAAGAGGCAGGGTGCTGCCAAAGTTCTAAGGCCAGGCCAACTATGGCCTCGGCCACAGGAAAGGCCTCCATCAGGGTATCCCCTCTCTTGAGGATGTCCATGAGATGGTACTCCGCTTTTTTCTGGCTAGGTTCCTGGGGCATCCCTGTAGACTCAGAGATGAGGCGAAGAATGCCCTGAAAGGATGAAAGACCTTCCTCCATCTCTAACCCACCGGCCGATTCATCATCCCCGGGATGAGACTGTAGGCCAGTCTCATCCGAATCCGAGGAATCCGGATACAATGGTTGATCGCCCAGGTCACCCTTGACCCACCAAGGGCAGTGCGGGGTGACACTGACCGAAAGACGCCAGGGAAGCCTGGTGTCCAGTCTATCTTCCTTAGAAGGAGCCCTTCCCACAGGCTGCTTGGGTGATAGTTCCACCAAAATCGGTGGAGAGATTGATTTTGGCCGAACCGGAGGTTTCGCTGGCTCCGCGGGCAGGAGAACCAACTTAATCGGCTCTGAAGGAGTCGGCTTCCGCCTGGGAGGCGAAAGCCAAGTAATGGCCGGGGTAGGAGCCAGAGTCGGCTTGTACCCAGTCAAAATCAGCTGTTGCCACATGAGGTCCTCATAGCGCCGGAGTTTCCGCCGGAGCCTCTCCTCATACAAGGAGGATGAGGACAATCAATGGCGTCGCCTCTTTTTAGAGTGCTTGTGACTCTTCTTCGACCTTTCGGTCAAGGGGGTCCTGGACCTCGATCGAGATCGGACAGGGCGACTCAGTTGCTCTGGAGACACGGGCGGGACTGGTGATTTCTCAGGGTCTGGGACCACTTCCTCAATGGGATTCCCAACAGATTGGGTCTCCTCATCAGGGAAGGAAAGGACCGGAGTCCGATTGAGAGAATTGTTGACCGGAGTCGGCAATAATGGGTCGATTGGGTCAGTGATTATTTCAACCTCGTCAATCGACACTTCGGTCGACTAGCCAGACAGTAAAGCCGAGAAGCCAGCAGCTGAAGAAGCAATTTCAACTGAAGTCGAGACTGCCGGTTCCTGGGATTGAGATCTCTCCAGATCCCAAGAGCTGAAGACAATCCTGGGTCCTTTTCCCACTTATGGGACAGAGAGGAGTGCATGCCCGCAGGACCCTCCCCCTTAGTCGGGAGAGACTGGCACAACTCTCGGAAAGAACTCGAGAAGGTGGAGCCCAGGTTGAGCGAAACAAAGAAGCTCCGAGAAGAGGATTCCCCAGCACGAGCCGCTGCTTCCTCGAAGGCTTGCATGTGTTCCAATTGCTCGGCAGATCCCGCGACCATGGAAACCGCCCACCGAGCCGCCTTAGATTTTACTGGAGGGTCCCAATTTTCTGGCCTCCCCAACTTCAGGCGTGAGAGACAGTCGACGAGGGAAAAGAAAAGAAAAAATATATATATCGCACTTCGAAGTGGCATGGTCGACACCCAGGCAATAGACACATACTGTGTTGAGATCGGTGCGTGAAATTTTTGGCCACACGAACACCGACGAAATCCAAGTGAAGACTTGTCTTCCATAATCGAAGGTAAGTAGTCCTGATCGCTAATGCGAACTAGACGAAGTTTCAGAATAACTGAAGGTTTTGAAGCCAGGGCCTACAAAATGCGGGAGCATCAAGGAGGCAACCTGCATCTTCCAACGGAAAGGAAGATCTGGCGTCATGGGGCGGAACCGAGGGTTATACCACCTGGGTGGGTGGGAGGAGCCAGCTTGAAGAATTCTGCCGATCCTTAAAGTGGAAAGGGACATGCCAAACAGTGTGGATGAACAACATACCCACAATCCTAGAAGTACAGTTACGTAAGAACCTACTGTAACAGTAGATCTTCAAGATGAGCTCTTGCAGCAGGTTACACCATAAGGACTGAAGCCGGCAGGTGCCAGAATCCTACAGAAAACTTCTAGCTAGCAGAATACAGTGGGGGACGGCCCCCTGACATTAGCCGGCTCACGACGTCCACCCATAGTATAAAAGGGGCGGTCCCCCAGCACCACCTCAGTTCTCCTGCCAGAGACCCCGGCAAGCACAGTGAATGGAGAATCGAGGTGTTCCTCTGAAACTGAATAGGTAACAGTGATGGAGAAGCAGACACCAGGGGGATGAAGGGAGGGGAAAGCAGCACCTTCTGCAAGACCTCCTCTCAAAGATCTACTGTTATGGTAAGTTCTTACATAACTGTACTATCTCACTTCAAGGGGGCTCTTGCAGCAGGTTACACCATAAGGACAGAGTCCCAAGCAGTGAAAGGACTGACCCAGTCAGCTGGGAGGAGGCAGAGGTCAGCATAAGGCTCTCAAGAGTGCAGGCCCTATGAGACAGCCAGTCCAAAACCTGCCCTGTGCCTAGATGCAATGTCCAGACTATAATGCTGAATGAAAGTGTGGACACAACTCCAAGGGGCCACTCCAGAAATGTCTGCAATGGACACATTTCTGAATGAGGCAAAGGAAGCAACTACTCCCCTGGTAGAATGGCCTTTAACCTGGCCCAGTAAAGGCTTGTTGTTATTTACTTTAACAACAGACGATGCAATTCACTAACCATTTGGACAAACATCGTTTAGAAATGGTAGCCTCTTCTTTCCTCAGTGTGAATGAAACAAATAACTGATCAGACTTTCTGAAGGCTTGGGTGCAATCCAAATAATAATGAAGCACCTGGTGGACATCCATTCCAGAGTATGCAGTAAGGTCTCCCCTGGATTCAAATACAGAGGATAATACACAGGCAAGTGGATGCCTTGATTCAGAGTAAACGCAGACACTACTTTAGGAAGAAACTTAGGAATGGTCCACAAGGACACCTGGTCCTTGTGGAAAACTAAATAGGGCTCTTTACACATCAGAGCCTGAAGCTCGGAAATCCGCCACGCAGAAATAATCTCAACTTTTAACAACACTTCCACAACAGAAAGCACAGATCGCAGCCTGCGGCAGGCTCAAAGGGAGGCAAAACCAGGTTACTCACCTGTAACAGTAGTTCTAGGAGTGGTATATGATGTTCATTCACACTTTCTGGCAGTTGCCTTTCCCTTTAAGACTGGCCAGAAATGTCTTCAAGCTGACTCCTCCCATCCACCCAGGTGGTAACTCCCTCAGCTCCACCCCATGATGCCAGATCTTGCCCGCTGGAAGCAATGTTGTGCGCCAAAGCCAGGTGAGGTCAGGTGGGTCCGTGTGGATGAAAGTACAGTTACGTAAGAACTTACTGTAACAGTAGATCTTCGAGAGAGGCTCTTGCAGCAGGTATTCACATATAGGACTGACCCACCAGACGTCAGGACCCCACGGAAAAATTTCTTTTTTTTTTTAAACTGTTTTTTTATTTCAGATGTTAGTTTAATTGACATCACAGTTTGTATTTACAGGAAATCTGTTAAAGGTGTAAAGCAAGGCATTCAGTAAGCATGAAGGCAAACCTCTAGATAGTAGGAAAAAATAATAAACAGGTTTATAAGTAAATCATGGTATAGCTGAGTTAAAAGCAACACACCTGGTTCTTCCTAAGCATCTACAACTTTGTTCAGGTTTTCAAAAATCAGTTTGCCCATTCAATTTATGTACTCAGGGGTTTACTAGGGAGAGAGAGGCTCGGGGATCCCACCCAGAATGGCAAGTGGGTGGAATCACCGCCCAACCAAGTTCTGAGAAGTCTCTTAAAGGAGGATAAAGTGGAGCAATTGGACATGTAACTTAGAATAAGGACTGGCATGACCCCATCCGCCTGAACCCTTCCCACAACACATTTCCCCCAGGAGCTATGGTATCTGATCCAGTCTAGGCTGTGCCATGTGTAGGAACCATCTATTCCATCGATTCATTAATCTGGGGACCTTATTTTGAATTCTGGCTGTCATATGTTCTAGTTTATAGATATCATATACTGTGTACTCCCAGGCTGTGATGGAGGGAGGGTCAGTATTGAGCCATAATCTAGTTATGCATTTTTTAGCTGCCCCCAACAAAATATTAAGGAGGTATATTCAATGTGGATCCCTGAAGCAGTGGGGATAATGAAGTAGAAGCCCGGTCACTGGTGAAAAGGTGCCTAATAAAAGAAAGCGGTACATAACTCCATCTCCGATAGTAGTCCAGTATTGTGTCAGGACTGGACAAGTCCAAAAAATATGAGAATGTGTTGCTACTTGACAACAGCATTTCCTCCAACATGAGGAATCACTTCCCTTTAGAAACTTAGCTGTGATCTGGGGTGTGCAGAAGTTATCTGGACACCACCTTCCAAGAATACTCTCTCCAAGTGTAAGAGCTGGAGGTTTTGTGTTGTCTCTGCCAGATCCTGCGCCAGTCCTCCTGGGACAGTGTAATCTGTAGTTCTGCTTCCCAATGAAATTGTACCAGGTCCATGGTTTGGGATGGTGTCCCTTGAAGGGCTTTATAAAGACGAGAGATCAAATGACTCCGATCTCCACCCCCTTCAAACTGGATCAGGAGAGGGTGGGGGGGATGATCTGAGCTGCAGTATTCAGGCCTATCTTTGAACTTAAGAAATGACGTAATTGTAGGCATCTATAAAAATCACTTCTCACCAAAGAGAATTCCTGTTTGGGTTGGTCAAATGATTTGAATACTGCATTTTCATATAATTGGTATGTGTGTCTTAGAGCTCTATGAGCCCAGGATTGAAAGGTGGTGTCCAAACGAGTCGGGGCCCAGTCAGGGTCTACTGCCGGAATTCCTATCCAGGACGCCATAAACCTATAAGCAGGATGAGTTAGGTACTTCATCCAAGAATGAAGTGTCTCTTTCATAAATCTGGAAGCCCTCTGCAGTCTAGTGATATTGTTAGGTTGAAAAACTAGAGAGTGGAGTAAGGGATAATCCATCATGTTCTGTTCAATTAGAAGCCAGGATGGCGCATGAGATGGGGGTAGGAGTCACGTAGTTATATGGGTAAGCAGTGAAGCCATATTGTAATGTAATATATTAGGAAGAGACAAGACTCCATTATCCTTAGGTTGTTGGAGTTTAACCAGTGCTAGTCGAGGTCGCTGATTTATCCATATAAACCGGCTAATAAAGTTGTCCCATAGTCGGACATCTTTCCTCGATAGGGGTAAGGGGATATTTTGCATCAAGTAAAGAAGCATTGGGAGGGAATTCATCTGAATAGATTGAACTCTAGCCATTAATGATAGAGGTAGAGGAGTCCATCTCTGTAAGTCTGAATGTATTTTGGAGAAAGTAGGGCGGGTAGTTTGAGTTATAAGTCAGATATCTTAGATGGGATTTTAATCCCCAGATAGGTTAAATATGTTTTATCCCACTTGTATGGGTATTTATTAATGAGATCACAGGGGAAGGGAGGCTGTATAAGAAGGGCCTCTGATTTATTTGGGTTTATAGTGTATCCTGTAAGGGTCTCCATCTCAGTTAGTAAACCAGTTAAGGTTTGTAATGATTCTTCAGGATGGGTGACATATAGAAGAAGATCGTCAGCATAATATGCTGTTTTATGGTACGCTGAATCAGAGACTCTATAGCCATAGAGGCCTGGAGTCTGTCTTAACATCTGAGCTATGGGTTCAACAAAAAGCGTAAACAGATATAGGGAGAGGGGACAACCTTGACGGTGCCTCTGTGCAGTGCGAAATGGTCAGAATGTGAACCGTTTAACTTCACTACTGCCTCTGGATCTGTGTATATGCCTTTAATCGCATCCATAAATAGGGTAGGGAATTTAAATACTCATAGGGCCGCCTGTAGAAATCCCATGAAACCATGTCAAAAGCCTTTTGAGCATCTAGGCTTAAAATCAAGAGGGAGGACTTTGTGGACTGGGCATGGTCTATAAGATACAGGGTTCTTTTGATGTTGTCCGTTGTCTGTCTGCCTTTGATGAATCCAGATTGATCTGGGTGTATCAGAGAGGGGAGGATGTGGTCAAGCCGATGTGTCAGGATGCTTGTATAAATTTTATAGTCCTGATTGAGTGCTGAGATAGGGTGGTATGAGTCACAAAGGTGTAGAGGTTTTTGGGGCTTCAAAATCACTGAAATGGTTGCTTGTCTCCAAGAGACTGGAAAAGAGGAAGTGGTGTGGGCGTTTTGTAGTGCCTGAAGAAGGGGAGTTTGCATTAGGTTCCATGTGCCCTTATAAAATTAGACTCCGAAGCCATCTGGGCCTGGGGATTTTCCATTTTTGAGGCTGAGAATTGTGTTTTGAAGCTCTGTTTCTGTGATTGAGGCTACTACTTCGGTTTGTTGTGATTCTGACAAAGTAGGGAGATGAAGCTGGGAGAGGAAAGTTGAAATTTTGTGAGGATCAGGGGCCATCTGAGAGGAATACAAGTTCTGGTAGTATTTCTTGAAGGCGCCAATATATGTGAAGTCGAATATCTGAGTTGACTGGAAATGGGATCCCCGATTTTAGTAATGGTGTAATTCTGTATTTGATTTCGGAGGCAGTATGCCAAGAGTCTGGAAGCTCTTGCCCCACCCTCATAGTATCGCTGTCTCAACCACGCCAAAGCCTGCTCAGTTTTGGCTGTCAGGATCTGTTGAATTTTGTTCTGTGTTTGGGCTATCATAGGTACAGTAGAAGAGCTGTGTTGCCCTGCATATGGGCTCTGCTGAAGGAAGCAGAGTTCCTCCTGTAGGACTATTAACTTACTCTCGGACCGTTTTTTCTTATGAGAGGCACAGGCTATTATGTTGCCTCTGAGGACTACCTTTAGTGTGTCCCAGAGAATTTGGGGGGGAGATCTGGGGAGAAGTGTTATCTTTAATAATTTCAGGGATACGTTTTTCCAGCAAGTCTTGGAATTCTTTATCCCTGAGTAGGGACAGATGAACAACATATACCACTCCTAGAACTACTGTTACAGGTGAGTAACCTGTTCTTCTAGGAACATGGATATGTTGTTCATCCACACTCTTTGGCAGACTCCTAGTAGTTCTCCAGGAGGAGAGAGGCAAGGCGCACACCCCCTTTTCCCAGTTCCCAGCACTCTGTGCAATGCTGAAAATCCATTGGGCCTGTTCTCTTTTTAGGCAGTGACATAATCATGAACAGTGGACTAAAACAAGCCTAAAACCACCACAGAATAAACTGTACTGGGACTTTTTTTTTTTTTTAAATTAAAGACGGTCGGTTTAGTGGCCAAAGAAAAAACAAGAATTACCCTGTTTTTTAAACAAATAAACCAACTGGACTCTAACGGGCTTTCTTAAAGACTAAATTAAAGATAAAAAAAAAAAAAGTTTCCCTGCCGATTAAAAGAACCAAGAAGAAACCGAGAAAACTTACTGGAATACAACTAAATCTAGACTAATCTACCTGTAAACTAAGGACAGTGATTTTCAAAATGAACAGAAATAAATTTCACTTCAGAAAACCAAAAAAATAAAATCTTCAATAAAGATGAAGGAAGGCTCTTCGAGGCGCCTGTACTAGTCAAGCGGAGTAAAGACTCTTGACAGTTGCAGAATTTTGACCAGGGACAGTGGTTTGAAAACTGAGCTGGAGCCTAACGTTCCACCATTAGCATAGGTTTGATTAACCATTTCAGCTCCGGGGCAGTACAATGGAAGGACAATACTACATATGTCAGAATACAGTAAGATTTCCTGGGGTTTAAATACTAGATTCTCTGGACATGTGATGGTATCTAGGTAACGAATGGTGGCCCATATGCAGAACCGCTTCCACTTCATAGCATAAGTGGATCTAGTGGAGGGTTTCCTGGCTGCCACTAGGACGTCTGCCACCCGGGAAGAAACCCCAAATCTGGCAACTGCTAAGTCTGCAGGAGCCATGCATGAAGGTGCCGTAACCTGAGGTCCGGATGGACCAAGGTGCCCTGCTCCTGGGAGAGTACATTGGAGCACAGCAGCATGGGAATTGGAGGCTCCACTGCTAGTTGCTGTAGGAGCGGAAATCATATCTGGCACGGCCAGTAAGGGGCTATCAGGATCATCTTTGCCCTTCTGACTGCAACTTGAGCAGAACTCTGCAGCAAAGGAAAGATAAGGAAGGCGTAAAGGAATCTCCCTGTCCAAGAGATGGACAACGTGTCTTGCCAGAAAACACCATGCCCTGGATCTAGCAAGCAGAAACTTGGCAGTTTTGCACTGGATGGGGACGCAAATAGGTCCAGCTCTGGGCATCAACACCTGTCGAAGAGATCTTCGACTACTGATGGAAGGAGTTTCCACTCGTGTGCCTTGGACCGAGAATGGCTTAGACTGTCTGCCAAGGTATTCTGAACGCCTGGAACAAGCACAGCAGTCAGGTCTAGGTGATGCTCTATGGCCCAATACCAAACTCTCATCACATTTCTGCAGAGTGGGGTATGAATGTGCTCCCCCCTGCTTGATTATGTAAAAGACCACAGACATATTGTCCATCTGGATCAAAAGAGATCCTGGAAGCAAGTTCATTTGAAAGGCCTGCAGACATACAGGATCGCCCTCATCTCTGGAACACTGATGTGGAGATGCTGCTCCAGTGGGGACCAGGTTCCCTGAGTCTGACAGTCTTCCAGATGGGCGCCCCAGCTCTGGCCCAACATGTCCGTGGTTAGGATCTGTCAAGGCAAATCCAACCGGAAGAGGACCCCTTTGGAGAGACTGGAGGGGTCCAGCCACCACTTCATAGTGTGCCGCACTGAGCTGGACACCAACACTGGAAGATCCAAGTCGTCTGTGCGCTGGTCCCACTGAACCCGAAGGTTCCACTGGGCTACCCTCATGTGCAGGTGGGCTAGGAGAACCGCTACAATGGCCGCCACCATATGTCCCAGTAGTCTTAGGAAAGTTGTGGCTGGAACCTGGTGAGACAACTGGACCAGTTGAGCCTGTGCCTGAAGGCATTCTGCCCTGTCTGAAGGAAGAAAAGTTTTGCCTTGGGTAGTGTCCAAGACTGCCCCGATGTACTGAAATCTTTGACTTGGCCAAGGAGAGGATTTGGGGAGGTTGAGAGTTATTTCTAGATCCCAAAACAGGGTGAAAGTGGCCTCCATGGTTCTGAGCAACTGCTCCTTAACGGGAGCTGTCAGAAGCCAGTCGTCTAGGTAAGGGAAGACATAATGGCATTCCCTCAAGGCCGCTGCCACTACTGCGAGGCATTTTGTAAAGACTCACGGGGCCAAGGACAGGCTGAATGGCAGAACCCTAAATTGGTAGTGGTTTCCTTGGAAGAGGAAGCAAAGGAATCTCCTGTGGGGTGGGAACACCAAGATGTGAAGATAAGCATCCTGCATGTCCAGAAAACAGAGCAAATCCCCTTGACGAAGTAAGGGGAGAAGGCCGGGAAGAGTGACCATCCTGAATCGTTTGTATTCTACGTACTGATTCAGGTGGCTCAGGTCCAGGATGGGACACAAATCTCCCATTCTCTTTGGGACCAGGAAGAAATATGAGTAGAATCCCTCCTCTTGCTGTCCTGGTGGGATGGGTTCTATGGCCTGTTTTCGCAGGAGCGCTTTGATCTCTTCTTGTACAAGGGCCACATGGGCTTGAGGGTAATGGGAGAGGACTGGACGATTGTCTGGAGGGATCTCCATAAACTCTATGGAATGCCCCTGTTCCACTAACTGCAGAACCCACTGATCAGAGATTATTCTGTGCCAACCCTCTCCGTACAGAGAGAATCGACCCCCCCACTGCCTCCTCCAGGGATTCAGCTGAGGTCGGGTAAGGAATCAGGCAGAGGAGCCAGGGACAGGCAACACGGCCTGGGAGGTTCTGGGAGATCTTGGGGCAGAACCTCCTGTGACTTGGGAAGTAGACTTTCTCTTAAAGGCACTTCTGGGCTGTTGGCCTCTGGGTTGTTGCTTGGAGGTGCAATGAAAGGACTGCCACTGGGACGATTTAGGCTGGGATCGGTACAACATTTGAACCGAACGTACAGCCTTGCCCATCTCTTGAAGGCAAGTGATGATATTTCAAGAATCCTCACCAAACAAAACAGGGCCTCTGAAAGGGGCATCCAGAATCTTAGACTGGATAGCTGGAGCAAAACTGGACACCCTAAGCCAGGAGTAGCAACAAAGACAAACTCCCATAGCCGCAGCATCATAAGAGGCTCGGAGAACGCAAGTCCCTACATCTGAGCCCAAATTTAGGAGGTGTAACCATTCAGCCTTCTGAGGAAGATCAGGCTAAGCTTGTGCCACCTCGAAAGCTTTCTCCCACAAGGCATTCTGATACTGAACCATATGGGCCAGGACGTTTAGAGGGATGGACAGTGCAGATGGCTGAGGAATAGACTTTTTTATCAAAATGGTCCATCTGCAGAGGGGGCATGGTTAGCAGCCAACTACAGCAGACGCACTTCAATGAAGCTCCATCATTTAGCCAACTAAAACTTGAAAAAGCTACCTAAAAACAGAGTCCACAGCTTCTACATTACTCTACCAGCCTATGAGACATAATTCTCACCATTTGGGAGTTCTTTACCATTTGCAGAGCTATGGGAAAGCCAAAGAATACAGCAACTGCGGAGCCGGGAAGGAGAAGCACAGCTACGAGGCCTGGAGAACCTGCACACAGCGTTGGAGTGTAAACCGTGGCAGGGTGCCCTTCTGAACCCTCGAAGAAGTGCTTTATTACAGGCAATAAGAGAGCTCGACCGAAAAGGGGACACTTTAGGAACGCAATTCAAGGACTGGAAACAAGAATGGACTTAGTGTCCTCGGAGGCTAAAGTGGCGAATGACACGGTGAATAAATCGGCAGAGGCGGTGGCAGGTACTGTTACTGAGAATAAGCTGCTCCATCTCAGTTTAGAAAACCTAGAGAACGGAGTTAGGGCGGCTAACCTATACTTGCTGGGAGTATCGGAGGACACAGAAGGAACCAATCTCATGGGTTATGTAATTGCACTCATCCAGAACTGTTTGGATACTGATACACAGCAGACTAACTAAAACTTACAGGATCACTCCTCGGAGAGCCCTCCCGGAGAATCTTCCCAGAACAATAATGATTGTCACTAGTGGCCCTCACATCAGAGATCAAATATTGGAAGCTGCTAAACTAAGGGCACCCAGATCCACTTGTTCCCCCGACTTGAGCTACTCGACCCAACAATGCTGAAAAGCCTTCGATGGGGTCCGTGCCAGCCTGAAAGCACTGGGGATATCACATGTACAGCAGCAACCAGCCCGACTGTGCATTCACTATGCGGGTAAGACTTTCCTCTATTCTGACCCAGTAGAAACGGGAAAGAAACTAGATTTAACTAAAAAGGATTTCCATCGCTCCCGGTCTGAGAGCCCTTCTGATGAGGACTGAATTGTGAGAACATGAGCTCCCTCACTTAAAACTAAAGGCTATGTGCAAACTAAACAAAGAACTTGGGACTGCCACAATTTTACAGTATTTCAATTCAAAAGCGCTTTTCTTTCCCTCTCGTTTTTCTTGATAACCTAGAGTTTAAAGGCAGAATTAATTTGTTTGTGGAAAGTAAGGCAGTTTAGGCTGAATTTTTATGACGCAGTTAACTGGTGGTAGATCGTGGCCCGAGTTCTTAGCTTATACTCAAAACGGTCCAGTCTCAGGTAGCCTTAAACTACTGTTATCTATTTTAAATACCCTGCAGTGATACGACTTTGGTCAGTTTTTTTTTTTTTTAGTTGTTTAACCAGGAGTAGCACACTAAGCTGAAAGCTCTTTTACAGGCGCGACCTGGGAGCACAGGGAAGTTAAGTGACTTGCTCAGGGTCACACAGTATGTAAGTGGAACCTGTGGGATTCAAACCCAGGACTGGTCTGCTGGATGTCACCAGACTTGCAGCTCAGAGCCTTAAACCACTGCGCTATACTGCCTATACAGTTAGTAGTATTAAGATAACATACTTTAAAACAAGGCTTTAGCATACAAGATAATTCTATATTTAGGAAAACAGAAGTGACATTACAATATATTTCTACCATTGGTAGGGTAATCCTTTGTTTCTTTTGTGTCCTACTACTTTTAGTAGTTATTATCAATTATGTAGATTTATGGGCTATAAAGTGCCCTTTACTGGCTTTAAAGGGTGAGTTTTTTCAACTGGAAATAATTTATTTCATAATTTTTGATTTAGCCCATAAATATGCTGCAATTAGTCACATTTAGGAAACACTGCTAGTTTATTTGACTGCTACCTTAGTGTGGTAGCCTTAACTTAAGGAATCCCTCATATGATGTAACAGTGGATGGCAAATACTGTATCCTATCATTATATTATTGGATGTGATAAACACTTTCTATATTTGTACCAAGGAAATGTTACAATGTAATGTGCATTGCAAATTAATAAGAATAAAGCATAAAAAAAAAAACCTCCATCTGCCTGGAGTCCTTTGTCAGGAGGCTGAGTGCTTAGGTGCCGCGGCCACTTACAGCGATCATGGGTCGCGTTAAGAACCAAGTCAGCCTCTCTGGGTGTTCCCCATAAAAGGGTTTATTCCTCGGGGCATTATACAGGTAATCTGCCTTCTTAGACGTCACCGGTGTAATGGATGGCTGTTTCCAAGCAGCTCTATTGACATCCTTGAAGGAGTCGATCACAGAAGGAACTAAGTGCAATGACTGCTTCTTAAGGAGGAATGCGGCTAGCCGACATCGCTCAGAATCCACTTCCTCAGTGTCCCAACCCATGAGGGCCTGGATGTGCCTCATCACATCCATGAACGTTGTGTCATCTGAAGGAGACTGCAAGATATCCTTGGGCTCCTCTGGTTCTGATGGCAGGTCAGAGTCCCCAGAATCCCCATGAGAAGAGGAAGAAGAATATCCCCCCAACTCGCCTGAGTCCGGAGAGGGTGAGCGATGGTGCCATCAGTGGGTCCTCAGACGACCGGCGCCAGCTCCTTCTGGTTGTGGAGGAGGCGTTGGGGCCTTCCTAGGGGGAACCTCTTCTTAAGTTGGATTGAGAGGAGGGTCCCTCGGAGTTGAAGGCTCTTTCAGGGGCTCCTTATACTTAAAGTATGCCCACCAGGCCACAAAAAGGGCATCAAGGTCTGTGGGCAGATTCTGAGGCAGAAGCGGGGGAGCCGGCATCTCGGGAGGGGTAGGCTGAGAGGGCCCCAGCATTGGTTTCTTTGGCTGTGGTAACTCTGGCATCGGATCCACAGGCATACCCTGTGGTACGGAACCATCCGGCATCGGTCTGACTGGAGTCAAGAGGCCAGATGTCGGTTCCTTAAGCATCGGCTGTGTGACGACAGGACTAGCCAGTGACTGTGGCGGGTTAGGAGATGATGGCTAGGGCATCACCAGGGTCGACGTCAGGGTGGTCGGTGTCGAGGGGACAGATGTGGGCTGATGCCGATCTGGTGATGCAGCCGGTGCTGGCCTAGAAGGGGAAGTCTGTCCTGGGGAGCGAGCTCCCGAATGAGGCAGAGACGTCACTCTCTCGGGGGGAGGTGAGTGCACGCCCCTGGCATCGCTTGGAAGCGTTGGTCCCTGACATCGGAACAGACTTAGATGAAGCCTTGACCAGGAGGGCGACAGGCAAGGACCCGCCACCTGAGGAAGACCCAGCCGAGTCACTTGGCTGATGACCCGCCTGCTGAATGGGCAGAGTTTCAGGGCTGGGAGGCTGGGGACGAAGTCCCGAGCCCCGAAGAGCCACAACTGGAGACACTACGGAGAGCGGGTGGTTTGACCACTGGGAGCCCAGACACAGAAAGAGAGAGAGGGCTGCCAGAATGGAAGGGGCCGACCTCCTGCGGGAGGAAGACCCAAGTTCGGTACCAGACTTGTGAGGGGACCTGGAGCAGGAAGCTGACTGGGACTTGCCCCTGTGCTTCTCCCCAATATTTGCGCTTTCCCAAAGATGACTTCTCCTTGGCTGATAAAGAAGTAGAGGCCCCGGAGGCCGGGGAAGAGGAGATACTTTTCTGGAGCTCCTTATCCATCACTGTAAGTTTCTGCTGCAGCAGGAAGGCTTCCCAGGGTCTGCAGGCAGCAAAGCCGAGTGTGCTGGTTAAAATCCTGGCAGTGCTGGCAGGTCTCAGTGTCGTGGTCTGGGCCTAGACAAAGCAAGCACAATGAATGGCCGTCCTTGTGGGGAAGTTGCTTTCCACAAGCACACTTCATTCACCGCTGCTCTACTAAAGAAGATGGAGAAGACATGCACAGAATCGCTGAAGATTTTGAAGAAAACTGAAAAACAGTAAAGCACAGGTAATGCAAATAAAATGGCGTCAATTAAAGCAGAAGGCGTCCATGAAGGTTAGACTTGTGTGGGTAGATGGTGGGTAAAGAACTGAGGTGGTGCTGAGGGGCAGCCCCTTTCATACCACAGGCGGACGTCTGGGGCAGGCCAATGTTAGGGGGTTGTCCCCCGCTGTATACTGTTAGCTAGAAGTTTTCCGTGGGGTCCTGGCGCCTGCCGGCTTCAGTCCTTATGATGTAACCTACTGCAAAAGCCCCCTCGAAGTGAGATTGTTGTCAAACACCCTACTGAAATCTAGGTAGGCTATGTCCATCGCTCCACCCTCATCTAATTCCTTGGTCACCCAGTCAAAGAACTATCAGATTACATGACACACACACCCCAAATCCATGCTGCCTCAGGTCTTGTAATCCGCTGGATTCAAGATATTCCACAATCCTTTCTTTCAGCAGTGGTTCCATTAACTTCCCCACCACTAAATTCAGGCTGACTGGCCTATAATTGCCAACCTCTTCCCTGCTACTACTTTTGTGAAGTCAGATTACATCTGCCCTCCTCCAGTCCTCCAGGACCACTCCTGTTTCCACTGAGCTGTTAAACAGAGCCATCAGAGGTGCAGCCAGTACCTGCCTGAGCTCCGTCAATACCCTTAGGTGGATCCCATCTGACCCCATTGCTTTGTCTACTTTCAGATGCGAGTCCCTTTAGGACTCTCTCCTCAGAAAACAGACTAGTGTCCACCTCCCTCTTTTCAGTGCCCGTGTTACATTTTTCTGGCTCCTCCTCATCTCTTTCCTCTGTGAACAATGAACTAAAGTATTTGTTCATAATGTCTGCTTTTTCCTGTTCCCCCTCTGCTCAGTCCCTTCCTTTTCCATTTCTAACCTTACAGTCCCACCCCCGGTCTTCCTTTTTTCACTTACATACCTAAAAGATATCTTGTCCCCTTCTGTTACTGCCTTGGCTATTCTCTCTTCAGCTTGTTCCTTTATGCTCCGTACTGCTCTTCCTGCTTCCCGATACACCTCCCTATCCTCCTCCTCCCTCTGCATCTCCTTGTACCCTCTGAAAGCTACCATGGCTAACTGGGGTCAACACCAGATGTGGTTGTCTAGGGCTGCCCAAAAACAGGAGACACTCTAGTGGTGCAGATGCTTTCTCCCTCACCTGGAAACCAGAGTGGGGGCCTGGGCGCAACCTGAACCTGGATCGTCCGCATGGCAGCATGTGTTCTGCCAATGGTACTGAGCCGCATCATGCATACAGTATATTCTGTTTTTCAAAGTTTTACCACAGGAATCAATTGCCATTTGAAGGCAAAAAGGCATGCAACTGTGGCCTTCATCACCCTATGACAAATTAGGTTATCTCCATAACACGCAAATGGCGTGGAAGCTGGAACTTGCTTCAAAACTGAGGTCTACCTTCTTATAGCATTCCACTGCATAAGTCACTAAATGCAGATTTAGAGGGGAACGTCCACCATCAAACTTCACGATTCACACTTCTTGTGCAAAATAAACCAATTTCTGAGTGTAGAGAAATTGGATTTCATGAGGTTGATCCTGCCATCCACCACCCGATACATTATGCACAGCGTCGCTGGGGGGGTCCCAATCTTCTGCAACTGACATCACAGCTGGGGACCAGACATGGGAGATATGATTAGCTCCAGAGGGCATCATAGCTACTAGTAGCTTGTTTTCCCTGCTGCCTTTCCTATGTCCTACCAAGGCTAAATACAGCTTGCACAACCTTTAAGCCCTTAGTACTTCAACATTTTAGTTGCAAACTAGGAAATGCTCTATTTAGATTAAACATAAGCTAAATTCTAGAAAACACTAAAGCCAATGTAAAAAAAAGTATTTTTTAGCAATTCAAAAAATAACTGAACCCTGAAAGTTACTGGGAACAGCATATGGGGGGGGGGGTGGAGACAGTCTGTCTTGGTAGCTGATTCAATCAAAAGGGAACCAAAAGTGGAGATAAATTATCAAATAGTGCAGGAAAGTACAGTATGTAAGAACTTACCGTAACGGTAGAACTTCGAGAAAATCTCTCGAAGCAAGCCACATCTTTGGAATCACTGCCGTCAGGCACTAGGACCACAAGGAAACTTTTTAGCTAACAGTCTACTGTGGTCACCCATGATGACAACATTAGCTGATGTCACCACTCCTATATATTTACATATGGGCGGCCCTGCACCCTCCTCAGTTCTCCCGCCAGAGACCAGATATAAAGGATGTCTGCAGAAGGAACCGAGGCAAGGTAGAGGTTCCCCCCACTGGTAGAGAGAGACAACAAGCAAAGTACCCTGGAGAAGGAGACAGACACAGAGGATCAAGGGGGATGGAGAGAGGGAGGGATGGCACAGCTTGCTGCAAGAGATTCTCTCGAATATCTACTGTTACGGTAGGTTCTTATGTAATTGCACTGTCTTCATCCAGGATATCTCCTGCAGCAAGCCACACCTTTAGAACAAGTCCCAAGCAGTTCTGACATCAGAACAGTCCGGGTGGTTGGAAGCAACATGCTGAAGAAAGGAGGCCACGTAGCACAGCTAGGCCAAAGCCTGCCCGTCTTCCGGAAGCAATGTCCAGACTTTGTTTAGTGTGTTTAGTGAAGGTGTGGACTGTACTCCAGGTAGCAGCTGCACAGATCTCAGCTGATGAAACATTCCTGAAACAGGCAGTAGAAATAGCCACCCCTTATGTTGAGTGACCATGCACGGCACCAGGAAGTTCCTAACCGCACTTACTGTAACAAAAAGTAATGCAGTTGGCCAACCATGTGGACAAGCACTGCTTCGAAACTGGAACACCCTCTTACCCCAGGGGCGAAAGGAAAAACAGCTGTGAGGACTTCCTAACATCCTTCGTACAGTGAACATAATACCTAAATATTCTATGTACATCTAAGGTATGGGGCAATGCTTCCTTTGGACTTGCATGCTCCAGATCATAGACGGGCAGGTGGATGGATTGATTTAAAGTAAATTCGGACATCACCTCAAGCAGAAACTTAGGACTGGTACACAAAAATATCCCGTCTCTGTGGAAATTCAAATAAAGAGCCTCACACAAGAGCCTGAAGCTTGGTAATCCTTCAAGCAGAAGAAACAGCAACTAAAAATAATGCTTTCCATGACAGAAAGCATAGCTCGCCAATCGCCGCTGGCTCAAACGGTGCCAAAGTAAGCTTCTCTAACATAAAATTCGGATCCCATTGTGGGGGTGGATTGTAGATGCGAGGTTTCAAGTGTAGGATGCCTCTTAAGAACATATGGGACACATCCAGCTGGGCCATCAACAGGCACGTGGATGGCCGAAACGGCCAGCAGGTGAACCTTAATGAAAGAGTACGATATCCCGGCAAACAGAATGAGGGCGACAAAGCCAGTTTACCTGTCACAGTGGCAAACTGGATGTCAGTGCGCCCAGCAGTGAGAGCACCGAACAGATGTTGCGCCCCCTCACCGATACACCTCCGCCTTGGAGGTGATATTATAATTTCTGGAGGGTGTGGGGGTGAATCCCCCCGCAAACAGCCTGTATTTGCCGTGCTGTATTGGGTGCAGTGGGGGTCGGGCGGCACAACTGCTGAACGGCATGACTGCAGTCGGCATTATACTGTGGCCCTGTGGCTATCGCACCAAAGTGGGTAAACCAAAGAGTATTGCAGCCCAGCATTGAACAGGGAGCACAAGTACTCCAAAATCTGATTCACTGAGCAAGTGGAAGGATCCAATTAATGTGAAGCAGCCCATAGAGCAAAGCGTTTCCACTTAATAGAATAAGTGGCCCCGATGGAGGGTTTTCTGGTGGCCACCAGGACATCAGCCACCTTCTGGGAAACCCCAAACCTAGCAATGGTTGTGTTTTCAGGAGCCATGTATGAAGACGAAGAGATTTGAGGTCTGGATGGACTAGAGTGCCCTGCTCCTGTGAGAACAAGCCGGGGCACAGAGACAAAGGTACAAGAGGTTCCACTGTCAGCTGCTGTAGTAATGGGAACCAGATCTGTCGAGGCCAGAAGGAAGCAACTAGGATCAGGATGGTACCCCCTTCCATCCGAAGTTTGAACAGAACCTTCTGAATTAGAGGGAAAGTGGAAAGAAACCTCCCTTTCCAGGAGACGGACAACACATCTCACCAGAAAACGCCAGGCCCTGGAGTGAGCAAGCAGAAGAGCATCAGTTTTAGCCGGCCCGGTGGCACTGGATGCCTTACCTCATGCTACGCCGCTTACTGAGTTCAGGGAACTACCTCGGGTCGTCGGGGTGCCGGCATTGGGGGGGGGGGGGGTGAAAGCAGGATCAAGAGTTGGCTCTCATCTCCCAGTGGGTGGGTCGCAAACCCATAGTGCCGCCATCACCAGATGGAGGTCCGGTGACAGGCGCAGGCGGCAACGGAGCAACAAGTGGGGTGGGGCATCTCCTAGGGTGTGACGTGTGCATGCCTCCACATGCGTGCATCACCTTGGGGACGCGAGAGGTCAGGGACTGGGGAGAAAAACAAAAAAACGTACAAATTACCTATGGGAAAAAAAGCGTCAGTTTTGTATTGAGTGGGGACACAAAAAGGTCCAACTCTGGACAGCCCCAGTGGTCGAACAGGTCTTCTATGACTGAGGCCAGCAGCTCCCACTCGTGCATCCTGGATTGTGAGAAGCTAAAACTGTCCTCCAGGGTGTTTTGCTTGCCTGGAACATGGACGGCTGAAAGTTGTAGACCGTGTTTAAGAGCCCAGTACCAGACCCTCATCGCTTCCCAGACAAGAGGGTACGCGTGAGTCCCCACTTGTTTACTGATGTAATGGACTACGCTGGAGTTGTCAGTCTGGACCAGCAGATGTCCCGGAGACAAGAGAGTATGGAAGGCTTGAAGGGCATACAGAACAGCGCTCATCTCCACGATGTTGATGTGAAGGGTAGCCTCCACTAGGGACCACGTCCCGAGTCTGATAGGACCCCAGGTGAGCCCCTCAACTCGACTGCAAGGCATCCATCGTGAGGGACTGCTGAGGGGAAGAAAAGAGGAAAGGAATCCCTTTCAATAGGTTGCTGGGTTCCATCCACCACTGCAGCATCTTTCTGACCAGAGAGGAGACTGAAACTGGCTGCTTGAGGTCATCTATGTTATGACCTATTGGACCCTTAACGTCCACTGGAGAACCTTAATGTTCAACCTGGCTAGAGGCACAGTAACAATAGCTACAGCCATGAGACCCAGAAGCCTCAAGAATGTTCTTGCCATTACACATCGAATGTTGTAGAGCAGTTGAGCCTGAGCCCTTAGGTGGTCTGCCTTGTCCTGTGGCAGGAAGGCAAAGCCCTAAGCTGTGTCCAGCACTGCCCCAAAATATTGAAGATGCTGACTAGGGGTCAGGACTGACTTGGGCAGATTGACCATGATGCCCAGCGCCTGGAACTGAATGGTGCACTGCAAAGTTTGAATTGTAAAGGGAAATGTATAAGCCCTCAATCCTGAAGGCAGCTGCTACCACTGCCAGACACTTCGAAAAGACCCGGGGTGCTGAGGACAAGCCAAAGGGCAAGGCTTGAACCTGGTAATGCTCCCCCTGAAAGTGGAACCTGAGATACTGCCAGTGGGGACCAAACACCCTGATATGCAGGTACGTGGCCGGCATGTCCAGAGAACAGATCCAGTCCCCTTGGTGTAGTAGGGGTAATAGGACCTGTAGGGTCACCATTCTGAAATTTTTGTACTGGATGTAGGAATTGAGGTTCCTTAGGTCCAGAATGGGCCACAAATCCCATGGATCTGGGGATGAGGAAGACGTGGGACTAGAATCCCCGTTTCTCTGGTGTACTGGAACAGGTTCAATGGCTTTTTTTTGTAACAGTCTGAATTTCTCCCAGCAACCCAAGAATATGATCTGGTGGGTAATGAGACTGAAATGGAGGACACTTCGGAGGCCAGCCTAGAAGTTCCACAGTGTGACCATGTTCCATGATTTGTTAACACCCAGGAATCTGTGGTGATCTCCCCCCACTTATCGAGGTGGAGGGAGAAGCGACCCCTGACCACCGCCTCTTGAAGATCAGGAGAGTGAGGGTCTGACAAGGATATAGGCTAACATGGTTCCTGCAGCTGAGGCTGCACCCCTGCTCTGGTCACTCTGGCGAATGGGGCCAGAAGGGTGGGCAGGGCTGCGGCTGCCCGACGCTTTGCTGGGGTTCTTGTGCCCCGCTTAGGCTTGCTGTAGGCCTGTCACTGGGTGTGGGTTTAGGATAACACAGTTTCAGGCAGACCACAAGGCAGGTGCATAACAAATGCATGGGTTGTGTTTATCATTTTACTTTCATCAAGTAAAATACACAGAAAGCAAAATGGCAAGTCAGACAACTGCTTAGCTTCAACAGTTTCTAAGACTTTTCTACAGCATAGCATGAATCAAACAGTGTGAAAGCACACACTGTCAAGAGGTCTTCCACCTTCCTCAGTCAGTATCCAACTGACCACCCTATCTCTCCTCTCTCAGCACTGAGATAGGACTTTTTATAAGCTCACTAGAAATTGGAATATGTTCTACTGCCTTTTGACTAACAGCAGACATAACACAAAACTAACCACTAGGGGCCACTGTTGCTCCATAGAGAACAGTTATTTGGCAGCCACCTGGAGCACAGAAGAACTTGTTTACAACATTGGAATGGTCAAAACATTCTGTTCTCTCCTAAACTCTCCTGCAGGGTCAAATTATCTCATGCTGTCTGCTGCAAAATATATCTTGGAAAGGGCTGCTAACATCGAGATAAAGCAGACACAAGCTTTTGTTATTCTTATATTAAGACAGTCCTCTCATTTTGTAACTGTACTCTTAGTTTTGTTTTAGGTTAATATGCACAGAAAGCTTTATAAGCACATCAGCACTTAATTTATAACCAGCATGTTGGACATTATACAAAACATACAAACTGCTTGGGGATGGGGTTTCAATTTATCCCAGGGGTGTCCACTATGACGGGGGTCACCATGTCACATATACCCCTGCATAAGAGGGCAACCGTCCTACGGTTGTCCAAATCTCAATTAACACTCTGGAAGGGTCTGGAGCTTCGGCCCACCCTTACTGGAAACTCCGTCTCAGGGTCCCTTTCATAAAAACATTTGTAAAGCATCCTATTTATAACAATACAAATTTATTATTTATTTAGTTAGTTAGTTTTTGTTTACCGGGTAGGTGCACTAGCCAGAAAGACTATTTTCAGGCACGACCCGGGAGAGTACAGAGACAAACTTACGAGAACAATGATACATAGTGCAAAGTACAGGAAATAAAAATTACGTACCTACCATAATTATGATCTTTCTGTGTATCTTCACCATTCATCACAGATGGGTACTGGCTGGAGATCAGGACCCCGCGGGAACCTTTTTTTTTTAAAAAAGGATAAGTGAGTCGAGCCTCAGCGCCCTCGAGGCCAGCGTACTATGTGGCGCCGAGGATTAGCCGTTAGGTTCGCGACCCGCCTGCCTACCAGTTCTGAGTCGCGAGAGGTAAGAGGAAGGGATGGAGGGTGACAAGAGAGTCCAAGGGACAGAAAAGGAAGAGAAAACTGAACTAAAAGGAGAAATAACGACTGAGAGGACAGCATAGAGGAAGGAAGACTAAGGGGATTGGGTAGGGGCCCCAATCTCTGGAAAGGGAAGAAGGGAGAGAAAGGGGGGAGAGAGAATCTAAGAGAGAGAGTGAGCGGTAACAAGGACCCAGGACCCTTGTCCGTCACCAGACTGTATAGGAACTGCAAGGAGTAGCAAAGCTCATTTGTCAGAATTCAAGGCACAGAATAACTGGCAATACCCCAAAAGCAGAGTCGGCTATTCTGGAGAAGGACAGGGTACAGGGACTCAGTACTCTCTCTGTGAAGATATTTGGTGAAAAAAAGGGAAGTTCTTTTTTTTTTAAATAGATGGATAACAGAAGGAGGGCAACCACCAGCTCTCACCCCGTAGGAGTGAAGATATGTAGTAGAGAAGGAGTGCCACTCGAACTGTACCCCTTAGGGAAGAAAATACCCCCCTGTGTGTCCCAACTTTATCCCGCTCAAAAGAGGGGTAGGCACAGAGGGAGGAGGATCCAGAGACTGGAGCCCCAGGGGGATGGCGGGTGGAACTGTGATGAATGGTGAAGATACACAGAAAGATCATAATTACGGTAGGTACGTAATTTTTATATCTTATCTGTGTCAATCTTCACCATTCATCACAGATGGGTGAGTACCAAGCCCCCCGAAGAGGGTTGATTCATTGCACCCTAAAGGACAGAGTCCCTTAGCCCTCAGTGGGTGACACACTAAGGGGGGGAACCTTCTGGGCCTGAAGAGGCCCGAGAGTGGGGAAAGCGAGACGAGGTCCCCCTAGAGGGGGAAGGAAGTTGCCCCGACAAACGTCGTCTCACCCTGCGGGAAGAGAGATAGGTTCCCTGGTAAGCAGAGCAAATCACCCTACGCCGGGCCAAGGGTGATAACCGGGAAAGGCGAAGCCACGCCGATCTCCTGGTGCAGATCGCTGTCCCTACTACCCTGGTAGCTACCTCACTGGCGTCGTCACATGCCCTTGCTTGGTGCCTTGCTAGCTCCAGGCCACGTGCAGAGAGTGCGATGGCTTGCCTGGTTTGCTCCGAGTCAGGCAAAGCAGCTAGGATCTGACCTAGCGCTGACCACAAGAACCTGTTGTAGGCTGCATAGTGGGCCTGATGAGCAGAGATGGAGAGAAGCAACCGTGCCGAGTAGAAAGTCCTCCTCCCCAGAAATCCAAATCCAAAGAGTCCTGATCTGGGGGCCGGTCACGGTGGAGGGCGCAAAGGCCGTCAGGGGTGTCCAGGTGCGTCAATCCGGACTGCGGATGAGGCATAGAACCTGGAGACTCCGGGGGAGCGCAATACCTCTGGCTGAGGTCCCTAGGGGCAGGAACACCGGAGAAGGGCCTCTGCCAGAAATGCATGAGTGCCTCCCGAAAGGGAGCAGGCCAGGGCGGCACCACAAGGGTGGCGCACTGAATCGCCTAGAAAGGCGTCGCCGCATGCTCAGGATTGCTGACCGACAGGGAGAAAGGTGAAGGTCCTCCATCATCCTCAGGAAGCGCTGATACTGAGAGATCAGCGGCAGGAGAGATATGGACAGATGGTTCCTCTCCCCAGAAGAGGGGATGAGGAGCTGGAGATCACCATGCCGCCGAGGGTGGTTGCTCGCGGGGTTGAAAAACCTGACTGTCCATGGCCCTATCGTAGGCAGGGAACCGAGCAGCCACCGCTCTGAACTGCTCCCAGGCGAGAGGGCCGCTAGGACCAAGAATGCCTAGGAGCGCTGGAGAATGTGGCAGAGGGATAGGGGCAGAGCCGAGAGAAGAAGTCGGCTGACCTCTGCCAGGGCTAGGGAGCGGGGGGGCGGACCATGGACACCCGAGGAGGGTGTCCCGGAAGACTCCGCAGCCGACAGCTGTACAACCATGTTGGTAACGCCTAGGCTGAGCCCAGAAGAATCACCCCAGTGAGGCGACCGGGGCCGTATAGATCCAGAAGGACGGTCCCCTGCCTCCATAGAATGGGACCCCCTCAAGGAACCGGAAGGGGAAGGGCGGAAGTCTGCACTTTGGCTTCGTCCAGGGCTGGGGTGGACCCCAGAGAAAGGCCGACGCGCCGACCCCACACCCCTCAACACCTCAGAGTCCAAAAGAGTCCTGGTCCTCGAGAGGGCCAACCTAAGTAGCTGGCAGCTCTGGGCTGCCCCCGAAGGGGAGACCCAGGGAGCAGCACCCTCCCCTCCCATAGACTTCACGATGGGCCCCAAAGTTGGGCAATCGAGACACACTACGGGAGGGGGTACCACCGCCGAGGGGTCAAGAAACCCTCCAAGGCCAGGTTGCATGGCAATGGTGGCATGCACCATAGCCTGCTGGTCAGTACCACTGATCCCAACCTCAGGGAGAACCTGACGCTCCTCAGAAGGGGGCTGGCTGTGACTCGTCCTCGAGACCACCGGCTCACCCTCCTCTGCAGACAACCCCGAAGGGTGTGACTGCCCGTCCGACTCCGAGCCCGACTCCGACGAGGTAGAGTCTGAGGCCCTAAGCCAAACGGTAGGAGGGCGAGGAAAGGCAACCTTACCAAGAAGCCCAGTAGCCAAAGCAGTGGCCGAGGCGGGCACTCGCAGCCTTCCAGCTTCGCAAGCGGGCTGACAGAAGGCGGCAGGGCGGCTCGGGCCAAAGGTCCTGAGCCAGGGCCAGCCGCGGCGCCGTCAAGTCCACTGGCACCGGGGGTGGTACCAGGAACAGAGATGGCGCCGATGGCAGCCCCAGCAACAGCCTCGGCGCCGACGACACTGCCAGGCCCCTCGGCGCCGCGAACAGCACCGAGGACCGAAGCGGCGCCAACAGCTCTGAAAGCGGACTCGGCGCTGAACACGGCACCACTAGGCTCCTTGGCGCCGCGTGTGGCACCGAGAGCACCAACGGCACCGAGGGCGGCACCGACAGATGACCCGGCGCCCCATAGCGCCAGGTGTCAACCTTGGTGCCGAGGACTTGCACTGAGGCGAGACATGGCGACGCCAAATCCAGGGTCACAGCCGCCGAATGTCGCCAACAAAGCCCATGGCGCCAGACAAGTCTGCTCACGGCCGGGCGCCGACAGGGCCCACGGCACCGTGAACGGCGCCAAGGCCCCGGCAGCGCGAGCGGTGCGACCGGCCTTCCAGACCGCTGGAGCGACACTGGGAGCCTCCGGCGGGGCGATCGCTGGCGGCGCCCCGCCTGGCCTCGAGGAAGCAGGACGGCCTCCTGTTTCCGCGGGAGGAGCTCCTCGCCAAGGCTAGGCTACAAGAAGCCGAGGTTCCTCCTCCTCGGTCCGTATAGAACCGGAGGGACCCAGAGGAAAGGCTCAGGAGCACGGCTTGGCCCGACGAAAGTAACCCTACCTCGAAAGTCGGGCGGAGCTCGGGCCTACTTTTGAATGCGCGTCTGTTCTAGGACGCGGCGGTCCATGGAGAAGCAGGCGTCGCACGAATCCATGTCGTGAAGCGGGCCAAGACACGCGAGACACCGGTCATGCTGGTCGGTAACGGAGTACTTGCGGCCGCACGGGCACCGACGCATAGGGGGCCGCCCTGCCTTAGAAGGTTTCTTGCCCTCCGACCGCGACATGACCTACGGAAAAAAACACCAAAAATAGACTCAACGTCGCTATACTTTAAAATAAATGGAAAGATCTTACCGGCGACGTCGAGTGGAGGCAGAACCCAGAACTGGAAGGAGACCAACGGACTGTCGTACGCACAATGCGAAAGGCTGAGGCCTAAAACTATCAAACTTCTTCAGCTGGCTTCCCACGAGGCGACCTCGACGGCGGGAGACAAAGAACTGGTAGGCAGACGGAGTCGACGCAGAGTAACGGCTAATCCTCGAGCGCCATGTAGTACGTCGGCCTCGAGGGCGGCGGCGAGGCTGCGTCGACTCTGCCTATCCTAAAAAAAAAAAAAAAAGGCTCCCGAGGGGTCTTGATCTCCGGCCAGTACCCATCTGTGATGAATGGTGAAGATTGACACAGATAAGATCAATATGATACACAGTACAAATTACATACCCTGAAACACCTCAAATCATTCTGAAATCAGTCTCTCCATTAGTAGACTACAACATCATCGCATAACATTTAGGAGAAAGAACCACTAATGGCAGTTTTATGCCATCTACTGACTTTCCCTAACCAGATACACTCAAACGGCTGGGCAATCCAGCACCCAGTAGAACTGCCTTCGGGGAGGGGGTGACTACCTTGCACCATCCCCACTTAGACACTCAAAAGTATGCTAGTAACATACCACGCTGCATGCCTAACAGCCTGTCCCTAACCTCTGGGTTTACATATCAAAACGTATACACTTCTAGTGCAGATGGCTACCACCTTAACCCTCCTGTTCTATGTGGGAGTCTCCCCCTTCCCCTCTTCCAAGGGTGCCATCTCTTGCTTCTCACCCTCTGGGTTACTCCTCCCACATCACTAACAGGGGTCACTATCTGTCTGCCCCTACAACAGGTCTTATAGTATGCTACTACCTGCCTGTACATGCCTGACCATTAGAAATACAGGGTTAGTCTAGTCAAAACATTCCCATGGCTCAGATGCCCAGAGTGACTGGAATGGGCATCTTCCATCAACTTTTTCCTATATGCCACTGGCACCAATACCTGGGCATCCACTTGCTTCATCCGGGGGTTGGGCCTCATACGATATAGAACTTCCTGCCAAAGTTCATACCACCATAACCTGTCCCCTACGCCACCATTAACCTGTCTCCCATCTATGATTTTTACATATTCTCTTAACTGGGTAACTTCAGGATCCCCCACCTGCAACTTTCCCCAGTCAGCACCAGGAGAACAATCATTTTTCATAAGAGGTTTAAAACATGCAAAAGTCCTTTCAACCAAAAGAAAAAATTACTCACCTTAGTAATTGCTTTTCTTCTCATGGAGTCTTGCTATATTATAACAAAAGCAGTCAGCCACTGCAGCTGAACTGCCCCGGAGAGGAAGGAGTTAACTCCAGAGGATCTGGAGTTCTACAGCGCTGTGCCAAAGCTCTATCTGGCAAGTTTCAAATGAAACTGTCAGATCTTTACGAAGCTAACCTTAAACAACAAGTCTGTGTGGAAAACTCTACACTAGCCAAATGGCTACCTACTAGTAGTAATAACAACAATATAAACAACAAAAGAAACACCAATAGCTATAATAACAATGAATAATGGTATTATAGTTCGCTTTACCACCCTGACAAGCACTAATAGGAACCCCCTTCCCCAAGACTCAAGTCCAGGAAGGGGTCATATATATAACCTAAACGAAACAACCTAGTTCCTAACCCTAAAGGAAAGAGGGTAAAGGAAACAACTACAATGGCATGACACAGTGCTTGCACTAATTTGCCACCCCTACCCAAGTAGAAGTTCTGAGAGGGAGGAGGAGGGTGGAAGAGATAGCAAGACTCCATGAGAAGAAAAGCAATTACTAAGGTGAGTAATTTTTTTCAAACACCATGAAGTCTTGCTATATTATAACAAAGCAGATTACACAGCAGTACCTCCATGGAGGAGGGTCAGAACCTACTTAGGAAATAGGCTCTGAAGCACAGCTGTGCCAAACCGAGCATCTCTCCTGGGCTGGACATCCAGGGAATAATGCTTGGTAAAAGTGTGAACTGTCTTCCAGGTAGCAGCTTGACAAATCTCCAGAATGGGAATGTCTCTAGCAGCCGCTAGAGACGCAGCTGTACCCCTGGTGGAGTGGGCCCTCAGTCCCGAGGGGGGTTCTCTACCTAGTTTTTGGTAACAAAATTGGATACAAGAGACAATCCACCTTGCAATTGTCCTCTTAGTGGCCGGTTTCCCTTTGCCAACTTCGCCATAAGTAAGAAAGAGTTGGAGGGATTTGAACCTGTGACCTTTGGTGCGTTCCAAATAGTAGCTTAAGGCTCTTTTGACGTCCAAGCTGTGCAGTCTCCTCTCACCTGAGGAAGAATGCTCAGTGAAAATACTGGAGAGAGATGGATTGATTCAGGTGGAAATCTGAAACCACCTTAGGCAAAAACTTTATTAGTCCTGAGGACTACCTTATCTCTGTGGAAAGAGATAAAATCTTCTTCCACTGACAGGGCCTGTAATTCACTTATGCGTCTGCAGAAGTGATAGCCACTAGGAAAACAGTTTCCAAGTTAGATACTTGAGCTCTGCTGAGGACAGAGGCTCAAAGGGAGGTTGCATTAACTGAGCAATACAAACATTCAGGTCCCAGGCAGGAGCTGGTTCCCGAAAAGGGGGGTTAGTATGAAGTAACCCTTTAAAAAACTTGGAGAACACAGGGTGAGAAGAAAGGGAGGCAGGCTTCCCTGCTGACACAAAAGCAGAGACAGCTGCCAGATGAACCTTCAAGGTAGCTGGCCTAAGGCCTAGGGAATTTAAATGGACCAAATAGTCCAGTAGAATGGGAAGATCAGCAGATTCTGGAATAATCTGCCTCTCAGAGCACCAGATGGAAAACCTCTTCCACTTAGAATTATAAGTGGCCCTAGTGGAAGGCTTCCTTGAAGCCTTTAAAATATCCATGACACCTTGAGAAAGGTGTAAATCAGCAAATTCTAACTCCTCAAGAGCCAGGCCTTGAGATGGAGGGATTGAGGTCCGGATACTACACTCTCCCTGTGCACAGGCCAGCAAGTCGTGGACTCTGGGCAGGCTCAGGGCAGGTGGACTGTCAAGGACAGAAGCAGAGGGTACCAGGGCTGTCTGGCCCAATCTGGGGCAATCAGAATCACTTTGCAGGGTTGAGATCTGATTTTCACTAGCACCCTGAAAAGAAGAGGAAAGGGGGGAAAGGCATACAGGAACTTCCCCTTCCAGTCCAACAGAAAGGCGTCCAGAGGGACTGAGCCCAGCACTGGAGGCCTGCAACAAAATAGAGGAAGTTGGTGGTTGTCTGGGGCTGCGAAAAGATCTATCTGAGGGGTGCCCCATCTGGCAAAGACAGACCCCAGCACCTGTGGATTCAGAGCCCATTCGTGATGGCCCTGAGAAATTCTGCTGAGGGCATCCACCAGGACATTGTCCTTCCCTGGGAGATGAACTGCTATCAGGGAGGTGTTCAGGGAGTAAGCCAGAGACCACAACTTCATTGCTTCGGTGCACAAGGCTGAAGACCGAGTGCCCCCTTGCTTGTTGATGTACCACATTGTGGTGGTGTTGTCTGTCCTGACTTGAGCCACTTTGTTCTGGACAGAAACTGAAAACACCCGAAGAGCTAAAAAGACAGCTCTGAGTTCCAAAAGATTGATATGGAGCAGAGATTCCTGAGGAGACCACACTCCCTGAGTGGACAGGTCGCCCAAGTGAGCTCCCCACCCTAACAGGGAGGCATCCGTGGTGAGGGTGAGGGAGTGGGAAATGGGAATGAAGGGAACCCCTTGTCTTAGATTGCTTTGGTCCTGCCACCAGTGGAGGGCCAGGATCAGAGTTTGAGTCACTGGGACCAATTTGGTAAGGGGGTCCTTCCTTTGAGACCAATAGGCCCTCAAATGGAACTGAGTGTCCCTCATCTGGAATCTTGCTCCTTGCACTACAGCTGTGGAAGCAGCCATGTGCCCCAGGAGTTGCAGAAAATGCCTTGCTGGTCGAGAGACTCGCAGGGTAAAGGAGGATGCCAGGGCCATGAGTCTGTCTACTCTTTCCGAGGGAAGAAATGCCCTGGCTAACTTTGTGTTCAATTCGCACCTATGAAAGTTAGGACCTGAACTGGTTCCAGAACTGACTTTGTAAATTTAGCAGGAACCAGGAAGTGAGAAGCTGCTGGGTGACTTGCAAGTGGGATTTACCTGACCTGGAGACTGACCCACAATGAGCCAGTCATCCAGGTAGGGAAACACAGCAACCCCTTGCCTTCTTAAGTGAGCCACTACCACAGCGAGACATTTTGTGAATACCTTGGCAGAGGTAAGGCCGAAGGCATTGCCCTGAACTGGTAATGGCCTGAGGCAGTTCGAACCTGAGGTACTTTCGTGAGAAGGCCTGATCAGGACATGAAAATAGGCATCCTTGAGGTCCAGGGAAGCTAGCAGTCCCCTGGCCTTAGAGAAGGCAATATCATTGTCAGTCAACATTCTGAACTTTGGTTTCAAAAGATGCTTGTTCAGGTACCTTAAATCTAGAATGGGCCGCCATTCTCCTGTCTTTTGGGGTAAGAAAGTATCTTGAATAAAGCCCTTGCCCTGATGGCAAGGAGGAACCCTTTCCACTGCTTTGCAGTCCAGAAGAGAAGAAACTCTGCTTCCAAAGCAAGGGCTTCTGAAGGATTTGCAGGTGGAAAATGTCTGGCTCTCATCTTTGGAAAGTGTTTGAAGCTGAGAATTAGACCCTGGCTTATTACCTCCAGAACCCATCTGTCCGGTTAAGGACAGCCAGTTCTGGCTGAAATAAGCCAACCTGCCCCCCACTGGTACAGGAGAATCGGCCCTGGGCACCCCATCAGGGTGCCTGCTTAGCAGCAGCCTTAGGCTGAGGAGAGGGGGACGGTTTACTTGTGCCTCGTCTACCCCTGCCTCTGAAGAAACCCCTCTGCGCAACAGCAGAGGAGGCTTGAAATTGGTAAAAAGGCCTGCCCCTACCTCTGGGAGCATGCCTTTGTGGCGTGGCATGCCTCTCCTTAGCCTGGGCACTTTTGTACGTAGTTCTGTATTCATCCATCTTTTTCATATAGTTTTCTGTTTGTTCCCCAAACAGAGAGTTTCCCACTACAGGAAAATCCATAGCCTTTGACTGAGTATCTTGGGACAGATTAGTGCATCTGAGCCATGCCAACTCACGAAAGCTACAGAAGTGGCCATGACCCTAGAGGAGACATCATTAACATCAACAGCAGTATGAACTTGAACTTTAGAGGCTTCAATGCCATCAGCAGCCACCTGTTCCAATTCACTAGCCAGCTGGCCATGGGCCTACTTGGCTAACTGCAATATTGTGTCCCACCTAGATTTCTGATATCTAGCTACATAAGCCATATAATTTGCCTGCCTGAGTCCCAAAGAAGCTGCCATATACTGTTTTTTTGCCATGGCATCAATCTTCCTGGAATCTTTATCAGGAGGATGTGAGGCCAGGGGAATATTAGCCTTGTCACAGGCTGCAGCTTGTACCACACCTACATGACTACACTGTTCAGTGAGGAAGTCTGTATCAGAGCCTGACAAAGTATACCTTCTGTCCATTTTTTTTTTTTTGTTATCTACAGGAGGGACAGAATGAGGATTTTTTAAAATCTTTGTTGTTTGCTTCCTAAATGACTTATGCAAAGGAATAGACAACCTCCTAGACTCTGGTATATCCATCATTTCTACATAATCAGGCTCCTCTTGCTCATCCACAGCCTCCTCTAAAAGGAAGCTGGAGGGTTTCTGCAACCTTTTTGTAAAACATAAAATGAGAAGGGGACTCAGACAGAATAGGAGGAGATTCTAAAGGTCTGTCTGGAGAAATGTCCGGTTCAATGGGCACGTCCAGACCCTCCCAGCCACACACATATTGATCAAATTCCTCCTCCCCCTCCTGTGGTTCATAAAAATCCTCAACATCATACTCCTGAACCACTGGAACTGAATGAACCAACCTTTTACCAACTGTTGGTGGTTCGACAGGTCCCTGAGACAGTGACTGGACAATCTGAATGGCTTTAGCTATCTCTGCAGCAGTTGGAGACACAATTTTGGACTCCAAACCTACTGATTTCTTTGTCTTTTAAATGGGACTGGTTCCTCTGAACCAGCCTTCCTTTGCCCAAGAAGTCTCGCCCTGGTCAGAGGGCACTCCTCTGGTCCAGTGGGTGCTGGACCGGCTGGCCATCCGGTCCAGTGGACTTTTGGCCTCCTGCCCCTGAGCCGCCCAATCTCTTCTCCAGGGTGGCTGCAGGAAATTTTACACACCTGGCAGTCTGACAGGAGGTGGTCAGCCCCAGACAATAGACACAAGTGGTGTGTGGGTCAGCCTTGGCAAAGGCTTCCCCACAGACATCACAGTGTTGAAACCCAGTGGGCCCGGTTTTTCTTTTGGGTTTCTCAGACATAATGCCAGCCTATCCAAAACTTGCCCTTTTGATGGCAGTGCCAGGCAAGACACCCTTATCGGTTCCTAACCGTGTCACGGGTATTTGAAAAAACCTATTAAAATTCAGGTTTTTTTAGAACCGATAAGAACCGGGAACCGCACTCTAAAAAACCCAACCAACACTTTAAAATGTTGAAATAAGAAAACCGATCGGTTCAAAACCAAACCGATAATTAACTTTCCACAGAGACTTTAAATTCGTACTTACGGTTTACCAGATAGAGCTTTTTAACCGAAATGCGGTAAAATAATAACTTTTGCCGGTTCAAATGAACCGAAAAATACTCACTTGAACCGAGAATGAACCGAGCTGAAGGAGCTGATCTCCGGAACGACTGTTCAGTGAAGCGGAGTAAAGAATCTGACAGTTTCATTTGAAACTTGCCAGATAGAGCTTTGGCACAGCACCCTCGCGCTGTAGAACTCCAGATCCTCTGGAGTTAACTCCTTCCTCTCCGGGGCAGTTCAGCTGCAATGGCTGACTGCTTTTGTTATAATATAGCAAGACTTCATGGTGATTGAATAGCTTCTTCCATCTTACGTGACGTCTTCTGCCTCAGTAATACATTGCCAGTCAAAGTCTTACCTGGGGTATCCTCCTCTTGTTCGCCATCCTCCACCAAACAGCAGCACGGAAAAATGGGCAACAATGGGATCTCCACAAATGTTGGTTGCAAATCCTCCATCAGGGGGTCCTCCTCCTCCTCCTCCTCCAGAGCCCATGGATCCTGCTCCACTGATTCTTCCTCAACATCCTCCAGGTGGGACCTCTCAAGTAGCTCCTGGCATCTGCTCTCTGTCTCTCTCCGGCGTTGATCAGCCTTCAGCCATCTCCCACTCATCCAGTGAAGCTGTATCGGGGTCTCTATTTAGCTATTGGGTCCATCTTGTCCCATCCATGGTACTTCGCCCAGGTCACCTTCTCCATCAAGTGCTGTTCTCCTCATCTCTGGTGCCATGCACCTCTGCCATGTATCCTAGGTACGAGGTCTGGTACCAACTGACTGGACTCCCCGTTTCCTTGGACATCCAGTCAGATCCCACTTCTGCTGACACCACATGTCACCAGGCGTGGGTTTAGGATAACAAAATTTCAGGCAGACCACAAGTCAGGTGCATAACAAATGCATGGCTGCGTTTATCCTTTTATTTTCATCAAGTAACGTATACAGAAAAGCAAAATGGTAAGTCAGACAACTGCTTAGCATCAACAGTTTCTAAGGCTTTTCTTCAGCCTAGCATGAATCAAACAGTGTGAAAGCACACACTATCAGGTCGTCTTCCACCTTCATCAGTCAATATCCAACTGACCACCCTATCTCTCCTCTCTCAGCACTGAGGTAGGGCTTTTTATAAGCTTTCTAGAAGTTGGAGAATTTTCCACAGCCTTTTGATTAACAGCAGACATAACATAAAACTAGCCACTAGGGGCCACTGTTGCTCCATAGAGAACAGGTATTTGGCAGCCACCTGGCGCACAGAAGAACTTGTTTACAACACTGGAATGGTAAAAGCCGAGGTCAGAACATTCTGTTCTCTCCTAAACTCTCCCGCAGGGTCAAATTACCTCATGCTGTCTGCTGCAAAATATATCTTAGAAGGGGGCAGCTAACATCTAGAAAAAGCAGACACACATTTTTGTTATTCTTATATTAAGACAGCCCTCGTTTTGTAACTGTACTCAGTTTTGATTTGGGTTAATATGCACATAAAGCTTTATCAGCACTTCAGCACTTAATTTATAACCAACCAACCAGCATGTTGGACATTATATAAAACATATAAACTGCTTGGGGAATTGGTTTAAATTTATCCCAGGGGTGTCCACTATGACAGGGGTCACCCTGTCACAAGGCCTGATAAAAGAGTACCATCTGAGTACCCTTTCACTGGGCATGATAAAAAAGAACTGACCACAGGGTCGTGACAGAGGCCTTCAGGTTGGAATGGATGTCTTGCACATCTGCCCCAAAGAGTTTATAGCTGTTGAAGGGAATATTCAAGATAGACTGTTGAACGTCCATGGCGAAACCAGACACCCTAGGCCAAGAATGCTGCCTCAGACAAAAGCCCACTGTGGCTGCCCTTGCGGAAGCATCGACAGCATCACAGGCTGACCTTGAAAGATGCTTGCCCACATCTACCCTCACTTGAAGGGCCTGCAGCAACTCTTGCTTCTGGGTACCCTCTGGAAGATGCTCTGTGGCAGCTTTGGCCATTCTCCAGAGAGAATTGTGGTACTTCACCATATGGCCAATATACTTAATAACCCTAAATGCCAGGGTGGCAAAGGCAAATGTCCATCTGCCAGTCTGGTCCAGTTTTCTGGACTCCATGTCCGGAGGAAAAGAGCTAAGATGCCTGGGCCTCTTGGTCCTATCATGGGCAGCATTAATGAACATGGAGTCTGCCTGAGGTTGATCCCCAAAGAAGGGTTTCTCTGAGGAGGTGTGGTATAATTTATCAGCTTTCCTGGGCATGGCAGGGATCAGGTCAGCCTGTACCAGACAGCCATAGTGGTATCTATTTCAGGAGAAATTATGACAAAAGGGGAGTCTGGTAACTCCAGGTACACCAAGAGGTTTCTCTGGACAATGTACTGCTCCTCCGCATTAAAACCTATGGCAGTCTGGAGCTGCCTCATGATGACAATAAAAGAGGGGTCCATGAGGGAAGGAACCCAGCGTGTAATTCACAGAGTCCTCCCACCCCACGAGACTGCAAAGGATGAGGGAGCAGGGCTAGCGACGCCATCCTCATCATGATTATCGTCCTCATCATCATCATCTCCTGACAGGAGATCAGGGTGATACGCATCCTCATCGCCATGTTCTAAAGTGGGTACCAACAACACGTAACGGCATGGAAGAGTCTGACGCGGTGCTCTAGGAGGCAACGGTATGAAAATAGGCATGGTAGACCCTGGTGTCACAGGTCCTGGCATCATCGGCCCCAATCGAGGGGCCAGACGATGTATGAATTCCTCAAAAGAAAGCAACAAGGTCTGGACATCGATGATGGGCAGCATTGGAGCGGGCTGTGGCACTGGTAGCAGGAACTGAGGGCTTGTAGGCATCATTGGAGAAGGCTGTGGCATTGGCAGGGGCAACGAAGGGACTGGCACTGGCAAGAAAAAAATTACCCACCATAGTAATGTTGCTTCTTCTAATGGAGTCTTGCTGTATTCTGACTATATGCAGTTAGCCCCAGCACTTGAACTGCTCCGGAGAGGAAAGGTTTAATTCTATTGCAAGGCACAGAATGTTGAGTTTGAGGTCAGTTTTGAAACCTCTGTCCCTGGTACTTCTCAGTGTAACCATCAGATTCTTACGAGCACTATGCTAACTAAAAAAAATTACTCACCATAGTAATGTTGTTTCTTGAGTTCTGAAGAAAACACAGGCTCGAAAGGAGGCTGCATAAGCTGACCTATACATATGTTCAGGTCCCATGCAGGGGTAGGTTCCCTATGCGGGGGATGAAGATGCAACAACCCCTTGAAAAACTTTTTGAAAACTAGATGTGCAGCCAGAGAAGATGCCTGCCCTGCTGAAAGATAAGCAGAGACAGCAGAAAGGTGTGCCTTCAGAGTAGATGACTGTAAATGCAGAGACTGAAGGTGGACCAGATAGTCCAGGAGCTGCGGTACTGCAGCTTGCTGTGGATCCAAATCCTTATGAGCACACCAAATGGAAAATCTTTTCCATTTGAAGGAATAGGTTTTTCTGGTAGCAGGCTTTCTGGCACCTTTCAGAATACCCAGGACAGATTCAGACATTTGTAAATCTGCATACTGTAGGTCTTCAAGAGCCAAGCCCTGAGGTGAAGGGACTGAAGACTGGGGTACATTATCCTGCCCTGAGAGGATGTCAGCAGGTTGTACCTCCTGGGTAGAGAAATTGGTTTGGTCACTGACAGTGACAATAGCATCGAGAACCATGGCTGTCTGGCCCAGTCTGGGGCTAGGAGAATCATTGTGGCAGACTGAGACCTCAATTTGACCAGGACTCTGGCTATCAGAGGAAAGGGAGGAAATGCATAAAGGAACCTGTTTGACCAGTCCAGAAGGACAGCATCCAGTGGCACTGAGCCCTGGAGTGGAGGCCTGCAACAATACAGAGGTAACTGGTGATTGTCTGGGGCTGCAAAGAGATCCATCTCTGGAACCCTCCCCCCACCTCCTGCATACTGAAAGAAGGACCTGCTTGTTCAAGGTCTATTCGTGATGGCCCTGGCTGATTCTGCTGAGAGCATCTGCCAGTACATTGTCCTTGCCTGGCAAGTGAACTTCCAACAGTGACCTCTTGAGAGAATATGTCAGCTTCCAAATCTTCATGGATTCCGTGCAAAGCAGGGAGGATCCTGTTCCCCCGTTTGTTGATGTAGTACATGGTGGTGGTGTTGTCTGTCCTGACCTATACCACCTTGCCCTGTAGGAGACTGGCAAACTCCTGAATAGCTAGGAGCATTGCTCTGAGCTCCAGAAGATTGATGTGCAAGAGAGACTCCTGAGGAAGCCACATACCGTGTGCTGTGTGATCCCCCCAAGTGGGCACCCCAGCCCAGAAGAGACGCATCCGTTGTCAGCACCAGGGAGGGTACCTGAGGGAGAAAAGGGACCCCCCACTCTGAGGTTGTCCATCTCCTGCCACCACTGAAGAGCTAACAGAAGGGTGGGAGACACTTGAATCAACTTGGACAGAGAATCCTTTTTCTGAGACCAGAAGGATCTGAGGTGGAACTAAATGTCCCTCATCTGGAACCTGGCTCCCAGGACCACAGCTGTGGTGGAAGCCATGTGTACTAAGAGCTGTAAGAAGTACCTTGCTGGACGAGGAACTCTGACCTGAAAGGATTTTGCCAATTCTATGAGGGTCTGTGCCCTTGCCATGGGCAAGAAGGCCCTTGCCTGAATGGTATTCAGTTCTGCCCCTATAAAGTCTAGTACTTGTACAGGGTTTAAGACAGACTTTTGAAGATTTACCAAGAACCCCAGAGAGAGGAGAGTATCCTGGGTGAGTTTTAGGGCTTCTGTGACCTGCAGGGGGGGATTGACCCACCAACAGCCAGTCGTCCAGATAGGGGTAAATTGACACCCCTTGCCTTCTGAGGAATACCACCACTACTGCAAGACATTTTGAAAACATTCTTGGTGCAGACGTCAGGCCGAAGGGCATAGCCCTGAACTGGTAGTGGCCTGACGGCAGTCGAAATCTGAGACATTTTCTGTGAGACTGTCTGATGGGGATGTGGAAGTAAGCATCCTTTAGGTCTAGGGATGCCAGCCAGTCCCCTTGCTTGAGAATAGGTAGAATGGTAGCCAGGGTTGTCATTTTGAATTTTGGCTTTGTAAGATGTCTGTTCAGGAATCCGAGATCCAGAATGGCCAACTACTCTCCATTTTGCTTTGGTGCCAGGAAGTATCTTGAGTACAGTCCTTTTCCCTTGTGGTGATGTGGCACAGGTTCCACTGCTCTTGACCGAAGAAGTGTGGAAAAGTACAGTTACGTAAGAACTTACCGTAACAGTAGATCTTCGAGAACAGCTCTTGCAGCAGGTTACACCATTAGGACTGAAGCCGGCAAGCGTCAGGACCCCACGGAAAAATTCTAGCTAGCTATCTTCAGCGGGGACCACCCCCGACGTCGGTCCCGCCTCCGACGTCAGGCGTGGTACAAAAGGGGGCGATCCTGCCAGATTCCCCAGTTCTCCCACCGGAGACTTCCGGCCGCAGGCTAACATCGAAATGGGAGACCGAGGATTCGCCGTCAGAAGACAGGTATAAATCCCTGCTCAGAAAGACTGAGCCATGCCTCCTCCAAGGTGGAAGGTGGGCGGGAAGGTACCTGCTGCAGAGCTGTTCTCAAAAGATCTACTGTTCACGGTAAATTCTTACGTAACTGTACTATCTTACTTGACACAGCTCTTGCAGCAGGTTACACCATTAGGACTGATTCCCAAGCAGTAACGCTGCCAGAAATTCGGGAGGAGGAAAGGAAATTAATTCCAGGTCCTGAACCTAGGACAGGAGACCCTGTAGCACGCCAGGCTGAAACCAGCCCCTTCCGAGAGGCTGTCCAGCTATAATGCCTGATAAAGGTATGCACAGAACTCCAAGTGGCTGCAGCACATATAGCAGAGGTGGAGACGCTTCTGAGTGCTGCAAAGGAGGTGGCCACACCTCTAGTAGAATGACCTCGACTGTGCCCGGAGGGCTTTTGTTTTATATCATAACAGTAAGAAATACACTGGACAAGCCAGCGAGAAAGGGACTGTTTGGATACGGGTTGGCCCATCATTCTCTCAGAGAAGGAAACGAAAAGCTGCTCAGAACTATGAAAAGATTTGGTTCTGTTGAGGTAATACCTCAGGCTGCGGTGAACATCCAGGGTGTGAAGCAGAGCCTCTCCTCTATTCGAGTAACTCGGGAAGTAGACCGGAAGGTCAATATCCTGGTTCAGAGTGAGTGAACAGACCACCTTAGGCAAAAATTTAGGGTTCGTCCTCAGGGATACTCTGTCCCGGTGGAAAACTAAATAAGGCTCTTTGCACATAAGAGCGTGAAGTTCAGATATTCTTCTCGCCGAAGTAACAGCAACTAAAAACAACGTTTTCCATGACAGAAAACATAGCTCGCAATCCGCGGCAGGTTCAAAGGGGGGGGCGTGAGCTGTTCCAGGACAAAGAGCAGATCCCATGGAGGCACAAGGTCCCTAATAGGAGGCCTAAGGTGTAACACTCCCCTAAGAAATTCCTGAGAGGCGTCCAACTGAGCCACTGTACGATGTCCCACTGGGAGGTGATAGGCCGAAATGGCACAGAGGTGCACCTTAATAGAGGAGTAGGCTAGACCAATGAAAGAGGAGAGCAGATAATCCAAAATTACTCCCACAGGACAACCTAAAGGGGAAAAATCACGTGTCATGTAATTAAACAAAAAACGGCGCCATATCATGGCGTAGACGTCAGACAAGCTGTCGGCTTTCTGGCTGCAGAAAGGACCTCTGCAACCTCTTGCGAGACCCGTGACGCAAGATGGCTATGTCTCTAGGAGCCAAGCATGCAGGTTCACGAACGAAGTCCGGATGGACAAGTGAACCTTTCTCCTGAGACAGGAGGTGGGAGCTGAGCGGTAAGCGGGGAGGCGGGTTCCGAGATAGTTGCACCAACAAAGGGAACCAGATCTGTCTGGGCCAGAGCAGGGCTACCAGGATCATGAGTGCGTGCTCCCTGTGTAGTTTGAGAAGAACTCTCTGGATCAACGGGAAGGGAGGGAAAGTGTAGAGGAATCTGTTCGCCCAGGAGAGAGATAACGAGTCTTGCCAGAAAACACCAGGCCCTGGATCTAGCATGCAAAAATTGGGCAGTTTTGCGTTGGATGGGGATGCGAACAAGTCTAGTTCTGGAATTCCCCATCAAAGAAACAGATCCTCTACTACCTCTTGAAGAAGTTCCCACTCGTGGACTCTGGCCTGGGATCGACTCAGGCCGTCTGCAATCATGTTGTCCACCCTGGGAACGTGCACAGTGATCAGATTTGCACCGTGTCCGATTACCCAATCCCACACCCTCATGGCTTCCCTGCAAAGGGGGTAAGAGCGTGCGCCTCCTTGTTTGTTGAGGTAATACACACCGCCGTGTTGTCTGTCTGAAGCAGAAGAGTACACGGTGGATTACTGACTGAAAGGCCTGCAGGGCATAGAGAACCGCTCTCATCTCTAGGACATTGATATGAAGATGAGCTTCCATCGGGTCCACGATTCTGGGACTTTACCCGTCCAGGTGTGCCCCCCACCCAAGACCTGAGGCGTCCGTGGTGAGGGTTACCTCCCGGGACGGCGCTACGAACGGGACGCCCGTGGAGAGCGACCCTGTGACTAGCCACCACTGCCAGTCTCGAATCACGGAATTCGTGATTCTGACCGGATGCTGCAAGTGGTCTTGCCTTTGGTCCCATTGCACTTTGAGCATCCACTGAGTTACCCGCATGTGGAGCCTTGCGAAAGGGACAGTAGGAATGGCCGCAGCCATGTGTCCGAGCAAGCAAAGGACTGACCTGGCAGGTACGATCTTGTTAGACGATAAATCCCTTATGAGGGATCTAATGCGCTCCGCTCTGTCGTCCGGAAGAAAAGCTCTTCCCGGAACCGTGTCCAGTACTGCGCCTATAAACTGCAGTTTCTGCGACGGTACCAGGAGAGACTTCTCGTAATTTATGAGGATGCCCAGAGACCGGAACAGGTCCTGGGTGCTCTGAACCACATGTAGCAACGCCTCTCTGGAGGCGGCCATGAGAAGCCAGTCGTCCAGGTACGGGAACACATAATGGCCCTGTCTCCTCAGAGACGCTGCCACGACTGCCATGCACTTGGTAAAGACCCTTGGTGCGGATGACAGTCCGAACGGAAGGGCTCGGAACTGAAAGTGGTGGTTGAGAAACTCGAAGCGCAGGAACCTCATATGCACCTGAGCCATAGGGATATGCAGGTATGCGTCCTGCATGTCTAGAGACGCTAAAAAGGCGTCCTGTTTCAGCATGGGAATAAGACCCGGAAGAGTCACCATGCGGAATCTCTTGTAGGCGACCGACACGTTGAGGTCGCTGAGGTCCAGAATCGGACGGAGGTCCCCTGTTTTCTTTGGAACCAGGAAGAAGTCAGAATAATATCCTTGTCCTCTCTGGTTCTCCGGGACATACTCTATCGCTCCCTTTACTTGGGAAGACGCGGTACTCTTGCCAGATCAAAGCTTTGTGCTGACCCGGATACCGGGAGAGCAAAGGAGAGCCTCGAGGTGGCTTTTCTGCGAATTCTATAAAGTGGCCTAGACTGACCAACTGAAGAACCCACCTGTCGGTGGTTATAGCCTGCCATCCTGGCAGGAAGTTCGCAATGCGACCCCGACCATGATTTCCCGTTGATCCTGAGGGGCGGGGGCCGGAAAGGAGTCAGGCTGTGGCGGCAGATAGGCCCGCTGGCTGGGCCGGCTTAAGAGAACGCTGACCTCGGCTGGCAGGCTGCTTCCCCATGGCTCCTCGAAGAGAAGCACTAAACCACGCATCGCGCGCTAGACTGTAACCGAAGGGTCGAGACAAGCCAGTCGACGGCGGGAAAGAACTGGGGAATCTGGCAGGACCGCCCCCTTTTGTACCACGCCTGACGTCGGAGGCGGGACCGACGTCGGGGGCGGTCCCCGCTGAAGATAGCTAGCTAGAATTTTTCCATGGGGTCCTGACGCCTGCCGGCTTCAGTCCTAATGGTGTAACCTGCTGCAAGAGCTGTGTCTCGAAGTAAGATCCTCTGCCTCCAGCTATGCTGTCTCTGCAGTGCTGGAAGGTCTGAATATTCTTGCTGACAGTTTTGGAGGCACCCTGAAAGTGACAGCAAGTCCCTGACCCACTATCTCTAGGACCCATTTGTCTGAAGTGATGGAATGCCAAGCCTGGAGATAGTAGGTCAGCCTGCCCCCAACAGGGTAAGGGGAGGCGGCCCGGACAGAACTTTCAGGGTGGCTGGGGTGGCAGACTGGGGGGTGGAGGCGGCCCTGCCAGCACCCCTCCTGCCCCTCCCTCTGAAGAACCCCATGGGTTGCTGATAAGAGGGAAAAGCTTGGGCCTGGTGGAAAGGCCTGGGGTAAGGTCTGCCCCTGCCCTGCTGCTTCTGAGGAGTGGCAGCTTTCTCTTTTGCAGAAGCACTCCTGTATGCAACTCTGTACTCATTCATCTTTTTCATATATACCTCTGTTTGTTCCCCAAACAGAGAGTTCTGGATAAGAGGAAAATCCATGGCATTATTCTGCGTGTCCAGGGACAAGGTGGTACACCTGAGCCAAGAAAAATGTCTAAGGGATACAGCAGAAGCCATAGCCCTGGAAGCTGCATCACTGGAGTCCACAGTCATGTGGAACTGGGACTTAGATGCTTGCACCCCCTTGTTGACCAGCTCCTCAAGGTCAGCAGAAAGTTCAGGAGAGGCCTTTTTAGCCAGTTGTTCCACAGCTTCCCAAAGGGACTTCTGATACCTGGAGGCATAAGCCATATAGCAAGCTTGCCTGATACCCAAAGATGATGCCAGGTACCCTTTTTTTGCAAGAGAATCCATCTTCCTGGAATCTTTGTCGGGGGGGTGAGAGGCCAGAGGAATGCCAGCTTTCTCACAGGCAGCAGTTTGAACCACCCCTACATGGCTACAATGGTCAGTTAGAAAGTCAGTACCATTGCCAGCCAGAAAATATTTCCTGTCCATCTTCTTATCTAAAGGAGGGACAGAACTAGGGGTTTGGAGGATTTTTAAAGTCTGCTTTTTTAAGGGACTTATGAATGGGGATCGAAAGTCCCTGGGATACAGGAATATCCATCATTTCCCTGTAATCCTCTTCCTCTTCATCCTCTTGCCTGGCCTGTTGTACAGAGAGCTGCAGGGTCTCAGCTATCTGCCTCATAAAGGCAAAATGGGAGGTAGCCTCAGAGACAGGCCTAGGAGGGGATTCGTACTGGGGATGGTCAGGGGAGACCTCAGGGTCAATGAGCTCCCCTTCATGCTGTTCCTCATCATCCTCCTCATATTCAGACAAATAATATTCCTCAGGATCAATGGGACATGAAGGAGCTGAACCAGTATCAGGAACCGTTGGCTGCCCAGATGATACCTGCGACTGTTCACCCAACCCAGCTTGCAAAGACTGCACTATACGAATGGCTTTCGCAATCTCCTCCACGGTTGGAACCAAGACCGATTACTTACGCGGTTCCGAACCAGAGCGTTTGGGTTTCTTTAACGATGCGGGTTCTGAAACCAACTCCGAGCGTCGTTTGACAGTCCACCCTGGTTTGAAAGGTCGGTTGTCGGATCCGAAGGTTCAGCTGAATCGGAACTGGCCTCAGTAGTCTTGTCCATTTTTTCCCTTAGTTTACTGAGGCGCCTGTCTAAGTAGACTGACGTAAATTTTTACAAATCTCTCAGTCTATCTGTAAGTGGTCGAAACCCAAATGGTATAGACAAACCAAGTGAGGATCAGCTTTTGCAAATTGCTCCCTACACTCGGTACAACGCTGAAACCCAGTGGGATCGGTTCTTCTCTTGGGTTTCTGTGACATAACCCTAAAATTTGGGGCTTAACCCAGTGGCTTAGTTAGGCTGGTCAAGCAAAATTCAAATTACTACTTTATCCAAAGTGGCTTACTTAGGCCAGGATAAAGAAAAGAAGAAAAGAGAAAATTACCCCCTGAAGGCTTAGTTAGGCCAGGTAACAGAGAAGGCAAAGTCCGAACCGGCCAACGGTTTAGCACCAGCCAAAAATGAACCAAGAGCCCCCAGTTCTGATTAGGACTTTGCACCGGTACTAACTACAGTGAAATTTGAGGAAATGTAAAAGTTTGGCTCCCTACGGTCACGGAACCAATTGGAAACCGAACACTTACCCAACCTAGGAACATACACGATACCAAAAGAGCAGTTTGAGAATGTACTGAAAAGAAAATAAAGCGGTTTGAATTAAACTGACATAACTCAGCTAGACCGAAAGCGACATAGGAGAAATCTCCGAGGCGTCTTCACTGGTGAGCGGAGTAAAGAATCTGATCAGTTACTAGAATGTACTGAGGACAGTGGTTTTAAAACCGAGCTCGAGCTCAGCGTTCAATGCATCTGCATAGAGTTTAACTCTTGGTTCTCCAGGGCAGTTGAACTGGTCGGTCTAACTGCATATTGTCAGAATACAGCAAGACTTCATGTTATTTGAAACACATTTTAACAACAAAACTTAAAACACTATGACCCCCTCTCCCAACAGGTGAGAGGGTCAATGCACCTCTGGGGTGCAACACTGCATTTGCCAGCCCACACCCCAATCACTAGGTTCTGAGAGGGGAGACAGGGAGGGAGGGAGGTCAGAATACAGCAAGACTCCATTAGAAGAAATACAATTACTAAGGTGAGTAATTTTTTGTATGCTCAATTTAATAGCGAAAAACCCTCTTACCGTCCAGACTGTGTAATCTCCTCTGACCTGAAGAGGAATGATCAGTGAACAAGACAGGAAGGGTCATGGACTGATTTAAGTGAAAATCTGAGACCACCTTAGGTAAAAAATCTCCTATTAGTTCTGAGGACCACCTTATCCCTATGGAATGAGATAAAGTCAGGCTCCACTGAGAGAGCTTGCAACTCACTGATGCGTCTGGCAGAGGTGACAGCCACCAAGAATACAGCCTTCCAAGTCAAGTACTTAAGCTCTGCTGATGCCAAGGGCTCAAAAGGTGGCTGCATCAGTTGAGCAATGCAGATATTAAGATCCCAAACAGGAATGGGATCTCTAAAAGGAGGGTTCGTATGAAGGAGCCCGTTGAAAAACTTGCAGAATAGTGGATGAGATGCCAGTGAAGAGGGCCTTCCTAATGACAGGAAAGCAGAAACAGCTGACAGGTGAACCTTGAGAGTAGCTGGTTTGAGACCTGAGCTGTTAAGGTGAGCCATATAGTCAAGGACTGTGGACAGGTCAGCAGCGCTTGGAGAAATGTGCCTATCTGAACACCAAATGCTAAATCTCTTCCATTTGGAGCTGTAAGTTTTCCTAGTAGCAGGTTTCCTAGAGGCCTTCAGAATATCCAGAACCCCTTGAGACAAATTCATTACCAGCATATTCTAGCTCTTCTAGAGCCAGGCCCTGAGGTTGAGAGATTGAAGATCGGGGTACCAAATTCTCCCCTGAGAGGAGATTAACAGTTTGTGACTCTTGGGGAGAACCAGAGGAGGATTAACTGCCAGTGACAGTATTAGAGGATACCAAGGCTGTCTGGCCCAATCTGGAGCAATCAGGATCACTTTGCAGGATTGTGACCTTATCTTGACCAGAACTTTGAACAGCAGGGGAAAGGGGGGAAATGCATACAGAAATTTCCCCTTTCAATCCAAAAGTAGAGTATCCAGGGGGACTGAGCCCAATACTGGGGGTCTGCAACAGAAGAGGGGAAGTTGGTGATTGTCTGGGGTTGCAAAGAGGTCTATCTGAGGAGTGCCCCATTTCGAGAAAATCTTTTTCAAAACTAATGGATCCAGGGACCACTCCTGATGGCCCTGAGAAATTCTGCTCAAGCCATCTGCTATCAGGATGTCTTTCCCTGGAATGTGAACTGCTACTAGTGTTGTCCGTAAGGGAATAAGCCAGAGACCACACTTTCATGGCTTCCGTGCACAAGGCCATAGACCGAGTGCCTCCCTGCTTGTTGATGTACCACATGGTGGTGGTATTGTCTGTTCTGACCTGAACCACTTTGTTCTGAACTAACTGTGAGAAAGCTAGTAGAGCCAGGTACACTGCCCTGAGCTCCAGAAGACTTATGTGAAGCAGGGACTCCTGAGGAGACCACAACCCCTGAACTGTGAGGTCTTCCAGATGAGCACCCCAGCCCAGGAGAGAGGCATCTGTGGTCAGAATGACTGAAAAGGACTGGGAGATAAAAGGGACTCCTTGCCTGAGGTTGCTTTGATCCAACCACCACTGGAGGGCCTGGATCAAAGTCTGAGTCACTGGAACTAGTTTGGTCAGAGGATCCTTCTTCTGAGGCCAATGAGCCCTCAGGTGGAACTGAATGTCCCTCTTCTGAAATCTGGCCCCTTGGACCAATGTGGTGGAGACTGCCATGTGGCCCAAGAGCTGAAGAAAATGCCTTGCTGGGTGAGAGACCAGAGGGCGGAAGGAAGAAGCCAATTCTGCCAGGGCCTTTACCCTTGCTATGGCGAAGAAAAGCCTTTGCCTGGACAGTATCCGGATCTGCTCCTATGAAGGTCATGAGCTGAACTGGTTCGAGAACTGATTATTGAAGACTGAGGAGAAAGCCGAGAGAGGAGAGCAAGTGCTGAATGACTTGCAGGCTTGACTTGACTTGGTCTGGAGACTGCCCTACCATAAGCCAGTCGTCCAGATATGGGAATATGGCAATGTTCTGCCTTCTGAGAAATGCTGCTACTACTGGTGCTAGGCATTTTGTAAACACCCTTGGAGCTGATGTTAGCCCAAAGGGCATTGCTCTGAACTGGTAGTGACCCGAGGGCAATTTGAACCTGAGTTACTTTCTGTAGGAGCATCTGATAGGAATGTGAAAGTAGGCATCCTTGAGATCCAGTAAGGCTAGCCAGTCTCCTGGTCTCAGAGAGGGAAGAATTAGTCCCAGAGTCACCATTTTGAACTTTGGCTTGAGCAGGGGGTTGTTTAGAAACCTTAAGTCTAGGATGGGTCGACACTCCCCTGTCTTTTTTGGGGTAAGGAAGTACCTGGAGTACAGGCCTCTGCCCCAGTGAACAGGAGGAACTTTCTCTATGGCCTTGAGGGCCAAGTGAGAGGAAACCTCTGCCTCTAGGGCGATGGTTTCTGAAATGTTCGCAGGTGGAAAAAGCGTGACCCTCAGCTTTGGAAATTTTTTGAAGCTGAGGGCCAGTCCCTGGCTTACTACCTCCAGGACCCACTTGTCTGAGGTAACAGACATCCAGGTCTGGGAATAGTAAGCCAGCCTCTGCCTCCTACTGGAATTGGGGAGTCGAGCCGGGCTGACACATCAGGGTGTCTGCTTGGCAGGAGCATTGGGCTGAGAGGAGGATGCAGCTCTGGTCATCCCCCTTCAGAACCCCCTCTAAGGAAAAGGAGAGGAGGCCTATGCCTGGTAGAAAGGCCTGTAAAAAGGCCTGCCCCTGCCCCTAGAATGCTGCTTTTGAGGAGTAGCCTGCCTTTCCTTGGCCTGTGCACTCCTGTAAGTGGTCCTGCATTCGTCCATTTTTTCTTCATGTAGTTCTCCGTCTGCTCCCCCAAAAGAGAATTACCTTCTACAGAGAAATTCATAGCCTTAGCCTGGGTATCCTGTGATAGGCTAGTACATCTGAGCCAAGCCATTCTCCGAAGAGCCACAGATGTAGCCATGACTCCTGATGAAACATCACTGGAGTCCACAGCAACATGAAGTTGGATCTTTGATGCCTCAATCCCATCAGCAGCCACCTCCTTCAGCTCTTTGGCTAGCTGAGGAAAACCTGCTTAGCCACTTCCAAAACCGTATCCCACCTGGACTTTTGGTATCTGGCTGTATAGGCCAAGTAATTTGCCTGTCTGAGTCCCAGGGAAGATGCCAAGTACTGTTTCTTAGCCATAGCATCTATCCTCCTGAAGTCCTTGTCTGGCGGGTGTGAAGCCAAAGGAACACCAGCCTTGTCACAGGCTGCAGCGTGTACTACCCCAACATGGCTGCATTGCTGATAAAGGAACTCCGAGTCAGAGCCTGACAGCATGTACCTCCTGTCCATTCTTTTGTCCACTGGAGGCAAAGAAATTAAAATTACATACCTACCGTAATTATGATCTTTCTGTTTATCTTCATCATTCATCACAAATGGGTATCTGCCGGAGGTCAGGACCCCAGCAGATACCCATCTGTGATGAATGGTGAAGACTGACACAGATAAGATATGAAAATTACGTACCTACTGTAATTATGATCTTTCTGTGTATCTTCACCGTTCATCACAAATGGGTATCTGCCAGAGGGGGTCCTGACCTCCGGCAGATACCCATCTGTGATGACATGGGAGTTTTTAACACTTTGTGTGTCTGTTTCCCAAAGGACGTATGGAGGGGAATAGACAACCTCTTGGACTCTGGGATATCCATCATCTCCACAAAGTCAGACTCCTCTGACTCCTCTACAGTCTCCCCCAAAGGGAGCTGGAGGGTTTCTGCCACCTTCCTGTAAAATACAAAGTGGGATGGGGACTCAGAAAGCCTGGGAGGGGAGACCCCAGAAGGTCTGTCTGGGGAGACGTCCAGTTCAATAGGCTCGTCCAGACCTTCATCACTGACCTCTTCGTCCTTGTCTTCAAAATCTTCGTCCCCCTCCTAATCCGGTTCATAGTAATTCTCTGGTGAATAATCGGGAACCAGAGGAACCGACTGAACTGGGCGCCTGGTTTGCGGTGCCGGATCAGTCGGAACCGAACGGAGCGATTCAACAATGCTAATCGCTCTGGCTATTTCCTCGGCTGTTGGACATAACAGTTCTGGGTCCAAACCGGCCGACTTGCCCTTGCTTTTCCTCTTAGTAGGAACCGACCCCTTGGGATCGTCTCTCCTCCTGCCCAAGGAAGACTGGCCCTGGTCAGAGGGCACTCCTCTGGTTCGGTAAGAACTGAATCAGGCTGGCCATCCGGGTCAGCGGATTTTTCAGCCTCCTTTTCCCTCAACCTACCTATCCTTTTTCCAAGGTGGATTTGGGAACATTTTTGCAAATCTGGCAGTCTGAATCGAGGTGGTCAAACCCCAGACAGCAAACATAGGTGGTCTGGGGATCCGCCTTGGCGAAGGCCTCCCCACACACACACTGCAGTGCTGAAACCAGTGGGCTCAGTTTTTTTCTTGGGTTTCTCAGACTGAGCCATACTAACATACTATTTGCCAGCAGATTAGGCCTTATGGTCTATCAAGTCTGCTCGAACCTAGATCCTTAGTTGGGTGCCGAGACCCTCCCATCCCTTGTGCTCCAGAAACCCCTATCATCCATCCCCGGGACAGGCCATCATCTGATACATCCACTTTCTGTGTCTGTCCCACCCTCTCTTAAAGCCCTCCACTGTGGATCTCTGAACCAGCTCACCAGGCAGAGCATTCCAAGGGTCCACCACCCTCTCAGTGAAAAACCTCCTCCTCTTTCCCCCTCACCCTTCCACCTTCCAACTTCAAACCATGCCCTCTGGTGATGCCTCCCTGCTTTAGTCTAAAGATCCCTCCATGTTTACCTATTTATTTCCTTGAGGTACTTGAAGACCTCAATCATGTCCCCTGTCTCTCCTCTCCTCCAATGAAAACAGGCAGAGCTCCTCAAGTCTGTCTCGTAAGTCAAATCCCTAGCCCTCGTATCATCTTTGTTGCCCTCCTCTGTACCTCTCCAGGAGCTGTATGTCCCTCTTCAAGTGTGGTCTCAGTACTGTACACAGTACTCAAGGTGTGGTCTAACCAGTCCATTGTACAGAGCAGAATCACTTCCTTGCTCCTAGAGGTGATCCCCTTCCATGCATCCCAACATCCTGTTTGCCTTGCTAGCTGCCTCCTGCACTGCTCAGAGTTATTCATACATGTATCCACCATGACCCCTAGGTCTTTTCCCTGTTGAGGCTTCAGCACCTCCTCCCAGGGTGTACCTGTGTTTAGGGTTTCCCGACCAAGATGCAACACCTGCACTTGGTGATATTGAATTTAATTTCCATGTGTGAGCCCAGCTTTCCAGGGTGTCCAGGTCCCTTGCAGGGCCAACCTCCCCTCTTCTCCCTCAACTACTGCTCCCATCTTGGAGTCATCATCAAGAGACTCATTTCACACCCTATACCATCCCTGATGTCCGATATGTATGCATTAAACAGGATTGGACCCAGGACCGAGCCCTGTGGTACCCTACTACCAACCTCTGTAGGGTTGAGAGCTCCCCACAGACCACTACTCTCTGAGTGCGTCCAGCTATCCAGTTTTCAACCATCTGACCATCAAAGGGCCTACTCCTAACCCCATCAGTTTCTCCACCAGACCATTGTAGACAGAGTCAACGCCTTGCTGAAGTCCAAGAATAATACATCCACAGGCTTACCCCTGTCCAGTTCTGATGTTACCCATTCATAGAACTCCACAAGGTTGGTTTGACATGATCTACCTGCCACAAACCCATGCTGCCGACTATCCAGACCTCCCACCTCCCCAAGTAAACCCCCAATCGTTCCTTTAGTATACTCTCCATTAATTTTCCCACCACCGAGGTCAAACTGATGGGTCTATAGTTACCTGGTACTTCCCTCGACCCCCCTTTATGGATTGGCACCACATGTGCCTCTCGCCAATCCCTAGGTACCCTCCTTGTCTCAAGTGACCTGTTGAAAAGCTCAGCCAGGGGTGCAGCCAGTATGTCCGCCAATTCCCATAGTACTCTCGGATGAATGCCATCCGGCCCAGGAGATTTATCTTTCTTTAGGGCCTTGAGGCAAACCACACCCTTTGGTGGGGATGGCATCATCCGTCCCTCCACCTTACTGTCTTTTATCTTTATCCAGATGTGACACCCTGGGGTACCTTTCCCTCCCTTTTGCTCCATTTCTGTTGCTCCACTGCCACTCCCTGCGCTTCTATCCCTTTGTGCCTTGCTTTGTAGATATCCCATCCCTCCTAGTGAACACAGAGGCAAAGTACTGCATTAAATACCTCTGCCTGGTCCTCGCCTCCTTCCACCCACCTCCTTCTGATCTCAATCTACTGAGATGGCCCTTAGTTTTTCTCCGCTCCCCAATGTACCGGAAGAACCCCTTTTCCCCTCCATGTATCCCCTGTGCCAGCCGTTGCTCTTTACTGGACTTTGCTCCCCTCACCATACGGGTGACTTTTCTAGATGCAAGCTGGTACATTTCCTTATCCCTATCCCCTCTTGTTGTTTTATATTTTTTGTAAGCCGCCTTCTTTTCTCTGACTGCTACCTGGACCTCACTGGACCACCAGCATGGTTTATGTGACCTTGCTCCCTTACGTTTCAACTTAGCGCAGATCCTGACTGCCTCATGAAGTCCCCGATTTATGACCTCCCATCTCCTTTCCACACTTGCCGTTGAGGTAATCCCCTTCAAGTGATCCTTGAGAATATTTCCCATGCCCATAAAGTCTGCCCCCCTGAAGTCCACTGCCAGTGTCCTAGATCTCACCCCCACTCCCCCAATGCTTATTTGAAACCAGACAGTATTGTGGTCACTCCCAGTCAGGGGGTCCTGTACAACCATGTCCCTTACCAGATCCCCATCTGCCAGAACCACATCCAGGACATGCCCCTCCCTTGTGGGCTCCATCACATGCTGTGTTAAGAACACATCCTGGAAGCCATCCAGCAGCCTCTGCTCCTTGGCCACCTTAGAGGACATGGTTCCCCAGTTTGTACCTGGCATATTAAGGTCCCCCATCAACACCACTCCTTCCCTTTTGGTCCACACTGGGCAATGTTGTCGTCCAGAAAACCATCCTCTAGAACACCACTCATCCGGGGCCTATATGCTACTCCCAGCTTGACCTTATCTCCTGCTGGGGATCGTGGGTGACCCATAAGGCCTCCGTTTCCTCTGCCTCTTCTACCACAGCAATTTCTATGTCATCTCTAATGAACATAGCCACTCCACCCCTCTGCCCTCCTTTCTATCCTTCCTAAGCATAGTGTACCCCGTACATTTAGGTCCCAGTCATGGTTTTGTTGGCCAGTTTCCGTGACTGCGCCACATCCACGAACAGCATGGCCTGGAACTCTGGCAACTTGTTCCCAAGCTCCTGGCATTTACTAACCTAACCGCCACCCTTATCCCTGATCCTTTTGTGAACCCCACCCAGATTCCTTATACTTCCATCCTCCTTGCTCCTCCTGAAACCTCCACCTCCAGTCTGTTTCCCCTCCCCTTGGGCTTGAAGGCTACTCCCTCATCTGGAGGGAGGGCTTGTCAGCCCTCCCTTATCCCTTCCCCCTTACAAGTTTAAACCCACCCTTTCTTGTATGTAGTCAGCCATCCCCTGTTTAAGGACTTCCTTCCTAATGGGGCAAGATGAAACCTGTCCTTGGCATATAGTCCTTATCCTCCCAAACTCCATTCCAGTTCCCTAACACCCCACCCCATTCTCTTCACCCCACTTCCTGAGCCAGTCATTAACCTCTGTGAGCTTCATTTTTTTCTCCACTGAGGCCTTTGGTACTGGCAATATCTCCGAAAAGGAAATGTTGCATCCATTATCCCGACAGACTCTGGCAAGTTCTTGGAACCTTGCTTGGATTTCCATAATGCTATTTCCTCTAGATCATTAGTTCCCAAATGCACCAGAAATCGGTTTCCCTCCACAATCCTAACCATTTCATACACCATGAACTTTGCTCTGTGCACTGTCAGCAGAGATACTCACTACCTTCACCTGGCTATGGCATCCATCCCCCTGTCCCTCCCAAAGGATACCCTTAATCATCGAGTCTCCCAGTAACAGAACCTTAACACCGCCATCAATCCTTATGGTTACCTCCACTATGCCCTCTCAGCCCCCCTTTATTCATGATCTCAATTTCATGGGAGTCTTCCTGCCTTATTAGAGACCCCCTTGTCACCCTCCCCTTTCTGCCTCCCTTGCTATTTTGCCCACTTAACTCAAACTCCCTCTGAATAGGTGTCCCCTTTAACCCTCTCTTATTTGAACCATTTATCCTGGCCCTGATGGTTTCCCTTCCCCCACCCTCATCCCCTTGTAATAGTACCCCTGTCTCCAGAGGCTCTCTGTGGGTCCCCTTTAGCTAGGGCCCCATCCTTGTACTGACCTTCCTGCTGAAGGGGGGCTCCTCTCCCACCTCCTTGTCTCCCAGTTTCTCTCCAATCATGCTCTCCTCCCTCATGTCTGGAATATGTTGCATCTACCCCATTTGCTTAACATATATGTTTCCCCTTCTCCCTCTGGGACTATGTCTATCCTTTCCATAGCTGTTCTGTGATGCCCTCTGGGTATCTGACTCCCTCCCCCCGGCCTCTGTATAAGTTTCCTCATTTCCACCAACCCCTTCCTCCCCCTCTAGGATGCTTAGTATCTCAAATTTATTGTGACACTCTATGTCAGCCTCCATCAAGTAACCGAGTTTCCCCTGACTGCATCTCTAAACTGACCTCTTCTTCCTCTCTTGCACTGTTCACCTTAGAGCCCTTCCCACAGTCTGCTGTTTTAGGCTTCCGTACAACAGCCCCTCCTGACTCTTCCCCTCCAGTCTCCTTGAATTCAAATTTTTCACCCTGTACGCTTTCCCTTAGCATCAACTTCCCTATCTAAGGTCCTCTGTCCCTAATATTCCCCTTCTGCTTGCTGTAGCATAATGTCCTGTAATTTCAGGCGTTGCCCCAGCCTCCCTCAGCCCCACCCTTCTGCTGCCCATATCCACACCCTTATCCTTGGACCCCCAGCTCCCACAGCTTACTCCTTAACCAATATACCTCACTCCTGATACAAGATAGCTGTCTACAGAGTGGGCAGCCTCCCTCTCTCCAGGCCCAATTTAGAATTATTGCCATCCCACAGCCTGTGCAGCCTACCACCCTTCCGAAGATGCCTGCCATGGTGGAATATGGCCACTCTGATTATCCTCCTCTGTTTATAATAGCACACCCCCTTTTCTCAGTCCCTTTCCCCTGGAGTACAGTTTCTCTCTATACTGACTGTAGTTATTTACAAACCCAATTTCAACCCCACCAACAAAGTTCCCAAGTCTCACAAACACATACAGTCCAGTATGTGTTCAGTCCCACTAACAGTGTGTAAGCAGACACCAGGTACCGTATGATGTCACAGGCCCACCAACTCCTGTTGCTTCAAATTTCAGTCCCAAACAGAAATACTCAGCCCTTCAATCCAACCCCAGTGGCTTTTCAGTATTTAAGAAGCCTACAAAACAGGGTGGGTGGGAGGGCTCTTACCAAACACCAGGCAAACAACACATTTAAATTACCTTCTAATTTTCCCTGCCAAACATCTATCCCCAAACCTACAATATCACAGCCCCAGTATCAGTTCAAATTCAAGGTAATAATTTTTAACACACAGAACTAATTTCACTTACAAACTATTCAAATATTTCAGTTTAAAACAAAATATAACTCCTGGCCTCTTTCTACCAACTCTATCGGTAGAAGATGCCCTTTACACGGCTTCAGGCCAGGCAAAGTTCACCGATCGGTTCCTAACCGTGTTATGAGTTTGGAAAAAAAAAATACATGTTTTTTTTTTTTTTTGGAACCGATTAGTACCGGAACCTCACCGAACCTAAAGGGAGAAACAAACAAATACACTGAATCGGTTCAGCCGAACCGACTGAACAACACCCCCTTCACACAAACCTTTTTTTTTTTTAAAATTTCCACAGATTCAATCACAAACTAAAATATACCTACTTACAGTACAGCAGACAGTGATCTGAACCGAGAAAACAACAAAGTAATAATCGGAATGAACAGACGATTTACTGTACCAAACCGAGCGAAGGAAAAACTCTCCGGAGCGACTGTTCAGTCAGGCAGAGCAAAGAATCTGACGGTTGCACTTTGAAGTGCAGCACATAGAGGTCTGAATTGAGCACGAGCTCAACGTTCTGTGCTCTGGCATAGAGTTAACTCTTTGTTCTCTGGAGCAGTTCTAATGCTGGGGCATACTGCATATTGTCAGAATACAGCAAGACTTCATGTTGTTTGAATGGGTTCCTGTCATTGAAGAAGAGCCCACAGAAGGGACTGCAGATGTTGCAGGGAAAGACAGGTGCTCCAAGGGCGATGGGCCAGGGTTGGCCAAGGGCAGGCTGGAAGAGGGGCCTAGTTGTGGCCATGAGAAACGGTGGCCAAGGGTGATGCTGGAGGAGGTAGGACTGCAGCCCATAACGGACCCACGCCCACTGTGGTCAGACCAGCAGAGCTTCTTGACTGTAGACCTGCTGAGAAAAGAGGCCAAAACAGCAGGGGCTGAGACAACAACAGGAGTGAGAGCAGGCCCTACACCAGAGCCCCCTCACTCAACACGGAAAGGGGGGGATGGGGAGCTGCAAACGCTGACTCTGCAGAGGAAAGGGTGCGAGTTACAGCTCAGGTCAATGCCAGAGACGACAACCCAGCCGCGGCCGGCACCTTATGCTGCAGCGATGAGCAAGCCAAGGAGGACAATTCTCAGTGTTTGTGCTTCCTGGCCAACTTGTCCCAGGACTTGAAAGACTGGGAGCCCGAGGACAGGGCCAGGGAGGCGAAGGAGCTTTTGGCCTGGAGCTCCTTTTCCATGGCCTTAACTTGTTGCTCCAGCAAGAATTTCTCGATGTCCTTCTGATGGTGTCTCCATGTGGCCTGGTTGAACTTGTGGCAGACCTCGCAGGCTTTCACATCGTGGTCCAGGCTTAGGCAGCTAATGAAGACAACGAGGCCGTCCCAATCGCAGATTTTTCTTCCGCAGTCCCAGAAATGGAAAAGTTTAGAATGATCGTTCGACATACACAAACAAATGAAAGAATCACTTTAAAAGAAAGTGATTTGGCTAACCAGGGTAAGGAAATAACAAAAACAGAAAAGTGAAGAAGTTCTGACCACCGAGTAAAGCAGCATGTCTCTGAGGAGTCAGACATACACTGGTGAATGGCGGGAAAAGAAATGCAGAGGGCATGGGGCCGCCCACATATATATAGGAGTGGCGACATCTGCTGATGTCATCAGTGTGTGCAGTCCCAGTAGACTGCTAGCTAAGAAGTTTCTATGTGGTCCTAGTGCCTGACGGCTATAGTTCCAAAGGTGTGGCTTGCTGCAAGAGATATCCTTGATGAAGATCTGAAAGCCAATACAATTCGCTAATCAATGTTAGCTAGCCAGCAGTACTGGACTCCCTTAAGAATGGGGACCAAGTTTAGCAGGACCCAAACAAGCTGGTTGATTGGTTAGACTCCTGGGGCCTGATATTCGGAAAAGTACAAAGCGGAGCACAAAGGTTTGCGCTCCACTCTGCAACTGCCCAGGGGTCTGAGGATGCTATATGCAGTCAAATAGTGCACCACTGCTATCTGACTGAATATAGCGCCATGTCAACGAAGGGCCCCGGATGTGGCTCTCGAAGTGGGCCTCAAGACTGGATAGCGTCAGAGTGTTATCTGTAGTTTTCAAAGGGATCCATGCAAATGTGCCCACTGGGCATGCAAGGTGCTAAGGGGCCATCTGCATGCACATTATGGGCTCATCTGCATGGGTAGCGGAGGCAGGTTACCGAAGCATGGCCCCCTTCCCCAGTCGAAGAGATATGTAGATATCCCTAGTGTTAATGATTCCCCCTTTCCCACCAACCACCAGCCCGTATGAAAAATGAAAAAGTCCCTGGTGCTAGTTGTCCTCACCCCCTCACCGATCGCCAGCCTGTAGTTAGGAAAAAACTATCTGGAACAGCCAGGAGTCCGGAAAAAAAAAAAAAAAAAGTCCCTGGTGCTAGTGGTCCCCCCGACTGCCAGCCCATATTAAAACAAACAAACAAAAACAAAAAAAAACTCCCTCGTCCAGTGGTCCCCCTTCCCTGGCATCTAATATCTCACCCCCCCACTGCAACACCTAACACCCACCCACCCGTCAACTTGCTAGTATCCTTGGTGTCACAGGTGCACAGACAGTGACCAGCACAGCCCTCCTCACACCTACTGCAGCCATCCACCATATGTCCAGACAAGGAGCACATGTCTTATTTATAGGATAGGGTGGCACGTCCTGTATTATAAGAAAAAATTACTCACCTTAGTAATTGTGTTTCTTCTAATGGAATCTTGCTGTATTCTGACAATTGCAGTTAGCTCCCGCACTTGAACTGCCCCAGAGAGTGAAGGGTTAAAATTCTATGTCAGGCATAGAACGTTGGGCTCGAGTTCGGTTGAAAATTCTGTCTGTGACACTTTGAAACCAAACCGTCAGATTCTTACGAGCTAAAACTCACTCACTATATAATGTGGAGATTGTAAAATTCCTACTAGCCAACTGACAACAAAGACTTTAGATTCCCAAAAGACTCAAGTCAGGAAACCCAAAGACCAAAAACCAAGCAATAAGAAATAAAAAAAACTCTTAACTAATCAAACACAAGGCACCCAACACAACAGAAGTGGGCTAAAGACACCCATGGGTTGCAACACTGCACCTACCCATCCACTTCCCAAAACAGGTTCTGAGAGCGGAGGCATGGAGGGAGGTCAGAATACAGCAAGACTCCATTAGAAGAAACACAATTACTAAAGTGAGTATTTTTTTCTTCAAACAACATGAAGTCTTGCTGTATTCTGACAATTGCAGACTACCAAACAGTACCTCCAAGGAGGAGGGACAGAACTTACTTTGGCAATAGGCTCTGAAGTACTGCTGTGCCAAACCCAGCATCACTCCTAGCCTGGATATCCAGAGAGTAATGCTTGGTGAAGGTATGAACTGTTTTCCAGGTGGCTGCTTAGCAAATTTCTAATAAAGGAATACCCCTGGCTGCAGCCAGAGATGCAGCTGTACCTCTAGTGGAATGAGCCCTCAGGCCTGAGGGTGAAGTTTTTCCCAATTTCTCATAGCAGAATTGGATACAGGACACAATCCACCTGGCAATGGTTCTCTTAGTGGCAGGTTTTCCCTACTTCCCCATAAGTGAGGAACAACTGGAGGGAGTCAAACCTGTGACCCTTTGTAGGTTCTACATAGTAACTAAGGGCCCTTTTAACATCTGAACTGTGTAGCCTCCACTCTCCTGAGGAGGTGTGATCAGTGAAGAACACAGGAAGAGACATAGACTGGTTTAAGTGGAAATCAGAAATCACTTTAGGTAAGAACCTTCTATTGGTTCTAAGGACCACCTTATCTCTAAGGAATGAAATGAAGTCAGGCTGCACTGACAGGGCTTGCAATTCACTGATACATCTGACAGAAGTATCACCAACCAAAAACACAGTTTTCCAAGTCAAGTACTTGAGCTCTGCTGAGGACATAGGCTCAAAGGGGGTTGCATAAGCTGAGTAATGCAAATATTCAAAACCCAGGCAGGAGCAGGATACCTAAAAGGGGACTGGTATGAAGCAATCCTTTGAAAAATTTACAGAATACAGGATGAGATGACAGAGAGGAAGACTTGCCCACTGACAGGAAAGCAGAAACAGCTGACAAATGAACTTTGAGAGTAGTTGGTTTGAGGCCTAGGCCATTTAGGTGAACCATATAATCTAGAACTACAGACAACTCAGCAGTATCTGGGGATATATGCTTCTTGGAACATGAAATACTAAACCTTTTCCATTTGGAATTGTAAGTTTTTCTGGTGGCAGGCTTTCGAGAAGCTTTGAGAATATCCAGAACCCCTTGGGACAGATGCAAGTCTGCATACTCTAACTCTTCAAGAGCCATGCCTTGAAATTGAGTGACTGGAGACTGGGGTACCAAATCCTCCCCCGAGAGGAGGTTAACAGGTTGTGATTCCTGGGAAGAGACAGGGGAAGATGGACTGCTAGGGACAGTAACAGTGGGTACCAAGGCTGCCTGGCCCAGTCTGGAGCAATCAGAATCACTTTGCATGGCTGTGACCTTACCTTGACTAGAACCTTGAACAGTAGAGGGAAAGGAGGGAAGGCATGAAGAAATTTCCCTTCCCAGTTCAAAATCAGAGCATCCAGAGGGACTGAGCCCAAGACTGGGGGTCTGCAACAAAACAGAGGAAGTTGGTGATTGTCTGGGGCTGCAAAGAGATCCATCTCTGGAGTGCCCCACCTTGAGAAAATCACTTTCAACACCAAAGGATCCAGAGACCATTCATGATGGCCCTGGGAAATCCTGCTCAATGCATCTGCGATCACATTATCCTTTCCTGGGAGGTGGACTACTACCAGAGAGGTCTATAGGGAATAAGCCAGGGACCACATTTTCATGGCCTCCGTGCACAAGGCCGTGGACCGAGTGCCTCCCTGCTTGTTGATGTACCACATGGTGCTAGTGTTGTCCGTCCTGACCTGAACCACCTTGTTTTGTACTGACTGAGAGAAAGCTTGTAGGGCAAGAAGTACTGCCCTGAGCTCCAGGAGGTTGATATGAAGGAGGGATTCCTGAGGGGACCACAGTCCCTGGGCTATGAGAGCCCCCAGATGGGCTCCCCACCCCAAAAGGGAAGCATCTGTGGTAAGAACCACAGAGTGAGTCTGAGTGACAAATGGAACACCTTGTCTCAGATTGTCCAGGTCCTGCCACCACTGAAGGGCCTGAATTAAGGTCTGAGTAACAGGAACTAGCTTGGTAAGAGGATCTTTCCTTTGGGACCAAAAGGTCCTCAGATAGAACTGAATGTCCCTCATCTGAAACCTGGCCCCTTGGACCACTGCCGTGGAAGCTGCCATGTGGCCTAAGAGCTGAAGAAAATGCCATGCTGGTCGAGAAACCAGAGGGAGGAAGGAAGAGGCCAGCTGAGAGGTGGCTTTTGCCCTTTCCAAAGGAAGGAAAGCTCTTGCCTTGTGCGTGTCCAGCTCTGCTCCTATAAAAGTGAGGAGTTGTACTGGCTCGAGAACTGACTTGGGAAGACTGAGAAGAAACCCCAGGGAAGTGAGAACTTTCTGGGTGACCTGCAGATCTGACTTGACTTGGTCTGGGGACTGGCCCACAAGGAGCCAGTCGTCCAGGTATGGAACGATAGAAATCCTTTTCCTTCTTAAAGAGGCCACCACTACTGCTAGGCACTTTGTAAACACCCTTGGAGCTGAAGTTAGGCCAAAGGGCATTGCTCTGAACTGGTAATGGCCTGAGGGCAATACAAACCTGAGTTACTTTCTGTGGGAGCACCTGATGAGAATGTGAAAATAGGCATCCTTGAGGTCCAGGGGAGGCTAGCCAGTCTCCTGGCCTCAGAGAGGGAAGAATTGTTCCAAAAGTCACCATTTTGAATTTTGGCTTTAGCAGGTGGTTGTTTAGGTATCTTAAATCTAGGATGGGTCGCCACTCCCCTGTCTTTTTTGGGGTAAGGAAGTACCTGGAGTACAGACCTTTGCCCCTGTATAGGGAAGGAACTCTCTCTATGGCTCTTAAGGCCAGTAGAGAGGAAACTTCTGCCTCTAGAGCAAGGGTTTCTGATGTATTTGCAGGTGGAAAGGATCTGGGTCTCAGTTTCAGAATATTTGAAACTGAGAACCAGCCCCTGGCTTACAAACTCCAGGATCCACTTGTCTGAGGTAACAGACGTCCAGTCCTGAACAAAGTAAGCCAGCCTGCCTCCTACCGGAATGGGGGAGTCGACCCCGGGCTGACACATCAGGGTGTCTGCTTGGCAGGAGCCTTAGGCTGAGGGGTGGATGCAGCCCTGCTCGTCCCCCTTCTGCTTCTCCCTCTGAAGAACCCCCTCTGAGAAAAGGAAGAAGAGGTCTGTGCTTGGTAGAAAAGCCTGTGAAAAGGCCTGCCCCTAGCTTGCTGCCTTTGAGGAGTTGCCTGCCTCTCCTTGGCCTGGGCACTCCTGTAAGTGGTCCTGTACTCGTCCATTTTCTCCTTGCAATTCTCTGTCTGCTCCCAAACAGAGAATTACCCACCACAAGGAAATCCATGGCCTTGGCCTGGGTATCCTGCGAAAGACTAGTACATCTGAGCCAAGCCATTCTCCGAAGAGCTACAGATGTAGCCATGACTCTTGATGACATCACTGAAGTCCACAGCAGCATGAAATTGTACCTTTGATGCCTCGATCCCATCAGCAGCCACCCCCTCCAGCTCCTTGACTAGCTAGGAGGAAGCCTGTTTAGCCCGTGCCAGTACAGTGTCCCACGTGGACTTCTGGTACCTGGCTGTATAGGCCATACAGTTAGCCTGCCTGAGTCCCAAAGATGATGCCATGTACTGCTTCTTTGCCATGGCATCCATCTTCCTGGAGTCTTTATCTGGGAGGTGTGAAGCCAAGGGGACGTTTTCCTTGTCACAGGCAGCAGCCTGCACTACACCAACATGGCTGCATTGCTGATAAAGAACTCCATATCTGAGCCTGACAAGGTGTACCTCTTGTCTATTCTCTTGTCAAAAGGAGGTACAGAGTCAGGAGACCTAAGAATTTTTTGTGTCTGTTTCTCAAAGGACTTATGGAGGGGAATAGACAGTCTCTTGGACTCTGGGATGTCAATCATCTCTACAAAATCAGGCTCCTCCTGATCCTCCACAGTCTCCTCAATAGGAAGCTGGAGGGTTTGAGACACTTTTCTGTAAAACAGAAAGAGGGGAGGGGAATCAGAAAGCCTAGGAAGGGAAACACCAGAAGGTCTGTCTGGGGAGATGTCTGGTTCCACAGGCACATCCAGACTTTCACCGTCATAATCATCCTCTTCAAAATCCCCCTCCTCATCAAACTTCGGTTCGTAAAAATCTTCAGGGGAATAATCCTGAACTGGGGGAACTGACCAAACCGAACCCCTACCAGAAGGCGCCGGATCGGTCAGAACTGGACGAAGCGATTCCACAATCCGAATCGCTCTGGCTATCTCTTCGGCGGTCGGAACATGAAGTTCTGGATGCGAACCGGCTGATTTATCGTTGCGTTTTTTCTCTTTGTAGGAACCAATCCCTCAGGATCGGCTCACCTCTTGCCCAAAGAAGTATCGCCCTTGTCAGAGGGCACTCCTTCTGGTTCGGTAGGAACCGAACCGGACTGGCCTTCCGGGTCAGTGGATTTCTTGGCCTCCTTATCCCTAAGTCTACTTAACCTTTTATCCAACGTAGACTTAGGAAAATTCTTGCAAATTTGGCAGTCTGAATCGAGATGGTCAAACCCCAGAAAGTAAAACACAAGTGGTGTAGGGGTTGGCCTTAGCAAAGACCTCCCCACACACACTGCAGTGTTGAAACCCAGTGGGCCCGTTTTTTTTCTTGGGTTTCTCAGACACGGCCAACCTAACAAAACTTGCCCTTTATAAGGCAACTGCCAGGCAAGATTCCCCTATCGGTTTCTCACCATGTTACGGGTGTTGGCAAAAAAAACGTTAAATTCACGTTTTTTTTTTGTTTTGTTTTTTAAACGATATGGACCAGTAACCACACACTAAACTTTTTCACAAGATTTTTGTCTAAAGGATCAGGTCAGCCGAACCGATCGAAAAAGCGTTACAATTTCCACACAATACTATCCTAGATACTTACGGTACCACAGACAGAGTCTCGAACCAATAAATGGAATTTAATGCGGACTAAAACCTACAACTTTGACTTTGAACCAAGCAGGAGGAGAAAATCTCCGAAGCGACTGTTCAGTGAGGCGGAGTAAAGAATCTGACAGTTTGCTTTCAAAGTGTCACAGACAGAGTTTTCAACCGAGCTCAAGCCCAACGTTCTACACCTGGCATAGAATTTTAACCCTTCACTCTCCGGGGCAGTTCACGTGCTGGAGCCAACTGCAATTGTCAGAATACAGCAAGACTTCATGTTGTTTGAAATAAGATGTGTGCTCCCTGCCTGGGCATACAGTGAACGGCCGCAATAGGTGTGTGAGGAGGGCTGTGCCGACTGCCATCTGTGCACCTACTGCACTGAGGATACTGGTAAGGTGACAGGAGAGTGGTAAGGTGATGGGGGGGAGTGGCGCTACACGCCAGGGATTACAGACTTGTGACCGGCGGGACCGTGGACTGGTGCCGGGGGGGGGGCCAGTGAGGCTGCAAGGGCTACTATGGGCTGCCAATCAGGGGAGGGGACACTAGCACCAGGGAGGGTTTTCTAAGTACAGGCTGACACTCGAGGAGGGAGGGTTGTGGACCACAGAGGCGTGGATGTGCTCTGCCAGAGTGGGGGGGGGTTGTGAACTGCAGGGGGCGTGGATGTGCTCCACCAGCAGCCAACCCGCCAGTTGACTGCTTTACCTTCCGGCAGCCGCTAGGGGCTGCCACCGAATGAAGGTTGTTTGTTCAAGCGCTATTTGCACTGCACAAGGACTGTACTAAACACTTTCTTGTGCGCAAAATTTGCTGGAATATTGGCTTGCACCAATATCCTGTCCCTCCCCCATTTGCATACCCCACCCACTGTGGCATGTGTGGACGCTAACCGTTCGCCGGTGCAAACAACCCTTTTGAATACTGGTCTGTGGCGCAAAACCTCGTTTGTGCAGGCAGGCACCGCTTCGCTCCTGTGCAAACTTTTGAATACTGGGCCCCTGGTGTCTTAGAATCAGTGCAGCCAAATGTAAGGTTCTATACATGGGGAGGAAAAACAGTGGTAGGACCAACAGGGCAACAGAGTTCTAGGAAAACAAACTGAAGTTACAAACTCAAATGGGCATACTAGGTGGGCCATAGGCCCTTATCTGCCGACACTGTCTATGTACCTATGTATGTATCTATATGTTTGTGGCTCCTCTTGCTGCTGTGGAGGAGGAAAAGGACTCTGGGGTCATAATAGACAACGGACTGAAGAATGACAAGCAGTGTGTGACTGCTGTCAAGAGGACAGCAGAATGATGGGGTTTAACAGTGTTGAGGGGGGTGATCAGCAAGGTAGGAGAAGTAATCCTGCCACTTTACAAGGCCCTGTTCATGCCACCTGTAGTACTGAATGCTACGCTGGGCTCATCAATACAGACACTGAGGCAGTCAAGAAGCTGCAACTCAGGGCCAACAAAATCAGCAGGAATATGGGGACAAGAAAGGGTTACTCACCGTAATAACTGCATGTTTTCCAATAGATGTGATGGATGGTCACACTATACTTTCGTTATCTAGCCCGCACATGCGTGATGCCCCAGAATCTTCAGATATTCAAATGATGCCCACTGCACAATGCTGGTCAGGAGCTCCCCGGTCTCCCAACGTTCAATCTTTTAGCTGAAGAGACAACGGGAGTTGTGACCATAATTTAGAATTAAAAAACAATAAAAAAAATAAACTTATTTAAAGGAAAACTCACTCTCTGGAGAAATAGCTTACTACTCAAGCGTACCTGTGAGAAAACTGAATAACCTATCATTATATTAGTTGCAAAAGTAGCGAAGGGTTAGTGTGACCATCCATCACATCCATTAGAAGAAACACTGTTACTATATCGAGTAATCCTTTCTTTTAACAGCATGAATGCGATGGGTGGTGTCACACTTTAGTTCTGCAGACTGCAAGCAGTAGCTGGGAGGAGGGTCTAGGATATCTGTTTAGGAAATAGGTTCTGAAATACTGGAATCTGATTTCTGACACTCCTCCTTGTCTAAATACACAGGCAATAATTTGGTGTGAATGTGTGTACTGATGCACAAGTAGCAGCTTTGCAGATATCTAACACTGGCACATCTCTCACTGCTGCCACTGATGTAGTTGTTCCCCTTGTGGACTGTGACCTTATGTCCTCTGAGGGAAAGTTACCTGCTTTAGTAAAGCAGAATTTACCATAGGATACAATCCTTCTTGCTATGAATTTTTTGGATGCAGAATGTCCTTTTGACACTTCACCATAAGTGGCAACAGTTGTTTGTTCTCACCTCTAAACCTGTTCTGTTTTAGTCTTACAGAAACTAAAGGACCTTTGGTCATCCAACGAATGGAGCTTCTCCTCTCCTTTGTTGGAGCGTGGTCTAGGAAAATAAAAAGGCCATGTTATTGACTGATTCAAGTGAAAATGAGATACGACTTTTTTTGGGAGAAAGCGTACATTTGTTCTAAGTACAACATTTTCTTTGTGGAAAACCAAATATTCAGGGTCTTTACCGAGTGCTTGCAACTCACTGGCTCTTCTTCTTGAGGTTATTACCAATAGAAGAAACAAAGTTTTCCAAGTTAAATACTTTAATTCTGCTGCAGCCATAGGTTTGAATGGAGGACACAGACTGCATGACAAGGAGGTTTACATCCAATAAGGTAACTGGCTTTTTTTTATTTTTATATATGTGTTCATTTATAGGTGGAGTCAAATGAGTCAATCCTTTAAAAAAGCTTTGAAATACTTAGTTGCAAGCCAATGTATTTTTGATACAGTTTGGCTTAAATGCTGAAATAGCTGACAAATGAATTTAGTGCAGATGGCCTGAGACCCACAGATGTAAAATTGTATTTTGCATCTTGGATTAGGGTTTCATAAGCTCCCAAGAGAGCCTGCAATTATAGAAAATTATCATGGTCGCCAGCTACACAGCTATATCCTGGCACTCTAGAGTATTTAATACATTAAAAGAGTGTCACTTGTGGCTGATCTGTCAATGCTACGGTAAGGTTACTGCTTGTGACTCTGACAACATGGTTTCAAAACGAGCCTGGGTCATTGGAGCTCATTGGGAGAGGAGTACTGAGCGTCCCAGGGGACATCTGCCTTCTTCAGGGAGGGAGAGCATCGCGGCAGTGGCAGCGCCAACTGGGTGACCACAGCTGGAGCTACAAGTCAGTGAGCCTTGGGGAAGGGAGACGCTGGCTGATGTTGTGTGGCTGCAAGCTCGGAGTGCATGCTTGCACTTATGCATCCTTGCCACTGTCGTCATGATGGAACAGGACTTAAAAACACAAACCCCCAAAAAAAAATAAACTGACCTGGCAGAACGATGAACCCAGGCTTGCAGGCTTCACACCACTGACTCGGTTCCCACCTACATCAGACTTTGAACGCTGAAGGAGTCCGAGGGATGGTGACCTTGGGGGTTATCCATGGAGGATGGATTTTCAGGAGAAGTTTGAGATATGAAAGTTGACGGGGTTGGGCCCATGGCAGATAGGGCCATGCTGGCGATAGCAAGGGCATAAACAATAAACCAAGAAAATAAAGACTCACTTTTTTTTTTTTTTTTAAACTTTCAAGCCGCACCGCTGGAAATCCCACAGAGTAGCCATCTTTATTATTTTATAAGAAAACGTCTCATAGAACTTTGCCACAGTTGGCACATTATTTCATAATACAGATAATTCACATCATTACTGCAGGGAACATAAATGTGCAACAAAGGATTTTCATATGGAGGGCAATTACATATAATAAATCATTCAGTTGAAAGGTTTTGTTTTGCCAATAACATTTTATTAAATTTCTGACAAGATAAAAGCAATAAAATTATATGATACTTAGAAGAATTCACAATTACATAAACAGATATAACTTGCACATAAACAACAGTGCATATCTGGGAGGGAGGCAGTATAGCGCAGTGGTTTAAGGCTCCGAGCTGCAAATCTGGAGACCTGGGTTTGAATCCCACAGCCCCCACTTGCATACTGTGTGACTCTGAGCAAGTCACTTAACTTCCCAATGTTCCCAGGTCACACCTGTAAACAAGCTTTCAGCTTAGTGTGCCACTCCTGGTTAAACAACTGGATAAAAAAAATATCTAGTGGAAAAAAAAAGTATCTAATATTCAGTCTATCATTTTCCCATACAGGGAAATCATATTACTCTAAAATTTCCCCTTATGTCATCTTCAAAAGAGAACTAGGGCTACAGAAATTAAATACACACTAATTAGAGAAAGAATAAATGTTAACAAGAAAACTGAATAAGTATATCTATAGAAAATGAAGCTAAATAGCAGGAAGAAAAAACGGAGACAGAAAGACCAAAAAAGAAAGGCACTCTAAGAATATACACAACCCTTCAAAATCTCTATATATGAACTGATTCTTTAGTTAGTAATATTTACCTGGGGCCCTACATAATTGAGAAAAATTTGCAAATGTTACCCTGACCTACAAAGCAGTGAGCTAGTCTTTCCAATCCAAGTAGCTCTAGACATTCTCTTTTCCACTCTGTTGTGGCAGGAACTCTGACATCCAACCAAGTTTTCAAAATCAAAATCAAATTTTTAACTGCCACTCTGATCAGAGCGATAGTATTTTTCTGCTTCTTATTCTGTAGTACAGTATCAAAGTGTCCTACAACACAGGTCTTGAAATTCAGTTTTCCCATACAGCCATGTTAGAAAACATTTTACTTCTATCCATAGTGCAGAAATTGGGTTACAGTCCCAAAACATATGGAAGAGATGACTATGTGAAGAGCTGCATTTCAAGCAGCCCTCAGTCCCATCTTACACATGTGGTGTGGAGTATATAGTACAACTCATGTACAGTTTTAAAATTGATTAATTTTAGAGTCGCAACTTTAAATGCCTTAATTGAGAATGACCATATTTCCCCCAATTCCACTCTATAAGATCTTTCCCTAGAGTCTCAGACCACTATCTAATGCTTTCATCTCCTTTACTCCTTCCTCTGTTAGCAAATTATAGACGTTACCTATTTTTGGGTTTGACTGTACATGTGCTAAAAAGTTTCTTGTATTATCATTGATGCATCTTATATTTCCAAATGTCGCAAAATGTTTTCTGACATATATAATTAACTCCTGATAAAAAGTATCATCTTCTACAGGTATCTTGTATTCGTGCGACACTGTATTAAAATGCTTAAAAACATCTTTTGTCTACCATGTATTTTATTTTAGTAATACCCTTTTCTTTCCAGGAATTTCTATTAAAAATGTCTCTCTTTCATAAAATTCGAGTTCTTCCATATTGGCTGTAAAGTTGAATTATTAAGGTTAATCTTTAACAAAAATGTCAGTTGATTTAATTGGTGTAGTGAGTCAATGATGATTCCACTGCCTAGATTTTTAAAGGGTTTTTCAAACAGTAGTGCTGTAATGTCAATGCTGAGTTTCTTTTGCTATATTAGACTCAATTTCTAACCACTATGGTGCTCTCAACCCTAGCTCACTGGCTTAATCATCTAGATAACTGTGGTGCCCTACAAGCTAAGTAATAAAAGTAAAAATCTGGCACTTTCAATCCACCATTTTCTTTTGTATGAGTCATTTTACTATAAGCTAGCTGGCTTCTTGTTTGAGCCCATAAGAAACTCGAGATAACACTTCGTATTAAAATAAACCATCTTTTTGGGATTAAGATTGGCAGCATCATAAACATATACGTTGTTCTAGGCATCATGATCATTTTAATAGCATCTATTCTACCCCACAAACTTAGTGTAAGATTATTCCAATTTCTTAAGCTTTCTTTTATTTTCATTTTAAGAATCGTTTTTACTAAGTACAGTAGGGATTGTTGTGTAAATGTTTAGGCCTAAATATTTTAAACACTTCTTTTCCTTACCATTCCCAAGTCAGCAATATCTGATTTGTTGCATCTGGTATTAAGCGGGAGAAAGAAAGATGTGTCTATTTATTTTGTATCCTGATACTGTGCCACATTCTTTAACTAAGTTAAACAATTTAGGTAATGATTTTTCAGGGTTAGTTACAGTAACCAGGATATCATCGGCGTACAGAGAGATCAGATATTCATTACCATTTAATTTTATCCCTGTTTTTCCCTGTCTGCTATTATTTTCCTCACCAAAGGCTCTAGTGTTAAGTTAAATAGTAATGGCAATAACGGACAACCTTGCCTAGTGCCTCATTCCAGTGCAAAATTCTGTGAAACTACTCCATTCGTAATAAGTGCAGCCGTAAGGTTTTTATAAAGTAAATTTGCCCATTTAAAACATTTTTCCGGAAAACTGTAAAGTTTCAGAATGTCTAAACTACGTGTCCATTTGATACAATCAAACACTTTTTCAACATCAACGGTTAGTAACCCAGATGGAATGTTGGCCTTGGTCGCACTCTCTATCAGGTGAAACAACTGCCTTGTATTGTCAGCTGCAGTTCTTTTTATGAAATCTGATTACTTAGTGTCAATCAGCTGGGGAACTACCTTTTCTATTCTGTTTGCAAGAACCTTTGCTAATATTTTTATGTTTGTATTGATTAAGGAAATTGGGCTATCATTTTTACATTCCGTTTGGTCAATCCCCTCTTTGTGTATTAAAGTTATGATATGTTGAGTCATATCTCTAGGATAAGAGCCTTTATTAAAGGCCTCTTGAAAAACTTTTGTGGAGTACTGGGGCTACACAATCTATCAATTGGTCATAAAAGCTTACAGGATAACCATCCTGACCCAGGGACTTTATTTTTTTTTTTTTTAACTGCCTTATAGCACTTTTGATCTCTTCAATGGTTATATCCTGATCTACTATAACAAAATAAGAGTTTGGGGCTTTCTCAATTTTAGTCCCTGGGTAGGGACAATCATCCTGGTAAAGCTGCTAGTAAAACTCATAAAACTCCTTATTTATATTTTTGTATCTTGCAATAATTGATCCATCCAGTCTGCTCTTAATTGTGACTACATTGGTATTATTATTGTTTTGTTTTAGTTTCATGACAAGTAATCGAATGGCCTTGGGACCTGTGTCAGTATAACTGAGTTTAGATTTCCTTAGCGCAAATTCAGCCTCACCCCTAATGACTTCAAAATATTTTGACTTAAGTTTTGCCCATTAGGATTAATATTCTTGTGAGTTGCTGTTTTCCAGTCAAGCTTTAACTGTTTAAGTCTGTCCAAGAGTTTCTTAGTTGATGGGTTTTAACCCGTTTAGACAGCATTAGCCACTGTGGAACTAGACCTGTTGATAAAAATAAGGTTTTCTCATTTGTTTACCTCAATTACACTCACACTGTTGTGATCTAGCTAAATTACAATTAAGAAAACAAAACATAGGTGGGTGTTCCCAGTTCCTCCTGCAGACATTTTCACTGTTTTCTTCCTGGAGGGATAGAAAACATGTTGCAATATTCCTTATTACTAAATTTTAAAATGCTTGAAATTTTAACTTAGGATTCAACCAACTTTTTAAGAAATCCTCTCTAAACTAGCAATATAAACAGTTTGTGAAGAAACTCTGAAAATATTACTGTAAAACTGTAAAGTCCTTTAGCTGATAAAAAGCAGAAGTGTTCATAAGTCCGAAATACTGAGATGCATTAAGTCCATCTCACACAGTGACCATACAGCGTGAGCTATGCAGCGGGCAACACTGACAGTGGTTACATGTTAAATGCCACCATAATGTCAAGAGATCTGCTACAATGCAAAAACAGATTACAAATACAATATTTGTTCATCAAAAATAGATTGGGGGGGGACTTAATATCCCCAAAGATATGGTACCAGACCTTTCTCCCACCACACAAACCACTAGCAATAAATGTTAGTACTAATGGATGGTTAGTTCAAGGCTCACACAGTCTGACTCTGTATCAGTTTTCCACGCTACAGTCTTTTGAAATTTCTGAAAAAAGCTTGTTAGCATCCAGTGGGTCACCAAATATGTAGATCTTCCCAAAGTAGATAATATTTTATTATTATTAGATTATTTTTAACTTAGCCAGGTATTGCAGTGCATGAGTTACTACAAGGGATTTAAGTACAGCTCACAGCCCATCGAAGGATTTCATTCGGCTACGAGTTGTGAAATTAAGTTCCAGGTAGAAAGAACATTTGAAGCCATCGTCCAGGTTGATGGTCCGTTTTTCCTCGCAATCTTAATTAGTTTGCCCCTAGCTTGAGCCTCTGCCAAAACAATAAGAAAGGTTCTAGGACAGTCATTATTCATCCGCTTTCAGGGATGATGCTATAAGCTCTTGAGATCACAGTTACCCAGTCCACATGTAATACTTCTTTTAACCAAGCTGCTGTGAAGTTGGTGGTGGCTTTCTACTTCTGATGCCTCCCGTAGCCCCAATATGCTCAAATTGGGTAATCCTTAAAAATTCTGTAGAACTTCTAATCTATATCAGAACACCCGGTTTTCCTTTATGAGGCTCATGGACATGCCGGAGTCTGTTTATGCTGCTCCCTTCGACTCTGCAGCGTCCACTGCAGAGTGCTGCTCATACTGAGTTACTCAACTCTGACAATCAGCAATTTTCTCATCAAGGGCAACTACCCTCAAGTCTAACGCTTTAATAGCCTGAAGCACATCATGTAGAGTAATCTCCATCTCATTTGTTGCTGATGAGTCTGATTTCATTGCTGCAGCAGCCGCGGCCTGCTGTCCATTCTTGCCACCGCTCTCACTTCCATCTTTTTTAGGGCTGCCCATCTCCCTGGATCATTCAAATTCACTGTGAATTTCACTAGCAGTTCAGAAAGATTTCCTTGCAAAGTTATATTTTTCGAGCAGATTAAAGGAGAACTGTCAGCTCCCCTGCAGTAATGTTGCAGGGCCTAGAGGGCCCGATTAAGAACATCGAAAAAGAAATAAATTTGTCAAGGTGCTTACTCACTTGTACTCTTAGTTTTAATCTGGTTGATCCTGACTCCCCCCCTGCCATACCACCCCACCGTGTGCCCCACAGCCTGCCCTCTAATGACGCGAATGAAGGGCTTAGCCATGGGGGAACGCCCATGTGCTGGAATATCTGTGTTACTATAACAACGTAAAATAGTGTAAGTTCTCACTTATTCTACTGGTACCAATCTCGTGATTAGCACACACAGAATAAGCGTGAACATGCACTGTTTTTCATTGTTGTAGAAACAGAGATATTCCAGCTCACACACGGCCCCCACAGCTTAGCCCGTTGTTTGTGTCAGAGGGCTGACCGCCAGCTGGGAGTGGCGCATGTGGCGGATGAAGGGGGTTTGCAGATCAACCAGATTAAAACTAAGAGTACAAATACGTACCTAAAAAAATGTATTTCTTTTGTAAATTGCTTACTCAGGACTTCTATGTCCCCGCAGCATTACTGCAGGGGAGCCAACAGTTCCCCTTTAAATTAGACTTCGTGAGAAGCTGATGGAGCTCTGGGAAAGCATGTCCTTCCTTCATGGCTGCTGGCTCCACCGTTCTACGCTCTCAGTACCTCCTTGTGAATGAGTTTGCCCAATGGAGTTATTCCTGCAATAAACTTAAACTAAAGTCTTATTTTTTTTATATTCCTTCACAGATATTACAGCTATATTGGTGGTAAGCCATTTTACTATTACACTTATCCTCTGCTGACTGGGGCCCTGTCCATATCAAGCCCTCTTGCCCAAGATGAGAGGGGCTTCCTTACCTCCCCCCCTCCCCCAAGGGAGTCTGCCCACTGCTCAAAGTTACCCCACTAAGGGACATTTCTTATTTTCCAGTAATTTCTTTTCTTTCAACTGAGCATCGGTCACTCCTCGGAATGGGTAGATGTTCCCTCATTGCAGGCGGGCATGAAACTTCAAAGTGAGACATCCAATGTGGTGTCTTAGAAAGGCCGCCACAGCTTCCTTGCCAGTGAGAGAACTTTCCTAGCCTAAGGTTTTGTAATTAATATATAGTATATCACAATAATAAAAAATGATACACATCTAGGGAATTAGAAAGGGTGGGAATGAATTGACAAATGCATCGCTGGAACAAAGGAAACTACAGGAAGGTAAGAAATGTTCCTTTAACCAGTACAGGGTGAGTCTATTACTCCTACCCATGGGATGTCACCAGCATTAATTCCCAGGCAAAAAAAATGGGGAGGTAAGGAAATGAAAAACAGTACTGAAGACAGCACAGAGATTACCCAAACCTGAGTTGCGCACAGGATTAAGACTTCAGGGCCTTAAGTATTTAACGGCCAAGAGGCGTGTCAGCCAAGGAGGCCACTCCTAACTTGTACTGTCTTGAAGAAGGTGTATGGAGACGCCCAAGTAGTCATTTAGCAATTGTCCAGAGACTTGTACCTTTACATTCAGTCCATGATGCTGCCATGGTTCCAGTGAAATGCAAGTTAAAGGGGAACTGCCAGCAATAAGAGCCTCACACCCAAATGTGAGGCTGATCCCAATTAGCCTTTTGTGTGCAAAACATGTTTTTTTTTTTCGTAGGCTTAGGGACAAAGTGAAAAAGACACAGAATCCAGGGCAGCATTAGACTACTCAATGCAGATGAGATGTCGCTCCACCACAGGGCAAAAGAGGTCAGTGCCCAAGAATGGAACATCAGCCAGTTTGTGGTGGTTGTCTGGCATAAAGGTGGACAACCTCAGCCAGGCCCTATGGCACATGGACATGGTCATAGTCATACAGCAGGCACAGGAATCACCCATGTCCAAGGCCGTTTGGAGCTGGTGTTTAGCCAGTGTGAGCCATGGTCTCAGATTTGCTGAGCAATGACTCTTCTGTCAGCTGAAAACAAAGGGAGGAGGTTCCCAACCATTCCAAACAGGGAGTGGCCAAAGTTAGCCATATTAACTGCATAATTGGCCTGCCTGAGAACAAGCCAGGAGGCCACCCAGACTTTTTTGGCCGCATAATCCAACTGCCTGGATTCCTGATCGGCAGCTTATCAGTCTCCCTCTGGCTTTTCAACTTCCAAAAGGCTGGATCTGATATCAGACCCCCAAAAGGGTGCCCCATAGGTACGTTGTACTTGCAGACCATCCGGGTGAGGGGCGCTGCGCAGAAAGCTGGGTACTACCAAAGCTGCAGGGCGAGTTCCAAGACAGCCTCAGCCATCAGCAAGGCAACCACCGGGAATACTTCCTATCTAGTATGCCTGTTAATGGGTACCAAGACTGTTTCTGATCTGGCGCCAACGGGACCTCAAGGGAATCAGATCACAACTGCAGCAACTCTCCAAAGGAAGTCGAGCCAGATGAGGTAGTTCAATCATCCAAGGAGTCTCAGTCAAAGAGCTGAGTCCCTGAGGACTCCCCTTCTGAGTCCAATGTCTCCTTGAACACCACCCTGCTCCGTTTTTTGGGGTGTGGATCACCCTAGAGCCCTGGGTGACCTTGAAGGACAAGCAGTCAGTCAGGCAGGCCGAAGGCTGACGGGACTCTTTAGTGGGGATAGAAAACTACGGCTGCAGTGGAGGGGGCTCCACCTACGAGAAGCAGACACAGTGGCCGGCCAGTTCACCAGCAGGCAGCTGGGAAACGGCTACTGGCGTGGTCCAAGGGACCATCAGCCACAAGAGCAGAGCCCTGCCCCTCCCAGTGAGAGACGACTGCTGCCAAAGCATCCAGTAAAAAGGAAGATCTGACATCAAGGGGTGGAACCGGAGGGTATTCCACACAGGTGGTGGGAGGAGCTTAGCTTGAAAAACACCTGGTGACTCAGAAGTCTGCAGCTGAAATGGCAAAACGTGGACAGTGAATTGTATCCATGCAGCTGGAATCAAACATAGTAAAATAAACTTTTTTTTGTGTGAAAATAATAAATGACTTGGCCAAAAGATCTAACGTTAGGAGGCTGGGGAGCTCACGACCAGCATAGTGCAAAGGTCATCATTTGAACATTTGAAGATTCTGGGGCATTACGCATGTGCAGGCTAGATGCAAATGTACACTGTGACATCATCCATCACAGCGCTGTTGTGAGACTAGCTATGAGGAGAGGCTAATAGCCACCAACATGTTCACCATGCAGAAAAGAGGCTGAGAAGGGACACAAGCTCAGTATTCCGCACACTCAAGGTTACTGACAAGACTTAACAGAGATACTGATCTGGCATAGTGTACGTTAATACCGCTACCAAGACCACTCTTACAATTGTAAGTGTGGTCTCACGCACATTCTTAGGGTAAGAGAACAACAAATCAAAGGTAAGCGGTTCTCATATCCTAAGAATGCGAGACCACACTTATAACCGTAAGAATGGTCTCAGCGGCAGTGTTAATAAATTATTGATCGAGCATGATCAATAATTTATTAATCTTGTTTTAAAACCTTACCCGGACGTGCAGTTTCCAGGACAGCTGCATGAGAGACACTCTTCACAGAATAAGAGTGTCTCACACGCAGAGGAAAGGAGTGCTCCGATTGGTTCGGAGCACTCCCTTGATCTACTATAGGATGTAGGGACATGCCCAGACACTCAAGGTAAGCCTGGAAAAATCTATGCCTATGAATGGCATTACAGAGTACTGTACCCTGGGTAGTACAGTGGATAGGGAACCCTTTAAATTAGTACATTTACACAGCATACTTATTCATACCTGCTAATGAAGCAAGAGGAAGACATGATTAATCTAGAGTCTCTTCTGACCTTAAATTACTATGTTACTTGTTAAAATAATAACTAAATAGGGAATACATTATGGGTTGCAGTGAAATAATATATTTATCTCCACTAGTGAGTGGTGAGACCAATCACTCACGAGTGCTGAACACACAAGTTAGTAATCAGGGTCTTACCACTCATGTGCCAAGATAAATGTGTTATTACACTGCAACCCATGATGCATAACATATATTACACTATTTTGTTTTTATTAGTGTTTTACCTTGTTTCAGCTTACCACTGTCTTTCTTTCCACTGTAAACTTTCTAACTGACCCACTGTGTTCTATTTCCAGATTCTAAATGGAAATAACATCTGTTCCAAGTGAAAATAAATATATACTTACCCAATTTATTCACCACTAGTGTGGTATATAGAATAAATTCCTCCTTACTGTAATTTCCTCTTCTGTTAGCTCCAAATTTGTCAATAGGGAAGGTATTTACTAGATATGGATAATGTGCTCCTTTAATACATGCCGTCTTCCCTTTAGAGAGTTGAACAGCTGAAACTGAGGTAACTGCTGCACTTGGAATGTTCATGTTCCTAGGATTCTATGCTGAGGTCACAGCTTTGGAGCTGTCCGACTAACTCAGTGGGAAAGCACATTACCCATATGTATTAAACACCTTCCCCATTTATAACGTGGAATGATAAAGAAATGTAAAATAATGGTGGGGAACACAAACTCAAGATCAGTAGTGGAGTTATCACCTGGGAGACTAGAATCTTCTGCAGACTGAAAGATCGAACAGTAATTCGGAAGCGAGCCCAGAAAGTCATGTCAGGAGGCAGGCCATGACTGAGACAGCTGCCTCTCGGCAGTGCATCTCGGTCGGGTAGGGCTGGCATCAGACACCACAGTGACCCCTGCAGTTAGGCCAGGGAGATTGCTCCTGCTGCACAGGGAATGCTGCGGCTGTGCGCTGCTGACACAGGCATTTGCTCCCACCAGGGTAGATGGGGAAAAAAGAAAAGGCAAGGGAGAAATACGTGGTAGCCAACTGAAGGACAATGGGTTCGACCTGACCAGGATATATCCCTGTGATGAGCTACCGGCCAGCGAAGAAAAATCTCTACGGGGGAAAAAAATATATATATATCTGAAGATTCTGGGGCACTGAGCATGTGCAGGCTAAGTACAAAACTAGGAGTGTTACAGCTCTGTTAGAATTAGAACATGTCAGCATTTTAGGACAAAAAATGTAGTCTTATCAGAATCAATGATGTAATGGGATGACATTTTGAAGGTATGATAACTGTGAAGCATTACTGTGGTTAAAGTGAATATTTCTATATTAAAAAAGCAGCTTTTTTTAGCAAAAAAAAAAAGGTCTCCTTGAACTATTGAGTTTAGGGGTGGAAGCTGGCGTGGAGGGGGTGACATCCCTAAAAAACACAATAATGAATCTGAAAGATTGAAAACTGTGGTATAATGTGACCCACAATTAATCAAAGTATCGTATATTGCTCACGGTGTCAATATCATGACTTCCACAAATTAGAACAAGGCCAGTCTATTCTAATGGAACATTCCAAATTTATTACAGACTGCCATTCCGATTCCCAAGGATAATTAATTTCAGCTGATACATAAATACTCTTGCTGCTTTGTGTATACCAATTTGAACTAATTTTAATTAGTAACAACATTTGCAACATGATTTTACGAATAGGCCCCAAACATGTGAACCTTCATCAACTTTCCATTTCCAGAGACACAATAAAATATTTTACAGGGTTTTAAATAATTGAGTAGCACTTTTATTCTTGAGACAATACTAACTGTAAAGAAAGCATTTATATAGGTTTTCTAGAAGTGTTATGTTTGTTAAACACAGTGAGGCAAGTGCTATGCATTTTCACAATGTTTTAGAACGTTTATGAGCAAAACGCTAATCAATTTTTGGAGTTAAATAAAACCCTGTTGTATTAGAAAAAGCAGGTACTGTAAATGGCTGCTTTTGCATTACTGGGTATGCTAGGAGTACGCTTCTTTCACATCACAGTACTGAGTGGCTTAAACCACGGGCATTTCAGACCGTACTTACTTACTGCTGCCGTTCAAGCACGCTTTTTGCATCGCATCGATGGTGTAACGAGGGAATTCATGTGCATCCTCCTGGTTTCCAAAACGGAAATGCTTTGCAATACCTATAAAAAGTAGAACAGCTTAAGGGTATGCTAACGAAAATAACCAAGATAAACCTTTGAGTTTTCTTTAAAGGTGAGGATTGATTTATTTTTTACAAGGTTATTCTTATGCTTCACTTTCCTGGAACAGAATATATTTATAACAACTGGGGATCGTTTTTTCCCCTAAGGGAACCCCAGTTATAATTCGCTGTTATGACCTGCGGATTATAACAGCGAACATGCACTAGGTGTTCCTTCTGAGCATGCCCCAGCAGCAGCTCTTCCTGTGCTCAGCACCAGCCGCCATTCCTTAGTGCCAAAGTCTGCCACTCTCACTTGGTGGTAAGTTTATTTTAAAAAATGTATCACTAACTGGGCAACTATAAAGAGTAATGATTTAACAACAACAACAAAAAATAACGGAAAGGTTTCCCTTCTGCAGCGGCTGAAACCCGACAGAACCACATGGGAGCCTCTTCTTTTTATTTTATATAATTGCGGTGGTGAAAAAACGATCCCCAGCAATTATGTAAAATAAAACATGGGGTGGTGTGTTTAACTTGAGATTTTACACACACCCCTCGGTGTTGGATGCTTAAAATAAACCCTTCAAGCTTCGCTCTCGGGGTTTATGTAGCATCCAACACCATGAGTGTGTGTAAAATCTCATTAAACACACTACCCCATGTATTATTCTATATTTTATTTTTCTGTTCTCTGTTTATACTCATTAGGTAGAATCTACACCTCAGGCACTGCTTGGCCACCTGACAACTCCTGCCCCATACCAGCACAGGTTCCTTCATGGCTAGCCCCCATGACAGGGCCTTTCAGGGAGACATCTCTCCTCTCTGGGGCACAGTCTGGTGGTGAGGTGCATAGGGAATGCATGGACCGAAGTGACAGTGCTGTCACACTGGCAGATGCCATTTTCCTTCTGTGTGTCCTTGAACTCCTGTTGCCCTCATCCCTCCCTTGCTGGCACGCACAGCCCGGAGCTTACCTTGTGCACATGTAGCAGAGCCCCAGAACAAGCAAGTTCCTTGTCCTCCTTCTCTGGCCATCTGCAGTGCAATACCTAACCATCCGCCCAATGGCCAGCATCCTAGGTCCACTCCCAAACAAGGATCCTATGCATGGCAGTTGCCCTAACATTTGGCAATTTCCACAGCAGATAGATAGATAGATAGATAGATAGATAGATAGATAGATAGATAGATATGGAGACAAAGCAGCTGACAGGGAGTGATGCAGACAACTGGGTCAAACAGACCTGACCAAAACTACGTACAAAAATAAGTGCTCACTACAGATTGAAGAGTGACTTAAAGCACAACGTGTAATGCATGTTAGGCAATAAATACAAACTGTCACACATACATACGGTACAATACACAGTAAAAGAGACCAAAAATGAACAAAGACCCTGCCATTACTAGCTGAAAAAAAAAAAGATTCCATTTTGAGCACTCGTCATCCTCATTCACACAGCACTTCCTGCCTTCTTCCCCAGACATGTTACTCAAGCATGCACAGCTACCAACTTTGCCTGTAGTTTGCAGAGCCCAGCGTCAGGGAGGGGCATGGAAGAGCCAGATAACCATGCTAAATGTATGGTGTTACAACCTTTTAATTTATTACAAAATCTACTGTGGTACCCTTTGTAAGGCTGGCAGGTACACAGTAAATAAAAACACAGAATATGTCAACCGACATATTCTGTGTTTCTGTTACTTACTGTGTACCTGCCAGCCTTACAAAGGGCACCACAATAGATTTTGCAATAAAAGGTTACCTCTGAAAACAGACACTTCATAAAGGTTTTTACTCTATTAATAAAATTCAAATTCTAAATTCAAAAACAATACTTTCCATGACGGAAAGCGTAAGCTGCAACTCGCTGCTGGCTCAAAAGAGCCAAAGTAAGTTTCTCCAACACCAAATTAAAGTCCCAAGGCAGGACTGGATGTCCAGTAGGAGGGTTGATATGTAAAATCCCTCTGAGGTATGTGTGGCAGACCTTCATTTGTGCAACCACATGACCATCAATTGGGGCATGGAAAGCTGACACACCTGCTAGGTGCACCTTGAGGGAAAAATATTGCAGACCAGAGTCTGACAATCACAGCAAATATTCTAATACTTCCTGTACTGAACAGGTAAAGGGGTCCAAATGTTTGGATACAGCCCATAAAGTGAACCGCTTCCATTTTAGTGAACATCTGTGTCTAGCAGAAGGCTTTCTGGCTGCTAGAAGCATGTCAGCAACTTTAGGTGAAACCCCAAAACGTGCAATGGTTATGTTTTCAGGAGCCATGCATGAAGATGTAGGGACTTGAGGTCCAGATAAATTAGAAAGCCCTTGTTCTGTGATAGCAGGTTTTGAGACAGCAGCAAGGGTATTGGAGGTTGCACTGCAAGTTCTTGCAGAAGTGGAACCCAAATCTGATGTAGTCACAGAGCTGCAATGAGGAGGAGGGTGGCACCCTCTGTCTTCAGTGTGAGTAGTACCCTCCATATCAGTAGAATTGGAGGGAAAGCATACAAAAACGTGCCTTCCCAAGAGAGAGACAAGGCATCTCAGCAGAAAACTACAGGCCCTGGAGCAAGTAAGCAGAAATGCGTCAGTTTTGCGCTGTACAGACACATAAAAAGGTCCAACTCTGGATGACTCCACCTTGTGAAGAGGTCATCGACCACAGAAGTCATCAGTTCCCATTTGTTCATCTGGGATGGTGACCTGCTTAGCTTGCCTGCCAAGACATTCTGGACAACGGGGAGATGCACAGCTGCTGCACAGGGGCTAAGAATGAGTACCCCCTTGTTTATGTAGTGGACCACACTAATGTTGTCCATCTGAATCAGCAGAGCTCCCCAAGTCAGAGATAACTGAAATACTCTTAGACTCTATAGGATGGCACGCATTTCCAGAATGTTGACATGTAGAGTGGCTTCTGCTTGACTCCAGGAGCTCTGTGTTTGATAGGGCCCCAGCTATGCACCCCAGCCTGAACCTGATACATCTGTTGTAAGGATGTGTGCTGGAGAGGGAGTCAGAAATGAACGCCTTTTAATAAATTACTGCAGTCCATTCGCCATTTTACGGGTTCTGCGCAATGGGGATGTTATAAGCACCTGTTGGTCCAGCTCGTCTGTCAGTTGTATACACTGCACCCTTAATGTCCACTGCTGAATCCACATATGTAAGCGTCGCCGTGCCAGGGGTACAGTCACAATGGCCGCTGCCATAAGGCCCAGAAGCCATAGAAAAGACCTGGCCAGGAGCTGGTGACTGTTGTAAATAAATTGTACTACAGCAATGAAGTGATCTGCCCTGTCGAACAGCAGAAGGACCTTTGGGCTGTGAGCTGTGTCTAGGACTGCACCTATGTATTGCAGACGTTAGCATGGGGTCAAAACTGACTTTGGAACATTTACTGTGACTCCCAACTTGTCGAACAGTTGTCTAGTTCAAGAGAGGGTGTACAGAAGAACTGGCTTTTAGAAGCCAGTCGTCCAGGCACTGGAAGACACAGAGTCCTTCCCTGCACATGGCTGCTGCCACTACTGCTAAGGATTCGGTAAAGACTTGTGGTGCAGAGCATAAGCCAAAGGGCAATACTTCGAACTGATAGTGCTCCCCCTGCAGCATGAATTGGAGATATTGTCTGTGTGCTTTCCTGCTTTTGATATGAAGGTAAGCATCTTTCATAGCCAGGGAGCACAACCAGTCTCCTTGTTGTAGAAGGGGAATGAGAGCCTGTAGACTGACCATTCGAAACTTCTTGTACTCTATGCAGAAGCTGAGGTCTCTCAGATCTAGTACAGGCCTCAGATCTCCTGCCCATTTGGAAACCAGGAAGTACCTGGAGTAAAACCCTTTGTTCATTTGCTGTACATAAATGGACTCTATGGCACGTGTTTGTATCAGTGACAATGTTTCCTCTTTCAGCAGACCCAGCCAGCCAGGAGGACAGCTGGAAGGGGGCAGAGGATGCACTGGAGGAGTTTGTAGAAGCTCCAGAGTGTGCACCCTTGCAGCTATCTCTAGTATCCATTTGTCTGTGGTGACCTCCCTCCATTTTGGAAGGTGAAGGGAAATACGGTTCCCACAGCCACCCCTGGGGGTAAAAGTGACTGTGACAGATGAGGGGTGAAGTCATGCTGAACCACTGGTTTTTGGTGCTTTTGAATGGGCACCTTGGGGAACGTGTCCAGACAAGGTACCACTACCCTTTCCTCTTGCTTTCTGATAGTAGGCGGGACGACTAACTCTGACAGCTGCTGGATGAAAGTGCCCTCTACTATGGCCTCTAGCAGGTGTGGGATAGAGGGATTTGACCAATCTATGTGTCATTCTGGAGGACTGAAGACTTTTTAAGGTTTCTTCAACATCATAGCCAAACAGTTTCTTACCTTTAAATGGGGCATTTAGAGCTGCATGCTGTACATCTGTAACAAAGCCAACAACTCTTATCTAAGAGTAGCGCCTCATACAAATGCCAGAGGCAGCAGTCCTGGCAGAGGAATCAGATATATCATATGCTGAGAGCAATAAGTGTTTGTCAACCTCAATACCACCGTTTAAAGTTTTAAGCAATTTTGCTTTGGCAGAACCATTTGGCAAAGCCTCAGCTGCAGCCTTGCCACTTTTCCACAGGACATTCTGGTATTTAATCATATTGATTTATTTATTTGAATTTTCATAACTGGGTAAAGTCCACTGAGACAACAGCAGTCCCTTTTTCAGGGACGGCCTGGAACAGCAACATAAGAAGTACAGTACAAAGCAAATACACAGACAGATAATTACAATACAGTGCAATATCACAGAGGGATAATTACAGTAGCAAAAACATATCACAGTAAAGCACAGTAAAATACAGTAATGGTAGCATCATATAACCAGCTAAACATGTATAATATTACAGTAATACAAAAACTAAAAAAAAAAAGTCAAACCATGAGATCAAGTGCCGAGAGGTACAAAAGGTTGATCAGGGAGGAAGGCAGGGGGTGAAGCAAGGGTAGGGAGTCAGACAGGAAGAGATGGGGAATAACAGCAGGGTAGGAATAACAGCAGGGTAGGAGTATGTTAGGTATCACCTGATGCAGGAGCACATAGCAGCATCAGAGATACAGGCAAACAAGTTGGATTGGAACATGAGAAGTGTGAGGCAAGATAGGAAGGGAGTTCCAATTAGACACTGCTGCAAAAGCGAAGGACTTATGGGCAGTAGCAAGTCGCAGATTTGGTCATATGAGAAGAGGGTATGAGGCAGATCTGAGAGCTTGAGGGGCTTGTCTACGGCGGACAATTTCACTGAAGCAGGGAGGGGTACATTTACGGACCAACTTATGCATGCGATATAGGATGGTATACCTCAGTTTACACTCGTATGGTAGCCAGCCTAAAGCAGACAGGACGTCACAGATATGGTGACGGGCGTTGACCCCCAGAGCAAACCTACCCAACTCTATGATATGCCTGAGCCAGGAGGGACAGGGTAGTGATGTTGGTAGATAGTAATAGAAGAGCACCATAGGTTAGGAGGGGGAGAAGGGAAGAGGGAGCAATTTTAAAGCCAGAGGCAGAGGTGAGGAAGGGACGGATACGATAGAGAAAACCTTATTTTTGGTTCAGGGATTTAACTATAGTGGAAGCATGGATATTAAAGCAAAGTGAGGAATCGAGGGCGATGCCTAGGTATTCAAAGGTGTGGACAGATTCAAGGGCATCCCCGTTAAGAGATGTAATACTAAGCGGGGGGGAGGGTTCAAGGAGAGGAGGATGAGTGTGAGAATAACATACTTTTGTTTTGTTTTTTGTCATAAGGACAAGATGATTACACATGAACCAACCTTCAAGGGTGGAGAAGTCAGAAACAAACTCACTGTTTATCTGATTAACGTCAGCAGAGGAGCAGTATAAAATAGCACAGTCTGCATACAGGTGCATAGCTGCACCACCACATTTGTTGGGTAAATCGTTGATAAACAGGGAGAACAAGATTGGCCCAAGAATAGAGCCTTGTGGTACCCCATGTGTTACGGGTTTAAGGCTAGAGAGGGCACCAGCCCACTTAACCCTTTGCGAACGGCAGGACAGATAGCTGTGGACCCAACCCAGGGCACTGTTATCAAGACCAAGCTCGAGAAGCCATTGTAGCAGAAGACCATGATTCACCAGTTTGAATGCTTATGTCAGGTCAACAAAGATGGCACCTGTGACAGAACCTTGGTCTATGGCCTGGGAAAATGTCCAAGTTTACTTTAATCAAGGCTGTGAGGGTGCTACGATTCTTTCTGAATCCATGCTGGTAGGGGGGCAGAGTAAACTGTGGTGTTCCAGGTAACTCTGTAGATGATTGTAGACTATGCGCTCCTGTATTTTATTTTTTTTCTGAAATTGTACTTTTCCCCTCCTACTGCCTGTCAGCCCCGACACTTCGGGGCATCCAAGGGATCATCCTCCTACCACCCGCTCTCCGATACTTACCTCCCAGTCTCCCATGTAGCTTCGGCTTGCCCTCCGAGCGGGGACGAGGTGGGGCGGACCCCCGTAAATCTACCTTTCGTCGGGTCTGGAGGTAGTCAGCAAGCAGTGGTACATCGGAGGCATGCCCCTGGAAGCCCGTCCTCCCAGAGCTGACAGGAGTTTTTCCACTTTTTCTCCTCCCCCACGAAGCGTTAGCCCCTGACATCAAGGCGCTAGACGCCAATGCCTACTGTGTGCCTGGGCCGCCCATCTCCCTTCTATTGGGAGCTTGCATTTCCCCGAGCCTCCGCCCGGAGTCGCACAAGAGAGGTGGGCATCGATCCTCCCTGGAGACTGCGAGCTGGTGTGGGACGCTCAAGTCGTGCCCCCCCGGCCGACCCATCAGCGACCCGAGTCCACTCCCGAACCCGGGTCGCTGGCGTGGAGCGAGGTGTGGCGTCCAGCGCCTCAACCTACAGCACCACCGGGGCCAACTGCGTTCCTATATTTTAGCCATGGGGCACAGGATAGATATTGGTCTAAAGTTTTCAGCTACTGAGCTCGGTCCCCCCTTGTGCACAGGTACGACTACTGCTTCTCATATGGGCCTGATAGTTAGCAATCCTCAGGCCCAGTGAGGCAGACGCATTATATGTTCTTTTGCCCATAACATCCAGCCTCCTTGAGTCTTTGTTGGGGGCAAGAAACTTGAATGTTTAGGTGCCTTAGATCCATCATGTGCAGCTATGACCACCACAGTCCGTCTCTGGTTGAGTGGCATAACAAGGCTTAGCAACAGGTACAGGGTACTGTTTATTAGCCTTGTGTGGCCCAGAAGGAATGGCATTAGGCCTGGCCAGGTACCAAAGGCAGCAACCTCCAAAACGGTAAATAGGAGAAATTATGATGGATGGATGGAGTGCAAGGGATTTCCAAAAATTCCATCACGTTTTTCTTAGTGGAATCTTCCTCTTCCACAGCAAAACCCAGTTCAGTCTAGATTTGTTGCATAAGAGACTGAAAAGTAGGGTCTTCAAGTGGAGATCAGGGTGTATGCACCAGAGTCTTCACTGCAGGAAGACAATGTAGAGCTGGAATGTAGATTCTGGCTCTTCCCCACATTCCTGTTCCTCTCAATAATCCCCCTCCATTATGAGGTCTGGATTATATTCCAAGTTGTCGTCGACAGACCTGTCGACAGCGAGTGCAGAGGATCGCACCAGCGATGCTGGTGGCAGTTGGAAAGCAGGTATTTGCAAGATGTCGACTGCCTCTGTGTAGAAGAATACCAGTCTACTTCAGAACAGGCTACACGGGCAAGCCTGGCACCAGTCATCACATCATGTCAGAGACAGACACCCGTACTGCTTATGAAAATCGACAACACCTTGGTCAACGGTTGTGATTACTGGAGTCTATGACTGGCCGGGACCAGTCAGTGACGGCACTGTACCATCAGTAGACCTGGTAGCACCTAAGCCAGACTCGACCTTGGTGTCTGTTTGACAGTCGGGTGTTGTAACCACCATCACCAGAGCAGATGGAGGTGAAATAAGGTTACCTGCAGGCCACAGCAGTGATCGGGATCTAGTCAGGGAAGGTTCCTTGTCCCCATGTTTGTGCTTGTGGGATGGCAGGAAAATACAGGTTACTCACCTGTAACAGGAGTTCTAGGAATGGTATATGTTGTTCATCCACACTTATTGGCAGATCCCTTGCCGCTTTAAATCTTGCCGGAAGGTCTTCAAGCTGGCTCCTCCCACCCACCCGGGTGGTAAAACTCTCAGCTCCGCCCCATGATGCCAGATCTAGCCCGCTGGAAGCCAGGTTGTGCGTCGAACCCGGGGAGGCCGGGTGGGTCGTGTGGATGAACAACATATACCATTCCTAGAACTCCTGTTACAGGTGAGTAACCTGTATTTCTAGGGACATGGATCTGTTGTTCATCCACACTTATTGGCAGACTCCTAGCAGTTCTCCGGGAGGAGGGAGGCAAGGCGCACACCCCTACTTAGGTAGAAAGACTGGAGAACCGAGGCCCCGACCAGCACCCTGGCGCGACCCAAGGTCGATGTGGAGGGGGAATGGTAAAGCCTGCTTCCGGGCAGAAGCCCTGCGGATATCCTGGACCGGAGTGTCCTTGGAAGCAGCCACCGATGCAGCGGAAGGACGGGTTAAAAACAGCACTTATCCCTCAGGGAGGCTCCATGCCCGCCCACCTAAAGTGGAGACCTCGCAGGGGTGACCCGCCCGGTCGTCTTCCACTGGGCTGCAATCTGCCAGATGCGGCTTCAGCGAAGGTGATGGACAGCTGGCGAACCTCTCCCGAATTTAAGCTCTATGCTCTCACGAGGTGAGCATTAAAACAGTTCCCACGGAACCTGAATACAGCCTCCGAGGTGTGAATGGGGATAAACCCCGGCAGAGGCAAAACCCCCGAAGGGAAGACTCCGCCACCGCCTCCTGGAGGAACTTCGGGTGGGGCGCAGGACAACCTAGTCCCTGTAGAAGACCGGATAGGGAGGTTAAAGGAGCGCCTGGAACTCTCCCAGCCTTCTGGATGGCGGAGTGGCCCCAAGAAGGTGTTCTATCACAACAGGTGGGGGAAAACGCACCTGTGCAAAGGTTCGGATGGCTTGCTCATGAGCTAAGCCCATACCAGCAAGGATCCCGTAGAAACGGGGATACTCTCCCAAAGGGGGAGGCGTGGTCGAGGCCTAGAGGTGCCAGACCACCTTCTCTGTACCATCAGCTACCCTCCGGCCCGCGCCCGGAAGAAAGTGGTGACCGCAGAAGCACCCAGAGGGTCGTCGACCGAAGCCCTGGTCTAAGGATGGACCGCAAATGGTCCGGAATGCTATGTCCAGGGACGGGGAAGGGCATCGCCCTATCCCATCATCAGAAGGAGGAAAACTTCTCCCAAAGGACAAGCATCTTGGCCGACTTCTTAGCAGGATGCCTCGAAGGTCGAGGACCTTGCCGAAAGACCCTAGGCCTGGTCCCTAGCCGCACAGGGGATGGCCACAGGTGCAGGGATTGAAGGTCCAGATGGATAACCTTCCCCTGAAAAGGAAAGACAGGACCGGCGGACTAGAGACCATCACGGGAGCCTGTGGCTGAGACTGAGGGGAGCTGGATACCAGCACTGGCAATCCAGTCTGGGGCTACCAGCATCACCTGCGCCAAATCCCTCCTCGCCTTGCCCGTAGGTCAAGGGAAATGGGGGAGAGGCACGGAGGGGCCCGGGGTCCGTGGCCCCAATGGCATCCCTTACAGCAAACCTTGCTGAGGGGCGGGCACAAAAACAGTCTCGGCCTAGTATTCTCCCCGGAGAGAGAAGATCCTGTGCTACCCCCGGCAGGGGAGACACTCATGAGGCGCAGCCTATGCCCGGCTCAGGGCCGCAGCCAGGGAATTGGGCTCCTGCCATGAAATGGCTAGGAAGCCTCGACTGCGTAACCGCCAAATGTGGAGAACCTCCTTGCACTGAGACAAGGGGATAGACCAAACCTGGCGGAGTAGGTAGCACATGGTCTTGGAATAATCCAACTTGGACTTAGACCACTAGACCCCATACCAGCGGAGCAAGCGGTGCCGGCTAATCGGACAGTCTGTCTCCAGCGAGCAGGAAGGACATCGAGACTCACAAGAGGACCAGAGGCGACGCACTCTGCATTCCCCAAGATGGGCACCCCACCCATCCGAGAAGCATCGGTCGGACAAGACCGGCAACTCAGGGCGAACAAGCAGGATAGTCTCCTGCCGAGGTTAGAACGGTCCAAGGGAGTGTTCTCCTAACTCCTGGGCTGTAAGTCACGAACTGGTCCACGGGACACAGCGTTGTGACCTCTGGTTGGCCCCTCCCACTAAGGGAAGGCCGCCCTGAGGAGCAGGAGGCCCTGGCAGGACTTAATTCCCCAGCCAACCGACCAGCAAAGGAGGAAGAACCTCGCCCTGTTCGCCTGGAGCTGAGCTCGGACTCAAAGTCGAGCTTAGTCCCGAAGAAGCTTCACCGCTAAGATACGAGTTCTCACTCGGCTCCCGAAACGGGAGACCAGTCTGCCTTCCGGGTTGGGTGACATCCGGACCCTTCCATGCCGCAGAGACTGCTAAGCAAGGAAGTGTTAGGAACTCGTAAGCAGCTCCCCCGCAAGAAGGGGTGGAGCCTCCCCCAAAAATGGACGGAACGAGAAGTAGGTACATCCTGGAGACCAGGAAACAGCTACACGCCACGTTCTGAGGATGGAATGTCTGCAGAAGAGAGACCATCCAGGCGTGCGGCAGGATGGGCGCAAGCCCCCGTCCGTAAGAGACCAGGAATACCTGGACACGAAACCAGGGTTGAATGGAGGGGGGTTCCACAGCCTTCCTGATCATCTCTAACTAGCGAGCCAGGCATGGCAGACGACCGACACAGGGGCAGTGAACTCAAATTCCCCGTGGGGCAACAGCACAAAGGGGATCCGCTCGCAACTTGCGACAGGATCCACCCTAAATACCTCCAGAACAAGGTGCGGAGCCGTCCCCCCACGGAAAACCTGGCTGGGACGAGGGAGCCGAGCAATGCCCCTTGGCCCGTCACTGAGCAGGCTTGGGGGAGGGAGCCGAGGAGCCCCTCGGTTTCCTGCCTCTCCGCTTCCTTTTGGAGAAAGACGCTGGTTTGGCAACAGGCCACCCAGCGCATGCCTGCTGGCCCTCATGCTGGACCAGGGGGGCCCCAGGGCTCAGGGGGCAAAGGGGCTTACGCAAAGGCTGACGGCGGCCCTTGACCCCGTGGGCGAGAGTGACAGAGTCCGGAGTGGCATCGGACTTCTCGGGCCCATGGATGTATCCCTCCACTCTAGGGCCGAAAAGGTCAGTCCCAAGAAGGGATGTCCGCCAACTCGTGCTGGGTTTCCAAGGAGAAGGATGTTAACCTCAGCCATGCCCTGCGGCGCATGGCCACTGCGGCCGCCACCGATCTGGCACAGGAGTCGCCTAGATCCAGAGCCGTCTGGAGCTGCTGCTTCGCCACTGCCCTACCCTGGTCCCGCACCTGTCGAACCATGGTCCGCAGGTCACCTGGGAGATGAGGGAGAACCTTGTCCAGGGAGCCCAAAAGGGTGTGGGAGAAATGTGCCATCAGTGCAACCAAGCTGGCCTGACGGAGGCCTAGGGAGGACGAGCGAACCCTTACCGATATAGTCCATCCTTCTGACTCCTTGTCGGGGTCTGTCCACATCCCAGCGTTTCCAAGACATTGAAAACGTCTATCGGTAATTACCCTTCAACCGAGGGGTGCTCCGGAAACCGGCAGAGAACCGACCGGGATAGGATACCTTCCGAGCAACCCTGGCCGAAGGCCAGGCAAGAAGTAGGCCGCCGCCATAGCTCCAAGGCTGGGCCCACAATAGCCTCAGCCACTGGGAAGGCCTCTGTAGGAACCCTCTCGATCCAGAATCTCCAGAAGGGGTAAGGAGCCCGATCGAGACGGGCTTAGCTGCATTCCAGTAAACTCTGAAATGAGCTGGACGAGACCCTTAGAAGACAATGGGCTGTCGTCTACTGGATGTTCCTGGGAAGACTCGGGGTCCTCCCCATCAGGAAACATGGCAGAGCCTGCTCCAGGCTCCGAAGGGTCTGTAAAGCTGCCGCAGGCCCGAGGCACTCTTGGTCCGACCGGGGCGGGCAGGAGTGAGGGAACCGAGTGACCTGAAGGACAGGCCACGGTCCGGCCTGGACTTCGCCGAAGGCGGAGGGGCAGCGAGGGTCGAGCAAGCAACCGTCCTGGAGAAGGCTCTCACCGATTCAACGGTTGCCGACAAGCGCTACCGCTTGCTAACTGGAGAATGAATCGGAGTTGATTGAAACCAGACAGCTGCTGTCGCCACATAAGTTCCTCAGAACACCGACGCAGCGGCATTGAAACCGCCTCATCCAGGAGGGACGAGAAGAACGCTGCACTTAACCCGGTGTCTGACCCAGAACGCCGAGATCGGGCGGAGTGGCTAGACCAGAGGTAGACCGAGACCCAAATACTCGGGGTAACCGAGGGCCGGCCTGGGAAGAAATGGGGAGCACCCGCTCCTCCCTCGGCTCGGAAGAACAGACCGAGGGCTGTCGACCCGAAGTGGAGGACACAGCCTCGACTTCCACCGAAGGCGGCGGGAAGACGGCCTCAGCAGACCCCCCGAAAGATGGGTCGAGAGACTCACAACGTCGAAGGGGATTTTGGCCGGCTGACCTGACGGGGAACCGTGAGTCCAGAGGTCGGTCAAACTCGACCGGGTCGAAGGCCGGCCAATGAGGGAGGGGAGAACTTCATCTCCGACGAAGAGACCGCCGCTGCTCCTTAGACACAGGGCCAAGAGACAGGCCAGGTTCCCTCTCCCTTGGAGGAGAGGGAATGACGAAGCTCCCTGAATGAAACTGAATGTAAGGAATCCAAGGAGAGCGGGATAAGCTTCGCAACCGAAGGAGAGGGAAGGAGAACCCCCGTCCCTTCCCCAGCAGGATAAGACTGCAGAGAAACAGTCGAAATGGGCACCCACCGGTCCGAAGGAGACTCCGGAGCGGAGAAAACTACCGGATGTTCGAGCCCCGAAAGGGCCGCACGGTCCTCCGGAGAGCTGACCGAAAGGTCAGAACAAAAATTGCAAGCCCGAGGATCGTGATCCAAGTCCAGGCAAAAAGAGCACGTGGAGTGCGAGTCCCTCCTGGAGGAACTAACCGTACGTCTCTCGGGGACGGAAAAAGCCATCGCCGCAGCAAAGAAGAAAAGATCGAAGATTCAAGGATGCTTTAATAAATTTGAAGACCGAACTTTTCAGGAACCAGTCAAAAACGCAGAGCACTAAGGAGGGAACCTGAGCTTCCAAGCGGTAAGGAAGATCTGGCATCATGGGGCGGAGCAGAGAGTTTTACCACCCGGGTGGGTGGGAGGAGCCAGCTTGAAGACCTTCCGGCAAGATTTAAAGCAGCAAGAGACCTGCCAATAAGTGTGGATGAACAACATATCCATGTCCCTAGAATTAAAATTACGTACCTACTGTAATTCATTTTTCATTACTGCTGGGTGTCAGCTGGAGGCGCCACAGGAGCTTTTTTGGAGATTCGGCTACACCCACGACGACGACCCAGCATGCGTTGCACGAGGGTTGGCCGTTAGGCGCCACAGACTCCTCCTCCACCCCAGTTCTGTTCTGCCGGAGAGGATGAAACAAAGAGGGATAGAGAAATCCAAAAAAGAGGCAAGAGAGCTAAGGGATAGGAAAAGGAAAGGATATAAACTGAAAAAGGAATAAGCTGACCAGAGGACAGAGGGAATAGAACTTCTCTAACTGGCCTTAGAGCCCCAGCCCCTGGGTGGCAGCACAGGAAAGAGAGCGCAAAAGAAAGGGAAAGGAATGAGAAAGATATATACAGGGGAAGAAAGGGAGACCTCTGCCTTGCTAAGCTGGAAGACCACTGGCTTCTTTCTGGCCTCAAAAACCTGAGGGGTATGCAGACACAAGTGCAAGGATCCCGTCAACTGCAGGGACCACTGGATCTAGGTCCAAAAAGAGAATATGAGATGGTCTTGGATAATATAAAGCATGGCAAAGTCTGATCCCCCACCCCTAAACCCACATTCGGGATGAAAGTCCTAGAGCATGGCTCTCTCTAGCTTACCACCCAAAGGCTTAGCCAAGGGGGGGAAAAACCCTTAAACAGGAGAGGACTCTGTCCAGAATGACCCCTATAAGTAAAGGGACAGCGAGAAAGAGGAAAAAGGGGGGTCCCTAAGGGTGTGACAAATTCCCCGCCCTTCAACAAGTTGACAACGGACCAACAGATCCGTGCCAAGACATGGAATGAACCCCACGAAGAATCCCAGGGAGCTCCCTCCAAGGCCAGGGCGAAGACCCTACTCGTCGTCCTCCTAGGTTGGGCCCTCTGTGACTTTAGAGAAGGAAACAGAGGGCCCTGAGGTACCAGGGGGACTCTATTTTCAACTGGCCTCGAAGAGGTACAGGGCGAGCAGGGTGGAGGCGGTGCCCAGAAGCTGAGGCCCAAGAGGGGAAGGTGGGCGGGAATCAGTAATGACTAGTGAAGAGACAAGAGAAGATCAAGAATTACGGTAGGTACATAATTTTCAAATCTTCCCTTGTCAATTTTCACCATTCATTACTGCTGGGTGAGTAGCAAGCCCCATGGAGGGGACCTGGCACTGCCCTGAGGGAACAGATTTCCTCAGCCTCCTGTGGGGAGATGCAGGAGGGGAAGACTCTATAGCCATACCAGACCAAAACGGCCTAAGGCTGGTCAGGATGAGGCGGTGTCCCTCGTGGCCAATGAGATGGAAGATGCCCCTGTAAATTCCTCCTTGTCCTGCAGGAGAAAAGGCGGGTCACCCGGAAGGCGGAGGAAATCACCCTACACCAAGCAACAGGTAACAATCTAGACAAGCGAAGCCATGCCGTCCGCCTGACGCAGACTGCTGTCCCTGCCAGTCTGGAAGCCACCTTACTGGCATCATACGATGCCCTTGCTTGGTGTCTTGCAAGCTCCAGACCCTGTGCAGAGAGGGCAATGGATTGCCTAGATTCCTCCGAATCAGGCAATGATGCTAACACCTGTGCCAGCATCAACCACAGGTGCCTGTTGTAGGCAGCATGGTGAGCCTGATGTGAGCCGATGCAGAGCAGCACACAAGCAGAAGAGAAAACCCTTCTTCCTCACCTATCGAACTCAGTGGAATCTGGATCTGGTGGTCGGTCATGTGCTGGGTGCTGAAACCCAGAAGGAGTATCTAAAGCCGTCAGCCCCGAGGGTGGGTGAGGTAGAGAAACAAGAGACTCCTTGGGAGTGCAATACCTCCTCCTGCAGTCCGCTGGGGTTGGGGACGAGGTGGCTGGTAATTGCCAGGTACGGATAGACGCTTCCTGGAAGGGAATAGGCCAGGAAGACACCACCAGGTGGTTTGCACTGAACTCGCTCAAAAAGGAGTGCATCTCCTGCTTGGTATTGTGTCTTACCACATGAGAAATATGGAGCTCCTGAACCACCCTCAAAAGAAACCACTGGTATTCAGTGAAATCAGCATTGGAGGAAAGGTGGACAGAATGTTCCTCTTCCTCAGATGAGGAGGCAGAGGAGCTTGGATGCTCAGAGTCCTCCTGCGGCAGCGGAGACGGGCGAAAGACCTGTTTGTCCATGGCTCTAACATACCTAGGGAAGGCTGCCACAGTGGCCTTGAACGTCTCCCAGGTTAAGGGTCCCATAGGGCCCACGTGGCCTGGGAGAGCGGGAGGTGTCTGCAGAGGGATTGGGGAAGGGCACCTAACCGAAAGTGTCTGGCCTCTGAGACCTCATAGAAGATCCTCCCACACGGGGCGGGGTCTGGGTGTCTACCCAGTCAGCGTATGCTGCAAATGTGAAAACAAATCCTGGCTGAGCCCCAAGGGGGAATCTCCCCTGTGGTGTGAACGAGGCTGCATAGATCCAGAAGGGCAACCCCCAATGCCGCCCACTAAGGGCACCTCTGAAGTCTCAGAGGAGGAGAAGCGGGGCTCAGCACTGCGACTCCTCCCCATCCCCTGCAGGGTGGTGGAAGAGGACCCCCGTGCTTTACCCTGGCCTCTCAACCCCTCAGACTCTGAGGTCACCCTCTTCCTCGAACCCAGTGCAAAAGGGTCCCCCAATCCCGCAGGCCCCTCCCCCCCCAACAGAGGCCGTAGAAGAGGGGGCCCCTGTCCCAACCGTGGTAGTCAGGGCAGCACCAGCGATGGCAGATGTCCTGACCCCCAAGGTCGAGACCATCACCCCAGGCACCTCGGACCCACTATCCACCGTGGGGCCCCTGACACCAGGGTCAACATGGGGGCCCACAGAGACTGTGGAATCTGGAGTGCCCAGGAGATAAGCACTGGGGCGCTTGGTGCAGCGTCCAAGAGGGCTGACTCTGAGGAGTAGGGACACCAGTTCGGGTCGGCCAGCAAATCATCCCCCTCTGAAGAGGAGGTGACCACATATACCGTCAGACTAGAGACCCTGGGAGCTCCCCTACCAACGGCGCTATGAATGGCTCCACCATGGGGCAGGAACACTGCCGGAGCACCTCAATCACTGGCACATGAGCACGGCACTGAGATCCGGCGATGCAGTCCTCCAGTGCTGGGCCCAACAGCCGCGGGCCTGCAACACTAGGGGGAGCCTGCACCGGAGGAAGTGACTGCCGTGGCGGTGCTCTCAACCCAGCTCAGCAGGGAACCCAGCCGTTCCTCTGGCACCATGGAAGAAACCTCCTCTACAGCCAGGCTAGAATTAGAAAAGGAGGTTTCCTCCTCACCGGGTAGTATAGACCTGGGAGGGGACCCAGAAGCAGGGTCAAGAGTTCTTGCCATGGCATCCTTAGAACACCATCCTCCGAACGTCGGTGGGGCCCTGCTGACTTTTAACGTGCAGATCTCAAGAACATGGCGGTCCTTGGAGAAACAGGCAGCATGATTATCCATATTGTGGTTGAGACCCAGGCAACAAAGGAGACGCTCAGCCGTCCGTTACAGAATAAATGCCAGCCACAAGGGCACCGACGCATGGGGGCACGGCCTGCTTTGGATTTCTTCCTAGCCCCCGAACCAGACAAGACGCCAAAAGCAATTGACCAAAACTACAGAAAATTGACCCGGTGCTGTCAGTAAGAAAATAAAAGGGATGCCCTTACTGGGACCAACGATGTCGGGTGAACTCTCAGAACTGGGATGGAGGAAATGAACTTGCGGCAGGAACACGGCGTCGAATAACAGGCAAGGCCTAATGACACAGGAGTTATTCTGGAAACTCCTGCAGCAGGTGCACTTTGACAGCGGGAGAAAACAGAACTAGGGTGGAGGAGGAGTCTGTGGCACCTAACGGCCAACCCTCATGCGCCACGCAGTGTGTCGGCCTTTGGTGAAGATTGACAAGGGAAGATCCAGTCTTTTTCACAGTCTTTAGGCTTTGACAACCAAGAACTAGTCATCGGAGTGACACTGCATTCTCATTTTGGTTTACCTTCTCCATGGCAGCCACTAGAGATTTCTTAAGAATAAATGTCTCCAGCTCCTTTCTGTGACATCACCTTGTAGCCTGACTGAAGGTTTGGCAAATCACACAGGCCCACACATTGTAAGACAGGCCCAAGCAGCAAAACGTACACCTCATGGGTGTCATTTCGAAAAATCTTCTCTCCACACTTACAGTACCAGAAAAGCATCAGAGGCTTTGGCAGCATGCAGAGGGTGGAGATGAAAAACTTGTAAAAGGAATAAAAAACAATGCTGTAGTCGATGTTTGTTTCTGTTGCAGGTTCAATGAGGCTCATCGATGGTGGAAAAAGAACTAAGGAGAGATGGGGCTGCCACTGTTATATACACGCTGATGTGTGATGTCTATGTGGGCAGCCCCAGGTAGCAAAAATTTCCATGTAGTCCTAGTGCCTGATGGCTGATGTTCCAAAGGTGAGGCCTAAGGGAAGAGATATCCTGGAGGAAGATCTAATATATCCTTCAAGAAAATGGGCGAAGTGCTAAGGAGCCATCTGGCGGGGATCAGAGCAGATATGGGGGTGGACCAAAAGTGGTTCATCATTAAGGAAGGAAGACTGGTTGCCACAGATGAGTGTGTTAGGCGCAGGGGGAAGAACACAAGGGCCAAACTAAGCTGGTTCAGTTCTGGGGTTGCCCAAGCAGGATGGGAAAAGAGGTTGGCCTATAGAAAATTCAGAAAGACCAAGAGAGAGGTGGATAGGGAAAATTACCTAAGGTTGGCTAGTGAGGCAAGTAAGGAAGTCCGGTGAGCAAAGGCACAGAAGGAGCTGCAGACTGCTGAAGGAATTAAGTAGGGGGAGAAGGCTTTCTTTCACTATATAAGTGAGAAAAGGGACAAGAAGGAACGGATTGTTAGGCTTAAGAAAGGGGTGGAGTGGGTGGAGGATAATGGGGGAAGCATATACTAAATGAATACTTCTGTTCCATCTTCACCAAGGAGAAGGATGGACCCGTGTCTTCAGGAAGGAAAAGAGGAGCAGGGGGGAGGGGAACACAGATGTAGTGATACAGGAGGATAGCGTGAGAGAGGGGCTGCTGGCACTGAAGGTGGACAAATCACCAGGCCTGGACAGAGTACATCCAAGGGTACTAAAGGAACTGGCTAAGGAGCTGGCAGGGCCACTGGCAGAGCTATTTTATAGTTCACTAGAGTCAGGCGTGGTACCGAAGGACTGGAGAACAGCACATGTAGTGCCCCTCCACAAAAGCGGTCCCAAGGATGACCCAGGAAATTACAGACCAGTCAGTCTGACCTCCACTGTGGGAAAGCTCATGGAGACCATGCTAAAGAAAAGGTTGGTGGAATATCTATAGTAGCATGGTCTCCAGGATGCGAGGCAGCATGGGTTCATATTGGGGGGGGTAGAGATCGTATCAAACGAATCCAATTGACTTCTTTGACTGTGTCACTAAGAAAGTAGACAGGGGCCAAGCAGTAGACATCCTCCATCTTGATTCAGCAAGGTCTCTGACTCTGTGCCCCGCAAAAGGTTGCTCAGGAAGTTGGTGGATCTCAGGGTTGGGGAAAAGATGGCCAGATGGGTAGAAAACTGGCTGAGGGACAGAACCCAGAGGGTGGTTTTGGGGGGGGAAGAGTTATATGGCACCAGAGAGGTAACCAGCGGGGTCCCACAGAGCTCGGTGCTGGGGCCAGTGTTGTTCAACGTCTTCATCCATGACACTGGGGATGGCATTAAGGGCAAAATGTGTATATTCGCGGATGACACCAAGCTCTGCGGGAGAGTGGACACAACTGAAGGAATACAGGACCTACAGGAAAATCTGGAAAAGCTGGGAAGATGGTCCTGGATCTGGCAGCTTGGCTTCAATGCAAGAAATGCAAAGTTATGCATACTGGAGCCAAGAATCCCAGGACAGAGTACTACCTGGGTGGAGTCAGAGTATCTGCATCAGAGGAGGAGGAGAAGGACCTGGGAGTGATGATCACTAGTGACCTGAAGAACTCCAAGCAGTGCAAGAAAGCAGCATCAAAGGCGAACAAGATGCTGGGATGCATATCTAGGGGGATCAGTAGTAGGAGAGAGGAGGTTATACTGCCCTTGTACAGCTCCCTGGTAAGGCTGCATCTAGAGTATGGAGTTCAGGACTGGTGCCCTCACCTCAAGAAGGACATTAACCTGCTGGAGAAGATCCAGAGGAGGGCTACAAAGATGATAGCGGGTCAGCAGGGTAAGGCATATGAGGAGGAGAGGTTGAGGGCACTGAACATGTACTCCCTGGAAGACAGGAGAGAGAGAGAGAGGGAGGACATGGTTGGGACCTTCAAGTACTTGAAAGGAATAAATAAGGTTTATAAAAAGAGTTTCTTTAAGTTGAGTGGCAACCATAACACGAAGGGGTATAGTCTTAAACTGGAGGGTGGGAAGTTTAGGAGGGAGGTCAGGAAGCACTTCTTCATAGAGAGGGTGGTGGACACTTGGAATGCGCTGCCAGAAGAGGTGATCTCGTTGAAGACAGTGGGCAACTTTAAGAGAGGCTGGGATAGGCATAGGGAAAGGTAAGGAGGATGCGAGGAGCGGGGAGGGAGGGCAGGGACAGTAGCTCAAGCTGTGGACCCTGCAATACAAGCAGACTTGATAGACCAAATGGACTTTTTCTGCTGGCTTTTTTGTATGTTCGTATGTTCATACTCAATAAGCACCTGTTTCATGTTTGCATTTTATAAAACAACATGCAGGCTTCAATAACTGACCAAAAAAGCGTGCCCAAAATATTTACTGTGTTTGTACGAAGTATGAGCCTGGATTGTCAGGTGTCAGAAATGACTGCTCTTTTTCAGAGGAGTGCTTGCAGCATGTTTCAGTCTCCTTGGGTGCCAGAGACCACTGCAGAGAAGAAGCACCATTTGAAGCATCCTTTCTGTCTTCAGTGGAACTTTTTTCCATTGATATCTTTGTGTTTATTGTTGTTGCTGCTGTTACAGGAGAACATTTTTGTGAAATAGTTGTGGAAGCTGGTGCAAACAGCTGCCATTTACCCGACCTCTTTATTTTAGATCAGAAAACTTTGCAGTCAACAATTTTCAAAATTGTGATCTGTCTGTGCCCAAACAAATCAAAGCAGAGTTTGTTGCCATCTGCTTACTGGTAACCAATGCTGACAGGTTTACAATCTGTATCCCCTGTAGGGCCTGTCTTCCTTTTAGGCCTCTCTGTCATGCCCATTTCGACAAGGAAAGGCACCAAAAAAATAATCTTTCAATGGTTGGTCATCAAAAAAGGCATAACCATTTTAAAAATAAAGCCAATTTAAACCAAAAAAAACACCATTTTTAACAGTATAAATAACAGAAACCCAAATCAGAAATTGACGCAAACCATGGTTTTCTCAGTTCTAGGAATAGGAGTAAACCGAGAAAAAAACATTCAAATGCAACACATTTTTATATGAAAATTTAGCGAAACTAACACAGGAGTATCGAATAACTTACATATTTTGCAAAATAATAAAACAATATTCCAAAATTAAGAAACTTAGCCACCTGGACTGAAATAGGACTCTGGGTGACTGATCTCTTTAGGAGAGAAATTACATTAGAACGTCATTGGAAATATGATCACACCACAGCATTTGAACATAAACATTCTTAAATTCTATCACCGGGAAGCTGGCCCTGTTGGCACAGCGGTTGTGCTACCACCACAATGCCGATGACCTGGCTTCAGTAACAAGCCTGGGTCTGTCAGGGGCCATCCGGGGGAAGGAGGTTTGAGCATCCTATAAGACACTCTCCTCCTGGGGCAGTTACCATCACCTGTGAATGCACGGGCAGCAGCGCAGGACTCTCGGTGTGGGAATGGGGGGGCACAGCCTGGACTTTCGTCCTTCGTGGCAGCATCCTCAGGGGTGGAGTTTCAGGGACCAAAAACAACAGGAAAATTACAAAAAAAATCCAGTTACCACTGCCATACCACATGATCCCTGACAGATTGGAGGGGGGATGAAGCATGGATGGTCGGTACTACCACCACCAAGCCCTGCCGGCAGTGGGAGATAAATTTGATATAAAAAAACAATTTCTATTACCAGGGTAACAACTCAGGACTGAAAAGTTGAATAATGTAGAACATCACTAACATACTCTTGTTGCTAGAATACTATACAAAAAAGTATTTGCTGCTGTTCCATTAAAATTAAGATTTGCTGAATGTTAGTACAAGAAACCTCGATTCTTGTTTAATATTTTGTCCCCTCCTATAGCTGTCCCATCTGCAACTTCCACAGCAATCTCCCAGCCCCACGCACACCTTCTCTGCTATTTACCCTGCCCCCTCTTACCTTGGATATCCCCTCTCTGAGGTGGGGCAGTAGCCCAGGCCCCCCCCCCATGAACAACTCAGTCCTGGGAAGAAGACAGACAGTCCGAGTCAGGGTCCAGTACTACCAGGGGGCCCCTCATCCTGTACGCTGCTAGGCCTTTTCTCCTCCACCATTCCCAATGCCTCGGAGACAACCAGGCAGGGCTGAGAATAGGGGTGTGCATGCTGAGGTGTGATAACGTACCAATCCAGCCAATCAGCGTCCCGCCCACCTAAGCAGTGCTCCTGTCTGCTCCATCATCTGTAGTCACCTATGAGGTGGTTGCGCAGTGGCAACCCCCCCCAAATGAAGACCATCCTGTTGGTCATTTGATCCCCTCTCCCCCAGCCAGCCCTCCAACATGCGGGCTCGTTTCCAAACCCAGACTGCCAGCTTCTTGAGCGAACACGCTACTGCTACATTGATGGGCCAGTTTGATTAGTTTAGCTTTGACATCACTATCAGATGCCACAGTTAACAGTTTAAAAATGAAAAATGTTTAGTATGTGTGTTTTTTAACAAAAATGCTTTGTTTATGAATTATTTCAGTCACCAAGATAGAGTTCCAGGTATGGAACTAAATAAATACTCTACAATTTCTAGGCACTGTATTATATTTTTTCTAGATCTTCTACTTAAATATAGAATTTGTGTCCCTTCTGAGCATGTAAAAACAAGCTGCTTGCAGCAGTTGAAACACGGGGGTCAGCAGAACAAAGACATTTTGTATAAGCAATCAAGGTAACTTACGTCTGAGATCACTGATGACAGCCATGGGTTTAATGATATTACCAGAATTGGAGAAGACCTGTGTAATGTGTGTTTGCATTGTACACATCATGCAGAATCCTTGTTCATGGCCTAAAAGATGAGAGGACAACAATGGTCAAAACTGTTCTGCTCCATTTGAAATGTGTTCTCAAAATGTATTCTTTTCTTGTCTTCCTTTCAACATATTTAAAGATTTACATTTATGGAGTGTATTCAGGTAAAATGTTTTCAGACAACAGTATCTATTAATGGCTGCCCTGATGACCCAAAGGAATCGCATCTCACTGCGTTTGGAAATGAGCTCAGATAGACGTGCTAGGAGGCCGATCAGGCGGAAGGACCTGCGATGCAGCAGTGTGGTCTGTCTGCCAGTCTGCTGGAGCAGCGGTAGTGACACTGCTCATGATGCCAGCAACCCAGGTTCGGAAGCAAGTCTTAGACACGGGGCTGGTCAGTGGGGGGGGGAGGCAGGAGGCTCGAGTCTCCCACAGGACACTCTCCTCATCCTCCTCCTCCAAGGGGGGGGGGGGTTGGTGTGCTGAGCTGCAGTACCACCACTTGGGTAAACCAAGATGGTAGTGTAAGTGAAGCCACGATGGCTGGGCAGGTGCCTCTGACTGGGATGTCGGCATGCTTGTATGCAGACATCTGCTCAGTCCCTGTCACCAAGGTGCTTGGGGGAGGGTACAGGAAAAGGAAGAAAATCTTTCAACCATGACAGAATGATGCTGCCTCACCTTGCAGACCTCGCACTGCTCACTGGGCTGCCAACCCTAGCATCCCAGATCAATTTCTCCTGGGCTTGGGGAACCCGGGATGCCCCATGGGGGCCAAGCCATGAGGCACTGAGAGGATGGGAAGGTGATGGGTTTGGAGGGGGGAAGAGAGGCTAGAAGGGCAGGCTGAATGAAAAGGGGCCATAAAGTAAATTATTTATTAAAAATAAATAAATAAAAGCAGTGTGCCTCAGGCGGGGAGGGTTGGTGGTGACTTATAGCACTGCTGCGACCCCTGCGGCTGAGCCAGGGGGTCTGCTCATACCGCAGGGGTGCTGCACATGTACAGGGACTACGTTGTAGTATTCATGCCATGGGGTGGACGAAGGGATCAGGGAAGGGGAAACAGGGAAGGAAAAAAACTGCCATCTCAATGATGCGAATCTTCCTTCACAGTGTATATCCCTGTGCAGACGATGGGGGAAGAGGATAAAAACCTCTATGGACAAAAAAAGAAAAAAAGGAATAGCTACTAATGACATGGGTTAGTTTGCAGCCTAGTTTTTTTACTTTGGTGGATGAAAAAGTCAGGTGTTTTGACTACAGGATTTGTTTCCTGATATGTTTATTATGTACACTATACTATACTATACTGGACATTGTGGCCATCACTGAAACCTGGTGTAATGATAACCACGACTGGGAGATGGCCATACCTGGCTACAACATATTCAGAAGAGACAGAGCAGGCAGGAAGGGAGGAGGAGTGGCACTCTATGTGAAAAATGACATAAGGGCCACAGAGATCCAGGAGGAACAAAATGGGGGAGAGATACTGTGGGTTAAGCTGGAAAGGAAAATGGGGACAGCCATCCGCACAGGTGTGGTCTATAGACCACCAGCCCAGGAGGAAGAAACAGATAGGGAGCTGATGCTAGCCATCCAAAGGATGGCAGACAAGGGTGAGGTAGTACTGGTTGGAGACTTCAATATTCCAGACGTGGACTGGAGCATCCCAGCAGCATCAACTAGGAGCAGATTTATCCTGGACTCCCTTCAGGGTGCCTTCCTCAAGCAACTGGTCATGGAACCAACTCGGCAGAAGGCAATACTGGACCTTGTGCTCACAAACAGGGACAGTGTGATGGGGGTAACAGTGGGGGAGCACCTGGGAAACAGTGACCACCAGTCATTGTGGTTTGAAATCACAGAAAGAGCAGAACCAAACCACACGAAAACACGATCCTGGATTTTAGGGGCAGACTTGGGAAAATGGGGAGATACTTGAAAGAGGCATTAAGGGAATGGGACAGGAATCAGGGGTTGAGGAACAGTGGCAGTATTTAAAATGGGGATTACAAGAACAACAGAATTATGTATTAAGCAGGTTAGCAAGAGGAAAAGGAAGAGGAGACCATTATGGTTTCTAAAGAGGTAGCAAAGAAAGTGAAAGCCAAAAAAGATTGCATTCAGGCAATACAAAAAGACACAGGCAGAAGGGGATAGGAGAAGTACCAGGAGAAGCAAAGGAGGCAGGGAGGTCAGTAAGGGAAGCCAAAGCTCAGACAGAAGAACACATTGCAAAATCAGTGGGTAGAGGGACAAACCTTTACAGGTACATAAGTGAAAAAAGAAAGACAAAGGGAGGTAGTGAGACAGAAGGGGAGGATGGGGCTGCGTGAGGATGACAACAGTAAAGCTGACATACTGAACAGGTATTTCTGCTCAGTCTTTACTGAGGAAGAGGAGGGTAATGGGTCTGAAGGGAGTACAAGGGGTGAGAATGGTGCAGAAATGGACACAAGTCCCTTTACACAAGAAAGGGTCCTGAAGGAACTGGAAATAATAAGAGTTGATAAAGCAATGGGGCCAGATGGGGTGCACCCCAGGGTCCTTAAAGAACTAAGAGAGGTGGTGGCTGAACCTCTGGCTATCCTGTTTAGCATCACTGGAAACAGGGGAGGTACCCAAAGACTGGAGGACAGCAGATGTAGTCCCTTATACAAAAGTGGGAACAAAGAGGAAGCAGAGAACTACAGACCAGTCAGCCTCACCTCGGTAGTGGGAAGATCATGGAAGCACTACTGAAGGAAAGATTGGTGGAACATCTGGTTGTCAATGGACTACAGGACCCAAGGCAGCATGGTTTCACCAGGGGAGGTCATGTCAGACCAACCTCATTGAATTTTTGACTGGGTGACTAGGAGGTGGATCAGGGGAGGGCAGGGACATGGCCTATCTGGACTTCAGCAAGGCCTTGACACTGTGCCATAGAAGACTATTACACAAACTGGGGAATATGGGTGGGCAGGACAGTAGTGTGGTGGGTAGGTAACTGGCTGGGTGGCAGGACACAGAGGGTGGTGGTAAATGGCTGTCACTCCACAGAGGGAAGAGTGACCAGTGGGGTACCACAGGGATCAGTGCTGGGACCGGTCCTATTCAACATCTTCATCAGTGACATGGCGCAGGACCTAGAAGGCAGAATTTCACTGTTCAGCTGGTGACACAAAGCTCTGTAACAGAGTAGACACACCAGAGGGTGTAGACAGAATGAGAAGTTACCTGCAGAAACTTGAAGAATGGTCAGGGGTTTGGCAGTTGAAATTCAATGCAAAGAAGTGCAAGATAATGCATATAACAAAAACCCTGGCACAATATATCAGTTGGGGGGTGAGGATATAGCATGCACCAAGCAGGAAAGGGATCTTGGGGTTATCATCTCTGATTACCTCAAGGTAGGGAAACAGTGTGACAAGGCAGCAGGTAAAGCAAATAGGATGCTGGGATGTATAGGCAGGGGCATTACAAGCAGGAAAAGGGAGGTCATAATTCCGCTATACAAGACACTAGTGAGGCCCCACCTGAGTACAGTGTACAGTTCTGGAGACCATACCTACATAAGGACATAGACAGGGTAGAGAAGGTTCAGAGGAGGGCAACAAAGATGGTGCATGGATTGCATCACAAGTCCTATGAAGACAGGTTGAAGGAATTGAACATGTACTCCTGGAGGAGAGGAGGGAGAGGGATATGATAGAGACATACAAGTATCTTACAGGGAGGAACAGGGTGCAGGAAAACACTATTTTTAAGCGAAAAAGATGTTCCAGGACTAGAGGCATGGGATGAAGTTGGAGGAGGACGATTCAGAGGAAACATGAGAAAGAATTTCTTCACAGAACGGGTGGTGGACAAGTGGAACACCCTGCCAGAGGAAGTGGTGGGGGCTGAAACAATCACGGGATTTAAGAATGCATGGGATAGACATAAAGGAATTCTGGAGGTCAGGGGTAAAGTGCAACAGACTTCTAGGAAAACAAATTGAACTTACAAGCTCAAATGGGCAGACTGGGTGGGCCATAGGCCCTTATCTGCCGACACTGTCTATGTATCTATGTATCTATGTACACTGTATGAAGAATCAGGACTCTTCCGCACATATATTAATAAGTACCTAACAGCATTTCAACATCACATTAACAAAGACTATAACTAGAAATGTAGATGCAGTTTTCAGAATTACACTCCTTTTCTGAAATGGCCATGCCACCTTACAGAGACCTAGATCAAAAACGATGTTCAGCCCAAATGGGCTACTCTCACATGGGAAACTGGAAGAACACACTATCTTTTAAAGGGAAACATCCACCTCCTATCAGATCCCACCTCCGTGTGAAGCAGGGCCCGATTAGCAGTTTAATAAATAGAAGTATTTTTTTAACTTACTGTGGCAGATTTTATTTTAAATTGTATCTGATTGATTCTGCACCCTCCCTGCCGGCATTCTACAACTTAGAGCTCTCCCCGGCGTGCCCACAACTCCCCACGGCTGTCCCCAGTATGACATGTCACACGGGGAGCAGCCAGGGCTCATCCATAGGCTTACTGTATTGCTCTATTTTCAAATAGGTCTGGTTTGGAGCCTAGGTGTGCCCGTGCTATACAGAGACCAGGTACAGGCTGACAGGCACCCTGCCAGTTGGTACCAAGTCTCAGTTAGCATGGACACATGTGGGCTTCAAACTGGAGCTATTTGAAGATACGGCAATGTGTCCATGCTATACTGAGACCAGGTACCGACTGGCAGGGTGTCTGTCAGCCCATACCTGGTCTCGGTATAGCACAGGCACACCTAGGCTCCAAACCGGAGCCATCTGAAAATAAAGCAATACAGTAAGCCTATGGAGGAGCCCCGGCTGCTCTCTGCACGACACGTCATACTGGGGACAGCGGCGGGTGGTTGTGGGCACACCAGGGAGGGCTCTAAGTTGTAAATGCTGGCGGGGAGGGCACAGAATCAACCAGATGCAATTTAAAATAAAATCTGACACAGTAAGTTAAAAAAATACTTTTATTCATTAAACTGCTAATCGGGCCCTGCTTCACACAGAGGTGGGGCCCAACAGGAGGGACGTTTCCCTTTAAAAGAAAAAAGGAAAATCTTTCTCTCTCTTTCTTGGAATTTAGGATGTGACATGCTCAACTCAGGCTGGTTTACTTCATATAAATCACATTCTAAATCATGACATCACGCTTAGTCAATCAGGATTGTTTATTTCTAAACATTCCAGGTACTCATAACCATTATAGATTGAGGGAGTGCTCACAACCAATCAGAGCGCTCCTTTCCTCTGTGTGTGAGGCACTCTTATTCTTTGAAGCGTGTCGCCCTCCCAGTCATGGAAATGGACGTTCCAGTAAGGTGTTTTGTTTTTGTTTCTGTTTCAAATTAATATATTATTGATCAAACCTTGATTATTAATAACATTAATACTGCCAGAAACCACACTAGGTCTTAAGAGTGGGTCTTCATTCATTCTTAGGTAACAGAACCGCCACCTTCAGTTGGCAGTTCTCATACCCTAAGAAAGTGTGTGAGACCACTCTTACAACTCTAACAGTGGTTTCAGCGGCAGTATTAACATACATAAGAACATTCGAACATGCCAGCAGATAAAGGCCATATGATCCATCTAGTTTCCTCGATTGTGCAGCTCCCTTTGTATTTACAAAGGGAACTGCCCCGTTTCCTTTTTGACCTTGTCAACGTCCCCCACTTCCCCCAACTTGCATCTTTCCTCCCACCCTACCCTATAAGGCGCTGTCTTACAGAAACACAGAAGTTGACAGCAGATAAGGACCAAGTAGCTCACCCAGTCTGCCCATTTTGCCTACCTATTTCGAGCCACAGATCCTAACCTATCTGCAGCTCACCCTTTTTGCATATGGATATAATTCTAAAATTATGAAATTCTAAATTCAGTTGGCATAGTCCATTTCCCACAATGATGATTCTCTAATGCTCTGCAAAGAAAAACTTTGATTTTAAATTCAAATTCCATTTTTTGGGGAGGCAGTATGCTGCAGAGGTTTCCCACTTGCATACTGTGTGACCCTGAGCAAGTCACTTAACTTCCTTGTGCTCCCAGATAGCACCTGGAAACAAGCTTCAGCTTAGTGTGCCTTTCCTGGTTAAACAATTTCCCCTTCCCTTCGTTTTAAACAAAGGTCTTTACATGATTTGTAATATATTTATATGTACAGTTCCTGTGTGGTTATAAGAGTTTCTTCTCCAGCCAGTATGGCTCTGTTTCACTTTGCAGTTCTCTCACCCAAAGAGCTCAAGAATGCACTCTTATAACCAGAGGAGACACAGTAGCTGTACATGTAAACATATATCCAATGTAAATGCCTATACTTTCCAGGGGTGCTCACTTGTGGGTGTCAAAAGCAACATGCAAACTAAGTCCAGTGCTCTCTCCCAAAATACTGCTAAACGGGACCTGTAAATCACTCGAGGTTTTTTTATTTGTTCTCACTGTTCTGTTTTCTTACTGATACTAATAAAGAGGAGTTCATGACTGTCATAATTCAGCTAAAGTATGAAAAAGCCTGACCACCACGACAAGAATACTCCTTACAGGCTAAAGTCCTACTCTAGAAACACAGAATTTGCAGGCAGATAAGGAACGATTAGCCCAACAAGTCTGCCCATTTTCCCCCTGCCCAAGGTATCACCGCAGATTCTACTCGATCTCCAGCCCATTCCCCACCACCACCCCTTCCCCAATTACCTTATGCCTATCCCATGCATTCTTGAACCCCACCACCTCCACTGGAAGACTGTTCGAGGAATCCACCGCTCTTTCTGTGAAGAAGTACTTCCTCACATCTCTCCTGAATCTACCCCCTCCAGCTTTTTACTGTGCCCCCTTGTCCTTGAGCACCTTTTTATCTGAAAAATACTTTCCTCTTGTACCTTGTTACCCGTGAGGTATTTACAGGTCTCTATCATAGTCCCCCTCTCTTCCAGGATGCACATATGTAGGTCCTTTAGTCTCTCTTTGCAGGGCTTCTGATGCAGACCCTGCACCATTTTAGTTGCCACCCTCTGGACCGCTTCCACTCTGTCTATGTCCTTTCTGAGATGTTGTCTCCAGAACTGGACAGAGTACTCTAGGTGCAATACTACCAGCGATCTATACAGAGGCAATATCACTTCCCTCTTTCTGCTGGTGATTCCTCTTCCTATGCACCCCAGCATCCTACACACACTCCCAACTGCCTAGTCGCACTGCCTGGCCACCTTCAGGTCATAAGGTATGATCACCACCAGAGGTCTCATTTTCCTGCTTGGTGGTCGTCAGTACCACCCCCATTTTGTACCCTGCTCCTGGGTTTCTGTTCCCCATTTGCATTATTTTGCACTTTTATGCAGTGAAATCCAGCTGCCATACCCTTGACTACTCATCTGGCTTTCTCAGGTCTACCATTTTAACCTGCTCCTATAAGCTGAAGTCATACTGTGTATACTCGGTCATGCTGTTTAAATTTTTATTGCATAGATGTCTCAAGCTTCTTTGCCTCAAATTTAGACAGTGCAGCTCAAAAGAAGTTCCTGAGTGCCCAATCAGGAGACATGTGAACCTGGGGCAGCCTGGGCACTCCTCTCCTAAGTCAGCTCAGCCCTGGCTCAGTTTTGACTTAGCTTAAAAGTTATTTCACATAAATGTTCACATTACGTGCGGCTTGACATCAGTACACGCAACAACTCCAGAGGGCCTGGAAAAAGCACGGCCCCAGCACCTTCATGACAACTGACCTCGGTATAACCGGGTCCCCGCCAGCCCAGCATGGCACCACCTGACGCAACCAGATGTTCCGTGGTACACCCCCATCCCAACCTCGACTGGGATGTAAAGCAAGGCTCCATGGGGGTAGGTGTCCATGGCTGAGTGAGGCAGGGGGAAATCGGGAGGTGCCTGGAGGTCCTGAGAGGAAGGAGGGCAGCTGGAGAGAAGGAGGCAAAAACAGTAACTAAAAAAAACATTTCTGCATTACTGTTGTGAACAAAAAAGATATTCAAGGTACATACATGTTTTGGAGTGTTCCCGGGACAGCATGTAGTTGGCAAGGGGAGGTGTATAGGTTAGACACTGCAGTGCAGAATTAAGGAAACAGGTATTGCCAAGATTCTGGAGTCCAGCTCCAACTCTCTGATTTTGATGCTGCCACTTCAGACATATCTTCTCTGCTGGAAAAAGAATCTTCTGTGGAGGAGCAATACCATCTCCAGTAGCCGCACAATCTAACAAAAAACATTTTTTTAAAACACATACATGAATATTTGTCTGTTTTAGAAGCCAACCATTACAACACTGTTAGCGCTTCCACGGAAGTAATTTTTTCCAGGTTTTACATACTTATGCACATTCAAAATTATTTTACCCATCTCATTTCAAACATGGAGAGAAAACTTCCCTTGCCTTACAAAGTTATCCGGAACACTGCCCATGGCAGTCAGTTATGTACTGTATCTTTATAAGCATATACAATGACCTAGAAGCTCACTATCCAACTAGTTGCAAACCGGTCCTCATTTATTTATTTGAGTTTTGGTGACCGGGTAAGACCACTGAGACAATTACAGTCCCTTTTTCAGGGTCGACTCGGGGTCATACATGGTACAGTATAGCAGTGCATTTGTACAGGGAGCCAGTACATTACAGTATCAAATTTGACACACATTGTACAGTGGATACAATTTGACATACATTGTACGGTGGATACAATTTGACATACATTGTACAGTGGATACAATTTGACATACATCGTACAGTGGATACAATACAGTAGAGCTAGTTATGTACACCATATTTACAAATCTATAAAAATCTATATACATTACGATTTAGAACTATACATGTGCAATAAAATGTCACACTTTGAGCACATTAAACGAGGACAGTAGGGCTGAAGAAAGGTTTGTGGGGAGGGAAGGGGAGAGGTGGTATGGGTCAGAGGTCAGACGAGGAGGGAGGTTAGGAGTTTCAGCGAAAGCAGAGGCAGGAGGGAGAGGCAGCAAGATAGGCATGCAGGTTGGATTTGAAAAGAGGAAGAGAAGGACAAGTCAGGATGTGGGGAGGGAGGGCGCTTCAATTAGAGACAGCAGCAAATGAAAAGGACCTCCTTGAGAGGGACAGACGTAGAGTGGGGGGGAGGAGCAGCGTAGGGTGTGAGGTGCCTGCCAGAGGTGAATCAAATCCCTGATGCAGGGTGGAGTAAAGAGGTGGACAAGTTTAAACATTAAGCACATGGAGAAATACTTCAATTTAGCTTCGCAAGGCAACCAGCCTAGAAAGGAGAGGACGTCACAGTGGTGTGATCGTGAGTTAGCCTCCAAGGCGAACCTACCAATCCTGTGGTAAGCCTGAGAGAGGATGGAAAGAGATGAGGTAATAGCAGAGCGTAGTGGGGGGCACCATATGTTAGGAGGGGAGTAAGAGACGAGGAGGCAATGGTATGGTGCTTTAAATTTACAAATTATGTCAGCTCTTGAACAAAGGGAATGCAGAGTGGGATGGTAAGCCATTACTAGCCAAACCAGTCCATATGCCACGATACTGCCTGATGTGGGGGGAATTACTGCCAAAAACATACTAACATACTAGACGCCAGCACAGTAGGCCTATTGGTCCATCATGTCTGCTCGTGCTTCAGCACCCTGCTTGAGTACCGTAGCCCTCTGTCTCCTTCCTCTGTTACTCCATCCCCCAGTCCTGCCCCCCCCCCAGGAAAACCAGCCTCTGCTTCACCCCTTGCCTATACCTGTCCCACCCTCTCTTGAATCCCTCCACCATAGCTGCCTGTACCAGCTCCCCAGGCAGTGCATTACACAGTTCCACCACTTTCTTGGTGAAGTACCTCCTCCCTCCTCCTTTCCCCCCCCAATCGTACCACCCTCAATCTTCCAACTGTGTCCTCTGGTGATTGCATCCTCCTTCAGTCGAAAGATCCTATCTCGGCTTACTTTATTTACTCCTCTGAGGTACTTGAGTACTTGACGACCTCAATCATGTCCCCTCGGTCCCTCCTTCTCCTCCAGCAAGAACAGGCTGAGCTCCCCTAGTCTTTCCTCATGACACATTCCCCAGGCCCCGGATCATTCTGGTTGCTCTCCTCTGACCCCTCTCCAGGAGCTGGATGTCCCTCCTTAGGTGCGGCCACAGTACTCAAAATGTGGTCTAACCAGGATGTTGTACAGTGGCAAAATCACCTCCCTGTTCCTTGAGGTAATCCCCCTATCGATGCATCCCAGCATCCTATTTGCCCTGACCGGAGCCCTCCTGCACTGCTCTGAATTATTTATGTTAACATCCACCAGGGCTCCTAGGTCTCTTTTCCCTGCAGTGGCCTGCAACTCATCCCCCGCTGAGTGTACACATAGTTGGGGTTTTCCTGCCCTAAGTGTAGCACCTTGCACTTGGAGGAGTTAAATTTCAATTTCCAGGTGCAGGACCACCTATCCAGAGTATCCAGGTCCTTCTGCAGGCCAATCTCCCCCTCCACCACCGCCCCCAGCGTACAGTCATCCGCAAAGAGACTCATTTCACACCCGATACCGTCCCTAATATCGGAGATGTAGGTGTTAAACAGGAGTGGCCCCAGGACTGATCCCTGTGGGACCCCACTTATGACCTCCATAGGAGGCGAGACCTCCCCTCTGACCACTATCCACCGAGTGTGACCTGAAAGCCAATTTCTAATCCACCTAACTGTCAATGGGCCTACCCCCATCCTCCCCAGCTTCTCCCTTAGGCCAATGTGAGGGACCGAATCAAATGCCTTGTTGAAGTCCAGGATCTGTACATCCACTGGTCTCCCCCTGTCGAGTTCTGATGTCACCCACTCATAGAACTCTACAAGGTTTGTCTGACACGATCTACCTGGCACAAACCCATGCTGCCAGTCATCCAGGTAACCCATCTCCTCAAAGAAACCTCCCAGCCTTTCCTTAGGTATGCTCTCAATTACCTTCCCCACCACCGACATCAAACTGACGGGTCTATAGTTTCCTGGCTCTTCTCTCGATCCCCCTATATGGATGGGCACAACATGCGCCTGCTTCCAATCCCTTGGCACCCTCCCTGTCTGGAGCAACAAGTTAAAGAGATTCGCCAATGGCGCAGCCAAAACATCAGTCAACTCCCTCAGTACTCTGTGATGAATAGCATCAGGCCCTGGAGATTTATCCTTTTTTAGCGACTGGAGGGCTTCCCACACCTGACCGATAGGAATATCAGCATCTGTCTCCCCAATTCAGCAGAACCAGCCTGATATCTCACCCCTGGCCTACCTCCCCCAGCAGCTTGTTCTTCAGTAGGTACCCCAATAGTTAGGTCTGCTGCGCCTTCTGTGTCCTTCAACCCCTTTTTGGAAGTTCCCTAGCCTCCTCCCTAGTGAACACTGAGGCAAAGTACTCATTCAGTACCTCCTCCTGCTCTCCAGCCCCTTCCACCCACCCACCTCCAGCTGTCCTCAACCTACTGAGCTGGCCCTTGACCCTCCTCCGCTCACCAATATACCTAAAGATCCCCTTTTCCCCACCCCGGATCCCCTGTGCCAGCCTCTGCTCTTTCCAGGCCTTTGTCCCCCCTCACCACTCTGGTGACTTTCCTGGTTGCAAGGTGATAGTTCTCTCTATCCCCCTCTCCTCTCATTTTTTTGCACCTACTATAAGGCAGTCTTCTTCTCCCTTACTGCCTCCTGGACCTCCTTGGTCCACCAGCATGGTTTACGAGATCTACCGCCCTTGCGCTTCTCTCTTGCACAGGTTTTGGTGACCTTCTGTAACCCCCGCTTTATGATCTCCCACCTACCTTCCACGTCCAAACCTATCTACTCCATCATAGTTTCTGTTGTTTTAGTCTACTGATCAAAACATGCAGAGTCTCACAATGTTCTACTATCCCCCTATATGCTATGCTTCCTGTCTTTCCATACAAAGTCCATCTCCAATATTAAGATCTCATTCCTTTCACCTTTCCCCACTTCACAAAATGCAAGTTACTGTCGTAACTGTTTTGGTTTTATTACACTTCACTGTGCAAAAATCTAGCATATGTTTCTGATAGCAATGCACAGAGTTATAAAAGACTATAATAAGAGGTAGGATTACTGAATGAACCTGGGGGAAGGGGTCTGTGTCCTATTCAAATTCAGATTTATTTATTATTTTTTAAACTTAATTTTCAAACAAATGCTGGGACAAGTCATATGATCTGTTCATGTGCAAATACAGGTGGACATGTGAGACACTTCAAACGTTTTTCTATTACTCATTACATATTAAAAAAATAGACGTTGAGAACTCATGGTAGAAACAGTTCACTGCCCCATTTTCTATTCACACGGGCTCTTCCAGTTTGGGGGATTTTATATCACTCAACTAATCTTATTCAGGTTTTTTTTTTTTGCTCCCCCAGCTCCGGCCAGCCTCTACTTCAGGCCCTCCGAGCCGCACTGCCCCGGTACAGCCACCTCTTCACACCTATATTGCATCCCCCCGGATAACCACCGGACGTAACCCTTCACCTGGTGGGTCCCCCTCCTCCGAGAGGGAAGGCACCGGGAGGGCAGCCAGCGCCATACTTGCCCTGGGTGCTGCTAGTGGTTCGTGCACCGCCGACGGTCTCATGAGATGGAGACTGTCATCCGGTCGGCCTCGGCTCTTCCCGTTTGCTCCCCAGGACATGGCATGCCATCAACGCCAGGCACATGCAGATGCTCGCCACGCCCATGAATTGTGGGACCTCACTGCATTGCCGAGCTCTCAGCTTCCACCAGGGTCAGCAACGCTGGTCGCATCCTCGCCCTCCCTCCGAGAGAAGGGGAGCAGTCGTCAGACGCTTCAGCCTTCTCTCCCCGGCCAGCCCTCCAGCACCAGAGTCCGTTCCCAAACCCGGGTCGCTGGCGTCGCAAGTGGAAATCCAACCGCTGCACCGACGGGCCAGCTATTCAGTTTTTTAAGGTATAAACTGACTATACAGTAGGCACAAGTCAGCATACATCTGTGGTCACGTTTCTTACTTTGATCCTTCTGCACTGAAGGTTTTGATTTTTCTTGCACAGATAATGAATTGGAGTAAACTGCTGCCCCAGGTACTGGTCCCATAGTGATTTTGTGTTTTGGAATTTCTGTTACAGATGATACAATGCCCCAGCTTGCTGAACTGTGGTCCATATCTCCAGAAGAGGAGCAGCAGGGTTGGTTTTGGCAAGCCGGAGGTTTGGAAATCTCGGCTGATTTGTCAACTATGGTCATCTTTCATCTCTGTTAGAGGAAAAAACAAATGCACAGTAACTCAGAGGCTTATTGGATGTACATACACATGAACATATGAACATACGAAGAAGCCAGCAGAAAAATGACATTTGGTCTATCTAGTCTGCTTGTATTGCACTGTTAAGCTACTGTCCCTGCCTTCCCTCCCCACACCTCCCATCCTCCCTACCCACGATCCTTGCCTTCCTCCTGTGCCTATCGCAGCATCTCTTAAAGCTGCCCACTGTCTTCAACAAGGCCACTTCTTCCGGCAGCACATTCCAAGTGTCCACCACCTTCTATGTGTAGAAGTGCTTCCTGACCTCCCGCCCTCCAGCTTAAGACTGTGCCCCCTCGTGTTATGGTTGCCACTCAGCTTAAAGAGACTCTCCTTATCAATCTTATTTATCCCTTTCAAGTACTTGAAGGTCCCAATCATGTCCCCTTTCTCTCCCATCTTCCAGGGAGTACATGTTCAGTGCCCTAAACCTCCTCTCATATGCCTTACCCTGCTAACCTGCTATCATCTTTGTAGCCCTTCTCTGGATCTTCTCCAGCAGGTTAAGAAAAAAATTACTCACCTTAGTAATTGTATTTCTTCCAATGGAGTCTTGCTGTATTCTGACATACTGCAGTTAGCCCCAGCTCTTGAAATGCTCCGGAGAGGAAAGAGTTAAATTCTATGCAGAGCATAGAACGTTGAGCTTGAGCTTGGTTCAGACCTCTGTCTGCTGCAATCTGAAGTGTAACTGTCAGATTCTTACAAGCTAATACAAACTAACACACCATGTGGAAATTGTAAACATGTTTACTAGCCAAATGGCAACCAAATATTTTGGATCCTCCAAAAGAATCATGTCGAGAAATCAAAAAGGAAAACCAGGTAGTGAACAGCTTATGACAACTGAAATAAGGAAACATAACCCTCTGTCTAAAAAAAGGGAGTGCACCCCTGGAGTGCAACACTGCACCTGCCAGCCCACTTCCCAAAAACCAGATACCAAGAGGGGAGGCAGGTCAGAATAGAGCAAGACTCCATTAGAAGAAACACAATTACTAAGGTGAGTAATTTTTTCTTCAAACAACATGAAGTCTTGCTGTATTCTGACATACTGCAGACTAACAAGCAGTACCTCCATGAAGGAGGGATTCAAACCTATTTTGGGAACAAGCTCTGCAGTACTGCTGTACCAAACCGAGCATCACTCCTAGCCTGGATATCCAGAAAGTAATGCTTGGTGAATGTATGGACTGTTTTCCAGGTGACTGCTTTGCGTATCTCTAGCAATGGAATATCCCTGGCAGCAGCCAGGGAAGCAGCTGTACCTCTAGTCGAATGAGCCCTGAGGCCTGAGGGTGGTATTTTGCCTAGCTTCTCATAGCAGAATTGTATACAAGAGACAATCCGCTTGGCAATAGTTCTCTTAGTAGCAGGTTTGCCCTTACCCACTTCCCCATAAGTGAGGAACAACTGAAGGGAGTCAAACCTGAGTGCCTTAGTACGTTCAGTATAATAACTAAGGGCCCTTTTAACATCCAAACTGTGTAATCTTCTCTCTCCTGAAGAAGAATGATCAGTGAAGAATACAGGGAGAGACATGGATTGGTTCAAATGAAAATCTGAAACTACTTTAGGTAAGAACCTCCTATTGGTTCTAAGGATCACTTTATCCCTATGGAATGAGATAAAATCAGGCTCCACTGACAGAGCTTGTAATTCACTGATATGTCTGGCAGAGGTAATAGCTACTAGAAACACAGTCTTCCAAGTCAAGTACTTCAGTATTGCTGAAGACAAAGGTTCAAAAGGGGGTTGCATAAGCTGAGCAATGCAAACATTAAGGTCCCAAGCAGGAGTAGGATCCCTAAAGGGGGAACTGGTATGAAGCAATCCCTTGAAAAATTTACAGAATACAGGGTGAGATGACAGTGAGGAAGGCTTTTTCACTGACAGGAAAGCAGAAACAGCTCACAAATATACTTTGAGAGTAGCTGGTCTGAGACCTAGGCCATTAAGATGAACCATATAATCCAGAATTGCAGATAATTCAGCAGAGTTTGGGGATATATGCTTCTTGGAACACCAAATGCTGACTCTCTTCCATTTGGAGTTATAAGTTTTTCTGGTGGTAGGCTTGGGACAGATGCAAATCTGCATACTCTAACTCTTCAAGAGCTAAGCCTTGAGATTGAGAGACCGAAGATTGGGGTACCAAATCCTCCCCTGAGAGGAGGTTAACAGGTTGTAATTCCTGGGATGAGACAGGGGAAGATGGACTGCTAGGAACAGCAACAGGGGGTACCAAGGCTGACTGGCCCAGTCTGGAGCAATCAGAATCACTTTGCAGGGTTGTGACCTTATCTTGACCAGAACCTTGAACAGTAGAGGAAAAGGAGGGAAGGTCTCCTGGCCTTAGAGAGGGAAGAATTATTTCCAAAGTCACCATTTTGAACTTTGGTTTTAATAGATGCTTGTTCAGGTATCTTAAGTCTAGGATGGGCCACCACTCCCCTGTTTTCTTGGGGGTAAGGAAGTACCTGGAGTACAGACCTTTGCCCCTGTGGATTGTAGGAACTCTCTCTATAGCCCTTAAGGCCAAAAGAGATGAAACCTCTGCCTCTAGGGCAATGGTTTCAGAGATGTTTGCAAGTGGAAAAGATCTGGCTCTCAACTTTGGAAACATTTTGAAGCTGAGAGCCAGTCCCTGGCTTACCACCTCCAGGACCCACTTGTCTGAGGTAACAGACTTCCAATCCTGGAAGTAATAAGCCCGCCTGCCTCCTACAGGAATGGGGAGTCAACTCGGGCTGACACATCAGGGTGTCTGCTTGGCAGGAGCCTTAGGCTGAGAGGTGGATGCAGTCCTGCTCATCCCCCTTCTGCCTCTCCCTCTGAAGAACCCCCTCGGAGAAAAAGGAGAGAAGGCCTGCGCTTGGTAGAAAGGCCTATGAAAAGTCCTGCCCCTGCCCCTAGCTTGTTGCCTCTGAGGAGCTGACTGCCTTTCCTTGGCCTATGCACTCCTGTAGGTGGTCCTGTACTCATCCATCTTCTTCATATAATTCTCTGTCTGCTCCCCAAACAGAGAATTATTAACCACAGGGAAATCTATAGCCTTAGCCTGGGTATCTTGTGATAGGCTAGTACATCTGAGCCAAGCTAGTCTCCGAAGAGCCACAGATGTAGCCATGACTCTTGATGACACTTCACTGGAGTCCACCGCAGCATGAAATTGGATTTTTGATGCCTCAATCCCATCAGCAGCCACCTCCTCCAGCTCCTTGCCAAGCTGGGGGAAGGCCTGCTTAGCCAGTGCCAGTACAGTGTCCCACCTGGACTTCTGGTACCTGGCTGTATAGGCCATGGAATTAACCTGCGTAAGTCCCAAAGAGGATGCCATGTACTGTTTCTTTGCCATGGCATCCAGCTTCCTGAAGTCTTTCTCTGGGGTGTATGAAGCCAAGGGTATGTTAGCCTTATCACAGGCTGCAGCCTGCAGGACCCCAACATGGTTGCATTGCTGGTACAAGTACTCCATATCGGAGCCTGGCAGCATGTACCTCCTGTCCATCCGTCTGTCCACAGGAGGTAATGAATTTGGAGTTTTTTAACAGCTTTTGTGTCTGTTTCCCAAAAGATTTGTGAAGGGGAATAGACAACCTCTTGGACTCTGGGATGTCCATCATCTCCACAAAGTCAGGCTCCTCTTGCTCCTCAACAGCATCTTCCATAGGGAGCTGGAGGGTTTCTGCCACTTTCCTGTAAAATATAAAGTGGGAGGGGGACTCAGAAAGCCTAGGAGGGGAAACACCAGAAGGCCTGTCTGGGGAGATGTCCGGTTCTATGGGCTCATCCAGACCTTCTATTCCATCATCATCATCACCACCACCACCACCACCACCACCACCACCACCACCACCACCACCACCATCATAATCGTCCCCCTCCAGATCCGGTTCATAAAAATCTTCAGAGGCATGATCTTGAACCGCAGGAACCGACGCCTGCCAGAAGGCGCCGGATCGATCGGAACCGAACGAAGCGATTCCACTCTGTGAATCGCTTGGGCAATTTCCTCGGCGGTTGGATGATGCGGTTCTGGATCTGAACCAGCCGATTTGTCTTTTCTTTTTCTCTTACACAAAACCGACCCCTCGGAATCGACTCTCCTTTTGCCCAAAGGAGTCTTGTCCTGGTCAGAGGGCACTCCATCTGGTCAGTGGACTTCTTGGCCTCCCTTTCCCTAAGCCTGCCCAATCTTTTGTCCAGGGTGGCTTTAGGGAAATTCTTGCAAATCTGGCAGTCTGAATCGAGGTGGTCAAACCCTAGACAATAAACACAAATGGTGTGGGGATCAGCCTTAGCAAAGGCCTCCCCACACACACTACAGTGTTGAAACCCTGTGGGCCCGGTTTTCTTTCTGGGTTTCTCAAACGTGGCCATCCTAAACCAAAAACTTACCCTTTACTCAGCTTAAGCCAGGCAAGACACCCTTATCGGCTTCTAACCGTGTCACGGGTATTTGAAAAAAAAAATGCAAAAACACATATTTTTTTAAACCAATAATGTACCACATTAAACTTCTAGGAAGAAAATCACAACAAATACACTCTACAAAGCAACCGGTTCAGCCGAACCGGTTGAAATATCAAGTTACAATTTCCACAAGTTTTTCTACTAAAGTCCACTACCTACGTACTTATTGTACCACAGACAGGGATTTGAACCGAAAAACACAAAGTACTTATCGGTAAACCGACGCTTTAACCGACCGAGAACCGTGAGCAGAGGAGAAATCTCTGGAGCGACCGTTCAGTTAGGCGGAGTAAAGAATCTGACGGTTACACTTCAAAGTGCAGCAGACAGAGGTCTGAACTGAGCTCGAGCTCAACGTTCTATGCTCTGCATAGAATTTAACTCTTTCCTCTCCGGAGCAGTTCAAGAGCTGGGGCTCACTGCAATATGTCAGAATACAGCAAGACTTCATGTTGTTTGAATGCCCTTTTTGGGGTGTGGGCACCAGTATTGAACGCCATACTCTAGATGCGGCCTTACCAGGGACCTGTACAAGGGCAGTATAACCTCCTCCCTCCTACTACTGATCCAGGGTTTTAAATAACTGATTAGCAGTTTTTTTCTTGGGACAATGCTAACTGTAGAGAAAGTATTTATATAGGTTTTCTAGAAGTGTTATGTTTGTTAAACACAATGCGGCAAGTGCTATGCATTTTCACAATGTTTTAGCACTTTTATGAGCAAAACGCTAATCAATATGTGGAGTTAAATAAAACCCTGTGATCCCCCTAGATATGCATCCCAGCAGCTTGTTTGCCTTTGCTGCTGCTTTATTACACTGCGTGGAGTGCTTCAAGTCACTAGCGATCATCACTCCCAGGTCCTTCTCCTCCTCTGATGTGGATATTTGGACTCCATCCAGGTAGTATTCTGTCCTGGGATTCTTGGCTCCAATATGCATAACTCTGCATTTCTTGGCATTGAAGCCAGGCTGCCAGATCCTGGACCACCTCCCCAGCTTTTCCAGATCATCTTGTCGATCCTGTATTCCTTCAGCTGTGTCCACTCTCCCGCAAAGCTTGGTGTCATCCGCAAATAGGCACATTTTGCCCTGCCTTCCCCAATGTCACTGATGAAGACACTGAACACCAAGCCCTGCAGGACCCCACTGGTTACCTCTCTGGTGCCAGATAACTCTCTCCCAACCACCCTCTGGGTTCTGTTCCTCAGCCAGTTTTCCACCCAACTGGCCATCCTTTCCCCAACCCTGAGATCCACCAACTTCCTGATCAACTTTTTATGTGGCACAGAGTCAAAGGTCTTGCTGAAATCAAGACACAGGATGTCTACCACTTGGCTCCTGTCTTAGTGACAGAGTCAAAGAAGTCAATCAAATTTGTTTGACGCAATCTCTCCCCCATGAACCCATGCTGCCTCACATCCTGGAGACCATGCTCCTCTAGATATTCCACCAACCTTTTCCTTAGTATGGTCTCCATGAGCTTGCCCACAATGGAGACCAGACTAACTTGTCTGTAATTCTCTGGGTCATCGATCGCTTTTGTGAAGGAGCACTACATGTGCTGTTTTCCAGTCCTGCGGTACCACACCTGACTCTAGTGAACTATTAAATAGGTCTGCCAGTGGCCCTGCCAGCTCCTCAGCCAGTTCCTTTAGTACCCTTGGATGTACTCTGTCCTAATTTTCATATTAAAAATATACCATGTCTTTTCCAACACTTGTGTTTTTCTATGTGTGCAGAAGGGTAAAACAATGTCTACACTGGAACAAAAATACAAGTAACATGTATGATTAAAAAAAAAATTCAAGCAGGTTCAATAATCCAAACTGAAACTGTTTTACAATATGACAGGTGGAAATGTGTTTGTTTATCACCAGGTAATAGCATTTGTTTTTAAACATGGCTGACAAAATTAACTATTAAATACCTTTCATAATAGCAAAAACCTTTCCAAGGAGTTTTCATTCACCATTAAACATCTTTTGTAAGTTCCGTCTTCTTTGATGTCTGTGAACTGAACTGTTCTTCAGAAATGTGTATCCAATAACATCGTTAGACACAGACAAAAGTCTCTCAAAGACCTTTAACCACACAGAAATGAATTTCAGCCAGGGCCCAGGTGTTTAAAACAGGGTTGAGGCTGCATCTGGAAGGAGAGTCTGAGAAGGTCCACAGATGCTTCCTTAGTGTTAAGCCTTCAGTCCCACAGCCAACCATCCAGGTCACATGTTTCACACATCCTAGCAAGAAATGTCATCAGAGTTTCGTTAAAAAGAACCACAGATTATTACAAGTATCACACACAGTACCATGTAGAGGGGGCAAAATATATAGAATAGTCTATTGAAGCCCATACACAACAGGATATTCTTCCACCAAGAGATTACCAGGAGACCAAGGACCTCAAGCGAAAAGCTGAAGAGGTTCATCTGTTGTCCTGGTAACCACGAGGCGAACAAATAGTCTTATTGTGTATTGGGGCTTCCATACTCTATTTTATATGGCATATGGTGTAAAAAAATGCTACAAGTCCCCCCTCCCCATTTTAAACATTTCATCTAAATTTTTTTAAAGTGCTACTCATTGCCTGCTTCACTACAGCACAATGGTAGCAGCGCGTCTGCCAATCAGCTGATCAGCGGCCCATTATCTTACGACATCCATACTGCAGCAGACTGAGAAGTCATTCTGTTGCAGTACGAACATCACTGCTACAGCAGAACTACTTTATAGTGTATAGTGGAGTGTTGTTCTGTACAGAATTCCATCCCTTTCAAAATGCTGTTCTACCACAGTTCCAATGTCAAGGAATGCTGTTCTACCTTACTGTGGTAGAACAGCATTCTAGAACCTCTAGAGACTGCATGAGTCAGTTTCATTCTGAAAGCAAAAGAACTCACAAAACACATTTTTCACACAGTACTATACACTATAAAAAATACAGGATGAGCAACTCTATGCACAACCAGTGTGTTTTGCCACCTCAGGATTCTGATTCCCATGGACCTCTCAAGCTTCGCTCTCGAGGTCAGAGGGAATCAGAATCCCTCTGTGGCAGAACACATTGGTTCTGCACAGTTGCCCATCCAACATTCTTTATTTATGAAACATGGAATTCCATGGTTATTAAAGCCTCGCCATACACTATAGGGTCCGGTGTCGGGACAGTCCATGTCGAAGGGACAGGCGTCGGCAGTGGCACAACCCAATCAGCGCTGGAAGAAGATCCAGCGTGGAGGAACTGAGTCGAAACTTGACGAGGGCTCGGTAGGGGTCATGTCGATGTTGGGGCCAGAGGTAAAGGCCTGTCGACCGATCCAGGCTGAGGGACTGTCGTCGGGATCACTGGCATCTGGGGAGGCGCCAGTGTCCCGCCGGAAGGCGGAGGGGCCTCCGCAGGAAGGCCAGACGGCCGTGAAGGAGCCTCCTGATCCGGGACCCCCCCGGGGAGTGCGGAGAAGTACCCACAATGTCGAGAGGCTCGATAGGTTCTCCGAGACTATCGCCGGATGTGTCTGGGGAGGAGCGCGAGGACGCCGGACATCGGGGTGAGGTGCCGTCAGGCCCCGATGGGGGAACCATGCCCGTGCGGTTGTCAGAGATGGACGACTTAGCAGGCAGGACCATGCAGTCAGGGGAAGAGCTCCTGGCCGGCTTATCGACTGTGGTCGGGCGACTGCCCCCAGCCGGGGAGTCAACTTAGCGACCACCGCACGGTCCCTGGAGGAGCTGGGAGCCAACTTACCGGCCAGAGCGGCGCAATCGCCGGAGAAGCCGGCGGCCGACTTACCCGCTGAAGTCTGGTCCGACTTACCGTCTGTCTTCGGCGGTAAATGGGCCTTGCTTTGTGGATGGCCTGATGTCGCCAAGTGAGCGAGCCCGCCTCCCTAGTCTTCCTTGTGCTTTTTGAAGGAGAAGATTTTTCGGACAAATCCCTAAGGCGCTCCATCTTTTTCTCCAGGGAGACCAGACGAGATTTGAGAAGGTGGGCCTCCAATGCCTGCTGTCTCTGTTTTTTAGTGGCCTGGTTGAACAACTGGCAATCAGGGCAGGAGGAGATAGGATGGTTTGGGCCTAAGCAGAAAACGCACTTCTGATGACAGTCTTTGTGCGGGATCTGCGTGCCATAAGCTGAGCTCTTTTTCTTCGGAGAAGACATCAGAAACTTCAATAGATTTGAGAAGAATTGCGAGGGGAAACACCCGATGCGAACAAACTTTCCCGACGATCGCTACTGGAAGTCTGCGATGCGGCTGACACGAGGCGACAGTGGGAAAGAACTGGAGGGCGGGCGTGGGGACCGCTCACTATATACAGTCACGCTGACATCAGTCACGTGACGTCAGGTGGGCGGTCCTCCATCACGTATTGCTAGAAATGTCTGCCGTGTGGCCCAACGCCAGGTGAGGTCAGTTCTATATGTGATGACCTACAGAAGGAACCCTCTCAAAGTAAGATTATCCATTCCAAATAACAGGCCATGGAGTACCAAAATATAACAAGCATTTGTCAATGCCAAATGTTTGCTTGCTGATATTGGCATTGGTACTGAATGAGTTCGAGAGATGCATAATAGGAATGGCAGTGAAGTACTGAACTAAAGCCAACCCCCACCCTGCAGAGATTGACAGGCGTTGGGGTGTGCCTTTGGGTCATCAGCCACAACGCTCATGCCACTGCATCTCACCCCACCCTGCAGACACAGACAGGTATCACGGTGTGCCTTGGGCTCTTTGGCCCTTATGCTCACCCCATTCCATAAGGAACTAAACTGAGATGGGTGCAGTATCGCAGAATGGGGTGAAAGTTAGGGCCAAAGATCCCAAGGCACACCTCGATGTTTGCCAGTGGCTGCAGGGTGGGGGTGGAACGGCATTAGCATTACGGCCAAACCCCAAGCCATGCCCCCGATGTCTGTCAGTCTGTACAGGGTGGGTGGGGTGTTACGGTTGGAAACCCTAATGCCCTGGGCGTTTGTTGGTATTTTAGCTCCAGATTTTCAACATGGGCTTTTTGGGACCCCACCTAATGAACAATGGCACTATCATTTTGTTACATAATCCCAAAAGGTGATTTCGCACCGTGAATGCACCATTCAGCGCAACAGGTGCGAAAAGAGATTTTGGGCAAGATGTGAAAAATGATATCTGTACTGTTCATGAGGAGGTGTGGAAAAAATGACAATGTTGAAAATCTGGAGTGAAAATATGAAAAAGTGGCGAAGTTATGAGCATGTGTAGAAACTGCATAACGCACTCTAGTAACACAGTCATTTTTGGAATGTGTTTACAAATTTCAACATGGCCTTTTGGGACTCCCCTCATGAACAGTGGCACTGTGATTTCATTAATCTGTCCGAAAATGGATTTACTTTAACAACGCTGCATACGAGTGCGAAAACACATTTACGGTGGATGCAAAAATGACAGCTGTACTGTTCATAAGGAGGTGTGAAAAAATGGCAATGTTGGAAATTTGGAATGAAAATATTAAAAATTGGCGCAGTTATGAGCATGCGTACAAACTGCACAATGCACGTTTGAAACAGTCATTTTTTGGATTTTTTTCATAAACTTGCAACATGGCCATTTTGGGACCCAGCTCATGAACAGTGTCACTGTTGTTTCGTTAATCAGTCCCAAAAGGTGATTCCGTGTAGCAACCGCAAGAAAAAATTACTCACCTTAGTAATGTTGTTTCTTCTAATGGAGTCTTGCTATATTATGACAATTGCAGTTTGTCCCACCATTAGAACTGCTCCGGAGGTGAAAGAGTTAACTCCCATTCAAAGAATGGAACTTGGAGCGCGAGCTCGGTTAGAAAGCTCTGTCTGGGTTATTTCAAACCTAAACTGTCAGATCTTTACGCAAAACTCACTAAGGTCTGTGTGGAAGCTGTAACCTCACACTAGCCAACTGGCTACCTGACTATTAAGACATACTCCTGGTCCCAACACAAAGACTCAAGTCAGGGACCAGAAGTAATAATATAATATAAGTAACAATATGACATAAAATAAAAACATCACACCCCAAAACCCCAAGAAGGGTGGAAAACATATAATGGGCATAACTAGCGCCCACTAGGCTGCCCACCCCATACCCAAGTAGAAGTTCTGAGAGGGCAGGTTGGGGGAGATATAGCAAGATTCCATTAGAAGAAACAACATTACTAAGGTGAGTAATTTTTCTTCAAACAACATGAAGTCTTGCTATATTATGACAATTGCAGAATACACAGCAGTACCTCCATGGAGGAGGGACAGAACCTACTTAGGAATAGGCTCTGAAGCACAGTTGTGCTAAACCGAGCATCCCTCCTGGCCTGGACATCCAGGGAGTAATGCTTGGTGAAAGTATGTACGCTTTCCAGGTAGCTGCTTGACATATCTCTAAGATAGGGATGTCTCTGGCAGCAGCTAGAGACGTAGCTGTACCTCGTAGAATGAGCCCCCAGGCCTGAAGGGGAACTTTCCCAGTTTTGATAACAAATTGGATACAAGAGACAATCCACCTGGCAATGGATCTCTTAGTGGCAGGTTTCCCTTTCCGACCCCACCATAAGTGAGAAAAGTTGGAGGATTCAAACCTGTGACCCTTGGTACGCTTATATAGTAACTTAGGGCCCTCTTAACATCTAAACTGTGCAATCTCCTCTACCAGAGGAAGAATGGTCAGTGAAAACACTGGAAGGGAGATAGATTGATTAAGATGGAAATCTGAAACCACCTTAGGCAAAAACTTCCTGTTAGTCCTGAGGACTACCTTATCCCTGTGGAAAGAAATAAAGTCAGTTTCTACTGACAGGGCTTGCAACTCACTTATGCGCCTGGCAGAAGTGATAGCCACTAGGAAAACAGTTTTCCAAGTTAAGTACTTAAGCTCTGCAGAAGACAGAGGTTCAAAAGGGAGTTGCATTAACTGGGCAATGCAAACATTACGGTCCCAGGCAGGGGCCGGATCCTCAAAAGGTGGATTAGAATGAAGTAATCCTTTAAAAAACTTGGAAAATACAGGGTGAGCGGAAAGAGAGGAGGGCTTTCCTGCTGAAACAAAAGCAGAGACAGCTGCCAAATGTACTTTCAGGGTCGCTGGTCTCAGTCCCAATGAATTAAGGTGGACCATATAGTCCAAAACAATGGGCAAATCAGCAGATTCCGGGGAAATATGTTTCCCAGAACACCAAATGGAAAACCTTTTCCACTTAGAATTGTAAGTAGCCCTAGTGGAAGGCTTCTTAGAAGCCTTTAGGATTTCAAGAACACCCTGAGAAAGGTGCAGGTCAGCAAATTCTAACTCCTCAAGAGCCAGGCCTTGAGGTTGAGGGATTTGAGGTTCGGATACCAAACTCTTCCCTGTGCACAGGTTAACAGGTTGTGATTCCTGGGGAGGCACAGGGGAAGATGGACTGCTAGTGACAGAAGGAGTGGGTACCAGGGCTGCCTGGCCCAATCTGGGGCAATCAGAATCATCCTGCAAGGCTGGGATCTGATTTTGACTAGCACCTTGAATAGGAGAGGAAGGGGAAAGGCATAAAGAAACTTCCTTCCCAATCTAGGAGAAAGGCATCCAGGGGATTGAGCCCAACACTGGGGCCTGCAACAGAACAGTGGAAGTTGGTGATTGTCTGGGGCTGAAAAAGATTCATCTGAGGGTGCCCCATCTGGCAAAACTATCCCCAGTATTTGAGGATCCAGAGACCATTCGTGATGGCCCTGGGAAATCCTGCTGAGAGCATCTGCTAAGACATTGTCCTTTCCTGGAAGGTGAACTGCTGTGAGGGAAGTGTTCAGGGAATAGGCCAGAGACCACAACTTTCATTGCCTCGGTGCACAAGGCGAAGACCGAGTGCCCCCGCTTGTTGATGTACCACATTGTTGTGGTGTTGTCTGTTCTGACTTGCACCACTTTGTTCTGAACAGACACAGAAAACACTTGAAGTGCTAAAAAGACAGCTCTGAGTTCCAGCAAATTGATGTGGAGCAGAGATTCCTGAGGGGACCACACTCCCTGAGTGGAGAGGTCGCCCATGTGGGCTCCCCACCCCAGGAGGGAAGCATCTGTAGTGAGGGTCAAGGAGTGAGACAGAGGAATGAAGGGGACCCCCAGTCTTAAATTGCTCTGATCCTGCCACCACTGGAGGGCCTGGATCAGGGTTCAGGTCACTGGGACCAACTTGGAAAGGGGGTCTCTTCTCTGAGACCAAAAGGCTCTCAAGTGAAACTAAATGTCCCTCATCTGAAATCTTGCCCTTGCACCACGGCTGTGGACGCAGCCATGTGCCCCAGGAGCTGCAAAGGTCTTGCCGGTCGAGAGACCTGCAGAGTGAGGAGGCCAGAGCCACTGTTCCTTACCCTCTCTGAGGGTAGGAAGGCTCTGGCCTGCTTTGTGTCCAATTCTGCACCTATGAAGGTGAGCACCTGAACTGGTTCCAGAACTGATTTTGAAGATTGAGCAAGAAGCCCAGGGAGGAGAGCAGCTGCTGGGTAACTTGCAGGTGAGATCTTACTCTGTTCTGGGGACTGGCTACAATGAGCCAGTCGTCCAGATAGGGAAAGACAGCAACCTTTGCCTTCTTAAATGAGCCACTGCTACTGCCAGACATTTTGTGAATACCCTTGGGGCAGAGGTGAGGCCGAAGGGCATTGCTCTGAACTGGTAGTGACCTGAGGGCAGTTCGAATCTGAGGTACTTTCAGTGGGAGCTTCTGATTAGGACGTGAAAACAGGCATCCTTGAGGTCCAGGGAGGCTAGCCAGTCCCCTGGCCTTAGAGAGGGTAAAATCATTGCCAGAGTTACCATTTTGAACTTTGGTTTCAAAAGGTGTTTGTTCAGATATCTCAGGTCTAAAATGGGCCGCCATTCTCCTGTCTTTTTTGGGGTAAGGAAATATCTGGAGTACAGACCCTTGCCCTGGTGTAGGGGAGAAACCCTTTCTACAGCTCTGAAAGCCAGGAGGGTTGAGACCTCTGTTTCTAAAGTAAAGGTCTCTAAAGAGTTTGCAGGTGGGAAAGACCTGATTCTCATCTTTGGGAACTTTTTGAAGCTGAGAACCAGACCCTGGCTTACTACTTCCAGGACCCACTTGTCTGAAGTTAGAGACACCCACTTCTGAACGAGGTAAGCCAACCTGCCCCTACAGGTAAGGAGAATCGGCCCTGGGCACCCCATCAGGGTGTCTGTTTGGCAGGTGCTTTAGGCTGAGGGGTGGGAGCAGGCCTGCCCACACCCCGCCTGCCTCTCCCTCTGAAGAACCCCTCTGAGCATAAGCAGAGGAGGCCTGGGTTTGGTAAAAAGGCCTGTGAAAAGGCCCTACCTCTACCCCTGGGGCATGCCTCTGAGGAGTGGCTTGCCGCTCTAGCCTGAGCACTCTTATAGGTAGTCCTATATTCATCCATTTTCTTCATATAATTCTCTGTCTGCTCCCCAAACAGAGAATTTCCAACCACAGGAAAATCCATAGCCTTAGTCTGGGTATCCCTGACAAGCTAGTACACCTGAGCCAGGCCAACTCGAAAAGCTACAAACGAGCCATGACCTAGAGGATACATCATTAAAATCACACAGCATGAAACTGCACCTTAGATGCCTCAATGCCATCAGCAGCCACCTGTTCCAGCTCACTAGCAAGCTGGCCAGAGGCCTGTTTGGCCAAGGCCATGACAGTGTCCCATCTAGATTTCTGATACCTTGCTACATAAGCCATGTAATTTGCTTGCCTGAGTCCCAAGGACGCTGCCATGTATTGTTTTTTAGCCATGGCATCAATCTTCCTGGAATCCTTGTCAGGAGGATGTGAAGCCAAAGGAATATTAGCTTTATCACAGGCTGCAGCCTGAACCACACCAACGTGGCTGCATTGCTGTGAAAGGAATTCTGTATCAGGACCTGACAGAGTGTACCTCCTGTCCATCTTTTTGTCCACAGGAGGCACAGAATTAGGAGTTTTTAAAATCTTTATTGTCTGTTTCCTAAATGATTTATGCAAGGGAATAGACAATCTCCTAGACTCTGGAATATCCATCATTTCTACAAAATCAGGTTCCTCTTGTTCATCCACAGCTTCCTCCAATGGAAGCTGGAGGGTTTCAGCAACTTTTTTGTAAAACATAAAGTGAGAGGGGGACTCAGAAAGCAAAGGGGGAGATTCTAAAGGTCTGTCTGGGGAGATGTCCGGTTCAATGGGCACACCCAGACCCTCAAAGTCACATTCATACTGTTCATAATCATCCTCCCCCTCCTCTGGTTCATAAAATTCTTCAACAACATAGTCCTGAACCGGTGGAACCGACCGAACCGACCTTTTATCAGACAGTGGCGGTTCGGACGGAACCGGAGAAAGTGACTGGACAATCTGAATAGCTCTTGCTATCTCTGCAGCAGTTGGAGAAGGAATTTTGGGCCCACACCTGCTGATTTTCTTGTTTTCTTTACTGGAACTGGCCCCTCCGAGCCAGCTTTATGTTTGCCGAGAGTCTCGCCTGGTCAGAGGGCATCCTCCGTTCGTTGGCACCGAACCGGCTGGCCATCTGGGTCAGCGGACTTTTTGGCCTCTGCTCCTGAGCCTGCCAACTCTCTTATCCAGGGTGGCTGCAGGAAATTTTACAAATCTGGCAGTCTGAATTGAGGTGGTCAAACCCAGACAATATACACATGTGGTGTGTGGGTCAGCCTTGGCAAAGACTTCCCCACAGGCATCACAGTGTTGAAACCCAGTGGGCCCAGTTTTTCTTTTGGGTTTTTCAGACATAATGCCAGCCTAACCAAAAACTTGCCCTGTTAAACGGCAGTGCCAGGCAAGACACCCTTATCGGTTCCTAACCGTGTCACGGGTCTTGGAAAAAACCGTAATGAAATTCGTTTTTTTTAGAACCGATAAGAACCGGGAACCGCACTCTAAAACCTTCAATTCAAGTTTTAAAACAAGCTGATCGGTTCAAAACCGAACCGATAACATTTACAAGTTCCACACAGAAAATAAACTTAAATTACTTACGATACCACAGACAGAGCTTGAACCGAACGGTTTTGCAGTTAAAATAATAATATTATCGGTTGATTTGAACCGAGAAAACACTGTTTAAACCGAGAAATGAACCGAGCAGTAGGAGAAATCTCCGGAGCGACTGTTCAGTGAGGCAGAGTAAAGAATCTGACAGTTTAGGTTTGAAATAACCCAGACAGAGCTTCTCTAACCGAGCTCGAGCTCCAAGTTCCATTCTTTGAATGGGAGTTAACTCTTTCACCTCCGGAGCAGTTCTAATGGTGGGACAAACTGCAATTGTCATAATATAGCAAGACTTCATGTTGTTTGAAACTCACGTTTTGGGACGGAGAAACAAAATCACAGTGCCAGTATTCGTGAGGTGGGGTCCCAAGAAACCTATGTTGAAAATTTGAGACCAAAACTCCCAAAAATGGCGGAGATATCAACCTAAGCTGAAACCCCCCATTGATTGCAATTATAGAGCTTACCGTGATTTTCTTCAGTTTACAGTTGGCTTTTGAAGAGTGCAGACATGTTCCCGGTCCACAGAAGATCACAGTGCCAGACCTCCGGAGGTAAGTATGGGTGATGGGGGTGCGCAGGAGGAGGGTCGGGATGGAGGAGGGGGCGGTGAGGATGAGGAGGGACCATTTTCTTTAGGTTAAAAAAAAAAAAAAAAGACCTCAAGGGACGTTTTTCTTTTTACAGGTTAAATACTATGAAAAATAAAGTTCAACACACTGGGGTGGGCTCCCAGTGTGCCAGATTAGTTTTGGGAGGGGCGTTAATGCTGAACCTGGGATTGGGCACCCAGGTCGGCTGAAAGGGGCATGGGGCGCGATCGGACACCTGCAGTGGGCATCCCCATGTTGGAACAAGATAAGAATTACTGTGGGGGCATGCCAACAAGGGACTGGGCACCCACCTCGGCAAAAGATATGTTCGGCTTGGGGTATGCCGATCGGGATTGGGCACCCCGATGTCAGCTTTGGGGGTGTGTGGTGGGGCGGTAGTGCAAAGTCGCGGCGGGGCTCATTTATTTATTTCACCGGGAAAGGCACACTGAGCAAACTAGTTGCTCATAAGTCCAGCCACGCGCATTACTGTGCACTGTAATGTGCATGGCTGGAATGTTCCTGGTTGCCGGGAAAGGGGTGGGGAAGGAGATCTGCTGCTGCAATGATGAAACTGTCTGTGACTGGAGCAGCAGATTTCTTTCAAGTCCAGCGCTTGTTCTGAAACTGCCGTCATCTGCAGCTTCCCTGTAGATTGGTGGCAGAGGGACGCACCCCTGAAAGCATTCGCTGGATTGGCCAAACACTGTCACACCTCTGCAATACTCTACCCATCTCAAAATGTTCCTTTTGCGCTGCACGCGCAAGCAAACATAAATAGGACCGATAACAAGTAATGTACACAGAATAACAGCCAGTCATGAATTACTAAGCAGAATTCCATTGTGATGTTTTATTTTATCCTCTGGGGGAAAAAATAGAGAGGATAATGCCTCATGCACAGGTGATAACCATGGTGTGATCACCTCAAGTGGTTGCTAGGGCATTGGTCGACCTCGAGAGCGCAGCTCGAGAGGTTTACCATTGCCCTAGCAACCATGAGAGGTGATTACACCATGGTTATCACCTGTGCATCAGGCACTGTCATTTATAGTGTATGGGACTTGACATTAGAAGTTGACCCCCCTCCCCAAACACAAGTAATGCAGCCTTACCTTTTTACTGAATCTGCACTATGGCCATATGAATGTGTAGGGAAATAATTTATTAGGATATACGGACTGCATGACAGCGGGCAGAAATGGCAAAAGAGTTAAAATCTCTATAATGTATGTTAGAACGCTGTTAACCTTAGGAAATCATCATTTCCTAAGGTTGTTAACCTATCGATGTGACGTAGATATGTTGTTAACCTATCGATCCTATGTCACATCGATAGGTTAACAGCAGCGAGTGGTCTGCGCATGTGCACGCTTTTTTTTCGACTGGGAACCGACTGAAGGGAAACCGACGGAGAAGGACTGAAGGGCCGCGGCGGTGACTTTTTAAAAAACGTAAGCCGTTTAATTTTTGATAGTGGGACCATATACTATAAAAAATAATGCATGGTCCCTCTATCGGTAACCGGTCAATTTTAACCGTCTCGAGGTTGCCATGGTGACGTAAACCTCTCGACTATTAACTGACTGGTTAACGATAGAGGACCATACATTATCCTCTATATCATACATGGAGAGTTTGCTAGATTCAAAAACAGTAAACTGTGACAAGTAGAATATTATTTGAATACTATACTGAAACTAATAATCACATTCTTGGTGTGCAGAATACTGAACAACATTGCCATTCCGTTTTGTAAACTCATTGCCATGACACAGATGAGAGAGGTTTATAAGGTAGTGACATCACAACAATGGGATTACAAGGTTGTAAACAGCTTATTTTCAGTGGGTAATAAGGGCTACCCACTCATTATATAGAGAATATTGGATGGGCAACTATGCAGAACCAGTGTGTTTTGCCACAGAGGGATTCGAAGCTCGAGAGGTCCACGGGAATCAGAACCCCGAGGTGAAAAGAACACACAGGTTGTGCACAGAGTTGCTCATCCTTTAGTTTTTATAGCGTATAGTAGTACTATGTGAAATCTGTGCTTTGCGTTTTTTTCTCTCTTTTTCATAATGAAACTGACATAAAAAGTCTCCAGAGGTTCTAGAATACTGTCACCACAGAATTAAATAGAGGAAAGCAACAATGTGCCAGGAACCGTGACTTCTAGCCAATGTTTCATTACAGCATGCCTCACTGAAACTCCTAATAGCAATAAAGTTCGTTTTTGCTCACATGACCAGTGAGTATCTCTATCAAAATGTCATAGAACACAAGTATGTGCATGGATATGTTCTGAAATCAAAGGATAACCTTCAAATAGACTTATTACTGATTGGAAAAATTCATTAATAGAAATTCTAAATACAGAAAAAAATAGCACTATCTCTAAGAGATCAATCAGTCAAATTTAACATGAAATTGTTTACTCTATCTAAGGTTTTGTTTGGGACAGTATAATTATATCCCTTTTCTTTTTTTATATCAATATAGATCTTAGATCTCCTGACATTTCAACATACACGGAAATATAATTTTAAGTATGCTCAAAAAAACCTCACCACACTTTCCTTCCTTTTAAATATATTACTCTTTCTCTTTACTTCTATTCTTATTCCTTTCTGTTTTTTTCTTCTTTCTTTTCTTTTACCTTGTACTTAGTTTCTAAGTGATACTTTATAGCGATTACATTACAAAATATGTATTATAACTTGCTGTTATCTATTCATGATATTAGATATTTATAAATTATTTATTACACTTCATAATATTTATTTAGTAAGTTATAAGTTTTTTACAACCTATTTCAATGTACTTATTAATGTATGTTCTATTTTAATCTGTTCTACTTTTGGATTTATGTTTATTCAAAGGCTAATAAAAATATATTGACAAAAAAACAATGTGCCCGGATTCCAAGTGGTTCTACTGCAGTAGTGACATCACTACTGCAGCAGAACAACATAATGACATCACTACTGCAGCAGAACAAGCATATTCCAGGCATGGAATTTCATGCATAACAGCATTCCACTATACACTATATTTATATAATTACTGGGTTCCGTTTTTTCCTCTGGGAAAAAACATTCATTAAATACCGTAATACCTATGTAGGTATTACGGCATTTACGTGGCTTTTTCTAGAGGAAACTGCTCGAAATGCAATACAGCTCAAGACTGTGAAAGTCAATCTGTACCAAATTCACTCAGCCATAAACACTCACCTCCTCTTTTACCACAGTCCCTAACGAATCTCCCTCTCAACTCTGCCCTTTCCTCTGCAGATCACAAGACTCAAACCAGGTAACAACATCCATAGCAACGTAAAAAAAAAAAAAACACCCGGAAGATTTAAACTAACTTTTTTTCTTGTTTATCTTTCATGCTACAGTTAGTTTAATTTACCAAAGCACTTATTTTACTGTTTATTTTTTGAATTGAAGGTATACAGTGTAAAAATAAACAAATTCAACTATGCAAGGTAAGACTCCACTTTCTTCATTTTAAGTAAATGTCACTGTGTGGAAAAAGCGAGACCCTTCACAAAATATAGGGTGCAATGTGATGACAACTTTCAATTTCGCTTATACACCCTAGATGTTGTTGGATGGCTACTGATAAACCCCTCGCCTTCGCCCTTGGGGTTTATGTGCCATCCAACAACTCTGGTGTGTGTTAAAATCTCATAACATACTGCGCCCCATACTTTATCCTATATATACTATACTTTGAGACTATTTTTTTTCCAGTGGTTCTGAAAAGTTATTCCAAACGTTAGAACATTTAGCACAACTGTTCAGAGATGCTACTGATTAGCTTTCAAAGACTTTGTTAATCCGCAACTACTGAAACCAAAAACAGACCAGCAATATCCCAACTAGACAAGGTACAGGTATCTCGTCAAGATGAAATATCGACTGACCCTTTGTTTCAAGGGAACAGGCAACTCTCCTTTTTTTTTTTATTTAAACAGAAAAAAGGCTCACGTTGTGTTATAAACAACAACCCAACCCCCAAAGTACACAACAAACCGTTTCTCACACCACGGCGGATCAGTGACATCACAGAGCACTCGCGCTTCATTCTCGTGCTTTACGACATCACTGAACCTCCTCGGTGCAAGAATTTGTTTGTACTGCACACCAGGGGTTGCGTTACACTTTATATCAGCTACAGTGATAAGTTCTGTTGGGAACAAAAAGTGTGAACTGGAAAATATTATTAGTAGCTGTATGATACGTTGAACTCCGTCAGAGGTTTTATAAAGTATGTTACTCCCATAATCTAAAACGGAATAAAATTATTTTAGAAATAAAAGAATTCTAACTTTTGATTTACTGTCTATTGATATGGGTTTCCAATGTTAAGCTTTAATCCCTCTATCCCCGTCATTATTTATTTATTTAAAATTTGCTAACCGGGGGAAGGCACACTGAGCTGAGGCTCATTTCCAGGTGTGACCCAGGAAAGGGAAATGTAGGGGGAAACAATTTACAAAACAGATGCGACTTAAATTCCAAAATACAAAAATGCAAATCAAGGGTAGGATTTAAATTCCAAAATACAACGCAGGATATAATCAAAGATACAGAGTTGGCAGTAACTGAGAAAAGCACAGTATGAAACAGCATTTATACAACACAGCGAAGATGGGCAACAATGGGAGAAAGTAAAAATGCACAGTGCCAAGAACATCAAACTAGGGATTTTCTATATATAAATCTACATGTAATCCAACTACATCAGATAACATATAATCTATATATAACTTATCCACACCAGAGACAGGGCATCATCTTCTCAGCCTAAATACTGAGGGGGTTTCCAAAGATCATTTAGTCTACAATTAATTTACAAGTAGATTATGTTTAACTAAGTTCAGATGCTTGTGCTATAAGTTAAACTGGATCTGCTCTGGTGATGTTCCAAAGTCAAAGATGAGTGTGTCATCACCATACACAGGGGTCGAATTTAACATACAAAACCTGTTCCCTGTACACGTGGAAACAGGCTAGTGCATGTAGTTTTGTCCCTTACATTCACCAAGTGATGTAACACTAAGCCTGGTGTCCGAGACTTGTGGCGTACCACTGGCAGTCCCCGTGTCTGGGAGAATGCAGGATGGAGTGGGAGAAAGCACTTTTTTAGTTTTTTTTAATCACACAGACTTACAGAATACTGCCACTCTGTAAGGTTCAGCTGTGCCTGCCTGGGGAGGTGCTGGTTTGGTCAATCAGAAGCGAGCATGAGCTGTTAATTTTTTTTTATTTATTTTTTTTAAGACTGCTTGCACTGCTTGTGTGAGTCACTCAGTGCGACTAGCAAGAGAGGAGGAATTCCAGTGCGCCAGGCCCAATCATGGCAATGGGGCAAGGGGAAGATTCAGAGTAGGAGTGCCTATCATCAAATTGCTCATCTCACTGATAGAGTCAATGTCTCTGGGTTACCACTGTGACTGGCACTGCTAATCAATGTATGTATATGGGGGTGGGGAGGCTTTCAGCAGCCAATCATGAAAGTACCATCACTTGTTAATGAAAATAAGTAAACTCATGTGGTCTGCAACAGGAGATCATGCGACTGCTGAGAAGTCAATCTTGGGTGACTAATCAGGAG